>CM077507.1:29760559-30360559 GCA_039654745.1 Houttuynia cordata | reverse complement strand
GCATATTTTCTAGAGGATCAACTCACAACCATTAGATCATCCATAGTTGTCCTCTAGGCCCATAGCTTTTGAATCAAATTTGTTAGGTTCAAAATATTCCAAGAAAAACCCACTAACCAAAGTGATCCAAAGCTTCTTTCAAAGCCCACCTAAGGTCCTTAGGAAAAGACATTTAGAAAAAGCCCATTTGTGAAATGGGTTCTTGGGCTAAAGGAACCACCCATTAATAGGACCCAACCCACATAAGAGAACCACTAATGGGTGGGTGGATATGAGGTGGATCCACCCATGGGTGGGTGGATATGAGGTGGATCCACCCAAGGATGGGTTGATACACACCTCCCTCTCCATCTATAAATACCCACCTCTTGGAAAGAAATGGGCAAGCCATCTCCCCAAAGCCTCTTGGCCTTATTCTTTGCATATCATCTAGAGCCTTGAGGGTTCTTGATTATTCTTCCTCTCCTTTCTTTGAAAGGGGTTTAAGATCTTGTTATGAGATCTTAGGAAGAGATTCAAGTCCTCTAGAGCCTTAATGCTCTTGATTATTCTTCCTCTCCTTTCTTTGAAAGGGGTTCAAGATCTTGCTATAAGATCTTAGGAAGAGATTCAAGTCATCTTGGATCATGGTTTCTTGGAGCATATAGAATCATCCTTTAGAAACCAAAGCCCCCACTTGACCTTTGAACCAAATACTTCCAAATTCTCTCAAAGGTCTTGGATACTTTGATCTACTCTCCGGTCCCTCATTAATGATTAGATGGGTTCATACCATTGACCCTTGAGAGTAGTTCAAAGTATCTTTGGCCATAGTTTTCACTTAATCCCATAGGAAAATTCTTAGAGAAACCAATCCCTTGTCCAAAAAGCCTATACAATTTTGAAGCATCATTAGTTGAATCCAAGGATGGACAATGGACGGCCATAAGCTCAAAACTAGGTTGAGCAAAACGGGTAGGATATCTCACATCCTCCCTTCAAGGGTATGTACTCTAGTCACTCCTACTTCCTAGAGTAAGTACTCTTAAATATCTTCTTTACATGTGTTAGATTGTGGTATAGACCATAGGGTCAAACCACCCATTTGAGAGAGAGTTGGGTCGGTGTGACCCATAGTGAGTGTGGATTCACTCTTGTATGGTTCCCGGTGATCCAAGCAAAACCGGTGAGTGTATGATGTTGTGGGTGAGCTAAAAACCCTCACTTAGTGAATGTCGGAGGTTCCTTGGATTAGGTGCTCCGAGAGTGGATGTACCCGTTGAAGCGAGTTGCTTGGCGGCGAACCACTATAAATCTTGTGTGATTGCTCGTCTTGCATAATGTTACACACACACTCCACACCTCTTAAGTCTCTCTCACTCATGCGCTTCCAATTACTTGTTAATAAGATAATGTTGCATTGAATGATTATTTAAATTAACATTATCTCTTATTAAAATAGAGTGAGAGTTTTTAACTGGTTGTCCTATTCACCCCCACCCCTCTAGGACATAAAGAGCACTTTCAAATTGTACTACAGTGAGTATTAAAAAGGGTTGTCGAACCTCAGGGATGGATGAATGATTTACCAAATTCAAGAGGAAATGGCAATGTTGATTCTAGACTAAGAAAGCAATGAACTTTAACTAAACTAAGTGAAATTTAATCAATATGGAAAAGACTGATCGTTTAAAATTAAAACCCTTGCAAGTGCACAAGGCAATTGTACTACGGTGAGTATTGAAGGGTTGTCGAACCTCAGGGACGGATTAATCTTTTACCAAATTCAAAAGAAAGTAGCAATGTTGATTCTAGACTAAGAAAGCAATAAACTTTAACTAAACTAAGTGAGATTTAATCAATATGGAGAAGACCAAGGCTTCAAATCCACCACAATAAACTAGTGTATCATCTCTCTCTCTTTTGAATAAAGATTTCCAATTGGCTAGCGTATTCCTCTCGGACATACACTTATCAACTCAAAATATAGTGCTCTCCTCTCGGACGTAACACATAAAACAATTAAAACATGGAATTGTGATCTATCTCTCTCGAGTATAAACCAATGAAATTTTATTGATATATAACACCTCAGTCTACTCACGTTCCTCTCGGATACGCAAGTATTCTTCGGATTGAAACTCACAAGAATTCACTCTTGTCTCTCTCGAGTACAAAGAACAAATCTTTATTGAATTAACGGTGATTACACAATAAAATCCATACACCAACTAGAGTAAAAACATAAGATGAGAGAAAAGAAACTACACAACCAGGTTACTGGGCTTCATCTACGCCTTGGAAAGGTGTTTAGCCTCGCATTGGAAGAGAATCCATCATCTTCATCTTCATCATCTTCTTCTTCCTTTGCTCTAGCCTCCAAGGGTTTCTCCAAGAGTTGAATATGTGGTGCCCAAAACGTTCTCCTATAAGGCCTATTTATAATAGTGAAGAGAAAACACGAAGTTCCCTTCCAAATCCAAGTCGAAATAGGTCTTAATTCCGGTTTGCCGCAGACGGCGATCGATCGTACGCATTGACGATCATTCGCTGGCCGATCGATCGCAATTCCTTCGTTATTTTACCCCGATCGATCGCTTTGCCGATCGACACCGTATGATACCGATCGATCGTAGTTACTGTCTTGCGCGATTGAAAAATTCCAGTAGATACAATCGATCATTTTTGTGCCGATCGATCGTTTCCTTCAATACAATGCTTTTGCGGCTCTGGCAATCGATCGCAGTGATTTCCGATCGATCGTAGTTACTGTTCATGAACTTCAAATGGCTATAACTTTGTGTCCCAAACTCCGAATTGCGCGTGGTTGGTGGCGTTGGAAAGCTGACTTCTTGAACTTTAACATGAGATTTAAATCAGTCCAATCTGACCTTTGTAGACGAAGTTATGATAATTTAGCCATTCGAGTTACTTTTCTCTTCATTTCTGTGTATTACTCTTGTTTCCTACAAAAACCAAAAACTATATTAAAGTAGTAATAATTCTAATCAAACACTAGCATAATCATAAGCTCAGGAGATAATAAAATGCATATTTCATGTGTAGATCACACCCCCAAACCTAGATTTTGCTAGTCCCTAGCAAAACAAAACAAAAAAAAATCAAACAAACAACTAAAGAAACTAATGCAGAAAAGTAAACACCAATTTCGTAGAGAACACGATTGCATTGAGCGTATGCAACAAGCCGTTAAACCTCTAGGTGTCCCCAGTAGGACGAGTGTTGTCTCGTAAGGGTTTGCAGCCATGCTACCCACAAACATGTATTTATTAATCTAATTAACCTAAGTGGAAAAACAAAGCAAAAACAAAGAACCTATTATCCCGATAAATACATACTACAATGCTTAAGAAAATCAACCACATGTACTTGGTTCATAATCAACAGGAATATAGAAGCCCTCAAGTAAGTGGTTTTATTCCACACTTTCATCTTGGAAATTTCTGCTCAATATTATATAGCATGATAATATAAATAGTAGAAAGTGTAGAACATTGTAGCAATACATTCTAAATTTCTGTTTTATACAGATCCAGTATTACCCATTAACCAAAGAACATCAGAATCTATATAGTCATCGTAATCTTTAGGTTCATGATAGCACAGATCTGCGCACCTCCTTCGGGTCCAACATTCTAGATTTGAGAGGATAATACACCATAGACTCCCAACCAAATTGGCTGACTTCAAGATGCTTAGGTTTAGCAATGACTCAGGCCAATGACTCCCAACCAAATTGGCTTCGGGCATTAGGTTTTAAGAGACCGCTTCGGGCCCGAGCATCAGCCTAAGTTAATCCTATAAAGTCAAGCAGCCCCTTTCTTTCATTTTGTTTTCATTTTTTCACATTTTCATTTTCAGCACATATATATTTTCAGCACATCTTTATTTTGTCCAGGCTGTATTATACTCTCAACCTATTTCCGGTTCCAATCCCTTGCCATAGCCAAGTAAATGGTCTATCATGATTTTTTAAGCTCAACAGACAACTACACATCATCCAATGACTATGACTAAAGACATCCCACTGTAAATTAGCATTCAACAAATCTCTAGATGGTATTACTTTATGTAACTAGTGTGTGTAAGTGAATTTTCTTAGTTCAAGCACCTGTTCCAAGAGGACTGTAATAGAAAGATATGCTCAGTTAAGTGTATCTATCCTCCAGTATACTTACTCACACTTCCAATGTAAATTAATTTCCTAAGAATTGTAACATGCATTATTACGGGATAAAATATCAAAACCTGAGAAAAATACTAACAAACAACCTAAAAACTAATCAAACTTTTTATGATTTTTCAATTTTTTAATTTTTATTTTATTTTTATTTTTATGAAAGTAATATTCCCTCCCCCAAACCTATTATAAACATTGTCCTCAATGTGAACAAAATATTGTATGACAATGAGCATATAATAAAGAAAATCAGATAAATGAGAGAATACACCTGAATACGTGGGTTGCCTCCCACCAAGCGCTAAGTTTAATGTCTTCAGCCAGACGTAGCCACAATCAATCTATAATTATCGGATCAATGAAATACACCAGCCCGTCATCTAGGTCACCAGCAGCTTCGAGATAGGGTTTTAGACGTGGCCATTAACTTTGAATGTACTCCCATCTTTTGGATTTGTGATCTCAACAGCACCATATGAAAATACTTCTTTGACAATAAAAGGCCCAGACCACCGAGATCGGAGCTTCCCAGGAAATATGTGCAGCCTAAAGTTGTAAAGTAGTACCTTCTGATCAGGCTGAAAGGACTTTCTGAATATCATCTTTTCATGTATTACTTTGGTTCTCATCTTGTAGAGTTTGGCATTCTCATATGCATCAAAGCGCATCTCCTCTAATTCACTCAGTTGGAGTTTTCGCTGATCACCGGCTTTATCCATATCAAAGTTGTACGCCTTAATAGCCCAATACGCTCGATGTTCCAACTCAACAGGTAAATGACAAGCTTTGCCATAGACCAGTCTATAAGGAGACATACCAATTGGGGTCTTGAAAGCTGTCCGGTAGGCCCATAATGCATCATTCAGTCTCAAGGACAAATCCTTTCTATCAGGGCGAACCGTCTTCTCCAGAATCTGCTTGATTTGTCGATTAGAGACCTCCACTTGGCCACTCGTCTGAGGATGATATGGTGTGGCAACCTTGTGGGTGACAGAATATTTCTTGAGAAGAGCCTCAAAAGACCTGTTACAAAAATGAGAACCTCCGTCACTAATGATAGCATGAGGAGTTCCAAACCTGCTGAAAATGTTAGATTTCAGAAAGTCCAGCACGACTTTTTGGTCATTGGTCCTAGTGGCAATAGCTTCAATCCACTTAGACACATAATCAACAGCAACAAGAATATATGTATGACCAAAAGATGGTGAAAAAGGTCCCATAAAATCAATACCCCAAACATCAAATAAATCAACAATCAAAATTGGTTGTAGGGGCATCATATTCCTTTTAGACAAAGCTCCTAGTTTTTGACAACTATCGCAAGATTGACAATAAGCATGGGCGTCTTTAAATAGAGTTGGCCAATAAAAACCGCTTTGAAGTACTTTGGCCGCAGTTTTCTTACCACCGAAATGTCCACCACAGGCCTGAGAGTGACAAAAAGATAAGATGCTATGAAACTCACTCTCAGGGACACATCATCTTATGACTTGATCAGCACATATTTTAAATAGGTCAGGGTCATCCCAATAGTAATGTTTGACTCGAGAGAAAAATAAGTCTTTGTCATGTTTAGACCAAAAGGTTGGGATTTGACCCACAGCAAGATAATTCACAATATGTGCAAACCAAGGTGGAGATGTAGTAGAGACAGCAAAGAGCTGCTCATCAGGGAATGCATCTCTTAGAGGGTCATGGCTATGCAGATCAAGAATAGGAATTCTGGATAGATGATCAGCCACGACATTCTCAGAACCCTTTTTATCTTTAATTTCAAAGTCAAATTCCTAGAGAAGTAAAATCCAACGGATCAGCCTTGGCTTGGCATCCTTCTTGGAAAGAAGGTACCTCAAGGCTGCATGATCAGAGAAAATGATGATCTTACTACCCAGGAGATATGACCTGAATTTATCTAATGCAAACACAACAGCAAGCAACTCTTTTTCTGTGGTAGTATAATTCAATTGAGCATCAGTGAGTGTCTTGCTAGCATAGTATATGACATGAGGAATTTTATTGATGCGTTGGCCTAACACTGCCCCTACAGCAAAATTCGATGCATCACACATTATCTCGAAGGGCAGTGTATAGTCAGGGGGCTTAATGATAGGGAAGCTAGAGAGGAGGGTTTTTAGTGTGGTAAAAGCTGCTTTACACGACTCATCAAATTCAAATTGCACATCCTGACCGAGAAGGTGACATAATGGACGTGATATCTTGCTAAAATCTTTGATAAATCGGCGATAAAACCCTGCATGGCCAAGGAAAGACCGTATTTGCTTAACTGATGTAGGTGGTGGTAAATTAGCAATCAGGTCAACCTTGGCATTGTCAACCTCTATACCCCTCTTTGATATAGCATGTCCAAGCACAATCCCCTGTTGAACCATGAAATGGCTCTTTTCCCAACTTAACACTAAGTTTGTTTCCTCACAACGTTTTAAAACCAAAGCAAGGTTGTGCAAGCATTCATCAAAACAAGCGCCAAACACCGAAAAATCGTCCATGAAAACTTCCAAAAATTTATCAATCATGTCGGAAAAGATGGACATAGTTGAAGCGATGACTGGTTGCCACAGTCGTGTGATTGTGGACTGGTCAAACTCCGGGGGGTTCACATTGGACGCCAAATGCGCGACGTACATCATGATGAAGATGCCACAGTCTTTCGAATTTTGTTGCCACGGCGCTTTGGTTATCTGAGTCATCTTCCAGTCTAGCAAACCAAACCACCCCAGCTTGCCTGCCATAACGACGTTCATGAACTGCGTGAATTTGTCAGCAGCTTTTCTGTGATGCGGATATAATTGGGATCTGCCAGACAGTGGGTTGTAGAAGCGCCATACACAGTGCGGGAAATGGACATACACGAGGCAGAAGTGGGAGCCGGTGCGGATTGGGAAAAATGCGTAGAACATGTTTCTATTCAAGCCGTCCAGCATCCTCCCGAGCTTTTTAACCAATTTGGCATTATTTCCCCCTTCCTGGTGCTCCTGCGAAAGCGAAAGAGATTTAGACAACGATCTAATAATATCATAATTATTTACTTATCACTCCTTCTGCAGGGAACACTTACGTTGTCGAATATCTCTTTGAATGCGTGGCAACCAAAAAATGCCCACGGATATTTCATCGGGTTTCTCTCGTTGCGCTGGCTCAACAGACTTAAAAAAGCATCTATAACCTACAGAAAACATATTGAGGAGTCATTACACTTCGGTAAGGCAACATGCAACTTCCAATTAAAAGTCGATTATTCTATATATACGATCTGCATAGTAGTCGTGTCCTCGATAGACACGACTTTGCGCGTAGTCGTGTCTTCGAATACCGACTTTATGTCTACAAAAAGATATGAGGAGCATAGGTTTACTTACATTGGTGTTTATTTCTGTTGTTTGTAGGAGGGATAAATAGTCGTCATCACATAGCGTTGGGATTGGATAAGCCTTCCTCGGATTGGCCATCCATCCATCTATTGCCACTCTATCCCGCTCTAACAGTACCCCCTTGTCGAAGCATAACTCCGAATCGGCATAGTGGTCGGGGAAAGCAATTACAGACTTAGACTTCTGAGGGGTTAGGAGGACATCGACGTCAACCGGCTGTGATGCGGTTAAGCCAGTGCCCTCGGCGACCTCCTCCTCCTCCCTCGCCTTCTCCTCCTCAGCCTCCTCTTCCTTCAACTCCTCCGTATTCTCCTCCTCCATCGCCTCTTCGTCTGCTTGCACCTCCTCCTCCTTCCCCTCCTCCTCCTTCGCCTCCTCCTCCTTCCCCTCCCCCTCCTTCGTCTCTTTGTCCAGAACATCCGCCTTCACCTCCTCCTCTTCGATGTCCCCGCCCTTCACATCCTCCTTCACCTCCTCCTTCACGGTTTCGATATCCGACTGCCGTATGGAAGAGATGACCTCATCGATGATAGAGGTCGCCTCTCTATCGGATATGGTTTGTTCGGAGTCGGCTTTCGGCTGAGGGGACCTATTTCTTCTTTTCTGCTCCTCCGCCATTCTCCGTATATGGTCCTCTTCTCTAATCCTCTGCTCCTCCTTCGAGCCGACAGTCCTGAAGCGCTTCCTTATCACTACACCAAGGGGGAATATGTCCCGGCCGTACGTCGGACGGGACTCGACTTCTGCACGCTCCATATCTTCCTTGAATTCTGGTTGGAGCTTCTTCAAAAACATCTTGGCAGAGGATCTCTTCACAGCCCGTTCCATCTTGTCTTCCTCAACCGCGCGTTTGATGGGAGCTGAAATGACATTTTACTTCTTCATGTCAGTAGTAGCAGCACGATAAAAAACATAGTCGTGTTATATAGAACACGATAAACCACATAGTCGTGTACAATGAAACACGACAAATATAGTAGTCGTGTATAATGGGGCACGAAAAAATAAATCATCGTCTACAACTTACCTTTACCCCATTTCGTCGAATCCAAATGTGACTTCCTTGCCAGCTCCTTCGTCCGCATACCGATAGGAGTGTTCTTATTATGCTCCTTTTGAAGGGGCCGCTTCTTTGGGTCCATCTGATGCACTGATGACGATTGTGGCCCCATTTGGGGCCGCTTCTTCGGCTCCATCTGATGCACCGATGACTTCTTTCTCTCCATTTCGGGGCGCTTCTTCGGCTCATTCGTCGGCTCGTCAGTCATCTCCTCCTTCGGATGCTCGAAGATCTGACCTTCTAACAGCATTGACGCTGAGGCGGCAGAGGACTTCATAGAGTGGAGAATCTCTCGCAGAGGTCCCACTCTCCTTCCCATCTCCTCATAGGAAGACAGAGCTATCTCTATTAGTGACTGTATGCCCTGAAGGGCACCCTCCAATCGGCCCATTGCAGTTGCAGTCGACTGGGCAGCCTTTCTCGAGGAAGTGGAGGCAGGTTGGTTGGGAGTCGTCTTCATTTCCGGCCTCTGCGGCCTCTGCCGTCGTGGAGGATGGGCCCCTGAGGTTGACGAAGCAAGGAGATATGCCTCTCCGGCCATGGGGCTGATTACGTCGACGAGTTCCTCCCCTATTTGATGATTGTGGAACACTCCGGTCCAATAGTCGGCCATGCGGTGCTTCTTCTGTGCACCTTTCTTCACCTCTGTAATGAGGGCCCCACTTCCTGGCCATCTTTTCGCCCGTGGGCTGGTAGGGCCCATGACAGGATGGAAGATTGTCGTGTGCTCAAAAAACCAAATCTGCAAATTAAACAGTTGAAAACATTATAACAATGCGCGGTTGCCTTAGTCGACTATAAGTTCAACACGAATTGAACTATGGTCGTGTCCTAAAAAACACGACTATATACCTAGTCGTGTTTCATTATACACGACTATAAATATAGTCGTGTTCTATAATACATGACTATATATATAGTGGTATTGTATAAGACTTTTTCCCGATCGAAGACTATGAATGCTACATACCTGAAGGACATATGCGGCGCCATTTAGGCATCCACCGCCCAGGCACTCTCCTTGCGATCTCGCTCCCACTAGGTGGCTGGTATGGGTTATACCAGAAACCAACATCTTATGTATAGCCCCAGCCCAATTGTATGACCTCAATCTTGGGAGGTCGTCAATGTAACGGTACGAAGAGGGATGAACCGCTCTAGTGCTGTGTGGAAACAACACCGTGGAGAAGAGGAGGCAGATGATCATCCTCGCAATGCCCTCCTCTTCCATCTTCAGTTCGCCCGCGCTAAGCTTGTCTATCATTTCCTCAATGTGTGGAATGTCTGCTCTCCTCGCGGCGAAGTACTTTCTGAAGAATTGACCTTCCGGTCGGCGTGTCAAAGAGGGGAGGACCTCAACTCTGTCGCCCTTTGCGGGCAATCCGGTGATAAGGGCAACATCTTCCTCTGTGAAATGTAGCGTCCTACCCTTGATATTGAAGACCTTCGCCGACTCATCCCAGTACCTGACCAAATGGTCGAGGAGGTTCCGAGATACAACAACGTCCTCACCTTCAAAAATGACAACGAAACCAGCCTCGTTCATCACTTGGGCACATCTTTGGTGACGCTGTAGGAGGGCCGCACACTTTTTCATCGCCCCCGGTTGACAACACGTCTTCAGCGCCGGTCGCGCATTATATGTTCTCTTCTCTGGTCGGTCCATCGGAGCCTTCCTTTTCCTGCCCCTCTGATTTCGCTGCCGAGGTGCGAAGACAAAATCATGATCCTCCTCCTCTTCCGGTGGTATTTCCTCCATAGACTCATCTCTTTTTTTATCCATCTGCAAGGAGTGAGGTATAGTGGTCAGTACAAAAGTGTCCTCGGTGCAACACGAAAATATAAAAGTCGTGTCGTCGCGGACACGATTAAATACACAGTCGTGTCTACTCTAGACACGACTTTATAGTTCATAGTAAAAATTAAAAATTCAAATGTCCGACCTTATGAAACTAAAATCAGGTAGGATAGTTGTAACTTACCGTAGTTTAGTCGTCTGTATGTCTGTATTTCCTCGCAGGTGCCTTCACAGTCTTCCTCGCCGTGCACCGAAGCTCAATCCGGTCAATCCGCCTGTTGCATGCAGGCGGAGGGAGCCGCGGGGGTCTTCTCAAGGTTGAAGATCAGAAATCCCGACGGATGCGCTTCAAATCGCCGCCTTTGTCCACTCTCCCTCAGTCGTGTCGTCGAAATCCAGCAGGGGGGCAGCTCGATATCGAGATGGGGGACGCGAATAGGCTCGAACTCGTCCGTGTATTCCGCCGGTTGAATCGCCGCTCCAACTCGCCGGTCGCCGTTGCCGTCGCCGATGGGAATCGCCGGAGAACTTCACACTCAACACGCCTCTTCGCACAATGTTAACACGAAAAAATAGAAGAAAGGGCATTTTGGGTACATCAAGTCCAGATTCCGGGTCATATGAGATTTCACGGGAAAAACCTGGTAATATGGGAATATGAGATTTCGCGCCAGGTAATATGGAAAAAACTCATCGGTATGGGACCGATACTGATATATCGGCGATATATCGGCGAGCTATCATTCCATGCCCTGGACGCCACCAAATCGAAGATGCGCGCGCCACTCTTTCCCAGATAAGTAAAATTCAACTGTGAGGCTCCTCTTAGACGCCTCCTTCTCCATATTTGACACAGTCAAGCTATCGTCTGCTAATCTCATATGCTTCTCATACGTACTAAAATGAGACACAATCAGCACCCTTAGCTTCTCTAATCTTCAAATCTGCCTTCTAAGCCAAGTTCCAGCTGGAAAAGTAATCCAAATCCAGCACCTTTTTCTGGTTGCTTGCATCCAGGGAGCTTCTTCACTCTGTCCACTTTCTTCAACAAGAATTTCCTGATTCACATGTTCGAATTCTGATCTGGGTTTTTATCTTGAATCAAATTTCTAATCATTCAAGTCTTGATAAGGTACCCGTTTCTGCTTAATTTGAATTCATCTTTCTTCTTCTTTGGATGTAATTAGTTCAAGATTTGACTGAATTGGGTTGCTCCTTGCTGCGTTTGTGACACTGAATCTATTCTAGATCTAGTTCTTTGGTTTCAAGGACTTACCTTGCTGAAAGTTTGAATCCTGCCTATGTGTGTTGGGGATTGTTATTTTATTTGTTTTTTACACTTTGGCATTCAGTCCCTGATTTTTGTGTGGCTGTTCTTTCTCTGACATGCTTCTTGTAAGTGATGTATGTAAGTGTGGGTGAATTGTTTGTCGAGGATCAGCTCATGTGCTGTGATCTGCAGCATGTTGTGGCTCAAAATTTTGATTTTCGTTTCTTTGTGTTGTCTTGAAGTAATGCTGAATTATTGCGTGTTTGATCATTGATGTCTTCCCATTTTTTAATACTACGGATGACAAAATTTACAAATTCTCAGCATGTATATGAATTGGAAAAAGTTAATATGTGCCCTGGTTCAGCGCGAAATCCGACGTGGCTCATATGAATTTTATGAGAACACGTATTCTAGTATTAGATATGTTTATTCTACGGAAATGAGAGGATTCTACTATTTTGCGACATGTCTGTTTTTTTGTAATTCATATTGAGATTTGAAAGTTTCTCTATGTCAAACTCTCTTTTATAAAAGTATAAAGTCAGGGGCCGTTTGGGGCGTGAAAAATCAAAAACATCCACTCCCAAAAATCCACTAACCAGGTGAATTTTTTGGAGTGGATTTTTGGGATTTTTCAAGATCCAAACGGCCCCTTAATATGAGCCTGGGTGTCAGATGAAGTACCTTTATAAAAATACATTGAAAGTTCTGTTGGTTAATGGTATTTTCAATTATCCAAGAAAAACCCTTGAAAGTTGCTTCTTGATCAGATATGGCACCTCTTTTGGGTTCATCCGTTCTTACAAAAAGGAATGAGTGAATGGAAAAAAGGATGGGCTATTAGTAAGATTGTGGATACATTTTATTTGTTATCTCAACTAAATTCCAGAAAGAAAATGGTTGTTCACTTGTTCTAGAGAAGTAGTCACATATGGTCTTTAATGTTGGGGCGTTTTGGTGATAAACTGATACTACCATGGCTCATGTAGGCTTGTAAAAAGTTGGTCCACTGATATCAAGGTTTTTTCATGGTTTTAAATTGTTAAACCAACCAAACTAACTTCTTTGACACCTTCCTTTTCGATTTTAAGGCCACTAGTATCTTCAATTTTTATGCAAATATTTATTTCATTAACTTGATACTTTTCATTTTTTCAGGCCATATTTATTTGTATGGCTTATCCAGATGTTGCAAACGAACAGGAGTGGATAGATAAACTTAGATTAGGAGGAGCTGTTCTCCTTTTGGAACCAGAGAACTGTCCGAATGGTTGGGCTACTCCCCCTGGGGACAAATTTATGGTTAGAGGACCTGAATATTTCTCTACTAAAGTAAAGATTCCTGGCGGTGACTATCTTCTGAAGCCTCTTGGATTTGACTGGATAAAAGGACCTTCAAAAATATGCGAGATTCTAAATAACTCAAATGGTCGAGTAAAGAAAGCTATGGACAATGAACTGGCTATGGGTCATAAACCTTTTGTCTGGGCCTTCAATTTGCAACTCCCTTATAAGGATAACTACAGTGCAATTGCTTATTTTCTAGCTCCTGAGCCTCGGTCGGATGGTTCTCTAATGGACCAGTTCCTCAAAGGGGATGATTCATACCGCAACTCTAGGCTAAAACTGATTGCCAATATTGTCAGGGGGCCGTGGATCGTTCGAACAGCAGTGGGAGAGCAGGCAATTTGTATACTCGGAAGAGCCCTTTCTTGTAAATATACAATTGGAGAAAATTTTGTAGAAGTTGATGTGGACATTGGATCTTCTATGGTAGCAAATGCAATTGTTCATTTGGCATTTGGGTATATCACAACTTTAACAGTAGACCTAGCATTTCTTATTGAAAGTCAGACGGAGTCTGAGCTTCCAGAGAGGATTCTTGGAGCGGTAAGGTTCTCTGAATTAAATCCAGCATCTGCAGGGGTGGTTGAACCATCTCCATCTGTTGAAAATGCCGAAAATTTACAGTCATCTTTACCTACACGACTTTGGAAAACGTTAGGATTCTCCCACTTTCTGCATACCAATGCTCAAGATGGGCCTTCTTCTGACTCTATACATGGGAATGGCCATGTTCATGATGCTAAATGCGAAGAAGAAAACAACAAATGGTAGGCATGGTATTTAAATGATCAGAAAACCATTTTAGTTATTTTTTACATCAGCCATATTGAAGCCTATAACCCTCTGGCATTGTTGCTGATGCAGATCTACAGATTGGTCTATATTAGCCCTCCTGATTCAAAAATTGGAAGAACTGATCTGCTTTAGGAATGTGATTGCTCAAATTGATGCAAAGAAGCAGTTACCATAATGTTTCATTCATTATTCATCATTTCCTTGTTTATGATTGGAGGCAGGGGGGTGGTCTTTTTTTGGTTACATCCCCTATGCCTATTGTATGTCTCTCAAGTTACCTATCCCCAGAAATATCTTGGCCATTATGTAATCCATTCATTTTGAGAATGTTCTTATTATGATCTCTTTTACTTCTAATGTTGATTATTTCAGGGTGACCAAATTCTTAGACCTCACACTGTCCTTTTCCAGAAAAGGAAAATTAGTATAAAAATATGTCCCTTTTGGGTTTCTAACGAGGAGACATATTTTTGGACGGAAGGAGCAATATATTAAAGTTCATAAAGCCAAGCTGATATTAATTGAGCTCAGTGATTACTTCTTTGAATAGTGCCGAGTCAGTGATTACTACTGTGATAGTGCTGAGTTGAAGTTAGTTTGGTTTATGTAAGAGTTTCTGTTTTATCGGGTTGTCACAGTTGCTTCGGAACTATGAGTAAATAATGATTGCAAAAAAAAAAAAATGATCTTGCAGTTAAATCTGGTTAGTGGGGCTTATTATGGTGCAGTCTCTTGTCAAGTTTATTTCGTATTACTCCCTCCATCCAATGAAGCCTGTCTGCAGTTGGGAAATAAATGGATCCATCATTAGCTGGCTGACTTTATTTGTACGAGCATTAGAGAATTTAAGTCGGGCTTCATGGAATGTAGGGAGTATAATTGCAGATGCAATTCCTATTACAAGGGAGTTAAACAATTGCAAGATACCATATCTGAATACAACGGGTGAACAAATAGTGATTCATGTACTCAGCAAAAAAAAGACATTGAGGGTTGATGAATGTAAAATATTGATGAGGATCCTAGAGTTTGCCCTTCTTTTAAGGTCCAACCCTCCTCATGAGGAGGATTAAGGTAGAAAGGGCCTTATGTTTAAGCCATTTTTAAAAAAAACTTAAAAGGAGCCAAAGAGCCCCTTAGATGAGTAATATAAAACGAAATTTCTAGCTTACTTTTCGTGTGTGGAGTTTGCTAATCCTACGCTCATGCAATCAATCATACATGAGGCTAGTGCCTCAAGTTGGAGGGGCTGCTTTTTATTTTCGCTAACAGATTTTGACCTTTGATCTTTTTCTTTCAGTGCTACTCCCTCCATCCAGAATTATTATCACCATAAGGATCTTCATAATGAAAATTAGTTCATTCAGAAAATCCTTACCGTGATAATAATTCCGGACGGAAGGAGTATTAAAATGGAAGTATTGTATATTGTTCTTTTGCATATTCACCTTTGTGGAGGTGGTGTTGGGGTCTACAATATATCACCTATGTGGGGGTGGAATGCCCGGTCAAGTGTTGGGATATTAGATAAGAATCCACTAGCGGTGTTGGTGTGGGTGGTGGTGTGATGGCCAAGGTGCTGTCCCTTGAAGCACAGGTCCTGAGTTCTAACCCCCACTCCGTTGGCCACCCACCCAAACGGACCCACCCAGGATTATAGGCAAAAAGCAAATCAGTGGCTTCCTTTTGCAGCCAAGAGGCAGACAATAAATCTTTCAAATTTGAGTCCAATTTGAAGGAACCATTACTTACCAAAGTGTCTTCCAACACTTAGATATCAAGATTCCTTAAAAAGCACAAACCAAGAAGAAACAAGATGTACATAAATCAGCCTTTGTTGAGTTGTTTGTCAGCCCTTGCCTTTGATGAATAATGAACAACAATCATAATTACCCATTCACCAACAGCAAGTTAAAAATTTATATTTAGGCTTGTAATAATACATACTATACATTTTGTTTACAACCACATAGAACTAAATGAAATAACTCTAGGGACGCTATGACATAATTTCCTTTAAATTTTTGTCATCAAATGAGTGGAAGTAATCACACAATTGACATCTCATGTTCAAATATGCTGCATTATGCCCTTATCAGCTCAAAAACAAGTCAAATAAAGCTTCTGTGGGCTTTATCTACAATCCAATCCTTCGACACTGTAATGGTGCTGCAGCAGACATTGCCAATGTCAACTTACAACAAGGGTCCATACCCTGTCTCTGCGCAAGGGGACGATGATTCAAAATGCCAAACCATGTAAAGTTTTCCAAAAATAGAAGCGCTGACAGCTGAAAGACTCCGAACTACATTATCCCTTGAATAACCAACAAAATGGGTGCATACATCAAGTGAAAGCTACACAAGTTCAGCACTTCCAAATGGAATAGAACTCAACAATGTTCTGCCATTCCCAGACACAGGAAAACCGACCGTAGGCATTGAAGGATCTGTGACTGACTCAATTTCAATGAAACTGAGATCAAGAGACCCACTATGCTTCAAACTGAGTATAAATATAAGTGTGATCCATCCAAGCATTGAAATAGCCCAATAATTGCTCATACCATGAATCAAACCCCACGCAATGGAATACCCAACAATGATTCCTGATAAATGACCAATAAAACTCGCTTGTGGAACAATTATCGACGTGAAGATAAGAGATTCAAATGGAGCAAAACTAATGGGAAGAGAAAGAAACCCGAAAAGTTCCAACTTGGACGAAGGTTGCTTGACGGAAAGAATGGTCATCCATCCAAACACAACGCAGGAGTAACCAACTGCAGTCACTCTTTTGAAATACTCCATCTTAAACTTCTGAATCAACACATGGTAAATCCCCACAACCAGAAACCCAGATAACAACACCAAGACAAGAGTATAATGGAGATAGAACTGAACCCCAAGTCCCATGTGACCCAACTGCTCCACTACACCCAGGCTCCAAAGGGCACTCATATTAAACACCAAATGAAGCACACTTATATGCGAGAACGCCGCAGTGATGATCCTCCAATGGTGCCCTTGCATGGCAGCATCATAACTCATACCAACTTGTGCATAACCAATGTTTTTCTTCTGTATGTAAAACCAAACTGCACTGCAGATTCCTATTATACAACTAGTTGCAGGTTTCTCCACAATCTCAACAAACAGTGGCTTCCCCATTCTTTACTACCAGCTACACCTGAAATTGGAATTTTTAACCTAGAAAATTCCAATAGGGTTCAATTTTGAAACCCCAAATTCACTGATTCTAATCGAAGTAGCTAATTGAACTCTTAAAACCCTTCAAGAATAACAATCAAAGAATACCCAACAACCAAAACAGCCACTTATTTCCCTTTCTAAGTTCAATTTCTTGAAAATTTCAGAGATTTAAACACCCAAGATGAGAAATTGGCAATGCTACTGAATTTAATAATAAGATAGAAAAAGTCGAAATTTCTTGTGAAACAACACACAATAAGAACTTAGCTCTCTTGCTTCATGATCTAGAGGTGGAAGATCGGAGCCCCTTCCTGCCCTAGATTCCCCAAATTCCAAAACTTCAAGTTCTTCAAAGGAGAAGATCCGAGGATCTCGTTGAACAAACCCGAGTGCGTGCGATGTACATTTTAAAAAGTACACTTTACAGTAACAAATACCATAAGTACAAAACTACCCTGGATGTAACCCAAATTTGCGACGTTTCAGCTTCTACAGTTCAGGGCCAGTTTGGAGATTCAGTGTCTATAATGGTAATTTTGCAATTGAGGGAGAAGGAAAACGTGGATCTTTCTGGAATTGTGAGTAGGCCTCTCGTCGGGGTCGTCTTCGCCTGCGAATCGGAAACCCTAGATTTTGGAGCGGAGTTGTTCGAGAACCCTAGACCTCAGGGGAGGAAGATGGATGCAATCAGGAAGCAGCTGGACGTCCTCATGGGGGCGAACCGGAACGGCGACGTCACGGAGGTGAACCGGAAGTACTACGACCGGGACGTTTGCCGGCTCTTCCTCGTCGGCCTTTGCCCCCACGACTTGTTCCAGTTGACTGTAAAAATTTCCCGTTTTTCCTGTGCATTTTTTTTTGGAATCTAGGTTTTGTTATGTATTACTTGCTGAAAGGATGAACCGTAATCCATTAAGTTTGTAGTGATAATTTTGCATTGTATGGAGAATATTATAGTTTGGTAATTTATGTGTATGACCGATGGGGGCGCCGGTAAGGAAATTGGAAGGGATGCTTGTAAATGTTGCCAAATGAGAGAGAGGGAGAGCTAGGAGAAATTGGGATGGAGTTAATATAAAAAGATATGAATTTGCTATCTCTTACCAAAGAGTTGGCACAAAACAAGCTAGAATGGAGGCTTAAGATCCATGTTGCCGACGTCAATTTGTTGGGTAAAGGTGTTACTTGATTAGTATTATCTGTATGATTTCCTCAGTTCAGTGGGTTGACTGTTTAGGATGCTCTTTTATGAGTTTAAGAGGTTTTTGTTTGAGCCCATTGTTGAAGCTGTACCTCATGTTTATAGCAATTGTTTTAAATTTCTGTGTTTGTGTTTTTGTCCATCTTGGTGCCTGTGGGGTTTGGTACTTGAGTTGATGGTGGTTGTAGTCATCTTTAGCAACTGAAACATCATTGCTCACTTTTGTTTCTGGTTTAGATATATGTTTATTGCGCGTGCTGTTTTTACTTTTATTGCATCTGCTGTTTTTTACTTTTATTTCTTGTTTAGGTTTAGTTACCAGATTCGGAATGACGTATTTACTTTCTTTCTGAAACAGAAAATGGATATGGGCCAGTGTCCAAAGGTGCATTCCTTACAGCTGAGACAAGAGTATCCTCTTTATGTATACGTAATGTTTTATCTTTTTGAGCTTAGGAGCACAGTGTTAGTTTTTGGATGCTGTTGATCGTCATTCTCTTAGTTCTGCATTGAGCCTGCATTTATAAGGATATTATTATCTGAATGGAAAAAAAAAAAGTCATAGGATGTAGCTCTATAGTGTTACTTCTGGGTGGCTACAAATGGCTTAACTTACTGTATTTTGGTTGATCGGAGCTTTGCAATTGCAGCAATAATTTGTTTTGTCGGTCTTTTCATACCCACTCATTTTGTGTTTATACAAAATTGAATGTGAAGATGCTTTTAATTATGAGATGAATTTGATTTGTGGATATATCTTTAATTATGAGATGACAAGCATCTAGAGAGTTCCTTGTTTCTTCCTTAGCGCTCATAGATACGAAGAAGCCAAAGCACAAGGAACCCATAATTATGATAGAGAACTGGAGGATGTAATTGACAGACTCATTGTTGAATGTGATCGGAAAATTCAAAGAGCACTGAAACGTCTCGAGGATGAAGATGCAAAGGCTGCCATTGCAATATCTGTTTCTGAGGTTACTCAGGTAAAAGCGTGCTAATAAATTTGTAAGTTCTTTTACTGTATGCTAGCTTATGTGACAATTTTAATGTTCGAGAAAATGCAGTCTCCAGAAATTTTAGAGTTGTCAAAGCAAATCAAAGAAAAGCTGAAGGAGGCTGATGCTTTTGGTAATTACTCCCTGAGCACATTTTTTGTTCCTCTTGTTGTTTGTATTTTTTACAATTCTCTCACTCTCACGTGCACACACACAAACACAAAGTCCCAAACGCATTTGGATGTGCATGGTTCTCTCTTTTATGTGGGAAGCTGCAATGGCTAGTCCTGAATATAAGGCCAACTCTCTTGAAGCTATGTTGGTGCCACATTTACAAGACCCAACCTGTGACATTGCAGGAGGCAAATCAGCTTGTTTCAATTTCAACCTCTTTTGAGATGCATTCTATTCTGTAACTAGGAGGCATTTCACATAATATTCTTCTGGTTGCCATTTCTGTCTTTCGATTATTGGATCTGATACATTGTTGTTTTCTATAATTTACAAGACTTGGAAGGCAAGACAGATGACAGGATACGGGCATTGGAAGTGGTGGAAGAGCTTAGAGCCAGAAGAGCTGATAAGCAGGTAAGTTTGTCTTTTTTTGTTTTGTTTTGATTTCGTTTCTCCAATTCTGACCAATGTGAAATATTGTTCATTCACCACATTTCTATGACAAAACTGAAGTTATAAGGGTATAGGTTTTGGGATCTTAACTTCGTTATGTGGTGTCTGATCTGAAATCTTTTGTTGCAGTCCATGCTTCTTTTGGATGCTTTCAACAAGGATAGAGCTTCCTTACCTCAACCTCTTCAAAACTCTCCAGCTTTAGCACCTTTACCAGTTATTGCTCCTCCTGATGCTCGCACACAGGAAATGATAAATGAGAAGCTTAAGAAGGCAGAGGATCTTGGTATGCCCTGTATATGAACACAATTATTTTAAATCTGGGAAATCTTGAATGTCATAGAATAGTATGAGTGTTATTAGTTAAATATCTGCAGTATCTTGATTCTGGGGCACATTCTATTTATGCAAAGTGAGTTCATCACCAATTTGGTTGGACACTAATGTTCTGCAGACGAAATTCTAGAGGATGTCTAATTGTCATTCCACAATTATTCTATGATAAAGTTGTTTCTTGGTTGTTTTTAGATCTTCACTGAATCTTGATCAGCTAGAAATACTCACAACATTTTCTTTTCTGGTTGATATTGTGCTCTTTGGCTGCATATGATCGTTAATAATACATGGTGCAGGTGAACAAGGTATGGTAGATGAAGCACAGAAAGCACTAGAGGAAGCAGAAGCTCTGAAAAAGGTCTCTCCATATTCTTTAACCTTTCCTGGTTGTGCTTTTTTTTTTTCAAATTTTCCTTCTCGAAGTTTTGTGGATTCACACTTAGCTACTTGTGTAAATGGAATGTCGCCAATACATGTTTTAGTTGGTCTTTTCTTCTTTGGCATGTGAATTTGTGTGACTATTCCTGTTCTGCAGCTGGCTGCGAGGCAGGAACAACCAGTTCTGGATGGATCAAAGTATACTCCTGCTGATGTGCGAATTGTGAGTTGTGTTCGAGAAAAAAGTTCTCCCTCATTTTTTATAGTTTTACATGCCTCTTCAGTATTATCGATCTTCAATCTTTCTTGAATCTAGATTACCAATTAAAGATAAATGTGTTCTAAAATGTTTATCTCTTTCAGACGGATCAAAAGCTACGTGTCTGTGACATTTGTGGAGCGTTTTTGAGCGTTTATGACAGGTATTATGTCCATATTTTGCCTTTCATATTCTTAGATCTGTGTTTAGAAATCTGTTGGAATGAAACAATAGAGAAGTGTTTGGCTTTTCAAGTCCTTCAGATTTTGACTAGGATATTCATACCTCCTTGTTACCAGCAGGGTTTTGGGCCCAGTTTTACGAGGGAATTTGCTGCTAAAGAATGTGCGTGTTTTTTGTTTTCGTATTTGCTTGTAGTTTACAACTGATGCTAGGTCACTTGTCGAAAAGAAGGACATCTGTTTTTAGCTAATTTTAAATGAATGATTTGTTATCTGTTTCAATTTGATTGTTAGTGATCGTCGACTCGCTGACCATTTTGGAGGAAAACTTCACTTGGGATATATGCAAATTCGTGAGAAGTTGGCAGAGCTTCAGGTGAGAGTGTGTACTGATTTATGTCTTTAATTGTTTTTTTTTTTGTTAAAATTTTGGATCATTTAAATTGGATCGTAATTAGGATCTGCCTTTCTGTTTTTTCTTTCCTTTGAAAAAATGGCTCTCTACTGCTTTGAAGTTGGATCTGTGGACATCTTGATTCAGATGCTGCTATATTGTTTGCATTCTTCTCTTGAATATATGTAATACGCCCAGTAAGTTATCTCAACATTAGATTAGAACTTTATGTCTTTATATGTAGCAGCAGGTGTAATCAATATTGTCCTGGTGGGCTTATGAGCAAGGGAAGTATGTATGTGACTGAAGTATGAACTGGTGAGATTAGGATTCGTGGCTTGATCATAGTGAGCAAAGTTCCAAGTGAAAAGTACCTAGGATTGTGACTTGATTACATGCTCTTAGATAACATAATTGGTTCCGTTCTCTATAATTTTGAAACAGTTTAAAAATATCTATTGTGAGCTCAAATTTTGTGAGCTGATGGCATACTGCCATGCGGTCAAAAGCATGTTCTTGATTTGAATTCTTATCATCGTCCCCTCTTCAGAGGGTTGTATTAGGAAGGGCATCCTGCGTAAAAAATTGCCACTATGTTTCTTTGTATGGATTTTGTACCACTTTGATTCTGATAAGAATCGTATATAATCCATGCTGCTGACCCCAGAGCTGGGATAAGGCGTATGATAATGATGCTATTATAGAATGTAATTTTATGTACATAGTTCTTGCAGTGTCTTAAATTTTGTTTATTGCTTAGAATAGAATGCTTTTGTTCTTTGCTTGTATTATACTTGTTGTTAGCAAGCTGCTTCCAGAGAATGAGGATAATCTTTACTAGTTCACTTTTCTCAGTTTATGTGGCACCTGCTTATACTGTTATGGTGTCTGCTAATTGTTTAATGCAATCTGAAACTTAGGAGGATGAAGGAATAGACATTGTAAATATAAGGTAACTTGATTACAGGTAAATTAGTTTCTCTTTTAAAACAACAATTTAGTTCTCTGGTATATTTGTTTGCTTAAGTGGATGAAGTAAGCAAGATATGCAACACGTTTCACTGGAAATTGCTCATGATGGAGAAGTAGCTCTTTGGTGTTAGCAACGCTTTTCTTTTGAGGTGCCCATAGCTAAAAATTGAAGGAACATTGTGAAATTCTACTCAAGTTTAATCTAATACGGCATTTTAGAAGGCAATTGCATGATCTACCTGAATATTGCTCGTGCTTTTGATTTAGTTAAGTAGTTGATCCTTTTGTGTTTGTCTGAACGTGGCATGCGTGGTTCAGGTGGGAAGAATATCTTGCACAAAAGTAACTATTACTCCAGTAAGTTAAGTTTTAGACTAGGCACCATATTTGTTTTTTTAATTTTCAAATTGAGATTGAGGAGAAAACACTCATAACAGTCCCATATCCCTCTTGAAGTGCAAATTTGATGTTGTTGAACAGAAAGATTGTATTTGATAACATTTCTTTCCAAGTTGTCTGGGGTTTGTCACACCAGCCAGTGCACGAGTAATCAGCATTTGTTTCTTCTACTTCATCCTGGGTCTGCGGGAAAGTAGTCTGTTTTCCTCCATATGATAAAAAATGACATATAAAAGGTGTGTACCAATGATAGCTTTACAGTTGTACATTACTGTTGGGGATAGTTTTTTGAGCTGTAAGGACTTGCGCCAAAAGCAAGCTTGTAGGTTGTGATTTTCCCCTTTTTTCTTTACTTGTTGATAATGGAGATTATTTTTTTCTCTATATTATTCATCGTATTAGGTCCTCAGTTCGCACGCTCTCCTATTAATCGTTTTTTGGGGTCTTAGATTTTATATGTAATTTTTTTTTTCAGGAACAAAGAAACCAAAGTAGGAAGAAGGCTGAAGAGGAGAGAAGGTAATACGTTATAGCCAATACCTTATAATGGCAAGTTGGGATTCCATTTTACTGTTTTATCTTTATATATAACGGCACTTCCCCCTATTTTCAGATCAAGAGAGCGCAGTCGTGACCACGACAGGCACAGTAGCAGGGACCATGACCGAGACAAGAATGATCGTTGTAGCAGCCGTGAGAAGGGAAGGGATTTTGACCGGCATAGTAGGGATCACGATCGAGATCGTGGGTATGGTAGGGATAGAGAAAGGGATCGATCTCACAATTATGATTCAAGAAGTCGCAAAAGATCACGCTCACCAGTAAGGGATCGCTCAAGGGATTATGATCGCCATAGGTACCAACTTGGACTTCTCTTTTGTTTTTTTTCCTACGATCTTGGACTCTTCTTGATGTACAGTCTTGTAAGCTGTTTAATTAATTTCTTTAACATTCTATCTATTCTATTTTGTATCGATATTCTGAATGATATGGGAATGACAAAAGGCCGTGATGCTTTTTGGGTCCCACAGATGCCTGTTGGCAGGTGGGACCCGTTTGATTTTAAAGCATAGCCAGATGAAGGCACATGCAAAACCTGTTCCTATGTGGTGATGTGTGCCCCTTCCATCCGAAAATGTGAAGGTTCACACTTTTGGTTCTAAATTGACCTTATGGCCTCCCATATGACTCCCCTGTATGGCACATACAAGCCTGTGGTACATGAATTTTATCATAGGCCGACAATTGAACTGGTTGGACCTTTTCTGGTTGTACTTTATTGTAATACGAGTCTAGTGCTTTCTATTTGTAAAAAAGTTTGGGTGGTTTCTGCTTTTTTGGCCTTGACAAATCAGTTCTAGTATGAATTAATTTATGCATGATATTCTTTTGCTTGCTGAAAACAAGTTCAATTTCTTATGAACACTTACAACCTTTTAGAACTACTGATAAGGCTTGGTAAGCTCAAAATTTTAGCAATCATTTTGACCTTTTTTACGTTTCCTTGCAGGCGCCATGACCGATATGATCGGTACTGAACTTAGATATGCTGTGAGGGAAAAAAAATATGCCCAGTTTAATCGATCTGTGTAATGTGGCTGCACTTGAGAAGAAAAACTACTGTTCTGTTGATAGTACTACCGAGGCAGCTTCAGCTTAGAAGTTTGTACGAATATGTCAGTGCAGTAGAAGGTTGTTCTTAAGAAGCATGCTTAACTGACGTTGCCCCTAAGAATGTTTAATTATGCCATTTTTCTTATATGTATGAGGAGATTGGAATTTTTTGCATTAGTGTAATTTTCTTTGCATTTTGGATGAGCGTCTGATATGACTTAGGTGTAGCCAATTGCTTCTTTTGTCTGACTAGAACAGATGATCTTTCATCTGGGCTGTAGCCTTGTTGTGATGCGGTTCCAGCTGAATGGTCCACATTGTATTGTCGTCTCCATCCCCTGATTCCGTCTCTGTGGGTGCCACAGATCCCCGCTCATGGTCAGCAATCTATCAAGCAAAACAAGAAAGAGACAAAGGGAGCCATGGAGGTTATGAATTGGAAACTGCCATCGTGAGATTTTGTTGCAGTTGACCTGTGAAATGAATGTTAGGGAAGGATCGAAGTCTAACTGTGCTCTTCAAGCAAATGAAGTGAACGGTTGGTAAATCCGAATTGCTTACACGAATTATTTCGCCTAACCTGAATGAGGAACGAGTATATTGGCCGTTGTTTATAACAGGCCTGTTTCAGAGAAGGCTGTATTTTGGCATTTGCGAAGGAAAAGGAAAAATAATTATTTCGGCCTGTTTCAGATTAGCTAGGAACAAAGCTGTAGCATCGGAGGTGCAGGGGAGGCGTCTAGGGTTTCAAAATGTGTGAAGGGTAAAATAAGATTTTGAAAAATTTTAAGTTGAACTAGTGGCCATTTTCTTTTGCAGGAATTTTACCATGTAAAAGTCATCAAGTATTGCTTGCACACGATCTGGCCCCTTGTCCGAGCAGTGTTTGTGTGAGGGCTGAGGTGGTGATTTTGGCCTGCCACCTAAGGGATCCAAGGGAGCTGACACCAACATTTATGGCGTCCAAGAGGTCGATGGTTTTGCTTAAAGCAGAAGGGAAGTCAAGGAGGAAGAGGGACCTAGGGACGGGGAGAGGGCTGGGCTTTGGAGGATAGGACTAGGAGATAAAGCAGGAAGCGTGTGCCCAGAATGAGGATCACCGGTAAAAATAAGAGTGCCAACTACTCCCTCCATAATACATTTGATTGTCCAAAGTTCACTTTATAAGGCAAATATATCTGTTAATTCCGCATGGAGGGTTTATCTTTTAAATAGGTTATTTTTTTCTTTTTAGGCGTCTGAGTGTAGGAAAGGATCATTTGTGGTCAATTCATTTGCCACCTTGTAGCGCATTTTTCCAACTATTTGGGGTCGGTGATACGGATCTTACTCCTCCATTTCAGCCTGTTTTGGGCTACCTCTTTTGTAAGAGATCGTAAAGTCAAATCCTTTTTTATTAACTCTATCCAAGTTCTCTTAGGTTTCTCTCTCCCTCTTTTAGCATCGTTTACATGTATCCTTTCTAATCTTCTCACAGGGCATCTAAAGGTTTTCTTTGCATATACCTATACCAACGCAACCTACATTCCCTCAGTTTCTCCCTTAAAGGCGCTACTCCTAGCCTCTCACGAATATATTTATTTCTAATCCTACCTCTCCTAGTTATCCCACTCATCCACCTTAACATTCTTATTTCGGCTACATTCAACTTATCTATATGACTCCTCTTTGGTGCCCAGCACTTCGCTCCATAGAGTATTGCAGGCCTAATGGCCGTCCTATAGAACTTGCTTTTAAGTCTTTTAGAACTCGCCTATCACACAACACTCTCGAGGCTGCCCTCCACTTTACCCACCCCGCATTTATCCTATGCACCACATCACTATCAATATCCCCTTCTTTATGGGTAATGGATCCTAAGTAACGGAATTAATTACACCTTGACACTTCTTGCCCATCTATTTCAACTAGGGCTCTATCTATAGTTCTACCTTCTTTAAAATTAAATTCCATGCACTCTGTCTTAGTCCTACTTATTTAAAAACTTTTGATTCTAGAACATCCCTCCACAATTCTAATTTCGCATTTAAACCTACTTTACTCTCATCAATTAAAACTATATCATCTGTAAAAAGCATACACTACGGTACATTATTTTGCAAATGACCAGTAAGCTCATCCATAATTAAAACTACATCATTTGCCACCTTCATGGACGAATAATTTTTTGTTAGGCAAGACACTTTATATGGGCAAATATCTAGTTGTGGACAATTAAGGCCATCCAAATATAATGAATTGACCTCAAATAATGAGAAATTTATTTGTGGGCAAATAAGTCATGGGTAACACCACATGTTTTGTAGAACCCAATTTTTTTTATTTAAGGTTGCTGAGTAACACTACACTATTGTCATTCACGATTATGTCGAGAGAATGTCACTGTCGATCAAAGTTTTAAAAATCGGACCGGTGATTGACCCGGAACTCTTGCGGAGTAAGTCCAACCGGGGGTCAACCCGAGTCGACCCAGTTGCTGATGTCATTAATATAAAAAAAAAGAAAAAATGGAAAAATGGAGGGTGTTGGGGGGTAAAAACCCCACCTAGACTGGTTCGATCAACCGAGTTAAATTGACCCAGCCGGGCCATCTATATGGTAGACTCGGCTCAAAAAAGTAACTGGGTCAGGTCGAACCAGCCGGGGCGGTTTGGGTTTTAAAACCATGTCAAATATACGATGGTATGCCAAAGCTTAGAACTCGGGCAGCAAGTTCTTTGGGTTCAAAAGTGGATTCTCTAAGCCCAAATCCCTCGAGTTTTCGAATATGAAAAACTAGGTGGAGTTTGACTAGCGGTAATGTTGATGGAGAAGAAGGGATGGCCACCATGCCCCGTCTAGGCTATTTGCATATTGATTGTTCGACAAGCTAAAAGCATTACCTCCTATTTTTTGCAGAGCACTTGGAGAAGTTGAAATCTGGGGAGGCCCAAACCTAAGTTGGGTGGGATTCATCCGGCCGAGCTTTACGGAAATTAGTTTATGTACTTCCATAGAGTTGCTCAGTAAATTGCCGAACCTTCTGAAGCTTAATTATTTGGCAATTAAAGGTGATTATGAATTATCAGATCTCTCCAATCACATGGTTAGATTCAATATGTGTTCTGCAATATATTTCCATAGGCTATCCTATCTAATACTTTCTTCCCTAAAGCAAAAATAAAATAAAATGTTCCCTCTGTTCCAAAATACAATGTACATCTGAGAAAATTCTCATTTTTATTAGACCATGAAGCCCACAAGGAAGTCACATGACTCCTTCTGATATCCCATCCAACTCATATACTTGTTTACGGACCAAGTTCAAGTCAATACTTCAAAAGTCTCCTCCAATTTTTAAAGGGAAAAATTTAAATGAGATCGCTCTCATATAGCTTATATGAAGCCACTTTAAATCATAGCCCTTGGATCTTGATCTAACGGCTACAAATAACCATAATAATCTCACCCACTCTCTGATGTGACACACTCACCTACCCACTGATTTAATATCCATCCTCCGATCGGAATCCAATGGCTATGAAGATTGGCCTCATGCTCCTTATATGAAAACGATCTCATGTAAACCCTTCCCATTTTTAAAAGAGGAAGTCATGTGATTTGGCAAAATTTACAAACAGTGAATATTTCCAGATTTACATAGAATTTTGGAAGGGGGAGCAGTAATAATTTCTCTTTAGATGTAAATACCTCGTGGCGTGCCGGATGCAGTGAATAACTTTAGGTACTCTTTAGAGGGTAACAGCTTCATGCGGCCCCCACCTGTGTGGGTCACATGCGGGGCCCACAAAACTTCCAATCTTTCGCCGGCGCTTAAACGCACACACATCTACATACTCTTCGGAGTACCTCGGCCCCGTCCACTCTCGGCGAACATGGCGGAAATCCGGCGAATGGGTCGCCTGGCCTCCGGCGCCGGCTCTTGCCTCCTCCTGGCCTCCCTTCTCCTCCTCTCGTCGGCCTTCAAGTCTGACGAGCTCCTCCAGGACGACGACGAGTTCGCCTCGGTCCTCATGCCCTCCGATCCTGATCTCGAGTACCTCCAGCCCGTCCGTACTCCCGCCCGGAAGAAGCCCGATCCGGACTCCTCGGCCTCCTCCGACTCCAAGGTCCAGTTCTCCCTCGACCACGCCTTCGCCGATTCCGACTTCTCCCCCGCCGGCACCTTCTCCGCCCGTCTCAAGTCCCTTGTCCACGGAGGCCACGTAAATCCTATGATCATCCTTTAATCCATTTGAATTTGTAGAATTTGTTTGGGTTGAAGTTTGAGATGATTTTTAAGTTTTAATTTGGACAGTCTCTTACAAAGCTGCGATTTTCACGGAACACTTTGACAGAAAAGGAGAAGAAGCAATTTCAAGTAAATTCCGTGCCAGTAGATTGTTCTGATTGTGCTGTGTAATTGTTATGTTTTTGACATTGCAGTGATTTTTGTTGCAGAAACTGCTGGATGAAGATGAATTTTATAGGATACGGGTGCCGGCTAGTGTATTGAATCCTCCTGGGAAGGATTATGTGATCTCTTCTGTTAGAGCAGTAAGTGGTTTTCTGTTTATAACGGATCGTTGTAAACAACTACAATTTTTATTTTTCACTGTGTTCATGTCGATTTATTTGAGAACTTTGTACAATACATATGATATATTTACGCACATTAGATGCTTCTTGTAGGAAGGTGTTCTATCTGTCGGTTGTTTACTTTATATTCAGACTTGAGTGGAGAGTCTTTCCCTTGATAAGATCAAGCGTGAGATTTAAAATGAACGCGTTTGTGCTTTTCGCTGATGATAATTCCGGCCAAGGAAGCTGGGCCAATTATGAAGTTTGTGTTGAGAAATTTATATAAGCAAAACGATGATATGCATATCTATCCGTAAAATTAATGCCTTATTCCTCACATTTGTATTTAAATCCTCTGCTGATATAATTGAAATTTGCAAGGAATTAGAATCAAAAGGACTTGATTGCCCACTCTGCTTTTGGGCTTACCATCTTCAATCGGATATTGAGTGATAAGAATTATTACTTTGGGTGTAGATTTCTCTCCATTGAGATTTTCAAATGCTTTACAAACTGCAAGCAAAAACTGCATACAATTATCACAAATGTATAACTATTTGAATTGATAACCTTTTTAGAATGTAATTAATTTTGATAATTGTGAGTGAACATTTTGTTCTCGGGATGATATGCTCTGTTATGTGTTTCTATCTATCTTATCCGTTATAGTGATAAGGATACACAGTTGATCTGTTCAAGATTGATCAAGCTTTGAAATACTTGATGTATGCTTTTTTAGCACTAATAGATAGTGTATCTCTTCCCTGACAACTTAAGCTTCTTGGAGGAATATTCAACCTCGATTAGTTTTCCTCAGGTTGTGGTTCAAGTCTCCTGGAAAGAGGGAAACAATGTTCTTTGCTATCTGTCTGCCTTCCATATGCATGTTCACGTCTAATCCTGTGGTGGCAAAGTAGCAGAGGAGGTTTAGAGATCCTGGGTTCAATTCTTGGTGAAGGCATTTTACCCCTCATTAATTCTCCTTTGTTGTGCCCACATGCAAATGTGCAGGGGATTGATAAGTCACATAAACATATTGATAATCCATTTCCGTTGCATGTAAATATAAGTTAGGGGGAACATATGAGGGTAAATATGCCTCCACGTAAAAGAAGAGATTGTTAGAGTAGTGTTGCTGTATTCTTGTTAAAGTATTTAGTGTAGTAGTTCTATTAAGTAGGGGTAGACTGGTCTTCATCGTTTATTCAAAGATCTTTTTCTGTGTTTCTGAGTAGTGTAATACATTATTTTCAGCAATAAAGCTCTTCTCTTTTTCTTCTCCAAAACCTAGATCATGGTATTCTATCAAAGAACACACCACGGATCTAGTTACATTCTTTTTTTTTTAATTCTAAAATGTTGTAGCAGTGTTGGACTTTTGCAACTGTGAGTAACAAAGAATATACAAGACAAGAGTAGAAAAACACGTACTAGGAACGAAAATGATAGATATGAGTGATATGAAGTGAAGTGTTATGTGAATTATAGGATTTTTTGACCAAATTGAGAGTTGGTTTTGTTCATTGTTGCATATTCCAGATACTTAATATAACTATTTGCTGATCTTGGGTATATCTGACCTCAATGATTCTAATTTAGCATTGTACTCGATTATAATATTATGTAATGGGAATATAAGCAGAAGACAGTTTTGTATTTATATTGTATTTCTACCGTTTTTAGCTACCTTTTACTTCTATTATTACCTCAAGTACCATTTTCATTGATCTTACATTTTCTCCTTTCTTTTTTTGCTTCCAGCGATGCCTTGCACAGGGAGGTTTAGATGAACAGTTTGTTATTCATATGGTAATGTTACTCTAGCTTTTACTTTTTTGAGGTTTGATGTTGATAATGGTCATAACATTATGTTTACAACATGTGAATATCTCGAGTTTTAAGTAGTGGAAGATGTCAGGCTGTGTTGAGACCCATAATCTTTTCGAGACAATGAAAAGAAAGAGATAGATCAACATAGTAAAGAGTTTATCATAATTCCATGTTAAAGCAGACTGCCTTGGTTGTCACCAGCTTTTCATGTGCAACCACCATCTGATGAAGCTAATCCGCATAATTGGAACGGCATTTGATGAAGATGTTGATATTTATTAAATCTTCATCTCATTGTACCCTCTTTAGTGTATTGTGTAACATAACTGATTCCTTGTTCGTGAACCCCATAGCTGATGTATGAAGAATGTCTTTTATGATAACGAAGAAAGTAGACTGGAAAAACTTTTCTTTTATAGTACTTATTTGGAGGAAAGCTTTTCACAAGATGAATGTATCAACATTTTCAGGAAGGTGTTAATGTTGTAGCTGTTAATTATGGTTCTGCCAGTTCATGCCAATATCCTCGACTGCTGAGAAGTGTAAGATTTAGCTGAATTTTCTTTGTATCGACGGTAGTTTGTTGTCATAACACTAAGAGAATTGAACAAGGAGTCTCAAGAAAAAAAAATTTGCGAATTTTATAATTATTGATTGTCAGTCACTGATATCATAATAATTACAGCCAAAGAAGTGGTTTTTCAACTCGGAAACTGTTCTGAAGACCACTAAGTTAGCTTTAAGGTAATAATGCAATTTTATGGTCTATTCTAAAAGTTTTTATTTAGGAAAAAGCAAATGCTGTAATTGCAGTGATGCTTGTCACAATCTTCTGTACTCTTCTGTACTTATAAATAGGAATAAATGTTTCTTAGTAGTATCTATGGAGATTGCCTATTATTGTATTTGATTAATCTGTAGAACAGCCATACTGAGGATCTTAATACTAAAAGTTGTATTTTTCCTTTGTCAATAAAGGCTGTTTCTCTACTCATTTCACTTTTTTTATGATGTATTATTGAAAATTGGTATTTGTTTATGCAGAACCCCTGCATTCACAGAAGCATTTCTTGCTGGGGAAGATGGAGAAGGTGAAGGCGTAAAGCCTCCTGAGAGGTCCTTTTTGTCTAAATATGTGAGTGTGTCCTATATACCGTTGAATTATGAAAGATGGCTTTTTATGTTTCTAACGTATAATCTTCTGTCTTTATATTTGTATGACTCTGAATCCTGAAGCCCCAATTTTACTGTTTTATGTCTTCAACAGTGGATGTATCTGATCCCTCTTGGATTCATCGTCATGAATGCCTTCACACAAGCTATGAACATGCCAGAGGAGCAAGGTGGTCAACAAGGGTCCCAGACACAACAAGCAGTGGGACGCCAAGCACCAAATCCTGCTTTACGGAGGAGATAACTTGTTAGTTTCTAGCTAACTCTATTTCATTTTTCCATTGCACTTGAAATTCTTCCTGCTCACCCATAACAAAAACCGAAGCTGAACCAGCAATCACGTTGTCGTCAAGCTTCAGTTATGGGGGTATTTTGGAGGAGGTTTGTTTTCGGAAATTTAACAGTTTAATCTCTCTGATTGACAAAACATGTACTTACATGGAAGACTACCATGTCTGGTCTAGTATTAACCATTGAAAAATAAGTTTTCTAAGATGAAAAAGTATAAATGTTTTTACATGTTGCTAAAAGTTAAATGTCTCTATCTAGTTAAGATATATTATCATTTCTGTTCTGTAGGGCTTGCAGCTAACAAGATTGTTTCTCTGGAAGGCTCACAAACTTAAGGAAGAAGCTGAGAGTTATCAGTCTACTGTTAGCATATTGCAACTTCGTTCAAGGCTGCGACTTTAATTGGGAAATTTTAAGCTCCTTAGCCTTCCAGGTCGGTGACCTCTGGTGCAAATAATACCAGACCGGTGCATCTGCAAGTTATTTACAAAGCCACGATAGCGGGCATTATGGACCATTTTACCTTGAACTAACAATTTATGTTCTGTAATCATAGTTTGGGAATAAGGTTTGGAAGAGTAGCTGCACCAGTCAGCATCTTTTAGATAGATTGCAAGAGTTGATAGAAATTTGTCACTGTTGCTTACTTTCCTGATTCTATTTAATTTGGGTGCAATTGCATGTCATAACTTGGTCCTTGAACGGCGAGGCTACAATGGATGATAATATGATATTGGACTGAACGTAACTGAATCACCATTATCTGTTACTTATAAACCTATCTAGAGAGGGCAAGCAATGCATAGGCCCCCGTTCATAGCAATAGCAGTAGTTCCCCAGTCTGCATTACGAGAGTTTATCAGCAATAGAGTTTTGTCATCCAAAATATTGTTTCTTTGAGAGTAAAATGAATTAACCAAATAGCATCCTGTTAAATCAATGGACCTTTCCATGGCCAAGCTTGACGGTTTCCAAATTGAGTCAATAATAACAAATGAGTTAAATTACAATGACAGACCATAAAAATACCAAACGTACAAGACATGAGACATTACATGTGCTTGCAACCTCAAAGGTAGCCGTTAGAACTAAATTATAAACACTGAATATCCATAATTTAGCAATATGCATAAGATAAATTACAATGGCAGACCATCGAAATACCAAAAGTGCAAGAGATGAATCAATTACACAAATTATGAGATTGATGCTTCTTCTACAACTCAGAATTCCGCAGATGCAAAAGGTTCCTATGAAGATCCAACTACTAGAATGCCTACTGATTATCTTACAGCAAATCCTGTTAATGCAACCGGTTCCTGCCTCATATTACTAATTGTCACTTGCACTATGTTCATTCTCTAGTTGTTGAACTTCTGCCATCCGCTGAATTGTCTTTAGGGCTAGGAGATGTCAATTTGATCCTTGTTTCACTCGCTTGCTGGTGTAAATGCTGATTAGTAATGTGGTGCTGCTGCTGATGTTGAAGTGGCTGTTGCGGCTGCTGAGAATGGATTTGCAGCTGTTGCAGCTGGTGGGCCGCCAATAGGGTGTGCATTGCGTTGTTTTGAGGATAGTATTGTTGAGGGACGCCTCCGAACTGGGATCCATAATTCAGCATTGATCCTCCATTGGGAATCGCCTGGCCTGTAGCCAGCTTCAGACGCTGAACTTCCTCCCGCAAAGCATCATTAAGTGCTGCATTAAGATGTAGGAAAGTTTCAAATTGCTTTATGTTTTTTCTTCATGGACGGAAAATCCCAAAATAAATCCAATTTACATTTCACACTTCCAGTAATAAATCAACTTGGGAACATTTAGCATGCGGAGAACACATTACTTGCAACAGCCTCCTAGAGTTTATGAACTGCAAGCTCATTTTGTACAAATATCGTCGATTTTAACAAATAATAACTTTTTTTTCTAAATACTGAATTCTAAATTAGAACGAAGTTAATGCCACAATTCTCATCATTCTTTACAAGACATACATAATGAAGTACGGAAATCCTGGTTTTTTATATTAGACAGATAAGCGAGATTATCCAATCAGGAACTCACTAGCTTGATTAAATGTAATCATTCAACAGCTTCAATAGCAATGTATTGCTTGTCCTTGAAGATAAATAGTAATATATCCAACGGCTTTCATATTAAAACACAATAACCAAAATTTAAAAGGCTGGTATCACAGATCAAGCTCCAACACATCTTCACTGCCATAAAAGGTTTGACAGCATATATTATGTTCCATTGTTCTACTTTTTATAGGTAATGATAGTTTTACTGAACAAACCAGTTAGTATCACTCCCTAACTCTTGTCTCATCTCTCAGGAATCAAATATGTAATATCCTTAGCATCTCTTCCCAAGTGTGAGTATAAAACTTTTTCTCCCACATCTACAAACTGTGATAAGTACCCTTCTTTCTCTCATAACAAGCTTCTCACAAACTTATCTCCAGCATGGTAATATATCATCTTATTAGATTTTTCCCCGGTTTTGCTCATTCAATTCAACATTCGTTATCAGTGGTGGCCTAGTTTTGTAGCAAACTCAGACTCTCAGTCCATATTTGCTTCAGAGTGATATGTTAATCTAACAATCATTTCAACTTGTAATTGCTACAAGTGATTCTCCCAACTCCACAATTGTCAAGTAAAGTGTCAACCATTATGATAATTACTAAGCAAAAAAATCACAAAGTAGAAACTAAGAGGTAGACACTACACTATTAGGTACAGTTTTGGAATTAACAATATGAATAAGGGTTGCTTCCACACTAATGCATACAGGAATACGCTAAAAACGACATATAAAGAACTTACCATCTTGCAAGTGCACTTGTTGCTCCACGGTCTGAAGACGCAATTTAAGCTCACTGTTTTCAGCTGTCAGACCATTCGTGTCTCTCTGTTTATAAAGAAGCCAGTAACAGGGTTCAAAGATATATTACAAATCGTAGTATGCAATGTACACCACCATTACTACGGGTGGATTTGGTAACTGATTTATAAAGAACTTAAATCATGATTCAGCTAAAATTGCTTTGTGGGAAAGTGGGCCTAGAAATTTGCGTAACGCAATAATGGTGATTTGTGAGGAAAATCTCCTCCTGAGGACATTGTTCTCCTCAATCTGATTTAAGACGATTTCAAGGCGTTGTCAGAAAGCATTTCAGAAAAGCAAGAACTGTGAGTCCATAGTGCATGTGGCAACCGAGACACAAAAGGATTTGATAGAGCGGAAATTTGGGCATACCAAATGTGATTTCTAGGAAAGTTTATATTTTCCCCTCTTTTTTTATATATTTTCATCATGTTCTCTATTTCTTAATAGAGTTGAAGAAAATTTGGTAACAAAAATTGATCACTAGGAAACTTGGAAGGTTTCAACCCCCGACATCCCTATAAATATGTCTACTATTTCCACGGGGCAAACGCTGCTGGAAATGGGATTATCCTGGTCACACTATTAACGGTTTATCCAAATTATCTGGGCTTCTAGCAACACGGTTTCAGCTCTTCCATCCAGCTCTATCATCTGGTATCTACACATCCAATTCATGCATACTGCGAGTCATCCCCCCTCAATCCTCTCAGATCCAAGGTTTGCAATCTCAATCTCGGCCTTAGGTGGCTGAAAATAAGAGATCTCGAAGAGATCAAGAAAATGATCTCGATGAAACAAAATTATAATCTCACATACAAAGTTGATGTGTATGACTACTTAAAATATATAAACACTAATACGACAATAAAAATTCACCAAATTGTATGCTTCTTATGTTAAATAAATAGAGAATGTATTCTCTGTAGTGTACTCCTAAGAAAGTATTCACTTTGAGAGAGAATATATTCTCTTAAAAGTGGTAGCGCATGCGAATTCCAAAGGAAGAACAAGAGAGGTATATTCTCACAGCATATATTCTGATCATCATTATTAGAAATCTAATAATAATGTGAGAAGTATTGGGAAAGAGAAGAATTTTTATAATTTAATTCAAACAAGACCAAAATTGGGCGAGATTTGCGGAGCTCTACATGAGAACAAGAAATTTACACACAGAGGCAGGCAACTTTTGCCTAGATCTCACGGAAATATGATGAAATCTACACGAGATATGGAAAGTCACAGAAAGAAGAAGAGCGAGATGCCTATTTTGTTGGGCCCTCACCGAGATCTTGGCAATAACTCGTGCAATCTTACCGAGATTGCAAACCATACTCAGATCCTTCTTGGCCTCTACAAGCCATAACATCACATTTCCTTATTGACACATTTCTGTTCGCCATTGCACATAATTTAAATATGTAAACCAAGTTCAATACACTTGTCGTCCATTTAAGCTACACTAACTCTCGAAGAAAATGATTTGCATATGCTCAGCCACTCAGGTTTAAAAGCAGAGTATCTCATTTAATACTAGCAAATAGAGTAGACTTGACTAACTAACACTACCAAGTAATGATACAACCAATTTTACTGAAAAAGAGACTAAATAATAGTAAAACAGTTAGTGGCCATAGACAATGAAGGAAGCATGGAACATAGGAGGATATTCGTAGATAACCTTCATAAATAACTCCAAACAAGAAAGAGTACCCAACGTTACCACAAAAAAATAATCATGTTCATTTATTAGAAGATAAAATATGGTCTTTTGACTCATCCATGCACAGAAAAAAGATGTAAACGAGATTAAATAGAGCGCATTTACCTGCAACATGGTCAATTGGGCTGACAATGTTGTTGCTTCAGTTTGAAGGGTTTGCACTTTGCGCTCCAGTTCTGCAATGTAGCGCATCTTCCTTTCTTTTGACCTGGCAGCGGATTGCCGATTGGCCCAGATTCTATAGCACAAGAATGTAGGTCTTATCAATGGAAGGCAAAAAGAAGTCCCATACATAGTTGATTTCACTACTGCTAACTTGGCAATGCGAGTTCTAGTCTACCCATAAACACACTAACACTAGCACCAGAATAGATACCACACAAAGATCAGCTGGCAAGGCAGATGAATGCCAAATAGTTGGGACGTGTACAATTAATAATTGTTATTCTTGAGGCAAGTAATAATGAGTCCACTGTAACTTCACATAAAAGGTATCATTGGTCTGAATAGTTAGAAGATCAAAATCATTAAGGTTATCTTTTCAATCAGCATTGGTGGATTGGTGTGTTTGAAATTGATGGCAAAATCTATGTGACAATTCTTTTAACATTTTTTAGCATGATGATTGGTATAATGTTATTGGTGTTAGCAAAAGAATATGACGTTAACTATAAGTAGGTTATGCTTTGCATTAATCATGCAAACTATGAATAGTCCATGGTAAAATTTAGTTGAAATATCAATAGATCAGCATTCAATTTGGATGGCAGTGATTTTAGTCATGAAAAATTCCATTTCAAGATGGAAATTCACACAAGTATTTTCAAATTATGTGCCAGACCAAAAATCAGAAGAACCATGATAGTTCCATTTTAGAATTGCAGGTGTGGTACGCATATATTTAGTTACTGCACACTAAAACCAGTTGTGGTATTGCATGAGGAAGGACATAGCATGTAAGTAATTGTCAGTAATCATAGCTAAAATGTCACCAAAATGCTTATTTAGAGCCATAACCTTGATTTATGAAGATGTCTACACCTACTATTAACTTATTCTATGATCTTATAGAATTTGATCTTATGAGTACAAAATGTAAGCCCTATAGAACCTCCTCCGCTGTCTTTCATAAAACGAATGAAAAATCAAACTTGCCTTGTGTTCAACTAGCTGAAGATTTGAGAACAAAGCAAGTAACGGTTTTCAAGGTATTTCGATAGACCAAGAAAGCTGTAATTCATGCTCAGTAAGCAAGTAAGAATGCATGTTTCACTACAGGCACCTAAGAATGATAAACGCATGACAATTCAAACATAAGTACATAAATCACTTTTCTGCCAATAAAAATTCCCACCAATTTATGATTTAAAGCATTCAAACTCTTATGGTGATAGAAATATTGACATTCTTACTTCGCAATAAAAGAAATACAAGCATTACCTCTTTGCGCGCTTTGGATCAATCATAGCAAGATCAGCAAGTTTTGCGGCAGACATAGCCTTCTTGGCGTCGGCCACGGAAGTCCCCTCAGGGCCTGCAGACAGCAACTCAGGCTTCACTGAAGTGGACCCATCCATAGACTGACTGTACTGGTGCCTCACGCGCGGCCGCTCGCTCGGACCCCCTGCACCCGACGACGACGACGGCTCTCCCACCTGCAGCCCGGAAGTCGCCGAAAACTTCTCCATGTCAATGTACATGGAGAACAAGTCCTCATCCGTCTCGTCCGACAGCGACGGCCCGTCCCCCGGCCCGCCGACTATCCCCAGATCGCTGTCGAAGCTGATATCGTCGGGGAGCCCCAGGATCTCGGAGTGCGCCCTCCTGTGGCCCCGGTTCCTCGGCGGAAAATCCGGCATTCTGCTGATGTCATGGCTAAACTCCTGCGGTCCGGCGGCCGACGACGCCGGCGTAGACGTTTCCGATTTTATCGCAAACGAGCTCGTCGGGGACGGAAAAGCCGGAAACCTCCCTCCGGAAGGAGGCGGCAACCCTCCCCCGCCGCCGCCAAGCCCCGGCGACTTGTCCTTGTCCATCACCGCCCAACCTCACATCCAAATCGCATCAAGAACCGAAAAATATCGATTCCTTTTGCAGAAAAAGCACCAGGAAGAGCAGATCCAGCTGCTAAACGGCATGGAAATGCAGCATTTGGCGGCGCCGGAGATCGGCCAGAGTCGGGGGAGGGAGATCTGAGGGGATGGGAAGGAGGTGGGGGTTAAAATGGGAGATGGGATTTTACCGGGGGAGGAGATCGGTGGGATTGTGATTTGATTATAGAAGGGATTAGGGAGTAATTAAGATTAGTATCTTGATGGGGTTTGAAATCTCCGGATTTGGAAGGAAATGTGGGATTTGGATTTGGGGGGATTTTAACAGTGTTTTCTGGGGGGAGGGAAGGGGCATTTGCGGGGAATAAATGCTGATTCTCGGCTTATAGACTATTAGGTACATCACCTTCTCTATGCCACTTTTATAAAATCAATAAATGCTGATTCTCGGCTCATAGACTATCATGTACATCACCTTTCTATGCCACTTTTATAAAATCAATAATACACGTATTAATGGCCTGTTTGGTAACAATTTTATAGAGTCGGAAAGTCAAATTTTAGGGAAGAAGCATAGGATAAAAAATAGGTATTTTGTTGAGAAGAATCAATTTTTTAAAAAAATTTAGAGTCTGATCACTGATGATATATTTTATAAATAAACATGGATGACATAAACACATAATAGAAAAAATAATCATGAAAACTCATTTTTTTCTTATTATGTGTCCTTATTTTATTTACAAAATTACAAAATATTCTACTGAAAAAAGTCAAATAAATAAGGAATCACTTCTTTGAAAAATCTCCTCTAGAGGAGTCTGATTCTCCTAAAAGTTGGGAGTGTAATGAGAACCACATTATAGTGGGAACAAAACAGGGCCTATAAATATATGTGCATTCAAGTATAAAACACTTGAATTGTTGATCTCCTTATTACCTTTGGATATTGTATGGTCAATCATTTCTCGTTGATACGTGGAGCCGAGGTTATAAACAGTGACTTGTCTATAACATGTGCAAGGTCTAAACCGTCAGATCAATGTAGGGCCTACATGATCTGACGGTTGTGAATATGTGCACGATCTGGGCATGTTTTCAAAAGCACGTCATTTCTGTTTTTCGAGAATTAACGTGCCCAGAACATGCGCTGGTACAAAACGTGAATGTGTCAGAAACTGAAGGGATTTATGCATAGGCCACGTGGTGAAGCAATTCTACTGGATAATTTCTCGTCCATGGAAGGCTAGGCATCTTACGGGTGTCGATCTGGTACTTTTTTGTGGGCCTAGGACATTCATATGGCGTGGCCCACTGTTCTCGGCAAATTTTGTGTTGGCCCACATTTAAAGGTGAATCATTCTCATCAACAGCACTATTTTATTTATTTTTTAAAAACACTCCCTCAGTCCCTCCCTCCAAAGTCCAACGAAGTTCCTTGACTTTGAAAAAAAAATGGGTCCAACATTGAATGGCTAAATTTGCTCTTTCAAGACAAAAACAAATGGGGAGAGGAAGAGAAACTCTGTTTTTTTTATATTGCTTCAAAGTCTAATAAATTCCACTTTTTAAATGGTGAAAAACAAACTTTTTTATAATGAAAATCAAACATTCTTTTGTGGATAAGGAGTTCTATTTATTGCTTCGATAAATTGTGGATAAGGAGCTGTTGTCGACGGCGACGGCAGGGGTGCGGGGCGAGGCAACAGCATCGGTAGAGGGGCATCAAAAATAACTTGTGAATTTATTGAAGTTACAGCTCATTAATCACTACTTTCTTCCTCTTTTCTCAAGAGAGTAATGGACAATCGAAATGTTTACTTTGTAAATATATGATTCAGCATGAGCCATTATCAGATTGGAAGAAAATATGACAGTCAATAGTGAAAGCAAAAGAAAGGATTTTTCTTCTGTCTTTCGTTTTTTTATGATTTTACCCATATTTACTACTGGATGGTTGCCTCAGCTGTGGTTATGACCATGGACTCCTTCCTCTGCAACTTCAACTGCTTTGCAATGGACTTCTCGATCGTGCGGCGAAACTCCTCATTGCTCATCTCGACCTCAGAGTAGGAGGAGCTCCGCCTCTCTTCTTCGGCCTTCTGGCCTGCGTCGGTCTCCGATCGTCAAAGCCGCGTCATTTTCTCCATTGGCACCGCCTGTACTCCTTCACAGCCAAAGCCGTAGCCGCTACTGCACTTTCTCCAATAACGGAGCTCTTATGCAAAACCCTCTTCTCTTCGCACACGAGCTTGTCTTGGACGACAACGTCCTCCTCCACGACCGCCCTGGCCATGCCGCGATTCTCGCTATTCTTGAGGAACTCATCATACAGGTTGTAGGCACCGTGGTTTTATAAAACCCAGACTGGCCCGGTGTAACAACCAAAAAATCGGATAAGAAATGTGGATTTATGGACCAATGAGAAGTCAGGAGCTGATGTTAAAGTATACGAAGAAAGATTTCTAATGCCACAGACTATTCGCAATTCGAAGTTTTGAGCAAAAAGTTATAGTTGTTTGAAATTTTGTACGCGATTGATCGTCAGTTTATACGTGATCGATCGGGATCGATCACCTGTGGAAGCGATCGATTGAAAATACTAGAAGTTGCAATTTTTGGAGCAGCGATCGATCACCCTTGAAAATGATCAATCGAAAGTACTGTGATTTTGCGAAAGTGAGCAGCGATTGATCGCCCTTGAAAACGATCGATCAAAAGTATTGGTTTAACACGAAAGACTGCGGTGATCGATCGCACCCAAGGAATGTCGTATCGGATATCGGTAAAATATCAGTCGACCAAAGAGACAAAATATCGGATATATATCGGAGATATTGTGAAAAAAAATATTGGTTGTCAAAAAATAGTTTTTACCGTATATTTTCACAAACTAACTTCTAAAATGAGTTATACTAATTTAGACAAAGCATAGATTTCAAAATATGCATATTAGGATGTGAAACAAACAGGAAGGTTGTTTTTTTTTCCTTTTTTTTAAAACATGTTTTTTAAAATGGCAATATAGGGGTCCGAAACTAATATATTGGAGATATTTGGAAAAATTCAAAAAAATGATATTGGCCCATATCATTGTATCGGATGGGGCCCGATACCAATATATCGGCGAGCCTGCATTCCATTATCGCACCGACAGAAATCGAATCCGAAAGTTGCTGATTTTGTTGAAAATCTTGTGAGGAAAGGATACCAAATCCTAACCAAATTGGGAGAGAACGTCCAACTCAATATTGTGGAAGATTCTTATTGGAGTATTAAGATTATGATAAGGAAAGATTTCAAAGGAGGAGATATCCTAGTTGGAGTGGGATTTTTGTATTTAAACCCAAGAGAGGGGATCGGCCATTGCATATGCATGCCAAACCCTAATTGTGACGACTTGTGCTTCTTCTCCTTCCTCCTACACACGTTCAACTCTACTCCAAGCTCGATTCTCAACTTAAATCCTTTCCATAGCATTGCCCGGAGGTGTCGTTGCGAAGAGGAGGAGACAAGCTATGCGTAGAAGGGCGAGACACTCGTAATGAAAGTAGTAGGATAGTTTTTTCCTGCCTAATTGTTTTAAATTCTTTTAATCCGTTCTCATGAGGATTATGTGATGAATTATATGGTCTTATCTCAGTAAGTAGAGTTGTGTAGAGTGCTTGGATTGATGATGGATTCCATTATGTGATGAGTTCCAATATACTTATTGATAATAGTTGATTGTTATATCTTCCTTGTTTGCATGCTAGTTCTTAGATGGGAACGCCATATATTTCTTGACCGTTTGGAAGTCAGAAAGTTCTATATTGGCTCTAAAAAGTTCTGATTTGATTGTCTCATGTGATCATAGTTGAGTTCCTAGCATTAGGAATTCCTTTACAAAAAGGAAATATCTTAAATTGGTTTGTGTAATGAGAGATACATAAAAGTGTGGGATAACTAAATTTCAGAACCTTTAAGGGATTGAAGTAACCCTAGGAAGGGTGTAACTAATGCTAATAAAATCCTAATATCATAATTAAGGATTAACAAAATGCGATTACTAAGTATGATCAAGATTAGGGATCTCGGTCAGTACTGCTTATGTAGTGTAAAAATCATAACTAATTACAAGAAAATCAAAAAAATAAACCTTCAGTAAGGTTGGAATGTAGTACACTCATAGGGATATCTACAGTAAAAATATTGTCACGCCCCAGGATCGCAGACCTCGATCGGAGTGCGAAAGCCTTCAAAGACAATAACATCTCGAGGCTGAAATCCCGGGCACGCAACCAAATAGTTAAAAACACAACCAATTACATCATCACGAAAGAATGTGTAACCGATCATCCCATGATTCAGTGTAATACAACATTCAAACATCATTAAAAAATATGAAATGAGCCTACTTAGTCTTTATTACAGCCATTGAATTAACAAAGTCAAAAGAAATAAAAATCCAAGTTTATGTCACACAACGGCCGCTAATATTATAGAATATTAATCAAGCACTGAATAAAACTAAAGCAATCTCTAATCTCTTCTCTGCGTCATCAACATCTTTCTGCTACTACAACCATCCTGCCTCAGTTATCTTTTGCTCCTGCATCAGAGGATGCATGAGTATTTCATAGAAAAACTCAGTAGGATGTAAAAAACCACTGAAAATGAATCAAGCAGTATGAAGAGAAATATAATAAATGAACAACTGATATTTAAGGAAATCCGGGCTGAACATAAGGTCTATTTACCTAAAAAGAAAGGTCAGTCAACAATGGTTCTCAACTCACAAGTATAGGAAAAGAATAATGAATACTCGGACTCCAAACAATCAGCGTAAGGAGAAGATAACAATCATAAACAAGACTCCAAACATCACATGTGTAAGGAGAATATAAACAATCTTAATACCTCTAGGCATCTAAGGTGCAAAAAGATTCAATTTCTGCTCCAGATTAGTTTACTTCCCCTATGGACTTCTATACCAGAACATCCTAGAGGTTCTCTCTTTGGAACCCGGCCATATGTCTAAGGATGTTGGCCCCATCAGTGCCTACAAACACAATGAGCGAAGACTGCAGACCTTCTGTAATATCATACAGCCTCAACGTACATATGTTCCTCCCTTCGGGCAATAAGGAAACCATGTTCCATAATTATTAGAGATCGTCATGGACTTAGCAATGACTCATGAGCATACTATGATTCCACCCGGAAAGATCTTCAAAAGGAACTCTTAATGGAGAAATAGGTCAATGTCAAACTGGACAATGATTTAATCAACAGCAAAAGTCTCAACTTTCTGAGAATAACAGTAACTCTTACTACAATAACTCACTAATGGAGTATGAATAGAACATAGAAGTCTCTCATCAGAACATGACTCACTCTCAGGAGTAATAAGGAGATTTACATATCTCGAATAACAAAGACTCACTATAAGAGTAACAAGGAGATTCACATATCTCATATGATCACAAAGCTTACCCTAGGAGTATAGATCAAGCATCCAATACTTTTAACACACATACGTTCGTGCATAGCCCTAAATAGGAACCTTCCATAAAATAATTGTGTTTATAATATATATATATATATATATATATATATATATATATATATATATATCCAAAGTCAAGATTTGAGAATAGGTCTTTGATGATTTGAGTTCCAAGTGGAATTTCAAGCCGACACAACTGCTTGTTTGAAAATAGAAATCTTGGTTCACTTGCTCACTTAGACTTACCCCATATGATTACTCTTTTAACTTAACCACTTTACTGTGATAATACATCTTTTAATAGTATAATGTATCATTCTAACACTTTTTAATTTATTTCATATAATATCTCATAGTATTACTTAAGTATCAGTACTTTCTCTCTGATTTCAACACACTATCTCTTGCATATCAGTCCCCTTCCGACTACTCCCATAGATTGTAAAGTAGGACTTAGACTCCGAAATTTTTAAAATAGATAGCTCTATGAGTCTAGTTTCTAACCCCACTATTTTATATTTTTTTGAATTTTCTTGAATTAGTTATGAATCACCTCGTATGCAAATCCTTCCTTATCATGGACTCTTTCCTCCAATAGGAATCCTCCAAAATCCTTGAATAGATGTCTTCTCTAAGTTTGGTTAAGATTTGATATCCTTTTATCAAAAAAATCCTAAAAAAATCCCAATTTCCGTATTTAGCCTTTGTCGGCGTGATCGCCCGATCGATCGTGTACCCCGCCAGATCAATCGCATACCCCAGCGATCGATCACATACTAAAATTCAAACTAAAATAACTTTTTGCTCCGAATTGCACACTGTCAGTGGCGTTGGAAAGTTCTCTTCACGTACTTCAACCCCAAAGTGTAAAACATAGCAAAAATAAGCATCAAAATTTAGTATTTTTAGATCAATCAATTTTAGTAAGCATACCGATTTTTCGGGTGTTACAAATATTAGAGTTAAATTCTAACTATACTGACTGTGGAGACAGTCGGAAGTGGGCTGTTATGAACCAAAACAGTTACTGTAATTAGGGTTTAAGTGACTAGTACCTACCAATACTCAATGATATGGTTTAATATGATTAAAGTATCACTAATACACATTATAAAACATGATGAAATTTATTACAATAAGTATAGTTAGTCTAAAGGATTAATATTACGGGATAAGTCAGTGTGACCTAGAGTTAAATCGTCCTTGGTTTCAAAGTACAGCTTGGTATCAGTTTGAGTTTTCGGTTGGAGACCAAACGTTCCAAAACCATTCTCTTAATGTAAATTCAGTCTTGCAAGTTATGAATCCCAGATTTCGGAGATGTTCCTATCTAGGGCTAGGCATGAAGCATGTTGGTTAAATTATGGTTGAAACCTATTAATACTCCTATGGTGAATCATCTGTTGTTCAAGATATTAGAATCTCAGCTGTGTCCTTGCGAGGAATCGTATTGTATTGAGAGATATTGATGATTATTATACTCCTTGAGTAAGTCTATTCTGATAAAAGATACCATGAATCTCATAGTATTGCGACCTCTGCTCTTCTTGTGATATTGTTCAGTTTGATATGAACTTATATCTCCACTAGAGACCTTGCGAGGATCTCTCCGAGGTAGAATCGTAGTATGCTCAGAGAGCCATTGCTAGATCTTGCGAGATCTCCGATTAATTTTGAACCTCCGTAGTTCGGCCGATAAAGGCATATACGTACGTTTAGACTGTATGATATTACGGAAGGTCTACAGTCTCTGTCCATCGTGTTTGTAAGCACTGATGGAGCCAGCATTCTAGACGCATGGCCAGGTTCCGAAAGGAGAACCTCTAGGGTGATTCTGGTAATCAGCCACTTGCGAGTGGTAAGTTCAGTGAGCAGAAATTGAGGCTCTTTACACTTTGGATACCTGAAGCTATTGGTGATTTAACTATCTTTTCCCTACATTTTGATGTTCGAAGTCTTATATATGGTAAATTATGTCTTTACACTTGTGATTGTTTGGAGTCATTGAAATTTGATGCTTTCCCCTATACTTGCGAGTTATGATTGTTATTTGACTTTTCTACTCAGGTAAAGTGAACCTTAATATTATTCATGCAGTTATTGAATATTCATGTTTCTCTTGATTACAACATTCTTCATGCTATTTGTTGTTTCTCTGGTGGATTTTTATATCCTACCGAGTATTTCGATGAAGTACTCATGCATCCTCTGATGCAGGCGTAAAAAAGGCTTGATTTGGGAAAGTTGCAATGCAGGAAGGTGATGTTGATGCTTTGAAGAAAATTAAGAGAATTTTCAATTGCTAGTTTATTTTGATAAACTTTATGAATTGTTGACTGATGTGTGCCATATAATGAATATTTGATTATATTAATTTTTTTAAATTTATTAGCTATAATAAATCTAAGTAGGATCATTTCATTTATAATTGATGATGTTTATTAGAGACTGTATAACTGGATTGTTGGATGGTCGATTACACATCCTTTGGAGATGGTGTAATTGATGGTGGTAAACGACTGATCGATTGCGTGCCCGAGGTCTCAACCTCAAAATATTGGTATATTTGATGACTTCCGCACTCCGATAAAGGTTGAAATCCCAAGGCGTGACACCCGATTGGCTGGGTTAACCTACTCAGCCAACACGGCCCAAAAAAGCAGCCGGCTCCTGTCAAACCGGGTTGGTCGGGTTTTTAAAACCAAGGAATGTAACACTGAGCTGAGCATGCTAGAATATTGACTTGGACAATACACCCTAAAGCAAAACGTTTCTTCCACTTAACGACGCTGCCCTAAGAACCCAGGGCAAACATTCCTGAGAACTGAGAAGTGCAAGGTTTTTTTTTACTAGAAAGTGCAAGGGTTTTAAGTCAGAAGTGTTAACAAGCCAAGCCTCCTCACAATCCAAACCAGCTCGAGCTCCATCTGAACTCGAAATAGAGGTTTCAAGCTCAAGCCGAGACAGCCTAAAGCTCAACTCGATTGGGCTCGTCAACACCCTTAGTCAGTCAGTATGACAAGTGATTAGCAACCTATCTAATTACCAATTTTTTTTTAGAAATAATTACCATCTATTGAAAGAGGATACATCAACAGAGATTATTGAGTAAATTGATAACATGATTGGACCGGTTACCATGTTCACGAATCTTCTCAAATTGCTTGGATTTTTTTTTCCAAATTGCTTGAAGTTGTTCTAGGAAAAATAAGATACAACAGAATTGTCTGAATGCAACTTTTGAAAACTAGTTCGCGGACGTCAGAATTAATATTTAGGGGAAATATTAATCCTGCTGATGGAGGAGATGCTGCTAATTTTCTTATTCCTTCTATCCACGCCTTCCATAGAGAATCCGAAATTGCAATCAGAAACTGCCGTAGCTCACAATTCATCCTATAAGGGCAATACAGATAAGAAAAAGGAATCAAGAACAAGGTCCTAAAAGGTATCACTGGTAAAAGAAAGGAGTAGCAGGCTTTTTTTTTTGAGCTAGTTAAGCAGGTCAAAATTCAGATGTAAACATATCTAAGAATTTAATATGCAGATTGTTGTAGTACTTACATGATAATCATCCATATAGTCCCGCTGTATAAAGAAAAAGAATGTTGGTTAGATACAAAGGAGAGAGAGAGAGGGCATGAAGAAGTAAAAAAAACACGGTGATGTCTGCCATTGACTGCATTATGACATAATAAAAAAAACTACAATATACTCCTTCAGTCCCATGTTAATTGTCTGGATTTGAGGAAAAAAAGTTGTCCCCTATCAATTGTTTTCATTTCATGTTATCCTTCTAATACTTATTAGTGCATGGAGTAAAAAGGGTTAGTGGATGGAGTCAAAAGTTTAACGAATTGACTTAAATATCAAAACTTTTTCAAATGTGGACAACTAAGTGTGATCTTACAATAGAAAAATGTGGTCATAAACGAAAGAAGCAACTTTTTTATGAATGAAAAAGTAATTTTTTATTAGTAATATGAAATAATAACGGCACTCCCAACACATATATTGACATACCCGTCTGTATTTGTCCTTGTACCTATCTCGGTACCGGCGGTCATGGCCCCTGTCTCTCCTACGCCGTTCTCCTTCCTCTCTGGCCCTTTGAGCTTCCTGCACATGTATTAAGGAAAATGAACACAAAGCCAAATTTACAAATGATCATTTAAGAGTGAATTCTTGAAACCACAAATTAGATTGCAAGCCAATGAAATACTATATTCAAAAATTTCCAGCAATCACCTCTTCTTCTTTAGCTCGCCTTATTTTCTCTGCCTCCTCAAAGGCCTCTTTCTCAGCCTAGCATCAAATAAAGTCAAGAATAAATTCTAGCAAAGGTAAAGAAGCTCAAAACTGAAATACAAAGAAGAAAGAACTAAGAAAATTCTCTGGAAAGGTTAGACTTCCACAAGCATTTGCTAGCATGAGTTTTGATCTAGCTTGCACGTTGAATCTTCAACTTGCTTTTCAACAACAAAACAAGGGGGTATACCTCTTTATTCTTAGCTATTGTCTCCTCCACCACCTGTTTTGCGTATTCTGGATCATCACAAACAAGAATGTTGTCGAAGACAGATCCTGCTTTTACCTATTTTAGGCATAAATATCAGAATACACTTGTTCCAAGATTTAAATAACGGAAGGAGATAGATATATCGAGCAATTAGAGATCTGCATGATAATTCGTGATGATAATAAGTGTCCATAAATTCTAGAAAGTAGAAATACAGTATCAGTAAAAAGTGCGAGTTAATTATCCTGTAGGCACTAAACGACCCCTTAAACAATGTTAACAGTTTCCAATAGAGAGTTTGACGTCTCTTCTAAGTAATGTAAATAATGTTTCACCTATGATGTTAAGTATGCAGATCAAGGAATTTCACCTATGATGTCAAGTCAAGGATGGTGTAGAGCAGTTTAGAAAGTCAGCCTAATGACCCAAACTACTGTTTGTGGATAATATCAACGCCTCAATATCATACCATACGTTAATCTATTTGTGATTAGATTGTTACATATAGACATCATCTTTACCTGCCAAACTTCAATCCCTACATACTTCACTGGCTTTAGTACATAAAGATCAGGATCATCTTCAAACTCTGCAAGAAAAAATGTACTATTACAATTATAGCTTTTGAAGATCCAATGGTACACCTGTGATACTGATTTCACAGATGGAGAATTCTGCTTTAGCTTCAACAAATTCATGAATTTAATCATGGATGAAATCCAAAATAGACCCCATCTTCACAGGATTTTTTTTTGTACATGATCATCTAGGACTTTATACGCAAGGAATTAACATGAAGTTTCTAAGATCTCAAAGCTCGTCTATGCACCGGAAAAACATCAGAATTCAAAAGAAATTTGCTAACCAAAAGTGTATAAAGAAGAGTGGTAATGGATCTGGACTATAATCTGTTATCACTGGATCCGCTTCTTTTTCTCCTTCAAAAATCACGTGTTACTGTCATTGACACCACAAGGAGCTGTTCTTTGACAAGGCATTTGTAATGAGGCATATCTCTTTAAATTAACCAGAGACGAGCATCCCAACAAGTATTCATCTTTTATTAATTTAGACATCTTTCAGGTTACTCTCACAAAGTTGTACAAAGCATTTTAACTTTCATATCTAAATCAGGAAAATCAGCTATACGTGCTATATCGATATTTCCTCTTGAGTTTATAGGTCAAACTGCTGCTCTGATCTAGGCACAAAAGTGCCTCTCTTCCCTCATGCTAAAGAGGTCAAACTGAGTAATCTTTATAAACAATGTTGTTAAGTGATTAGCACTTTGAAAAAGCTCATTAGACTTTCCTTAGAACAGTCACCTCATGAAAGCTATGCAAACAGTTCATAAACCTATGAAGAAATGAAAAACACATGATCTAACTTCAAAACAATACATAAGATGAGACAAACCTGGATTATCAATCCAAGGAATTTTCCATTTTCCCTTGTAATTTGGATTCTTTATCCTCTGCAGAATGCATGGAAAACAGATAATGAGAGAAGTTCCACCTTAAGTTTTCAACTTTTGAAACATAGTGAAAGGCATCAGAAATCTCACCCTCGGTTTCCATGGCCCTTTGTATGCAGGATTTGGTATCTTGGGAGGTCTCCAGATTCCATCTTCGTCTTCATCCCAATTATCAGGCTGATAAAAAGATATTCAATTATGTAAGTTGGCCATCCTTAACTTTTCCTTTTTTTCTTGTTGTGACATGGAAATTAGACCTCAAATGTAATTGAGCATAGTCATTAACGCTTTGTAAGCCACAGTTCCCGAGTACAGGCTTTTGAACAACGTAACTTATTACAGTTTATGCATATAATAACCTCAAACTTGAGAATAGAGATAATAAAATGACACCAATAATATTGACATAATAACATGGTAAATTGAAAATAAAACCTTTACATTCAACTTCATAGGAAAAAATGACTCAATGTAATGCTATACTTTGTTTTTATAGTGTTACAATCAGGAATTTTGCCCCGCGAGGACATGAAGCAAGAACCTCCTGCTCTCATGCCATTGCTAGCTAACGACTTATCCTAATTCCTAATAGCTCAAGAAGTTGTTGAAGGGGACTGACCAGCTATATCAATTTATTGATGGTTGACGGAAGAAGCATATAGTTCCACCCAATTCATTCAATCTGCATTATCCTAGCTTTACAGAAATTGAAATGACTTTTCTGTCAGCCTGACCTTTCTTTTTCTACGTTTATTTCCCCCATAGCCCCATAGCTCCTGCCCCCTATCCCCTCTGTTGTTCGTTGCATAACTCCAAAACCACTGCTCCTCTTCCATCATTCCATATCTGTCTCAGGCCAATATACGACATAACTTACATGTTGTACTTGCTTACATTACATGTTTTTTTCACCTTTTGCACTTTCTGTCAGATTGGTTGGCAACCTATTTGTGCTTTTGCCATTTTCAAAGCAACTAGTCTAGTTGTTCAACGTGAAAGTGACTTCTCGAATGAATTATAAGAATGCACTAAAATCCTCTAGTACATTCCTTTGTTTTAGCATACTGTTGTGAGGGTTTTCCATTTCTGTGTATATTGAAGCTGCCATTAGGTTGAACTTTTTTTTTGGCTGACCTTCGCAGAACGGTTGAGTTCCAATACAAACCATATATGGGGTTTTAGGCATTAAGATGCAAATACTACATTAAACTTAAAAAGTATAATAGAACATTCTTTGTGTGTGTGTGTGTCAATCTTGGTAGATTTGAAATGCAGAACTGTTTGAGATGTAAAATAAATTTAATAATAGCCCATTTTCTAACAGCAATCATGGGAAATGCCCATTGTTTCCCAATAGCTTAAGCTGTTAGGAAAAGGCCTATTATTAAATTTCTTTTGTATCTCAACAAAAACATAGGGAGAATTATTAATCACCACCCAGAAAAAAGATAGACAGTTAGAGGTATGAAAAAAATGTGAAGAATCAGAGAGAAGGCAGAAAAAGAAACCAAAGAAAGCGTACTATGCCACCCACAGTCTTAGAGAGACTGAAGGATTCATGTAAACTCTAGTCATGAATAAGATATTAGAAAGATAGTTTTGCAAGTATGAGAATTTTGAGGGACCGTTTCATAATCCCTTCTATATTATCAAGATACATGGAAGACACAAAAGGATACAACATTAATTTTTCCATTAGTAAGCACTCAGAAGTGATAAAATCATCAACCATATCCTAACTGCAGGTTATAATAAATGAAAGGAAATAGGAAAGAGTATTAACAACCATTCCTTGTCAGCAAATAAGTAATAATAAAAATAAATATCCCACCTCTTTAGCTTTAGGGTCAGGAATTTCTCTCGGAATCGAATCATATCCCTGACAAGTAGGATTCAATAAAAATCACATACTGGCGACAAAGTTTTCATCATTTAACAAAACTATACTTAAAAGGTAAGCTCTCAAATGTACCTCGGGCTTGATATCGTTAGGATCATCAATGTATTCTCTCTCATCCCAATCCTTGGGCTGCATTGAAAAGAATTTGGATGCAATATGTAACAACAGACAGACAAATAAGATAGTGGAATACTCTTCTTAAAGCAAGGACATACTCCCGGACCTTTTTAGCATTAACTTCTTTGATTTTTCGGGGAGGAAGAATATCCCAATCAGTATACATACTCCCAGATTCTCTTTCTCGGTTATCAACAAGGACACTATAAGAAGCATCAGGCCGAAGAATAAAAGTGTAGAAGTGTGTAAGCTTGTCAGTCTCACACTGCAAGTCTTTCTTAAGTGGATAGTTTTGCCCCTGATATGAAACAATGACATGGAGCTTTTTTGTCTGAGTGCCACACAAATCTGGACCAAACATTACGCTGCACAAGGGATAACTATATGTCATAAAAAGCCAGAAATTGCTAGTGTGAAAAAGCAGCAGCAATGAAACATCAAAATCTTGTATAATTATGAGGCAATGCATGTACTTAAAATCCATTACTCTCTTTCTCTCTCTTAAAATTTAGAAACCTATTTTGTCTACACAATGCTTGTCAGTAGATTGGTGATTTTACAAAATCGAGCCATACTTCTCATGCAATAAGAAAGTTAAAATATGCAGAAGCGGAGAGGAAGTCAAAATATGCTAGTGCTCTCTTTTCGTTTCCTTTGTTTATACATGCTAGTGCTATCAAGTTAGCTATTAAGTCATTTAAGCATCACTGAACCACGACACATTGCTGGGAAACTGTGAGTTTTAATATCAAAAGCAATTGTTTTGAGCAAAATAAAGACGTTCCTAGAAATTAAACAATCAACGTCAACTATTAATCTGCAACACTGCTTATACTCCAAAATTTTAATCAAACTTACTGCTAGCCCAAGTTTATCACAATATCCAATAAAGTTTGCTAAAGACAAGAGAATATTGATAGTAATGAAATTCACATTCACCAGTAAACACTTTTTCATGCCATCTAAGCTATAAAACCAAACGGATTATTTTCTTTCTTATGACAAAACTAAATAATGTGATCTGTGCACAAGATTTAGTACCATGTTTTGCCTACCCTGTGAAAATCACTTAGAATGAGTTTTATTGGTCAGCCTCTCTAGAAATGATTACAGGTGATTAAATTTACTCTTATCTAAACGAGGACATTATTCAAGCAGACAAGTGCAAGTCAATTGAGAACTCATAACTTCGACAAACCTGTAAGGAGTATCACCACCAAACTTTTTCTGATTAACATAACCGGAAAGAAGCTTTATGTAACCACCACCACATTCTATATCCTGCTCGAACTTTATTGAGTATTGAAGCACCAAATTTTTGTCCTTGTTATTGAATTCTGGAATTTTTGCAGATATGGCGAAGTGCTTCGCATCAGGGTACGTCTGTATACCTGCATAGTTTTTTACCGTCAACAACAGAGGTCAAGCAAACAACCCCAAGCCCCACATAATCTAACAACTACAGAAACACAAGTTTGCCTTTTAAATACTCTCCCTCTGTCCCATGTTAATAGTCCGATTTGGAAAATTAATTTTCCCATATGGTCATATTTCATTTAATTCTTGTCATGTTAACTACTGGATGGGGTAAACAAGTTAAGAGTAACGCTTCCTTAGGAATCACTTTTTTTTCCAAATGAGGCTGACTGAATACTACAGAAAGGGAAAGAAAGGAGCAAACATACCTTTATCATCTGGATCACCTGACCATTTTCCAGCAGTGTGTTTGAAAGAGCCTGCTTTCCCTTCGCTCCGCTTCCAGTCCGACTTGACCCATCGACTTTCCCAGCCATCTTTGCCCAAAGCAGAAGAAAATCAGCCAACCACTTCGAAATAACCAGTTCAAACAAGAGAAAGCACAATGTAAGCATCCATCATCAAAACACTATCATTAGACTCCCAATTTGACTAGAAGAACTAAGAATCACTTCAAACTGAGCAGCTAGGCTCTTTGAGTCATCTCAAGTGAGCTCCCAGCTGAAAATCCCAGTCAAAAGACTGAACGAAAAGAAACCCAGAAAGTTTTCAGCTCAAGGCACAATCAAGTAGCGCCTTTTCACAATAATTTGAGCTCGGCAACATGGATCATATGCCTCTATTGAGGCCTGTTTTGAGCCAGCTCTTTTGTAAGAGATAGCATAACAACTAGAGCTAAAACAAAGCTGAAATTTTGATGAAAGCATGCCCAGTGTCCTCAGCTGATCTTCCAACTCCACAATCTTACTTAAAAGCTCAATCGGCAAAACCCATAAAATATTTCAGCACAAAAAGCAATTGAGCTAGCAAAAAAGCGCGTAATCTGATCAGAATTGAAGGAGTGGAGAGAACTCGGGGAGTGGAAGAAGAAGAAGAAGAAGAAGACGGAATATCCGAAACATTCTTCGAAGATGATCTCGGCGAAGGCGAGCTCACCAGTGAGAGACAAGCAGAAGAAACCATTAAACTTAAAAGACCCAAAATTCTACGAAATCATTCCTAGTGTCATCGGCTGATCTTCCAACTCTAGAACCTTTCTTACAAAACTCAATCAGCAAAAGCCACACATTTTTCAGGAGCTAACAAAAACGGGCATAACTTGATCAGTGCAAAAGGAGTGGAGTAAACTCGTGGAGTACAAGAAGAAGAGGAAGATGGAAGATGAAACCTTCGAAGCGGTCTTTGAAGATGATCTCGTCGAAACCGAGCTCGACAGTGAGGGAGAAGCACAAGAAACAACAAAGCCAAAAGAAGCTAAAATTTGATCAAAGCATTCCCAGTGCTCTTAGAACTCCACAATGCTACTTGGAAAAGCTCAATCAGCAAAACCCATGATTTTTTTCAGCTAAAAAAGCAATTGAACTAGCAAAAAAGCGCGCAATCTGATCAGAGCAAAAACAATAGAGTAAACTCGGAGAGTGAAAGATGAACCTTCGAAGCGCTCTTCGAAGATGATATCGGCGGAGGCGAGCTCGACAGTGAGGGAGAAGCACAGGAGCGAGGCCACGGCGGAGAGGACGAGCAGAGGCCGTACGGCCCGGGGCGATTCCGCCATTTCTGGAAGGGGAAGGGCCAGACCGATGAATCAGGAAGGTGGCGGAGCAGCTGCTAAATATAGAAACAGTTGTTAAGAGTTTGGGCTTTGAAGTTGGTTTAATCACGGGAATGCCCCTCAGCGATGACTTAGATGGGAGACCCGGGGAAGACCACGTAAGGTCTACGAGGTTTGGCATATTCCACGTCGGAAGAGCAAATGATAGAATGACACGTAGGATCTATGTTGGCAGTGAATGCTATGGTAGGATGAGAACGCGTGGCTCTTTTTTCAGTGGAGAAATTGTGTATTAAACTTTTAGTCAACAACATTTTCTTAGGGGCGTTTGGATTGTGAAAAATGCCAAACATCCACTCCCAAAAATCCACAAGGTTTTGGGATTATCCACTAACCAGCGTAAAACTTCACCTGAGGAGCCGTGTAGAAAAGGAGATCTCAACCTCATTTATGCGGATTCAGAAGGGCCTCACAGACGATTTCGTATCGGAACCAATCAAAAATAGACACGCTTGGAGTCCTGATTTCAAGCCTTTTTCAAAGGATTTTAGTAGTTGGTTTTTCCACATGTCTACTCTTGATTGGCTTCTTGCAAAATCGTCTGTGAGGGTCTCAGTCTGAACACCATTTATGCATATAGCATGTTAGGGGCCGTTTGGGGCGTGATTATTGCAAAACATCCGGACTGGATTCTGGATAAAAACTGTAGCATCCAGGTGGATTTTTATATCCAGCTGAAACACGTCCTGAGGTGTTTCAGCTGGATATATAAAATATCCAGATGCTACAGTGTAGCAAAACATCCCATCTGGATGTTTTGCTTTTAATCACGCCCCAAACGACCCCTTAAAGATAACATGTTGCACTTCAATGGTTTTTTGATGTTAAAGTTAGCAGGAAAGGAAAAGAAAAGAAAAAATGAGAAAAGTCAAAGTATTTTCTTTTTTAAGTATTTAAATAGACATAAACGGTTAAAAACTATTTTTTTCTCTCACGGGGATCACACAAAAATTTTAATTATACCTTTTTTCTTTCTCACGTAGAAAGAAAACGAGAAAAAAGTCTTAACTCCCCCTTATTTTCTTTCCTTTTTTTTTCTCCTTTGATTATTTTTTTTCTTTCTTTTTCTCTCTAACCAAACAGACCCATATATTCATTTTTGTTAAGTTTGGTTTATAGATAACCCCAAAGATCTTTAACCAAGTGTTGTCTGGTAGAGGAGTAAAATTCTTCCTATATTTCATAAATTTGGTTTAATAAGCCCTTCTCAAGGGTGTTTATTATATGCTTTTATTTTATAACAAGAGGTGTCTGACTCCTTAGTACCCCTCGGACACGTACAAGGCCCACCTATCATACAGCCACGTAAATCGAAATGTAATCCGGGATGGGAGGTAAACGGAGCAGGGATTTGAACTCAGGATCTCTGATTTAGAGAAGTCGTCTCAGGTATATCATACATTCCATTCATCCTATTCAAGGGACAACTATATAGTTGTTCATTTTAAAAAACTAAATAGAATACTTATTATAGAACGGAAGGAAATTACAAAAATGAGCTAGATTCTCGAAATAGAGTTGTTTAGTAAAACAAACTCCAAACTGCAATCTAGATCCGTTCTTTTTTAAATTCCACTTCAAAAGGACATTTTCAGTTTTAGAAATTGAATTCTTGCAGACCTCATTGATGAACTTCTAATGAAATTTCCTGCTCGCCAAACAGGCCTTAAATAGTAAATACCCTCTATTGTCAATCAGCTAAGCTGAAAATAAGATAATATGCTAATTTTCATAAGTTACAAGTCAAAGTCTCACAATAGGACACTTCCCCTCTTTCACCAGAAGACTTGACCCTGTAACCGACAATGGCTTCAAGACTTTTACGATACTTCTTTTTTTTTAAAAAAAACACAAATTAGCCAAGAATGGCAAGATCGTAATTCCCTACAAATAGAAGGCCCGTTAACCTCTACCATCGGAGAAGACCTTTTTCTGCGTCGTCGTCTCCCACTGGGCCTGGGCCGCACAGTAGCCGGCGACCATGGACTACAGCTTGGCCGCGTCAGCTCAAGTCGGCGCTGGACCGGCCGGGCTCCCATCCGCCGGCGATGACCCTCAACGGCATTCTCTTCCAGCGCGCCTGGCTACAGGGCGTCCTCGTCCCGCCTCCGGCGACGGCGTCATCGCCGGATAGGCTTCTGATCGACGACGGCAGTGGGGTTGCGGAGCTCGTCCTCCCGGATGGATTCATGTATAGGGACGGGCGGCTGGGGATGTACGCCTCCCGGCCGGGCGGGGAACGCCGAGAGGTCGACGATCTTGTGCACTCCGATGAGCTGTTGTACCGGCCGGTGGCTGCCCCTGCTTAGTCTAGGATTTTTGTTTTTTCATTTTAATCCTCGATTAATTTGGTTGTCTAACAGCCCTGTAATTTACCCCATTAGAGCTGTTTTTTTTTTATTAAATCAAAATTTTTCCATAACCGGCCTCTTAAACCACTATATCCCATTGCCAATCCCAGCCCACCCGTCGTATGCACAGGGTAAATCGGTATATGGTTCCGAGTGGGGGAGAGATCTTCCTCTTCCCCTGCTAAGGGCTTGTTTGGGTAAATAAGCGGCTTTTCTTCATAGGAGATTTTTTAGAAAAGCTTTATATTCCCAAACATGCCCTAAATTGATGTACTAGTATTTACATCTTTAGCAATTAGCACAGATCTAAAGCAAATTTTGGAGCAGACCAATTTTCATGTTATGGTTCCACAAATCCCCTCCTATTGTTACTCAGGCGCTTCTCAATGATCAACTGGGAGTTTTTTTCTCGAGTTGTTCATTGTTATTGATTTGTTCATATCTCATACTCCCTCCTTTCTAAAGGACTGTTTGGGAGGCCATTTGAAGATAGTAGGAAAAGAAAAAAGTTTCATTTTCTGATTGAAGCATGGGTTTTGGGGATTCAAAAGGAGACATAAATGATGGAAGGGTAATTATGGTCATTTATCATAAGATTCTCATTTAAAAACCCATTTGACAAGTAAATGTCCTGATGAGAATAAAAATGACCATTATGAGTATTCACATGCCAAATGTAAATAAAAATGTAAATGGCCTCCCAAATACTTTTTAGTAGGAAATGACAGGAAATGGCCTTCCAAACAGCCCCTAAAATATTGTGTATATTTGGGAAAATTTTTAATTTTATTAGAACATGAAGCTTACAAGGAAGTCACATGATTCCTCCCTAATATCCCAACCTCAAATTTTATAAATACAAAGTCACGTGATTTGGCAAAATATATACAATATTTTAGAACAGTAAATATTTTCAAATGTACGTAATATTTTGTAATGGAGGGAATATAAAAAAAGTTGTGAAAAGTTACAAGAAGTAAATACATGGAGTAAATTCTCATTAACCAAGAAAACATATACATCATGAAGTAAAACCACTTATTGTACTTTGCAAATGCAGTTCTGCATTTTTCTGCTTGGTAAGCTGAAGAACTGCATATTCGCAGATACACTGTTTTGATGCAATTAAGAAAAAATTTCTGCATATATAAAATTTTTTAGTACAAGGAATCTAAATTTGTTGTAAGAGATACAGATGAACAAGGTGGTGATAGATAAGGTTTGTCAAATGCAACCCTCCAAACATGGAGAGGTAACATAAATGGAATCGGTCACAGAAGATATGTAAATGACAAGCTGTGTGAATCATGAAGCTCGTAGTATCTGCATTTTGCAAATTGATACCAATATACATGCCTTTTCTTTTCAAGTAGGTTTTCCTCCAATTTATAAACTTGAAGAAGGATACAAGAGATGGGTTAGTACGTTGAAACCTTTCCCCATATAAATTACACATGAAAATGAATGACTTTTTAAACATTTCAAGAATTTGAATAAAGTAAACCCACACACAATTCTTCCATGTGCACTGCATCTTGAAACGAATAATATCTGTTTCCCCAGGTAAGAAGAAAAGACCTTCTACTATCTGCATTTCCTGTAATTAGCTATTTTGCTCTGCTCAATATTTCTTGAGCTCAAGCAATTGGAATTTGTTGCGACCAACTTTGGCCTTGAACTTGCAGCCATGACAACACTGCTTGTACACTCCTCACACCACTAGCCTTTAAGTTTATGTATACAGAAATACTATCTGAAAATATGAGTATATCTTATCCCAGCTTCTGTCATCTTTTTACCTTTGGATCTGCTGTCTGGTTAGAGGATGTCGCAGGTCCGCCATTAAGTGCTACAGCAGCAGACTCTACGTGCGTGAGGAGATACTGATAGATCTTCTTCTTCAGCTTCTCGACTGTCTCTGGAGGGACGGCATGATTCTCACCACCATTTTCTGTTTGCGCTCCAATCTTATCCAACCATTCATTCACCCCCTTGAGTTGTGACAACATCCCTGCTATTTGGCTTCTATCTGTCAATGCAGAGGCATCCACATCTGCATCCAAAAATCTTTCGACAAAACCCAAGAACCAGTCCCGGGACTCTCCCAATAAGGAGTTTGCCAATTCAGCACCCTCACCAAGACCACCCCCGCGAGTCCATTCGATTGGTGGCAACACTTTCTGCTTTAGAGGAGCTAGTGAACCATCCAAAGCCCTACGTGGGGTTGTTGGTGCAACTGGTTTAGAGCCAATAGAAGAGCGGGGCTTAGTTTGTATCTGATTCTTTGACACTGCACTTTTTGATGAATTTTCAAGAACTACCATTGGTTTGTTGCCCCTATTAGTAACCGAGCTTCGAGCTGAAGCTGCTGGGGAGGTTTCAGAAATGGAGGAAGCTTTGTTAAATACTGTAAATGGTGACAGATCGGTAGCTAAGGCGGCTTGAACCCAAGATGTTGCATTCTTTTGCTTCTCTGATGAGACCTTCACTGACTCTTCTGAGGGCTCATCCAGCAGATCTTCAGAAAGTCCAGCAGTTGGAATAGTTTTCGATAACGAATCGGAGACCAGACTAGCTTTGTGCAAACTTGAATAAAGGCCAAGGAACTCTTCCACTACAGGCTGTGGGTTGTCTTCTTTAGCTGAACAACTCAACTCAGTGTACATACTGCAATATAAGAACAGCAACAATCATATAGTTAATAATTATAACAATTACACTAATGTTCGTCCATTTGTATTAACAAATCAAGTGTGGGACTAAAGGGTTGGAGCAAAAGTAAAAATTTTAGAGAGGGGACATCATTGCGTTTGTTTATGACATCGAGAAAATAAACATGTTCTTGGAGCAATAAGCTTGTTTGAACGCTTGAAATGGCACCCACAATCATGATAGTTAGATGATGGTTTGCTCTTGCAAATAAACAGATGTATATGCTTAATTTTGGATTGATGCACTTTTCCAAAAGTCTCTATCATTCATGCAGGTGCCAATCCATGTCCACCTCAGCGTAAATGCAAGTTCAAAAACACCAAGAAAAGGATGACACCTCATTTGAAGAAGATGATAAGGAAGTATTTATAGATATCCAAGAGAAATAATCCACATAAAGACTTCAAAAAAATAAAGAACATGACAAAGCCACATAAGTGAGACAAGAAACTAGATTTTAAAACTATGTAAGGAATGTATTATGAATGTTCGAAGGAATTTACTTATTCGCATACACACTAGAAGTAGCACGTAAAGAAAATTTCATTACTCTATAATTACTCTAACAACATGTACAACCACCACTCACATTTTGTAGACACTACAGATGCCATCTCAACACCAATGCATACAGTGGTCTCACATCTTCCCTCACACATAAATTTTTTCATATGAATCACCCTCACAAAGGAAAAAGAAGTTTTATGATAAGTTTAACATCTAAAATTGTCTCTAAAAGAAACAGGCAATCAGATATCAGTCAAATGGTTTAAGTTGAAGAGTTTCTTCATAAACTAAAATTCTAAATTTTTCTGCAAATTGACATCTGAAGGATAAAACAACCATCATTTTAACATATCTGGACAGTTGTTGAGGTTATTGTAAGATAATTGACTCTGCCTTCAAGCCATCGGCTGTCAAACATGAATGGTAATCTCATGGCCATATCTATCAGGCTCACTAACTAATAACTCAATAAATCAAATGATGCTATATAGGACATAACTTAATCTCAAAGAACAACATTGTCGTCTCAGTTAATTGCTTCTCCCCCCCCCACACACAAAAAAAAAAAATATATAAAATAAAAGCATTGTTGTCTCGTGCATGAAAGTTTAATGTGTTCTAAATCAACCAAAAGTAAAGAGTCAATTGGCTCAGGTTATAATGGTAGGCAATTTAGCTACCAGCAGTAGATGCATACGAAGACAGAAGTATTTTTCTTGCTCAGGTTTTATTTATCCTCAGAATTGTACTTTGTAGAATGGTTCTAGCATAAAACCCATATGCATAAAAACCCAACCTAAAAACTTTCAACTTCCAAATAAAAACACGCATGACACGACTGGCAATCTGTTCCGGATTTGAAGAAGATTCCAGAAATCCCGTTGAAAGCAACAAAAGAAGTTCATAACCTTTAAAAAACTACCAAGTAAAACTATATTCCAGCAGCAAAGAGAGTGGGACTTTTAAACACTGTACTTAGGTTAAGATTTTGCAACTACAAACAAAGAAAATAATCCACGTAATAATAAAAGGAAGAGAGAAAATAAAATAAGTTTCACATATCCTGAAATGGAGCCAATTATAGAAGGAATTTGATGACCGACAATGTGCACCAACGATATATATAAGCCACACTTAAACCTTTAGCCCAATGTAAACCAAATTTACTGTTAACTACCTCAAGCATCGTATCAAACTCTCTGCAGCAGAAGCCTCTTGAATAGCCTCAATTGCTGCAAGCTTTGCAGCATCTCTGTGCCTTATAACTTCCTGAAATGTAAAATTTGTAACATTAGACTGATACTGACACATTACACTAACAAGCGTCTTAGCTTCACTGGAACTTAGCATCCTTAAATGGAAAATTCAATGCAAATGCCTTGCCATCTTTAAGACAAAGCAAATGCAAAGTTTTGCAAGACAGGAACAATTCTAAATGGTTCTAGTCTTCTGTACAAACCATGATGTAGCAAGTATACCTTTCCTAGTTTTGCTAGAGATGATGGCAATGAAGACCATGAGATGCTGGCATCCATCAATCTTCTGCTATTGGTAGAGACCTTCACTAAGTTGCTGGGAATTCCATTACTTGAAACTTCTGAACTTCGCCGAACAATAGAGGCACGTGATGTACTCAATCGATCTGGTTCGTCCACATTTTTACTTGTGCTCACCCTCTTTGTGGGTGTGGAAGTCCTGCTGCCCTCTTTGGGAAGTACCCTTTCTGTAGCCTCTACCTTCTTCTGTGAACAGTCATATTAAAATGTCAGCAAGCTATCAAAAGTATGGATCAGACATGAACCAAGGAAATCACCTACAATAAATATAGAAAGCCATTCACAACATCTAATTCTAAATTATCACTGCGTAATTCCCATTAACACGATTATGCTTTACTGTCTGATGATATGATCTCAAAGGCTCTATCCCTATGATAATTGAACTTCAAAGGCACTATACCTAGAACAACTTTCAGAAATGTAAAAACTATTTTGCTAAAGTTATCAAAAGACAGATTATTGATTCACCACTGCCCATCGTAACCGCTTCCTTTTAGCATGCAAGCACTATGTAGCTCGTCAGCAAAGACATAGTATTTTCACCATTGACCCCATCTTCTGCACGAGTCACCAGCCCAACCCAAATTCACCTTTCCTCCAACCCCTGATTCTACACCATTCGGTGTTACGATTGCATTCTGTGATTCCTTTTATACAGGCCAGTTTACATTAACCATATGAGAATTTCGGAGTCTACGACTTTTTGTATTCATTCCCTCGTCAACTATAATCTATCATAGAAATTCAACTTAACTTACTTCAAATCAAACATATATAAATAACTAAAAAAAGTTTTCTTAGATTGAAATGATTATTTTTTAGAATAGATTTTAGACATAACAGGATTTAAGGAGAGCAATTCTAAGTCAGCAACCCAACACTAAAGGTTGAACTATAGAAGAGGTTACATTTATGAACATGTTCTTTTCCTTATTTCCATCATACAAGACATCAATCAAATATTTTAGAATTAAAAAAACTAGCTACACAGAAATATGCGAGGTAAAGAAAGGTACAATATGACCTGCAATGGTAGTTATTATTTCGTGCAACTTGTTAAACACATTGACTTGTGATTCATCTATTCGAAAACAAAATATCTCTAGATTTGCATGGAAATGATTTACTCACAGAAGTGCTTCGCACATCTGGTCGACAACCATTGGACTTGGTTCTTGAATACAAATTGTCCCTTTCCTTCACCTCAATTTTCCCTTCCCAGCTCTTCCTGAGAGCTTTAGGTCCAACTTCAACAACAAAATTTCCAAAAGAATTACCAACTGATGGCTTTTTCACGGCTGTGCTGGCCCTGAAAACAGAAGCAGCCTTCTCCAGCAACCCATGCCTCGAACTGGGCGTCTCTGCAGCGCCTTTAATCTTCGATTGCTGTTTGACCCCATTCGCAAACTTCTCGAATGAAGTAGGTAAGGAATAACAACTGGTGGGAGATGACGGTATAGATCGCGAATTTGAAGATTTCGACCTCAACCCGATCTCCTTCTTCTCCAATACACTCAAATTGGGCTTTGACAGAAGAGACTTGGATCGGTCCAGACCCGCCATCCTCTTCTCCAACTCCCCTGATTTCTCAACTCCATTCTTCCTCACCGTTTTGCTCTGCTCCCTTCCGCCGCCATTCACATTATCATTCGAGCTCTTCGTCGAAATTTTACTCAGCGGACTTGCGCCGGAAGAATTCAAAAAACTAAGAGAATGTGTGGCAACCAGATCCTCCGGGCTGCCGATACACGGATGGCGGCCAGGGACCGGCCTGACCCCGCGCAAGATCGGCACCGGCGTCGCATGCTCGAAGCGATCAACATGGATGAACTGCCCCAACTGAAGCTTATCACTCATGATGAGATCGTCCTGGTCGTCAGGAAGCGACACATAAGTGGCATGGCCGGAATCCGAGACCTTGACATAGAACCCCTTGTTAGGAAACAGCTCCCCGCCGGCAAGCGCCGGAACTATGCCCACAACCTGCAACAGCGACGAACGATGTTCACCAGTAACCTTCACATCGGTGTTCATATGCTGCAGAAGCTTCAACAGAACTCCAGGGACCAAAGACGCCATCTTTTGATCAAATTTGAACAAACCCAGATTCCAAAACAACCAAATCGCTACAAATAGTCCATCCGGGCGATCAAGATCGAATCTTTCCGGCTTCTATCAATCAGGAACACGGAAAACTTAGAAATTCAAGCAATGAAATCTTCAAAACTAAGAAAAAGACAAGGCTTTTCAGAAGAATGATTACTGTGAATGCTTTGGAAGCAAAAAAAGCAAGAGAATCAGAGCTGCAACCCCACAAATGAGAGAAAGGCTGGATCTTTAGAGAGGAGAAGCAAAGCCAAGCTTGTTTCTGCAAAGCTTGTTTTTGCAAATCCAAGCGGGCAAAGGGCCAAAGGGGGGAATGGGTAGTCAAGTATGAAGTATGATCAATGATGTGGGTTTTAATGGGAACAATGCATATTCCCTGCAGAGCTCTGATGAGAGAACAGGCAAGCTAATAACTTCGAGTCCATCTAGCCTGACCCATATTTTCAATACCAGATTAACACACTAAATTTTCAGGCCCCATGCCGACATTGGCCTTTGTCCTTTAATCTGGCATTGAAAAGTGGTCACCATAACTTGGCGGAAGTTTAAGAGTTCAGAGCATGTGGCTTCTGCCGTTTTACAGCAGAGTTGAGGCAGGCAAAAGGTGTATGATTCCAGTTAAAGTTTACCATGATTGAAGTCCAACATGTATATGAAAGCTAATGCTAAAAACCTGGAATCTGACACGAACTGAGATCTGACGCACCAATTTGCCTTTCTTTCACCACACTTCATTTGGGTAGGTAAATCCAGTGCTAAATACCATCAAAAGCATCGATAACATTGAAAACTCTATCTTTAATTGAGCTTTTTGCTCTGAAAATTGTTGTTTCAGATGTGAATTACTATAATCTAGTGCTAAAAACCATCAAAAGCGTTGACAACACAATCTTTAGTCTTTACCAATAGAAAAGCTCTTTACTGAAAAATTGGTAAGCTGTGAATTACTAATGATTGGATCTGATTTTAGCAGATAATTGTGTATGGTGGAGGAGTTTTTAAACGAAAATTGTGTGTTTTTTTATAATGTGTGGACTTGGGATCAGTTGGGAGCATGTGGCTGGCTACTGGCCCTGTCGGCAGTTGTTACACCACTAAGAGAGTGATTTGGATTCTGGCCAATTGTCCTGCTGCCGGAAAAGTCAGACTACATTGCCGGCAACCCTCTCTACTCTACCTTCTTTTTTCATTTACCTTGGAGAATCATTCAAGGTAAGAGGTTTTTTCAGCACTAGATTCATGTTTTATGATAATGTTTCCTTCTATTATCAAATAGTAAGAAAAAGTTAATGCGCAATGCTCATCGGAGCCGGACGTCAAGCCACGGGTGCGTGTTAATACAGGGCCCGGCATGGCATCAAACTTACTTACCTCCTGTATTAACGTGTGTCGTTCCCAGGGTAAATTGGGCTGGGGGGGATTTGTATTATGCATGAGTAGTGCTATTCCTCCCGCTTTTTTATCACGGCCAATTTCACGTGCCAGTGCTGTGAAAGGAAATGAAATGTGGGGCCCTGCAATATTTTCACGAGGAGCATGTGAGGTGGTCGTAAAATAAAGCGGGAGAATAAGCATTTTTCATTTATGTAGGAGAGATGTTTAATGTTGTTCTATAAAGTTTTAAAGTGCAAGTTGTTGGATTAATTTGTTTGAAGTCTTTGTTATGACTTCAAGCAGATATTAGGATATATGGCAATGTAACAAAATGTTGGTGAGGTTGACCCTGTCATATATGCTTCAATGGGAAGTTAATGAGATGGGTACAAGCAGGAGTGTGAAAGGCATCACTTTACCGTATGCAGTCAACACTAGGCAATCTTGTTCTCGTTCTTCTTCTCTTCAGCCTGAGTCAGAATCCTTTCAGTTCTCAGCCAATGAAGGCAGAATGGCCCCTGTGAAACATGTGGTCCTTCTTAGAGGTGGTGGATAATATTAAAAATAAACATCTCATTTTGCTCATGTGACCTCATATAGGCTATCCTTACAGGAGGATCAGAAGTTATTTCAGATGAGTGTTATAATGTAGAGTTTATAATGGTAAGAATGACAATGGAATGACCCCTACGAGACTGCTAAGATTAATTATTATACAGATAATGACATGTTTGTTATAATTGATAACACTAATTGCCCCATGATGTTAACTCCACAACCATAGCTCCTAAACAGCCACAAAAATGACTTAATGAATGTCAAGTTGTGACAAAATGTACCAAAGGCAGTTGGTTGGGTTTTATTAACTCTGGACTAAATTTTTGTTCTTGTGTCCAATCTTTTCTCAGGGATTGTGTAAGGATGGGGAATCTTAAACCAATGGATAGTACTGGATCTTTCAATGCTGGACCCATGTGCAAGAAGAGGGCATGTTTGTTACAACTTACAACCAAATGGGTATTAGGTACACCAGACACATAACATTCATGCGTATGTCAAGAAAAAAAGAGGCTACGGCCTCCACTTCATTGTCAAAGCACACCTTGTAAGGGGTATTCTAGGTTGACTGACACATCACAAAGAAGGGACTTTTGGCCTTTGGGGGGACGGGACCACCCAATACAGCATAACAGTGCACGGGTCTCTAAACCAAAAAGGTCTTAGTGGCTCAACCATTGAGCCCAACAACTAGAGGCTATGTGAAAAGAGCTTTTTGCCAAAGTTACCATCTATACCAATTCTTGTGACTGTGTTCAAGCAATGATCCCTCGTGTTTCTTTTCTTTTTCTTCTCAAATTGAAGTAGTCCCTCGTGTTTCCATATATGAATAAACAAGACCTCGCCGACGCCATAAGTTCATTGACTCATTGCTTGATTCCCCAATAATGCTAGCGAAGATAATGTTACCCGCACAATAGTATCTTATATCTCCCTAGTTAGAACTAACTAGGGAGTAATTAGGATCCCGTTTATATGAGGCGATGGGCGCTTTGGCCTCGCCGGTATCAAGGCCACATGTGTAGATGGCAAGGGGGCATTTTCATGGCAGCATGACCGGCAGCGAGCGGGCGGGAAGTGAGTCAAGTATCTGACCTTCGCTCACCATAACGCAATGATGCGCATGCCTCGTGTGTGGTTCCCCTACCTAGGCCCGCATGGAGGTTGCGTGCACGGTGTGAGCATAAGTAGCATTGCTCTTTATCGTTTACTCTATCTATTAAAAGATCTTATTTTAGTACCTTACACATTATTGTAAAAACATGTGACTTTACACATCGATATTAGCTGAGAAATGTCTTTACTATTTAAAAGAAGTTCCATTTCCTTGGGCCACCCATTAGATGGAGACCACGCTACCTTTACTCGCCCTTTACCGGAGTAATCAATCTCCGATAAACTTTTAGGCACAACAGCCCGACCAGGTCAGGTTTATCTGTTGCTGCCATGGATCTCCTACAAACAGCTGAGCGCACACACAGTCCTAGAGATCGAGGGCTTCTTGGCACACTGTGCAAGAGACACCCAATAATTTATCGTGAGCAGGATCGACAACGCAAGGGAGGAGCTGGCGCTCCAGCAGGACAGAAGTGGTTCCAGCTGGGGTGTACAGCTTTTCCCTTCGCACCTTCGATCCTTCCTGTAGGCCTACGGTTCCTGCAAAGTCGGAGTAAATCCCACGTTGTTTTACGAGAAAAAAAAGAAGAAAACCCATTTCGGTAGTTGGGCCAAGCCAATTAGTAAAATTAAAGTGATAATTTGAACACAAATTTACAAACTTGAGCATGATAATCATGTTATACATAGAGAGAAAATGATTTACATGAGATCGTTCTTATATAATTATATAAGGAGCATGAGGTTAATCTTTTAGGGTATTAGATTCCGATCCAAGGGTGGATATCAAATCAGGTGAGTGTGTCACATCAATGGATATGCGAGTTCATTGTTGCTATTTGTAGTCATCATATCAAAATCCAACTGTTATAAATTGAATTGGCCTCGTATAAACTATACGAGAGCGATCTCATTTAAACTTTTCTTATATATATAAAATGAGAGTGATCTTATATATATATATAGGGAAAAGTTTAAATGAGATTGCTCTCATATTGCTTATATGAGGCCACTTTGAATCGTAGCCGTTGGATCTTGATCTGACGGCTATAAATATCCATAATGAGCGCAAAATGCATGCCTGAGCATGGATCACGATGATATGATCGACGGCTTCGGTTAGTGGAGGGTATTTTGGCAGACATCCTCCAGGCATACCTTAAGGTCTTCCTTCGTGGGAATACGATGTCGGGCTAGATGCCCATCCAGTATTATGAGTATACATGATTCTGCGTCTTTTACCCGAAACTCTCGCCCCACTGGCCAAAAACAACACATCACCTGTTTTAACTTTTTGCCAACTGATCCTTGGTTAAGATCGTCATCTAACCTGCCAGCATTAGAAAATAAGTTAAATTTATTGACCTGTACGGCACACAACATTTCACTTACCGTGCACATGCACATTCAATCATAAGGATCAAATCCAGCCACCTGGACCGGTAACTTAATTCAATGGCAAGCAGGGTTTTTTTGGACAGATTGAGTAATAAAATCGGATTACTAGTATATGGTTGACAACCAAGTTTAGTAGCAGGTATAGTTGATAATAGAGATTAGTTTACATGAGATCGTTCTCATATAAGGAGCATGAGGCCAATCTTTATTGCCGTTAGATTCTGATCGGAGGGTAGATATCAAATCAGTGGGTAGGTGAGTGTGTCACATCAAGGAGTAGATGAGATCATTATAGATATTTGTAGCCGTCAGATCAAGATCCAACGGTTACGATTCAAAGTGGCATCATATAAGCGGAAAAATAAGGAAGAAAAAAAAAGGCCAAAACGGATGAAAAATGAGCGAGTTATCAAATTTTGAAAATTTCTATTTTATCGTGTCGTCGAAAACACGAAAAATATCCAAGTCATGTCTCCAATTGAGTCGTGTCTTGTATGACATGATAAAATGGGAATGTTTAAAATTTCATAACTCGCTCATTTTTTATCCGTTTTTGCCCTTTTTTTTGCGTTCTTCCTTATTTTTCCTCCTCTTCCACCTCATGAAGATATATTAGGATAAAAGAATAAGAAAAAAATAAGAACAAATCCAATTGAACAAAAAATTGGTTGAGCCATTCAAAATTTTCTTTTTAAAATTAACATATTTTTTTAGAAAATCATAAAATACTCCCCATGTCCAATCAAGCATTGCAAAACAAGTACAAAAAAACATACTCTTGTTTTTCCTCTTTCGCGTTTTTTGCCTTAGGGAGCAAATACAGGCATGTAATATTGAATGCCGTGCTTTATTGAACGGACGGAGACCTCCTGAACCGTGTCAGCTTTGATAATACACTCCTATCTTTCTAACAAAAACTGGCCGAATGGGCCAGTCCAATTAATGGTCATTTCCCCGGTCTTCGCCTGCCGCGATCGCCTTCACCCTCCCAGTGGTAGTGACTAGTCTCATGCCTAATAAAGAGATAAATAGAAGGCACTGTCTTGCGTAGAATTCAGTTCAATTCTATGTAAATCACCCAATAGATTGGGACCTTATTAATAGCTTCAATAAAACGACTAACAAGCCCACAATGAATACTACAGTATCTACAGTGTGACTACATACACATTCCGAGAAGTAGAAATCATACATTAATAATTGCATTTCCATTCCCACATCTAACATTAACAGAGAGTAATTTCAATTGTTTTATTTGGCAACGAAGTAAATTTCAACTATTAGAATATGGTGAGTTTGGGAAGCTTTTTATCACGATTGTAAAAAAATGAGGATTGATGGCAACTACCGCACTATGAGATTATTACTCCACTCTGCGATAGGATACCAAAATGGCACCAAACATGATTGTTGAAATTTCTAGTAAAATTCTGCCAGATTATTCTCAGCTATATGCTATCCTGTCCCAGGCTGGGTCAGTATGAATAAGCATTGTTTTTTTAAAATTTATGTATTTGTATACTCAGTCGATTCGAGGGCATTGTTTTGAGAGTTCATTATGAGGTCACTTTACGAGCCCGTACATCCATAATCTTACTCATATTGAAGTAATGCAATGTCCCAACAATTTGAGGTGGTGGCATTGATCTTGTGCGCCTCCATTCTAGCTTAGTTTGTGCAACTCTTTTGTATAAGATAGTAAAGTCATAACCTTCCTTGTTAACTTCATTATTAAGCCTCTTAGGTCTCGGTATACTTCTTTAACATCATGTATATGCATCCTTTCTCACCTTCTTTTTTCTTATTAAATGGTACAATCGCCGAAACCTTTCTCACCTTCTCACCAAAGGCAACTTACACAAATAAACAAATAGTGTAAACTGTTGGCTCACTTGAGGAGAGTTTACAAACATGACCCTCGCACTCACACGCGTTATGGTCACCGTTCGATTTTGATGCAACGGTGCATCTTAATACAGGAAAATGCGGGTTGAACCACCTTCTTCACCCCCTAATTCGCACACACTATTGAATCTCAATCCGAAAGCTCGCGACACCTTGGCGCACACCACACGGTTCACCCAAGGACATATTAACCTTATCCATTTTAGTGTAGTACTTTTTTTTTTAAAATCTCAACATAAGCTTTTACAAGAAAATTTTTCAAAATACAATGCTAATCGAAGGACAACATATTATTTAATTCTGGCTGCGCTTGGCGCACCTGCCTATGCAGGTCCAGATGCAGGCAAAATTTGACGCTTGGACTTTTGATATAACTTAAATGACTCCTTCACAGGTGCCTCCAATCTTCCATTCACTTGGCAGAATCTTTCCTATACTTCTCAATATACTTCTCTGTGTCTTTAGATTTGGTACTTTTTACTTCCTTGGCTTTCTTCTTGAGGAAATATTCTGCTAACTTCTCTAATTTCCGTTTCTTCAGCCTCTGCTTGCCACTCCTCTAGTTTCTTCTCAGCATTCACATGGCGAAGCCGTCGACCACTCATATCACGACAAGCATCAAAATTATTTGTCTTCTGCCTAGCTTTTGTTGCTGCTCCTCGAAGAAGTGATCCAAACCCACCTTTGGTGCACGACGACGAGGTACCGGAAAACGGTAATAAGGGACTTGGGATCACGAACGACAGCGACGGTAAGGATTGGCCTCATGCTCCTTATATGAGAACGATCTCATGTAAACTCATCTATATATATATATATATATATATATATATAGATGAGTTTACATGAGATCGTTCTCATATAAGGAGCATGAGGCCAATCCTTATTGCCGTTAGATTCCGATCGGATGGTGGATATCAAATCAATGGGTAGGTGAGTATGTCACATCAAGGAGTGGGTGAGACCATTATGGATATTTATAGCCGTCAGATCAAGATCCAACGGCTACGATTCAAAGTGGCCTCATATAAGCAATATGAGAGCAATCTCATTTAAACTTTTCCCATATATATATATATATATATATATATATGAGATAAGTTTATATGAGATCGTTCTCATATAAGGAGCATGAGGTCAATCTTTATTACCGTTAGATTTCGATCGGAAGGTAGATATCAAATCAGTGGGTAGGTGAGTGTGTCACATCAAGGAGTAGGTGAGATCATTATGGGTATTTGTAGCCGTCAGATCAAGATCCAACGGCTACGATTCAAAGTGGCCTCATATAAGCAATATGAGAGCGATCTCATATAAACTTTTCCCTATATATATATATATATATATATATATATATATATATATATATGGGATGAGTTTACATGATATCGTTCTCATATAAGGAGTATGAGGCCAATCTTTATTGTCGTTAGATTTTGATCGGAGGGTGGATATCAAATCAGTGGGTAGGTGAGTATGTCACATCAAGGAGTGGGTGAGATCATTATGGATATTTATAGCCGTCAGATCAAGATCCAACGGCTACGATTCAAAGTGGCCTCATATAAGCAATATGAGAGCGATCTCATTTAAACTTTTCCCTATATATATATATATATATAGGGATGAGTTTACATGAGATCGTTCTCATATAAGGAGCATGAGGCCAATCTTTATAGCCGTTAGATTTCGATCGGAGGGTGGATATCAAATCAGTGGGTAGGTGAGTGTGTCACATCAAGGAGTGGGTGAGATCATTATGGATATTTATAGCCGTCAGATCAAGATCCAACGGCTACGATTCAAAGTGGCCTCATATAAGCAATATGAGAGCGATCTCATTTAAACTTTTCCCATATATATATATATATATATATATATATAAAATCACTCTCATTTGGCTTATATGAGGCTAATTCCATTCATAGCCATTGAATTTTGATCTAATGGCTGCAAACAGCTACATGAAACTTACCTACTCTCGATGTGACACACTCATCTACCAACTTATTTAATACCCACCAATGGATCCAATGGTTGAAAAGATTGGCCTCTTGTATGAGAGCAATTTCATGTAAACCGGTCATCTCTCTCTCTCTCTCTCTCTCTCTCTCTCTATATGTATATATATATATGTATAAAGGACCGGTTTACATGAGATCGCTCTCATATAAGGAGCATGAGAATAGTTTTTTAGGTCGTTGGATTCTGATCTGACGGTGAGCATCAAAACAGTGAGTAAGTGAATGTGAACTGTTATTCACCCTTGTAGCTGTCAAATCAAAATCCAACGGCTACGACACGAACTAGTCTCAAGCTATATGGAAGTAATATCATTTAAACTTTATAGCGAAAATTTTAAATCAAATCATATTGTTCTTATTTGGCTTATATGAAGCCGATTTAAGTCGTAGTTGTTGGATCTTGATTTGATGGTTATAAGAGTGAGTGATGGGTCACACTCACCTACCTACTTATTTGATATCCACCATCAGATCGGAATCCAACCACTAAAAAAGTTGGCCTCATGCTGTTTATATAAGAACGTTCTCATGTAAACTGGTCTCTATATATGAGAATGATCTCATATAAACTGGTGGGTAGTTCGAGTCATAATCGTTGGATCATGTCTCTCTCTCTTTATATATATATATATAGAGAGAGAGAGAGCGGTTTACATGGAATCATTATCGTATATAGAGGCTGGTTTACATGAAATTGTTCTCGTATAGGGGCATGATAATAGTCTTTTGGATCGCTAAATTTCGATTTGACGATGGATATCAAATCAGTAGGTAAGTAAGTGTGACCATTTGATTTATATGAGGTCAGTTCAAATCGTAGTAGTTGGATCTTGATTTGACGGCTACAAGGGTGAGTGATGGTCTCACTCACTTACCCACTGATTTGATATCTACCGTTGGATCGGAATCCGATAGTCTCAAAGACTATTCTTATGCCCCTTATACCAGAATGTTCACATGTAAATGTAAACCGGTCTCGTATATCTGTGAGGGACCATGATCTGGAAGTTTTGTCTAATTAACCACATGCGAGGCATGATGAAAGCTGATGACTTTCACAATCAACCCCCTTCCCACTTCTTTTCCCACTAAGCTACTACTCATTTCCAAACATTTATCATCACCAAACGCTTTATCTCAATTATTAGTTGGTCACCCAACTCCCCCACAGCCTAACATCAACCTGCATTCTCATCTCAAATATGCCCATAAACGATGGCCAATATGCATAGGCTCACCTGGTACCTCTCTTAAAATCTCTGACCTTTTGGGAACATGTACGTACATGTACATCTGCATGCCCATCTTTGTCTGGCTACAATTTCCGGCCAATTCTAGATCCAAGACAGCGGAGAAGGTTATTTCCATGTGGTTGCCTCTTTCCATCCAAGAAGACATCTGAGAGGATGGAAAGAAGGATGGGGAACTTGGAAGCTAGGAAGTTTGGAATGGTGATAGTAGCTGATTAACGGGAAATCTGGCTACATTCGAAAATGAGTTAAATTTATTGGGCATGTAAGGCCCACAACATTTCAAGCCTTATATTCTACATTTTGGAAGAAGCTTTCAACTTGAATGCAAAATTCAGCCATTTAATGCTGGATCCATAATTTTCCAAATGCAGCCTGTTTTTTTTTTTGGACCGACGGAGTATGGGTAAAAAAGTGGCACTTGGTTCATTTTGTCATCCAATAAAACAACCACTAATCAATAGCTGGAGGTTACTTCTAAATAGTTCACAGAAAATAAGAAAAAAAAACAAGATAAGGATATAAGGTCAAGAGGGGCTAAAGCTACATTAGAAAGTTGTTTATCAACTTTATAAAGGAAAACAACTCAAGCGAACGATTTGCGACAAACAGCCACTTCAAAAAATGTGGTAAAATTTCATCCTAAAAAATGTTAAAAGAACATGGGTGTTTCTGACGAAATGATTGAACAAGGCTCTTTGACATCTTTAAAAATTATACAAAACATTACTGTTTTTAGGAAGAAGAAAGAAATTGTATATAGTGCTCGTTTGAGCTGTACAGTACATCTGCGAAAAATTCATCGACATTTTTTTCAAGATAACTTCCTCATATCAAGGGCATCAATCTGTCATTCACGAAACACCTCCAACACATTAATTGGGAAAACACAAATATTTTCTTCTCTTCCTTTTTCTTTCTCTCTGGAAGAAAGGTTCAGCTGATTGCAGTAGCAGTAGAGTTAGTGTACTTATATTTTAGGTAAGATTTGATAAAGGTGTCCAATTCGCCATCCATAACATATATACATATCCTTTCTATTAAGTCCATCCAAGGTTTCCCCCTCTTGACATCATTTACATACATCCTTTCCGACCTTCTTGCGAGGGCATCCATTGATCTTCTTTGTATATGGTCATACCAATACAACCTACATTCTCCAAACTTCTCCCCTACATGTACTCCCCTAAGTTTTTGTGTGTATACTCATTCATAATTCTATCTCTCCCTGATTATCCCACATATCACCTTAGCATCCTCAAGGTTTAATGCCTACTGCATGCAGCATACGAAGAAAAAATTTGCTATACAAAAAAAAAAGCTTTTTTCAAGTGTTTAAAGTTAGCATAGCAGAAAAAAACTTAGAAATCAGTAGATTGTTGACTAAGTGGGATGACTACAGACACATCTATATGTAGGTCGAGAATTCACTCGACATACAAAAAAACACAACTATGGTAGTTGTGTTGCAATGTTTCTTAAGCTCGATAAAGTTAAAATAGAACATGAGTTTGAAAATGCATTTTTTATTTCATGGGAGGATAACTTAACTTATTTCCAATGATAATCTGAAACAAGATGTTCGCTCTCTTAAAAACACATTTGCATTAAAACTATACATAAAAACAGCATTACCATGCAATGCTCATTCAGTTGTATCGGTGCTTGTTTCCACACTTGATTGGCTCCCAGAAGTGGCATGGCAGACTAATATAAAAGAGAAAAAAAAAAGATAAGAACCATATGCCTTAAAATGTTGGTCTTAATGTGTTAAGCAAAAAAACAGTTCTCTCTCCCTAACGTCTTCAGCTTTTAGGAGATACTCCTAAAATCGAAGCAAAGGTTTTTAAATTATAGTATTGGACAAAATCAAACCTTCACATTTGGTACCTACAACTAGAATTTAAATTCTAAACTGAACACATAACGCACAAAATAAGCCAAAAACTGATCAAGAGCTAAAAGCAGGAAGTAAAATCGGAGGAAATTTTCTGTCACATATATCAATGTTCTATTCTTCTGTTTCAACATAGCTTGAGAGGAAACATGCAAAGAATTCAGGCTAATAAACAACTTATGTCTAGTAAAACCAGCTAACTAACATTACAAAGAAGGTAAAGCTATCAAAGAATTAAGTCTACAAAAATCATTCGTAATTATAATCATGCCTTCAACTCAACAGAATGAATGTTAGAAGTAAAAAGAGAGAAGTGAAAGAAATGCAAACCTTGAAAAGGAAAGAACAAAAGAGCTCTGGAGAATTTTCGGGAGGAGGGAAGATAGAGAGGAAAGCGAGGACTGGGTAGTGGTCTATACATGGAGGACCTGAGATTGGAGGCTACGGAGGAGTGGCGTCGGTGCAGGGCCTGCAGGGATTCCATGGCCATGGCTAGTGGCAATGGAGATTGGAGGGAAGGTGGCCAACGGGGTACGTCGACAAAAAGATTAGGATGCAATGAGAGATGTAACATCTGAGAAGGTCATGAGTAGGAAGGACATGGGCTCCCTGATACTGGAAAAGTTTGGGAATGGCCTGTTTTATTTTATCTAATGCTAAGATTACCATGGGATATGTGGGTGCCTAGGCTAGCGGAACAATTTTAGTTTGATCGTTGATTAAGAGGCCGTTTGGGGCGTGATTAAGATGTTTTGCTACACTGTAGCATCTGGATATTTTATATATCCAACTGAAACACCTCAGGACGTGTTTCAGCTGGATATAAAAATCCACCTGGATGCTACAGTTTTTATCCAGAAGAATCCAGTCTGGATGTTTTGCAATAATCACGCCCCAAACGGCCCCTAAAATTCATTGCGAAAGGGTATGCTTTTAGAGCGGTCTCCACCTTTTGTTTTCTGAGGATGTGTCAGTTTGGGGAGGAATGTTTGAATTGATAATAGGCACTTTGCCGACCCTTAGAGACAACCCCTATACACTATGCTAGTGGTTACGAGAAATTATTGGATACAACCGGCACAATACTCTAAGGGATTAGGGAGCCATTGATCTCAAAGATTGGTTGAGATCAACGATGCACACGCTATAAAAGTGTATTCTAGTAAGCTAGTGACAAATAGCTTGAGCACACATGCGTGGTTACATCACGGGGGGGTGCTCAGTTTGCCATTTTTTATTGTGATTGTATGCTTATGTAAGAATATTTTTACTGTTTTGATGACTATGGTGTAGCTTGTTTTAAAGTTTGGGTTGATTGCAATGTGGTTCTCTATGCTTTTGAGTATGCTGATTTTTAGCTTGTACTAGCTTCCTACAGTCGTTTACGCTGTGTATGGCAAACTCCTGCATTGTTTAGTAGATAAAAGTTTGATACTTCCCAACATATGGATACTTAAAAGGTGCATTTGGGAGGTTACATTTAGGCTCCAAAAGCTGCTTTATAGCCGTTTTAACACAAAATCATGTTTGGAAGGTAAATTTTCTATAAAAGTAATTTTATTATAAAAAATAATTTTTTCTTAGAGATTGAGCCTAAAGCCATTTTTCAAAAAGAGATTTTGTACAAAAATAATTTTAGTGTTGGAGAATAATATGAAAATAACTCTATTTGCGCCTCCCTAATTAAATGAAATAGAGGAAAGGTAAAATTTTCAAACATTTATTCTTTATCCAAAATCAACCTCATCTGAACAAATTTTAGAGGTGGGCATTACCGTACACTTGCACTTTAACTTTTTAACTTAGCTATAACAAAAAAGATGGTCTAAAAGCCACAAAAATGATGGTCTAAAAGCCATTTTTTACAAAAACAAAAGCAGTTCCCCTTCTACTTGCATGCTATGAGTGGATTTCTCAGCATGTTAGCTAAAAAAGGCCTAGGCATTGTGTACTTAAATTTATCAAGCTTTCGCTTATAGTGATGTGCGGGTAGGGTATGGGTCAGTTCAATATCAAGTTCTAAAATTTGTTTAACAGGTGCTACGCAAGCTAAATTCTCGTCTGAAATCTACACGTTCTTGACAGAACTGCACGGTTCCGATCATGTAGAATCGTTTACGAATCCCGACCAGGCTTCGCTAAATCAAATTGCAGAGCTAGAACGGTCGTATGAAAGTGTGGCATTTGGCAACACGTGACACTCGTTCATCTGCTCCAATATTGCATATTCCCGCACAAGCAAAGCGCAACCCCTTTATGCAGCTTAGTCACAAGAATCCTTACCAAGACCATCTAGGAGTCAAGGATCAAATCCCATTGGCAGACTAGGAATGCGTGTCTTGCCTATCAAACAAAAAAGTTGGAAGATGAGCCCCACCTCAAGAAGGTTGATAGGGCCATCTATTTGTCTTCAACAAGCTTTCTATAGTTTTGAGAAGTATAAAAATGGAGATGACAGATACTAGTCCAATTTATTCTGACCTACATTGATTCATCTTTCTAGCATTCACTCCCAGAAAAATCATATAACCTACTTACTGCTTGCAAAAGAGTAACACTGACATTGCATCATCTTAATGACTTCAAAATTACACTGCTTCAACAAAAAAAAGGAAAGGAAATCCATGGTGCTTCACTTCTTAGGCAAAAGGTGACAATTCTAAATCAACCATGTATAGGAAACCATCTGACCTATGAATTCTCTACTACAGCCCTCATCTTTAAAGATCTTGAACACTCAAACCTGCAGGAAAGCAAAGAAGAAGTACAACAGCTTAAAACATATGTAGCAGGTAGATAGGCAACCATAATACACGAAGCTGCCCCCCCTCCCCCTAAAAGAGATTCAGCTGGGAACCTTTGTCTATATATATAATCCCAATCCAAGTTGAAAGAACTTGTGTCTAACTATTCAATCAGAATCTAAATTATCAATGTGTATGCAGCAACAGTAGCTAATACGGAATAAATTTTAACCAAACCTGGAGGAAGAGATTGCTTCAATTTGTCGGCCTTCTCTGTGTCAAAGACACAAAGTGTGTACAGATACCTGGAGCATCTGACCTTAAACTTTGTAACATCCTTGCCCTTCTTAATCTTTACTGACCGAGCATCCTTCCTTCTCGCAGTGAGAAGAAAATCCTTAATTTCATGGATCTGTTTCGGCTGTAGAAATGGGTGTGTGCAAATTAATAATCAGAACGCATGTACTTCAAGTTCAAACAGTTATCAGTCAAATCAATGCTGAAAAGAAAAGAAAAGTCATGGCAAAAGATGACAACAACCTCTTTGCAACAATTACATAAGCAAATTGTGCTTGAGATGCAACATCAGTTTCAAAATTTAAATTAATACAAATGATTTTTTTTAAATAACCTTGTCAAGTTTCACACAAAATGACACAAAATTAATTAGTTATATATTCAAATGTATCAATAGAATGCACGGAATTGTGTATACAAAACACATGAATCATCAAAAACCATAACTTTCCTCAAACTGATGTTAGGTTCGGATCATGGTCGGACTTTTTTTAAAGACCACATCACCTGGCTCATCTTTTTAAAGTTCGAACACTAGAACTGCCAATGGGTGCAACCACACACATTCTACAGGAATAAAAGCAAAAGAAAATGCTCTACTCTTATGTGTAAACATCAAATCAATAAAAAAGAATATGCTTTTACACTTAATGTGCACATATCAAATAAATACCGACAACAGCCATTAGTTACACTATTGCGTTAGAATAACACACTAATACTATATCACCATAATCCTGCTAAAAGAAGAGGTTTACTGATACAAAAATCCAAATAGAAAAGATGATTGATCTTTCGAAAGAAGATCTTGCCACAGAAAGTAAAATTGCCATCTTTCAAAAAAACAAAATAAAAGTTTATACAATAAGGGTGAACCATCAGACACCATAGTTATCTTCAAACAATTTTCAGTCCGCATCATGGTCGGTCTTCATTTCAAAGACCACATCACCTGGATCATATTTTTTAAAGATGGAACTCGAGGCTTTTCAACGGGGACAAAAAAATAAAGACATACTAAAACCGTGAAATGACTATGCATATAATACATCACTGATGGGAAAAAAAGTGTTCAGCGTTTGCGTCTTTACTTCGCTCATTAGCCAGGTTTGCATCTAGTTAGAAAACAGGTTTTGTGATAGTATAAGTAAACAAAGTGGCTAATCTTTGTCACAAAATGGGAAATCTTTCACCGAAAAGGCTCAGATAAATGGGTATGTCATTATCAGCACTATAGATATACTCTGAGTGGTGCATGACATTATCCTCGTCACAGCCATTTTAACTAAAAACAACGTAAAACACGTTGTACAAATCAAATCGCCATTTACTCACAAGCTCAATTAATTCTAGGTTTATACACATTAATCAACAAGTCAGTTCCATTTAGTAGCGCGCATCACAAGGACGCATCCAGCCTCACCATACACAACCAAAACAACACCCAATCATCATATCAAAACCACATTTCAAGAAAGTAATCAAGACATACAATCACAAAGAATTTTCGATTGCAAGAAGTTGGATTTGCAGATTGGTCAACGATTCAACTACAGAGATTTGAAAGCAATTGGAAAGGAAGCGGAGACTAGAAGCGCAAGAGATTTTTACCATTTTTTTTCGCCGGGAGGATCGATCTGCAAGATGCCGGCAAGAATCCTCGAGGACGCGAGCGAAGATCGGATTAGGGCTTTATAAGGGAAAGAGGAAACCCTGGCTGCGTCAATATTTCTGGATTCCAGTTATGCCGTCGAAACAGAATTTATTTACGAAAATACCTTATATACGTGGGTTTGGGGCTAAGGGCTCGGCTCGGCTCGTTTAAACTCGGCTTAAATAAACTTACGAGCCGGCTCGAGCTCGGCTCGTTATGTTAATATAAAGAGGAAGGTTTACATGAGATTGCTCTCGTATAAAGAATATAAGGCCAATCTTTTGGGCCATTAGATTCTGATCCAAGGGTAGATATTAAATTAGTGAGTTGGGGAGTGTGTCATATCAGGCAGTAGATGAGTTTTATTTAGCCGTTAGATCAAGATCTAATGACTATGAATAGAAATGGCCTCACATAACTTAATTGGAGCGATCTTATTTAAACTTTTCCCATATATAAATATAGATATATATAAATATAAAATAAATATATTATTATGTATAAATATCTATTTTTAAAAATGTTAATAGAGGAAAAAAATCATTTTCTTGTTCACATAGTAAGATATAGTACCTACTACTTAGGTACAGAGTTTTAGAAGAGAAATACAAAGGCTCCAAGCTCAATATGCGCTTAGAACCATTTATCATAAATGTGGAATAACTAAAGATAATTAAATTATTTTACTATTTTGTTACTAATTAAGTGCCCTTATCAAGACAAATTTTACATTCTACTAAACATTGAATTTATTTTTTTTCCACTTCATCGTAAGTTAGAGAAGCTAGTGTTCGATATTTTTTTAAAATATGATTATTATTCGTACAATCAACTCTACGAGTATCTTGAAATTCAAGAATTACCATTAGACATGGGTGATGGGGCCCATACAAGTGAATTTGAAAATTTGAAGTCGAACTGAGCCATGCCTAAGCTAGGCTCGTTTACACTCCTAATGTCAATAGACTTAGTACTATTTTTATCTTTTTATAAATACAACAAATATATAGATATTTTATATGTACAAGTGCATGGTGTTTTATTTTGTTTTCTAATTCGAACACGTAAAGGAGATATTAAAGTTTTAGTTTTTAACAAACAAATATTAAATTTTTTTTTGAACAAATCTAATTATTCATTTTTGTTATTTTTCACATGTAAATAACCAAAGCTATTAAATTGCAAAGTTATGTTTCGAATGTGACACAATAGTGTTGTCACAATAAATTAATCATTATTTCAAGTTTTATTATCAACAGAAATGAAATTTGCACTTAAAAAAATACCATATCTTTAGGAAGCTTTGGATTCCACCACATAAGACTTTTATCATTATGGGTCTTAATTGTTGAAAAAAATTATTTTTTTGTTCCCACATAAAGATGCAATACCTACTATTTGGGGGCAAAGTTTTCAAGGCTGAGTCAACCTCCTCTCTGCCATCTAATTCTGGAATGCTGCAAAGAGAAGAGAAAAAGTTCACACTTTCCCCCAGCCGATTTAGTTTAGGGGCTCTCTCTGCTGTCGATAATTGGCTTTCATGGTTGCAGACTCGTGAATTAAGTAAGAAATTATCACTATTACTCTATTATTAGCCTTTTTTTTAAAAAAAAAGGTTCTATCTCCAATCCACCTGATTCATTTTAGCCAGTCAGTCTATAGGCTTAAAATAAAATTAGGAAATTCCTCGGCTTCCCTTGAGTGGAGGCCTTGAGGAAGGTGAATGGATTGAAGTAGAAGACTCTTAGGCATTTGAGTCGTACATGTGTTGGGCTCACATCACATGTCTATGTTGTCTGTCTGATATCACACAATATATTCGCAGGATCCTCTGCCAAAGCACACCAAAGTACCAAAGAGCGAGTGAGTGGTATAGAAAGGTCTGCCATTTCTGAGAGACCGTCAGATTACAAAGCCCCACTATTTAGTCTAGGCTTCAACAATGTTTTAAAAACCAGACCGGTCATCGACCAAGAATTCTTGCCAGGTAAGTCCAATCGTGGGTCAACTCGGGTTGATCGATTGCTGATGTCATGTAAAAAAATAGAAAAAAGAAGGAGTCCATCTAGCCTGGGCCCCATGCCCACATGGGCCTTGGTCCTTTAATCTGCTATTGAAAATGGGTCACCAAAACATTTCCCCAAAAGAAGGGGCAGGTCGAAATAGAGCAAAGGGGAACATATGAAGAAAGGGGGAGGGGGCCCGCAATGGAGGGTGGGAACAAAGGAAGGAGGGGGGACATCGACGGGGGGGGGGGGGGGGGGGGGGAAGGGGAGGGGGATGGCGGCGCAGTCATGTGAGGTTCCGCCATCTCCTTCCTTTCACAGTCATGGCCACCGTTGTGACGACCGTAAATTTTATAGTATTTTCTTGGCTCAAAGGTATGCATTTATTTAAGTTTTCGAAAATCTTTTGAAAATTCATTTCCCGCCGGAATCGATCGAAGGCCGTAAAATTTGTGATTTTTGAATTGATCTTAATCGGAGATTTTATTGGATTATATGATTCATGGTTGGCGTGGCATGTTGGTTTGGCTTCATTTGACCTAAGAATATTGGATAGGTTTTGGTATGAAGTTTGTGTTATTTTTGGGAATAGAGTTAATTTGAGATTAATCAAAAATATGAATTAGATTTTACCTAAGTGGGTAAGTGGTGGTTAATGGAAATTCTAAAAGAAAAACCCAAACCCAAACCCATTTGTGCTTGGGTCGGGTTAGCCTTAGTGGAGGTGGTTGAGAGATGGGTTAATGGAAGTGGTTGATAGATAACACTAATTGACCCCCATTAACTCATTTCTTGTTAACCCAAGAGTCACTTTGAAAGTTGGAAAATCCGGAATTTTCTGCTGAATCTAAGCCATTGGTTTAAGGATTGATCAAGGGTGGAGATTTATTTGAAAAATCTATAAATAGGCTAGTAGGGGGGGGGGTTGCTTAGTGCTCAAAGCCTTGAGCATTCTCTCTCTCTCTCTCTCTCTCTCTCTCTCTCACTTTTCCGGCCGGCGGAAACCTCTCTCCGGTGGTGGTTCGTGGTGGTCCAAGCAAGGTCGACCGGAGTGTGGTGGTGCGATATTGTTTGATATTAGAGTGCACGGGAAGTTTCGGCATCATCAACCAAGTAGGATGATTCTTTTCCCACTATTTTTATTCTTTGATATTGATTGATCATAAGTCAAGATTGATTTCAATGGGATGATTGTTGATGTTCTTAATTGTGTAATTGTAAACTTTGATCTCTCGGTGTCGAAATCCTGAATTGATATTCCCCATGATTTTCTTGAATTTTGATAGCGTATGAGTTACTTCTCAATCACTTCTTCATGTTGAAAAGTTAGACTTCTTTGTTAATCCTGCTTGTGTTCCCTTTGCGTGTGATAATGTTATTTGTATATCCACGCTCTTTCTAGTATAAAGTTTGGATCTTTGGGCACTTCGGTGCTTTTCTGTGTTTGATATTTCATATTCTATACGTAAGTTGTTATAACCATTACAACCTGTAAAATATTACCTAAATAGATAATCGTATAATGTATAATGTATGACAATAAGAAATTATTCCCTGTTTGACTATTCCTCTGTGATTTCAGTCATGTTTGACATTTTGATCGGTGTATCATGAGTCTTGTAGTTGTCTGAAATTATATGTATCACTTGAATAATAAGTTATGAAAATGACTATGCAATCGGATTATAAAGACTAAGAAAAAGTTGAATCATAAACTGAGAATTTCAGAACCTATAAAGCTCTGTAAAAATCTTAAGAACACTAGATTAAGGTCAGAAAAAGACCAATATGGGATTACTAAAGATAGTACAACAGCAAATAAAATATATCATAAGAAACTTGGTCTCGGCCAGGAGCAATCCTGCGCAGGCAGATGATCGTTTAAATATAAACCCTTGCAAGTGCACAAGGCAATTGTACTACAGTGAGTATTAAAGGGTTGTCGAACCTCAGGGACGGACTAATATTTTACCAAATTCAAGTGAAAGCAAATTTTGTTTTAATTAATCTAGAGAAAGCAATAAAATTTAACTACTTTTAAAATAGATTTTAACTAATATGGAGAAGTGCCAAAGCTTCGAATCCACCACACAATAAATCAGCTTATCGTCTCTCTCTTTTGAATAAATTCCTAATTGGCTAGTATATTCCTCTCGGACATATACTTGTCAATTCAAAATGTAGTGCTCTCCTCTCGGACGTAACACATAAGCAATTAAAATATGGAACTGTGATCTATCTCTCTCGAGCATAAACCAATGAAATCTTATTCCTTTATAACACCTTAGTCTACTCACGTTCCTCTCGGACACGCAAATATTCCTCGGATTGAAATTAACAAGAATTCACTCTAGCCTCTCTCGAGCACATAGAATAAATCTCAATAAATTAACAGTGATTCTATAATAAGATTCATACACCAATCAAGGTAAATTAAGATTAAGATGAAAGAAAACGATACAACCAATTTACTCGGGTTTCATCTACGCCTTGGACAAGGATTTAGCCGGCCATCGGACAAGGAGAACGCTGTTGATTCGTTGGTGTCGTTTCGCACTATTCACCGGAAAACACTGTTCACCGGAAAATACTATTCATCGTCTTCTCCGTTCGGCAGTTACTGTAGCAAATCCAAATCAGCACCTTTTCCGGCCAAAGTTGCTCCCTTTCTTCCTCTCCTCCGGCGGCTTCTTCCTCCTCTCTCTCTTTTCCGGTCAAAGACCACCGGAATCTGGTAAACAGCGCCTCCAAAAGCTCTGAATTTTCTCTCTTTTTTCCGGCGGAATCCTCCGTTAAAGCTCTCCATTTTCTCTGTCGTATTGTTCTAGTTTTATAGGCCTCAGCCTCGTCTCCAATCCGGCACGATTCCTAGTCCAATTTGAAGTGAAATCGAGTCCAAACCGGCACCCACTTTCCTATTCCGGCGGCTCTGTTTTTTTCTTTCCCGATTTGAGCACGGCTCTTGTCGTGGCTGCTCCGCCTGCTCGATCACACCCAGCTCCGCCGTCATCTTCCATCGCCGTCGCCGTCGTAACTCAACCTCCGCCGTCATGTCCTCGCCGGCCCTTCGCCGGCTGTCTTCACCTTCGCCGGCGTTCGAGCAGAGCTCGAACGCTCTGCTTCTGGACGAACGGCCCGAGCTTCGGCTCGGGCCGGTTTCTATTTTCTTTTTTATTTTAATTGAACCGGACCGGTTTAATCCTTTTTTTTCTTTTTTTTTCTTTTAATCAAATAAAACCCGTCGTATCGATCTCATCCATCCAAACTCATCTTGACGGTTCTTCTCTTTAATCGTGTCTCTTTCGCGTGCGATATTTCAAATGATCATAACTTTTTGCTCAGAACTCCGAATTGCGAACAGTCAGTGGCGTTGGAAAGCTGACTTCGTGTACTTTAACATGAAGCTTAAATCAGTCCCATCAGAGATATGAAATCGAAGTTATGAATATTCAATCATTAGAATCGCGTTTTATCCCATTTCTGCGTTTTGCTCTTGTTTCCTACAAAAACCAAAAACTATATTAAAGTAGCAATAATTCTAAACTAATACTAGCAGAAACATAAGTTTAGGAGATAATAAAATGCATATTTCATGTATAGATCACACCCCCAAACCTAGATTTTGCTAGTCCCTAGCAAAACAAAACAAAATCAAATCAAATCAAACAAACTAAGGACTAATGCATAAAAGTAAACACCACTTTCGTAGGGAACACGATTGCATTGAGCGTATGCAACAAGCCGTTAAACCTCTAGGTGTCCCTAGTAGGACGAGTGTTGTCTCGTGAGGGTTTGCAGCCATGCTACCCACAAACATGTATTTATTAATCTAATTAACCTAAGTTCAAAAACAAAAATAAAACAAAAACATTGCAAAACAAGCAAACCTATTATCCCGATAAATACATAGTACAATGCTTAAGAAAATCAACCACATGTACTTGGTTCATAATGAACAGGAATATAGAAGACCTCAAGTAAGTGGTTTTATTCCACACTTTCATCTTGGAAATTTCTGCTCAATATAATATAGCATGATAACATAAATAGTAGAAAGTGTAGAACATTATAGCAATACATTCTAAATTTCTGTTTATACAGATCCAGTGTTACCCATTAACCAAAGAACATTAGAATCTACATAGTCATCGTCATCTTTAGGTTCATGATAGCACAGATCTGCGCGCCTCCTTCGGGTCCAACATTCTAGATTTGAGAGGATAATACACCATAGATTTTTTTTTCTTTTTTCTTTTTTTTCTTTTTTTTTCTTTCACTTGGACTATGTAAGGCCTGACTTCAAGATGCTTAGGTTTAGCAATGACTCAGGCCAATGACTCCCAGCCAGTTGGCTTAGGGCATTAGGTATTAAGAGACCGCTTCGGGCCCGAGCATCAGCCTAAGTTAATCCTATAAAGTCAAGCAGCCCATTTTCTTTGATTTTGTTTTCATTTTTTCGCATTTTTTTCACACATTTTTTTTTCAGCATTCTTTTTTTTTTAGCACATCTTTATTGTGTCCAGGCTGTATTATACTCTCAACCTATTTCCGGTTCCAATCCCTTGCCATAGCCAAGTAAATGGTCTATCATGATCTTTTAAGCTCAACAGATAACTACACATCATCCAATGACTATGACTAAAGACATCCCACTGTAGATTAGTATTCAACAAATCTATAGATGGTATTACTTTATGTACTAGTGTGTGTAAGTGAATTTTCTTAGTTTAAGCACTTATTCCAAGAGGACTATAATAGAAAGATATGCTCAGTTAAGTGTATCTATCCTCCAGTATACTTACTCACACTTCCAATGCAAATTAATCTCCTAAGAATTGTAACATGCATTATTACGGGATAAACTATCAAAACCTAAGAAAAAGTACTAACAAACAACCTAAAAACTAATCAAATTTTTATGATTTTTTTATATTTTTTTTTAATTTTTTTTATACAAGTAATATTTCTTCCCCCAAACCTATTATGAACATTGTCCTCAATGTGAACAAAATATAGCATGACAATGAGCATATAATAAATAAAATCAAATAAAGGAGAGAATACACCTGAATACGTGGGTTGCCTCCCACCAAGCGCTAAGTTTAACGTCTTCAGCCAGACTGAGCCACAGTCTTGTGCGGGGTTCGGATCCTCAAGAATTCAATCTGGATCAATTAAATGATTGCCCCACACACTCCTATCCTTGTTGCATATGTATGGAGCACATCGTGGAATAAAAGGATGGAATGGTAGGTGGGGAAGCTTTGGATAGAGGGGTCCCTGCATTGTCCATGGAAGAAGGTCATTAGAAAATTTTAATTTAAAGGGAACCTCCTCCCCTACATCAACCATTTTGGCCTTATGGACCTCTTCTAGTAACCCAATTGGGAAAGCTTCCTCAATTAGTGAAGCAACTAAACTATCTATGAAACAGTCCAAGTTATGTTCATTAAACAAAGAGTTAGATTGGTCAAGACATGGTATGAATGGTGTTTCAGGAATAGAAGGTTCTGGTGATAGTGCCGTAGAATGTGACTCCTCAAATATAGAAGAAGGTTTAAAGCTGGGTTCTATTAATGCACTCACTTCTTCTTTAATTTCTACACCCTCTTGATCATTATGTAAAACCCACTCAAGCTCATTGTCAAACCTTTGGGCATTCTGAAGGGATGTAACATCATAGTAAGGGGAAAAATATATCCCTTCGTCAGAAAATTGGCCCATCGGATATTGGGGTTCGACAGTTAAAATGCATTCTTTGTTCATATTCATGGCCTCTGCCAATTATTCTAACTGTGTTTCAATGTTGGCAAGAGCCTGTGTATGGGAATGGATAATCTGGGCCTGGGTACTCAACTCACCTGTCAACTCTCTATATTTGGTGTCTATCATAGTCTCCACCTTGGCTTCCATCGCACTGAAAGCTGAGAGGAGAGTGGATTGGGTGGCTAGCATTTGGCTCATTTGATCTTCGAAGGATGGTTTCTTATTGGTTTGGCCAAACTGAGGATTAGAGGCTAGTTGGTAAGGTAGTTGTTGGCTTAGGAAATCTTGTCTAAGGGCCTCATGAAGAGTGGGCCCAGGGTTGGGTTGCTCCCAAGGGTTATTAGGATGATCCTCCCACCTATGAAGACTTTGGGCCTCATTAACATATTTTTTTATAAAATCAGGGTACTCATGGGCCAAAGGGCACTCCACTGGGGTGTGAATGGGACTTAAACACAGGGCACATGGTTCCGACATATAAGGAGTTGTGTAGTGTAGAGAAGATGTGCCACTCCCAAAATTAGAGTGATTATCCCAACCACGGTTGTAAGAATCAGCATATAAGGGATGTGGGTGGTAGGGTACTTCATACGGAGGGGGATTAGGTGTGTGTGAAGAACAATAATCATTAAAGCTCCTGTATGGGTTCTCATGGCTAAATCCATAAAAAGGTGAAGACATTTTTTTTTTCACCATGCATTCATCAACTGAACCAAAATATCACACATCCACAAATCAAATAAACAACCCTAGATATCCACAACTAACAATCATCAGTCCTAGATATCGACAACTAGCAGTCCTAATATCCACAACTAGCACAATATGCAATCACAGAGAAAAAATGAAAACACCAAACACACAAATTTATCTAAAAAGAGAAGGATAAGAGAATGCAAACTAGGGGAAGGGGTTGCCCTTCCACGTTGGCGAGAATTCCGCGTCCTCTCTTAACCTTGCAAAAGAAAGCAAAACACAAATTAAGCTACTGACAAATAATCTAAGTTAAGACTCACTAAACTACTCTAACACTAATTATGCTAAGAATATGGTAAACTATTGGCTTCCGTCCCCGGCAACGGCGCCAAAAACTTGATCGTTTAAATATAAACCCTTGCAAGTGCACAAGGCAATTGTACTACAGTGAGTATTAAAGGGTTGTCGAACCTCATGGACGGACTAATATTTTACCAAATTCAAGTGAAAGCAAATTTTGTTTTAATTAATCTAGAGAAAGCAATAAAATTTAACTACTTTTAAAATAGATTTTAACTAATATGGAGAAGTGCCAAAGCTTCGAATCCACCACACAATAAATCAGCTTATCGTCTCTCTCTTTTGAATAAATTCCTAATTGGCTAGTATATTCCTCTCGGACATATACTTGTCAATTCAAAATGTAGTGCTCTCCTCTCGGACGTAACACATAAGCAATTAAAATATGGAACTGTGATCTATCTCTCTCGAGCATAAACCAATGAAATCTTATTCCTTTATAACACCTTAGTCTACTCACGTTCCTCTCGGACACGCAAATATTCCTCGGATTGAAATTAACAAGAATTCACTCTAGCCTCTCTCGAGCACATAGAATAAATCTCAATAAATTAACAGTGATTCTATAATAAGATTCATACACCAATCAAGGTAAATTAAGATTAAGATGAAAGAAAACGATACAACCAATTTACTCGGGTTTCATCTACGCCTTGGACAAGGATTTAGCCGGCCATCGGACAAGGAGAACGCTGTTGATTCGTTGGTGTCGTTTCGCACTATTCACCGGAAAACACTGTTCACCGGAAAATACTATTCATCGTCTTCTCCGTTCGGCAATTACTGTAGCAAATCCAAATCAGCACCTTTTCCGGCCAAAGTTGCTCCTTTCTTCCTCTCCTCCGGCGGCTTCTTCCTCCTCTCTCTCTTTTCCGGTCAAAGACCACCGGAATCTGGTAAACAGCGCCTCCAAAAGCTCTGAATTTTCTCTCTTTTTTCCGGCGGAATCCTCCGTTAAAGCTCTCCATTTTCTCTGTCGTATTGTTCTAGTTTTATAGGCCTCAGTCTCGTCTCCAATCCGGCACGATTCCTAGTCCAATTTGAAGTGAAATCGAGTCCAAACCGGCACCCACTTTCCTATTCCGGCGGCTCTGTTTTTTTCTTTCCCGATTTGAGCACGGCTCTTGTCGTGGCTGCTCCGCCTGCTCGATCACACCCAGCTCCGCCGTCATCTTCCATCGCCGTCGCCGTCGTAACTCAACCTCCGCCGTCATGTCCTCGCCGGCCCTTCGCCGGCTGTCTTCACCTTCGCCGGCGTTCGAGCAGAGCTCGAACGCTCTGCTTCTGGACGAACGGCCCGAGCTTCGGCTCGGGCCGGTTTCTATTTTCTTTTTTCTTTTAATTGAACCGGACCGGTTTAATCCTTTCTTTTCTTTTTTTTTCTTTTAATCAAATAAAACCCGTCGTATCGATCTCATCCATCCAAACTCATCTTGACGGTTCTTCTCTTTAATCGTGTCTCTTTCGCGTGCGATATTTCAAATGATCATAACTTTTTGCGGTGGTAACCAGAGCAATACACTAATCATAAAATTAAGATTTTTATCAACCTGGAAAATAGACATCAGAGGCTATACTAGATAAAAATTTCAAAGATTGAATTAAATTGTACAGAACGTGGTAACCAGAGCAAGAGAGCTGTTCTATTTAGGACTGAACGCAGTTTCTGACTTTAAATGACTTAAAATCATAATAAACCTAAGATGCTTAAGAATAATTGATAATTAAGACTTTAATTAAGTTTAATATGATTTATAAGACACTAAGAACAGTAACCTTAAAAGTATTTTAAGGTCTTAGAGCCAAATGAGGTGTCTCATAATAATAGTCCTTTTTTTGTTCTTCTCTTGGTCCATTTATGACGCAAGAATAATCGAAGCTTGAATTCTATGTCTCTGACGAGGTCTACCTGAGACACGTCATTCTAAGTCGGGGATTATCAATTCTAGGGTTAGATACGACTTTGAAGAAAGTGGACTTGAACTTTTGGAAAATCATGTGGTGTGTCTCTTTATAGTCGGGTCTCACTTGAGTTCCCAGACTAATTCATAATTTGATTTGGATCATGCTTTTCACTCCTATGAAGAGTCAGAACTTTAGAAAGTCTTGTTCTAAGCCTTTTGACAATAGGGCTAGTTGAATTGTTTCTCCGTTAAGTAGCATTTAAAGCTCTTAGTCGGAATCATAGTATGCTCACAAGCCATTGCTAGATCTTGCGAGATCTCCGATTTATTGAACCTCTGTAGTTTAGCCGATGACGGCAACCGCGTGCGCTTAGATTGTATGACATTACGGAAGGTCTGCAATCTCCGCCCATTGTGCCCGTAAGCACCGATGGGGCCAGCATCCCTAGACGCATGGCCAGGTTTCTTTGAAGAACCTCTAGGATGTTCTGGTATTGAAGAAGATTTGGGAGCAAAAATTGTAGTTTGACACTTTGGTTGTCCAATGCTTATTATCTTACCTTCACTACTTTATGAAAGTCTTTGAAGTATCTTTAACCTTAATGCGTCTTGAATGGCAGTTGGTTTCAGGTAAGTGATCTTGTCCTTGTTGAACCTGAGTCTGTTAAACCATACATCTTTGGAGTCTTCTCTTATTTTCCAGTGTGGGTTTTCTGTATCCTACTGGGTATTTCCTATGGAATACTCACGCATCCTCTGATGCAGGATTTAAGGCGGAGCAGAAGTGATGTTTTCTAGCGGCGTGGTTTGATGTTGGAGCTTAGAAGACTCGTCTCTTATGTTTTGCTATATTTTGAACTTGCGGCCTGCGTGCCATTTGCTTTATGTTAAACTCTGTTTGTGGTTGTTAAGACATTTTCAGATATTGTAATAGATATTTAGATTTCCTTTCTGTTATTCTACTTTTTGTAAGTAAAAGTTATTTAAGTCATGACGATCCTGCAAGTCCCATAATATTTAAACGGGATAAGCGTAGACTCGAGTATTCGGTCCGTCCCAGGTTTCCTACCCTATAACCGTCATTGGATTGACGCTTCCGCGTAAATTGGGTCTTGGAAATTTGGGGCGTGATAGCTTGGTATCAGAGCGTCATAATGACTTAAATAATTGATTACTGTACAAGGATTAGGATAACTTGGTGTAAGAATTTAAAACCTTAGAAAGAGAGAACCTAGAAACTAATAAACCCTTTTCTTTAGGCATGGTGTTAACGCGTAGCGGACGGATGTACGAAAAGGATCAACAGGAGGCAGCTCGTCAATGGTTGAACGACTGGAAGTTGGAAATCATGGGACACGGAACGGAGGAAGAGCCTTACCTGATTGATGTAGAAGAAGAACCTGATGAGGAAGACCCAGAGGAAGATCCGGAAGAAGACCCGGAGGAGGACCCTGAAGAGGAGCATGTGGTCGTGATACTCCAGGAGTATCGAACAGTTCTAGAGCACCCGGTTTACGTTCGTGCGAGAAACGATCCAGATCTTTTCTATGAGCTGTACCTCAGGTTCAAATCCCTAGGTTATAGGTGGCCTCACATGACCGAATGGGAGATAGATTGGTATGCGGGACACCTAGTGTTTGCACCTATGCATGCGTCCTTAGCAATTTTAGACGAGTACCTCTGAGATGTGGTGTTCAGGGACTCGAATAGGAGTCCTTAAATTGAGTAGAATCTTGTGTAACCCTGTTTTTCAGGGCTTAGGTGTAATCTCTTTGTGGAATTAATAAAAGTTATCTTTCCTCTTGTTTGTGGTGTTTGCCTTGTGTGTTCCGTTTTGTGTTTGCATTTTTTTGCGACTAGGAGTCATGGATTGGAGGATGAATTAAAATGAAACATTGATGTTAAGTTCTAATTCTCCTTCTTTCCCTGGCTGTAGATTTTCTGTGATGGCGGCAACTGGAAATCGAGGAAGGCGATCGGGTGCTGTGCCAAATTCCTCGCTAGAAGAGGCATCTAGCCAGAATCTGACGGATATAGTAAGAGAATTGGCAAGGGAACTAAGGAATGGTGGAAGCAGCAGCGGTACACCTAAGGTGAAGGCACCAACACTAGAGAGGTTTAAAAGAGCGGGACCAGCTTTTTCTGGAGAAGATAACCCGGAGAAGGCGGAGCGTTGGATAGTTGAGGTGGAACGATTATTCAAAGGAATGAAGGTTCCAGAAGAGGAACGAGTTGTGTTCGCGACATATCTCTTTGTCGACGAAGCTGTGTTTTGGTGGGAATCGGCGGAACGTAATAACTTTGAAGCAGGACAAGAGATTTCATGGACAGAATTTAAAGAAGTCTTCAACAAGAAGTATTTTCCTCCGCATATTCAGCGCAGAAAGGAGAAGGAGTTTCTGGAACTGGTCCAAGGTTCCATGTCTGTTCTTCAGTACGAGACGAAGTTCGAGCAGCTTCAGCGCTTTGCATCAGATGCCTGTCCAAATGAGTTGGTAAAGGCAAGAAGATTTGTGGATGGTTTCTCAGCCAACTACGGTGGCCAAAGCTGTGGAATTAGCGTCAATTCTGGAGGACGATTATAAGAGGACTCAAGAGCGCAAAAGTGGATCTGGCAAAGGATCGGAAAACAACTCTAAGAACTCTGGTTTCAAGCGTTTTGGGAATGGTGGCAGATTCAACAATCATCCGGCCAAGCGACTGAAGTACCAACCTCAAGGGAATCGCGGCAATGGTCAGAGCAAAGCAGTGGTTCCTTACCGTTAGCCCCAGAGTGGTAATGGTTCGGATGCCCGAGGCAGGTGCAGATTCTGTGGACAGCAGTCGCATGCAGGGAAGCCGTGTCCAAAAGACACTCGGAGATGCTACAGCTGCAACGAAGTCGGACATATCTCGCCGCATTGTCCCAACCGTAACTCGAAGCCAGGAGGGGAGACCAGCAAGAAGGGTCAAGCAAGAGTCTTCGCTTTGACCTCGGCGGAAGAGGCTCACGCTTCGGATGATGTGATCGAAGGTACACTTCTTGTTTTGGATAGACTGGCTAGGGTTTTGATTGATCCAGGATCGTCAAAATCCTTTATTTCTGTGGTGTTTGCTGTGAGTCTAGAGCGGCAACCTTCTAGACTGGAGTGTGATCTCTCTATTTCTACTCCTATCGGAGACTCAGTCATGGCTACTGAGTATCTGGAAGGATCCTCTGTTGTGATTGATGGTGTGGTGTTGCATGCTAATTTGGTGTTGCTTGACATGGTTGATTTTGATGTTATTCTCGGTATGGATTGGTTAGCCAAGTTTGGTGCTACAGTAGATTGTAGTAAGAAGAGAGTTTATTTTAGAATTCCAGAGAAGAGAGAACTGTTGTTCCAGGGTATTCGAGTGAGAAAAGATAATCGTCTAATTTCTGCAATGAAAGTGCAGAAGCTAGTAGCTAAAGGTTGTAAAGCCTTTTTAGCGACTGTTCTATCAGTCGAAAAAACTACCCCTAGTATAGAAGAAATTGAGGTAGTAAACGAATTTATTGATGTCTTTCCGGAGGAGTTGCCTGGTTTGCCACCAAGACGGGATGTTGACTTCACTATAGACCTGATACCGGGGACAGCACCTATATCGAAGGCACCGTATCGGATGGCACCTGCTGAGTTGAAGGAATTGAAGGAACAACTTCAGGAGTTACTGGAAAAACGGTTGATTCGTCCGAGTGTGTCACCATGGGGAGCACCAGTCTTGTTCGTGAAGAAGAAAGATGGAACTATGAGGTTATGTATTGATTACCGGATGCTGAACCAAGTAACCATAAAGAACAAGTATCCGTTACCAAGGATCGACGACTTGTTTGATCAACTGCAGTCAGCGAAAGTTTTCTCAAGAATCGATTTGAGGTCAGGATACCATCAATTAAGGATCAAGGAAGAAGATATTTCAAAGACAGCTTTCAGAACCAGATACGGACATTATGAATTCTTAGTGATGCCGTTTGGTCTGACCAATGCCCCTGCAGCATTTATGGATTTGATGAATAGGATCTTTAAGGCGTTGTTGGATCAGTTCGTGATCGTGTTCGTGGATGATATATTGGTCTACTCTACAAATGAGGAGGAGCACAGAAGGCATTTGGCGCAAGTGTTGCAAATTCTGCGAGAGAATCAGTTGTATGCAAAGTTTAGCAAGTGCGAATTTTGGTTGGATAAAGTTAACTTCTTGGGACATGTTATATCGAAGGATGGAGTCTCAGTAGATCCGGCAAAAGTGGAAGCGATTCTTCATTGGGAGCAACCGAAGAGCGTGACCGAGATCAGGAGCTTCTTGGGATTGGCAGGTTATTATCGAAGATTTATCAAAGGATTCTCCAGCTTAGCCTTGCCAATGACCAAGTTAACAAGAAAGGGAGTGAAGTTCAACTGGAATGCTGATTGTGAAAAGAGTTTCCAGGAGCTGAAGAGGAGATTGACTTCTGCACCGATTCTGAAACTTCCATCAGGATCAGGAGGGTTCGTCATCTATAGCGATGCGTCGAAATGCGGTCTGGGTTGCGTATTGATGCAAAACGGACATGTAGTGGCGTATGCGTCAAGACAACTGAAGATCCATGAGCAGAATTATCCAACTCATGATTTGGAGCTGGCAGCGGTCGTGTTTGCTTTGAAGATTTGGAGGCACTATCTTTATGGTGAAACCTTTGAAGTATTCACAGATCACAAGAGTCTGAAGTATATCTTCTCTCAGAAGGATTTGAATATGAGACAGAGACGATGGTTGGAGTATTTGAAGGACTATGACTTCTCTATTCACTATCATCCAGGAAAGGCGAATGTGGTCGCAGATGCACTAAGCAGGAAGACGGGAACCATGGCGCATATGATGGTGCAAGAATGGCATATGATGGAAGATTTGGGAAAGTATAATCTGGAATGGCCAACTACTCAAAGAACTTCATTTCTGGGAAACATCTCGGTGAGATCGTCAATCTATGAGAAGGTGCTGGAAGCGCAGAAGAGTAACCCTCAGTTGCAGAAGCTGCTGGAAAAGCCAAATTTCACAAAAGGAGCTGACGAGAGTATCTTATTTCAAGGAAGATTGGTCGTGCCGAAGGATGCGGAATTGAGACAAGAACTTCTTCGAGAAGCGCACAACTCACAGTATGCAATTCATCCAGGGAGTACCAAGTTATTTCAAGATTTAAAGAGAAACTTCTGGTGGAACGGAATGAAGCGAGACATTGGAAAGTTCGTATCCAAATGTTTGACTTGTCAGCAAGTAAAGGCAGAACATCAGAGACCAGCGGGATTGTTACAACCTTTGGAGATTCCGCAATGGAAGTGGGACCACATTACAATGGATTTTGTGGTGGCCTTACCGAAGACTCAAAGACAGAAGGATGCGATATGGGTGATCGTCGATCGATTGTCTAAGACGGCTCATTTTCTACCAATAAGATGGAAGCAGAATCCGGAGAGTTTAGCAGAGTTGTATATCAGGGAAATAGTGAGATTGCATGGTACGCCGATATCGATTGTGTCAGATCGAGATCCAAGATTTACATCCAGGACGTGGAAAGGAATTCAGGAAGTGCTGGGCACTAAACTCAATTTTAGCACAGTTTTTCATCCTCAGAGAGATGGGCAGTCAGAAAGAACCATTCAAACCTTAGAAGACATGCTCCGAGCGTGTGCTATCGACTGGAAGGGCAACTGGGATGATCATCTACCATTGATTGAATTTGCTTACAACAACAGCTATCACTCTAGCATTGGAATGGCACCATTTGAAGCTCTATATGGAAGACCGTGCAGATCACCTACATGCTGGACAGAGGTCGGAGAAAGTCAAGTATTGAAGTCAGATTTGGTACAGTATTGTGCAGAGAAGGTAAAGCAGATTCGACAAAGACTACAGACAGCGCAGAGCAGACAGAAGAGTTATGCAGATAACCGAAGACGAGATTTGGAGTTTTAGGAAGGCGACAAGGTATTCTTGAAAGTTTCTCCATCAAAGGGAGTTATGAGATTTGGTAAGAAAGGGAAGTTGAGCCCGAGGTTTGTTGGACCGTTTGAGATCTTGGAGCGGGTCGGGCCGGTTGCCTACAGATTGGCCTTACCCCCACAGCTGGCAGATGTACACAATACATTTCATGTATCGATGCTACGGAAGTATGTACCGGATGAGTATCATGTGTTGGACTACACAACAATGGAGCTAGAGGCAGATTTATCCTTTCCAATAAGACCTATCAAGATTTTGGACAAGAAGGATCAGGTGTTGTGGAAGAAGACTATTCCATTGGTGAAAGTTTTGTGGCAAAACCAGCACTCCGAGGAAATGACATGGGAATCGGAAGAAGAGATGAAGAAAGCCTACCCTCAACTGTTTGTTGATTGATTTTCGGCATTTCGAGGACGAAATGTTCTTTAAGGAGGGGAGGATGTGACGACCATAAATTTTATAGTATTTTCTTGGCTCAAAGGTATGTATTTATTTAAGTTTTCGAAAATCTTTTGAAAATTCAATTCCCGCCGGAATCGATCGAACGCCGTAAAATTTGTGATTTTTGAATTGATCTTAATCGGAGATTTTATTGGATTATATGATTCATGGTTGGCGTGGCATGTTGGTTTGGCTTCATTTGACCTAAGAATATTGGATAGGTTTTGGTATGAAGTTTGTGTTATTTTTGGGAATAGAGTTAATTTGAGATTAATCAAAAATATGAATTAGATTTTACCTAAGTGGGTAAGTGGTGGTTAATGGAAATTCTAAAAGAAAAACCCAAACCCAAACCCATTTGTGCTTGGGTCGGGTTAGCCTTAGTAGAGGTGGTTGAGAGATGGGTTAATGGAAGTGGTTGATAGATAGCACTAATTGACCCCCATTAACTCATTTCTTGTTAACCCAAGAGTCACTTTGAAAGTTGAAAAATCTGGAATTTTCTGTTGAATCTAAGCCATTGGTTTAAGGATTGATCAAGGGTGGAGATTCATTTGAAAAATCTATAAATAGGCTAGTAGGGGGGGGGGCGGTTTTGCTTAGTGCTCAAAGCCTTGAGCATTCTCTCTCTCTCTCTCTCTCTCTCACTTTTCCGGCCGGCGGAAACCTCTCTCCGGTGGTGGTTCGTGGTGGTCCAAGCAAGGTCGACCGGAGTGGTGGTGCGACATTGTCGGAGTCTAGAGTGCACGGGAAGTTTCGGCATCATCAACCAAGTAGGATGATTCTTTTCCCACTATTTTTATTCTTTGATATTGATTGATCATAAGTCAAGATTGATTTCAATGGGATGATTGTTGATGTTCTTAATTGTGTAATTGTAAACTTTGATCTCTCGGTGTCGAAATCCTGAATTGATATTCCCCATGATTTTCTTGAATTTTGATAGCGTATGAGTTACTTCTCAATCACTTCTTCATGTTGAAAAGTTAGACTTCTTTGTTAATCCTGCTTGTGTTCCCTTTGCGTGTGATAATGTTATTTGTATATCCACGCTCTTTCTAGTATAAAGTTTGGATCTTTGGGCACTTCGGTGCTTTTCCGTGTTTGATATTTCATATTCTATACGTAAGTTGTTATAACCATTACAACCTGTAAAATATTACCTAAATAGATAATCGTATAATGTATAATGTATGACAATAAGAAATTATTCCCTGTTTGACTATTCCTCTGTGATTTCAGTCATGTTTGACATTTTGATCGGTGTATCATGAGTCTTGTAGTTGTCCGAAATTATATGTATCACTTGAATAATAAGTTATGAAAATGACTATGCAATCGGATTATAAAGACTAAGAAAAAGCTGAATCATAAACTGAGAATTTCAGAACCTATAAAGCTCTGTAAAAATCTTAAGAAACACTAGATTAAGGTCAGAAAAAGACCAATATGGGATTACTAAAGATAGTACAACAGCAAATAAAATATATCATAAGAAACTTGGTCTCGGCCAGGAGCAATCCTGCGCAGGCAGACTGCAGTAGAAAAATGATAACTAATTATACACTAATCAGAAAATTAAGATTTTTATCAACCTGGAAAATAGACATCAGAGGCTATACTAGATAAAAATTTCAAAGATTTAATTAAATTGTACAGAACGTGGTAACCAGAGCAAGAGAGCTGTTCTGTTTAGGACTGAACGCAGTTTCTGACTTTAAATGACTTAAAATCATAATAAACCTAAGATGCTTAAGAATAATTGATAATTAAGACTTTAATTAAGTCTAATATGATTTATAAGACACTAAGAACAGTAACCTTAAAAGTATTTTAAGGTCTTAGAGCCAAATGAGGTGTCTCATAATAATAGTCCTTTTTTTGTTCTTCTCTTGGTCCATTTATGACGCAAGAATAATCGAAGCTTGAATTCTATGTCTCTGACGAGGTCTACCTGAGACACGTCATTCTAAGTCGGGGATTATCAATTCTAGGGTTAGATACGACTTTGAAGAAAGTGGACTTGAACTTTTGGAAAATCATGTGGTGTGTCTCTTTATAGTCGGGTCTCACTTGAGTTCCCAGACTAATTCATAATTTGATTTGGATCATGCTTTTCACTCCTATGAAGAGTCAGAACTTTAGAAAGTCTTGTTCTAAGCCTTTTGACAATAGGGCTAGTTGAATTGTTTCTCCGTTAAGTAGCATTTAAAGCTCTTAGTCGGAATCATAGTATGCTCACAAGCCATTGCTAGATCTTGCGAGATCTCCGATTTATTGAACCTCTGTAGTTTAGCCGATGACGGCAACCGCGTGCGCTTAGATTGTATGACATTACGGAAGGTCTGCAATCTCCGCCCATTGTGCCCGTAAGCACCGATGGGGCCAGCATCCCTAGACGCATGGCCAGGTTTCTTTGAAGAACCTCTAGGATGTTCTGGTATTGAAGAAGATTTGGGAGCAAAAATTGTAGTTTGACACTTTGGTTGTCCAATGCTTATTATCTTACCTTCACTACTTTATGAAAGTCTTTGAAGTATCTTTAACCTTAATGCGTCTTGAATGGCAGTTGGTTTCAGGTAAGTGATCTTGTCCTTGTTGAACCTGAGTCTGTTAAACCATACATCTTTGGAGTCTTCTCTTATTTTCCAGTGTGGGTTTTCTGTATCCTACTGGGTATTTCCTATGGAATACTCACGCATCCTCTGATGCAGGATTTAAGGCGGAGGAGAAGTGATGTTTTCTAGCAGCGTGGTTTGATGTTGGAGCTTAGAAGACTCGTCTCTTATGTTTTGCTATATTTTGAACTTGCGGCCTGCGTGCCATTTGCTTTATGTTAAACTCTATTTGTGGTTGTTAAGACATTTTCAGATATTGTAATAGATATTTAGATTTCCTTTCTGTTATTCTACGTTTTTGTAAGGAAAAGTTATTTAAGTCATGACGATCCTGCAAGTCCCATAATATTTAAACGGGATAAGCGTAGACTCGAGTATTCGGTCCGTCCCAGGTTTCCTACCCTATAACCGTCATTGGATTGACGCTTCCGCGCAAATTGGGTCTTGGAAATTTGGGGCGTGACAACCGTGACATAAAAAAATTATTTTTTTATTTGTTCACCAGCGACACTGACGAGTGGACACTCCTATGCCATAAGCAGTACGTCCGACCGTCGGCCGGTGATACGTTGGAGAGCTGGTACCTCACGAGCCTGGGTTGAGCCTTCCTGTATTAGGCACTCGAGCTTGAGCTGGGAGGGACCGAGCTATAAATGAACCGAGCTCGAGCTCGAATTTGAAATTTTTTGCTCGAGCTTAGACATGCCCAAGCTTGGCTCAGCTCATCTCGTTTACAACCCTAGTTTGGGCCTTCGGGCGGTCTAGAAAAAACTGGACCGGTTCAACTGATCGATCGCTTGATCAGGCCGATCATGTGTGATAGAGCATACAGCCATACAAAGTCTTGTGTGGACCTAAGATGCTTCATAAGTTGCAGTGAAGTGTTTTTTGATGTAACGATTTCTTATACTTTGTCTTGTGACCTTGTCCAGACCTTGTTAACCTCCAAAGATAACTAGCTTAGAAGTTGTTTTCCCTATATAGCACTCTAATTTGTTTTTTGGTATCATAGCACTCTCTCATCTTGGCCAGCCACTCTGTGTCCAGTCTATGATCTTCTCTATACAGATTGGGGTGAGTTTCTTAATCTTATTAAACATTCTACAACATACGTCATGCCAAATAGTTGGCAGGGAAGATTACGTTCGAGATCTGACTACTATACAATGTCGATGTATGATAGCTAACACTCAAGTTTCTACCCAACCTAATGAGAAAAATCTGAATCAATATATATAGGAGAAAGGTACTCTCCGGTTGCTCGGATTTTCAACCGTCGGATCTCATCCGACGGTTGAGGGATATTTAAAAAAAATACCCTCCCTCTCTCCCTCGCCGATCGGCGCCTCCCTCCCTCCTTCCATTGCTGCTCGGCGCTGACCCCGTACCTCCCTCCCTCTCGATCCCTTCCTCTCTCCCTCGCCTCACTCCATCACAGCTCGGCGCCGCCCCCATCCTCCCTCCCTCGCCGCTTGGCGCTGCCCCCGTCCTCCTTCGCCCGCACGAAAGGTAAAGTTTCTTTTTTTTGTGATTTCTTACTGTAATTGATTGTGAATGATTCAGTTAGGTTCTTCAAATGACTGTGAATGATTCAATTGGTTTATGGAAGTTTATTATATTGATTAATTTCCTATATTGCAGCAGTTGAAAAGCTGAAGATTTCTTGGCATGTGATGCTAAAACTGTAGCGACCGTAAATTTTATATTAATAAAATTGGGATTTAATTTGGGATTAATTAGGGAGGTTATGTTTGGCATTCAAGGTGAGTTATGGAAGATGATAAAGGCATATTCCAATCAAGCTTGGCGCCCTTTATCAAGATGGTTAGATCTTGCTAATTGAAACTGCATAAGGTCTTACTTAGGTAATTAACAGGATTGAGTTAATTCCCCTTAATCAAGGGATTTGTAACTGAAGTAAATTAAAGGGAAGGGCGTCCTGGCTGTTGTGGAATGGCTGGACCTTTTGGTAGCCTTTGGATCGTGGTGAGATGGACGGTGGAGAATCAACTAGGACTTGTGTATGTCCTATATATACTTGCTATTAGAGGGGTCGACATTCTCCTTTGCAATTTTTGGGAGACGTGCCAACAGAGGAGCAGCAGTGGGCAGCCTTGCACACCACATTCAAGGAGCTCTCCGGTGGTTTGTGGAGGGTTTCGTAGAGAATGGAAGCATAGTCTACCCGGAGAACCGATTTACGTGCATAACGTATCGATTCTCTTCAAATCAGGTAGGATGCATTTTTACCCAATTTCCTTGGCTTGAATAGCATGTCTTGATGATATTTCATGCATGTTTATATCTGTTGTTCATTGGTGTATGAGGATGATGCTTGTGAATTGAAAAAGGTCATATCTTTATTTATGTCCGGTATATGCATGATCCATTTGAATACTTGAATGCATATTTCGATATGCAAAGTCTTAGATATGAATTCCTCTCTCCTTAGTCAGCATGTAATTGACTCATTCATTTCCCTATGGATCTGACTTCGTGCTGTCCAGAGATTATAGTCTTACTTTCCGGTCATTTCTTGTTGTTTAAATTATATTAATCATTAGATCGGGTAATAATTCATGAGAATTAAGAAGGTGAAGGATTAAATGTCTAAAATATTGTAAAATACAAGTCGATACCCTTCTGACCAGAGGTAAAGGCCTATGCTTTTTGGTGTTATTTATGTTCCTTTTCGTCCCAAATTAAGGGTCTTAATTATTGAATAGATGATAATCATGATTAGGCATAAAAACAGTTTGTAAAAGAGATAAAGACATAGTATTATATTGAAAATTACTTGCTGTTGAATTATTACAAATATCATGCCTAGGTGGAACAGAGAGATGATTAGTAATATCATAAGTGATTAATAGAGGGCAAACCGAATACTTAATTAAGCCTCGGTCTGAAATTTCCTGCACAGACAGTCAGTAGTAGAAAATGCATAACTAATTCTATAAAATTCAGAAAAATGCGTTCTCTGTTGGGATGTAAAATAGACTCATCAGGGAACCTACAGTAAAAATTATAGATTCAGATTCAATCAGTAAAAGTCATAGTTAGTGCTGAAAATGTACTGCTGTACACAGGGCAGTGTAATTCACTAGTATTAATATCACGGGATTAATTGAACTATAAATTTAATTTAAATACAAATAAATTCGAAATGACCAGAACTACGACTATTATAATAGTACAATTTTCCTATAAGAGAGAGAGTCCAGGGGTTCGAGTCCTAACATTAGTGTCTTTCCCTTTTAGTTTGCGGCTCACCATAGTAGTCGATATAGGAATCCTTAATTAAGGTTTTACTCTAAACCCTAGTTAATCATTTTCTTCATAAACTTTCGAGTTTACATTCTGTACTTGGGATTCATACCTAGGGCCTTGCATATCGAAGATCTTAGATGAATAAAGTTACCATTTTAACCCCAATGACTTGAGTGGAGCTTGGGAAGACGAGCGCTACAACTACTTCTTTTGTGAGTCACGTGTTGATGATAAGTTCGGACACTTGAGTCCTTATTGCTCAGTTACTTCGAGATATTGTCATCTTGTTGGCATTCCTATAAGAGTTTATTCACAAGGTGAAATCTTCGATTATTTTCCATACAACCTCTGTTGTCGTACAGTGATCTTTGAACCTATGGAAACTGTTTCTTCCACAAGAGTCATGATAGAACTCTTCGAGTGGAAATCCTAGTATGCTCCAGAGCCATTGCAAGATCCTCTGTGATCTCAGATTTTATGAACCTCTGTAGTTCAGCCGATGACGACAACGCGTACACTTAGACTTATGACATTACGGAAGGTCTGCAGTCTCCGCCCATTGTGCCCGTAAGCACCGATGGGGCCAGCATCCCTAGACGTATGACCGGGTTCCTCTGAAGAACCTCTAGGATGTTCTGGCATAGATGTCCATAGGGGAAGTGGACTGACCAGCGAGCAGAAGTTGTTGACTCTCTACACACAGTATGTTGGAGTTTAACTCAGTTGTTGATTCTACCGATACATATGAGTTTTCCGGTATTTGGTGATAGCTTGGTTTGATGATTTTTCCAAAACCTGATTATTGATTCCTTATTTCTATAATACTTTTGGTATTCGATCTTCTTTTCCTTTGGAATTTGTTAATCCTTTATCAGTGGGGTTTTTGGTATCCTATTGGGTATTTCATACGAAATACTCATGCATCCCTCGATGCAGGAATTAAGAAAGAATGATGCTGAGGAGGAGAAAGTGGAGGATGACTATAGATTTGGAAATGAAGATTTTTATTTTAGTGTTTTAGTTGTTGAACTTTGTTACTTGTGGCCTGTGTGCCTGGCTTTTTATTATTGTATTGATTGAAGATTATTTATTTATATAATAATTTAAACTATTAGTATTACAACTTTGTTATTTATAATTCGGGTACAATGAACGTTATTTAAGTCAACGATCCTTCAAAACCCATGTATGGAAATGGGTATGTGATGATTCGAGTATACGGTCCGTCTCAGATTTTATACCCAACAACCTTTATTGGATTATCGCTTTCGCGTTTTTGGGTTTAATAAAATTTGGGGCGTGACAAAAACAAACTGACGGCTCCTATGTTTGTGTAGCTAAAAGTGCAAACTCGTTTCACATTGGGAGAAGTAATGATTTTTTTTAAATCAACTTTATTTGTGCTGTTGTATCAATGTAGATTTCTCACAATCTATTTGCTATTCTTTAGATAATATGTGATTGTAGACTATACACTGTTCCAACTTCTATTTGTTGCAATTATGTGTCGTATATGGTGCTCCATCTGAACTTGCTATGTTGTCTGCGGTCAGTTTGAATTACAATCTGTAATGTGAGAGATTGTGTTTATAGTTTTCCGCTTTATGGAAAACCAGTCGGATTAAGCTGTTTCGATTTTTATCCCATATTGGAGGTTGACTCTGATGCCATTGAAAAAACCATTCGGTCCAACTATATTTGTCTTGCATTGGTTTGTACTTATAGAAAACTGCATTTTTTCAGTTTTAGATGGTGAAAATTTCCCATTGATATATGAGTAATGTATTTGTTTCCAAATTTTATGTGTATGATGTTTGAATAACATGTTGCAGAAATGGCACCCAGATGAAGAAAGATGAGTAATGTATTTGTTTCCAGATAATTCCAACAATTCAACTTGAGAACCACCATCTTTTCAGCTAGGGATGACACCAGTCTATATGGCATTCCTCAGATTCATGGGTGATGAATCTGAGCCTATAAATAGTAGCTATAATCTTGAAGTGGGTTCAAATGGAAGGAAGTAGTTTTGGGACAGCCACGAACTTTTTTGGTGGTGACAGGAAAGAACTGAATTATGCATTGGAATAGAGAAATTTGTCTTTGTGTATTGAAAATTATCGAGCATTTTAATTGTAGCAAATTGTTTTGAGTTGTACACCTGCAAAATGAATGACATGATTTGTATTCGGATAACAACATGATTTGTATTCAGACAAGTCTCTGGAAATCTGAAAGATCCAAATTCAATTCTAGGTTTCCGATATGTACAAGATTCTGTAGTGAGCTTTTCTAGTTTTTTTTAGTGTTTATGTAAGTGTTTGTTTAATTCTTTGTTTGGGATTTGGATTGTTTGGAGCTATTTCTAGTGAAGTATTTCAAGTTTCAGTCTGCATTTTTTAGTTTTTTTTACTATGCAGGAAAGTGGGATTTGTGGTTGAAGTACTGATTTGAGCTTTGGCTAAGGTTTTATAATCATAAAGTGCATGAGGGTGTGAGTATTACCTCCAGAAATATGTTATGCAAAGAGAAATTGCAGCATTTCTTTCCTTTTCATTAATAGAGCCATTCTTTCTCGATATCCTTCGTGATGTGTAGATGGGATGGAAATGTATTCTATGTAAAGGAGGTGATTCTGACAGTGGTGCCCTTGTTGGCACAACATATTTCTATTGCTAATGAAGTATTGCAAGTTTCAGTGACTCTACAATTGTAAGCACAGAAAAATTGCCATTTTCAGGATTTATTTTAGAAATCTCCTTGGCCTTCTAGTGTGTAACTGTCATCTGAAGCATGTAAATCATTAAGGGCATCTTGTTAGCATTAAATCCTTAGAGTAGCTATTGTGCTGGCAGTCGTGAATTACGGTGGTTCAAGACACATGCGATACTCTTTCATTTGTCCAGTACTGAACGAGGAAGTCATTGACTCGTAAAATGATATGCTTCCTTGCATGAGGTTCAGCAATTTCAAGAAATCCATGGTCAGGGTCTTCTACACTTAGGAAGGCAATAATTCCCGTTTTACTTTGAAACTCATGGCGATGAGATATCTGCAATTCATAAATGCTTCGAGTGAAGGCCAGGAAGGCCACCAATAGGGTTTTATTTCTTAACATAATGGACAAAAAGAAGGGAAAAGAGACCAGATGTTTACCTAATTATTCAACATATTGTTGGTATTTGGCATAATACTACACTGCATTTTTATTCTTAACTATGAAGATGAAGCTAAATGAATCCCATGTTCACAGCTAAAACTGGTCGGAAACTAGATACAGCTGGAGCAATATATATCATATCTCTCCACGATAACCTCCAGACCCAAAATAATCCCTTCTTGAGCCAGGAATTGCAGCACTTTTCTGGTGTTCAAGCTTGGGGCAGTCCCGTATCCGGTGTCCAAGCCCACCACAGTAAACACAACCCTTCTCTCTCTTCTTGATCCTTCCGTCCATGTACTGCAACTGCTTCCACTCCTTTTAAAAGGAGATACTCATGTATATCATCAACATCAGCTTTATTTTCACATAATATCAAGACTGGCTTCCAACAGGTATACAATCTTCGCCTCCTGTTTCACGTATTCGACTTCTTGAATGGCGTCCAGATTAGCTGCTCCTGCTCTCCCTACTTCTTAGTTAGATACTTCAAGTACCTGTGATCATGGCAGCAATAAATAAAAAATTAATTCCACTATAGTCTTCAGCCTTCCACTTAAAGAAATAGTGTAACTCACATCATAACATAATTGACAATGCACCCATATACTGCATCTCAGTAGGTGATCCTGCAAGGAGATGTCCCATCATTTACTGAACCGTTTATAAGTCAGATAAAAGGTTCACCCAAGAATCATGGATATAATGTTCCTGAAGTTTACAAGAAGCTTGCTCACAGAGACAACAAGCACCTGCTTTTTTTCCTTTAGGTTGGCATTCTCCACTACCTTGCCACACCTACTTATGGGTATATACCCATACACGTATACACCATTCATCCAAACACCCAACAAGAAGGCCAAACTATAAGATAAAATGGGGTATCCGATTCGGGGGCTTATTAACAGCGAGTTTGACGACGATTCCGGACAAGGCACAAAAGATGCTGTCACAGTTGCGGGTTTTTTGCGGCTTCCGGATAAAGAATAACTTCAAATTCATTTTATTCACATTCTTTTAATGTACAAAGTTCATTTCCTGTAAATACCAGATGTACGACTTCCTGCCGTACTCTTTCACTGTACAAAGTTCATTTTTAATGTACAAAGTTCACATATTTGACTCATACCAGATGTAGACAAAATATCGCTATCATGAATGTGAATACGGCCTTGATACAACAGGTTAGTTTCATATAATCGTCTCTGATGGAAAACGACTACGCATATAATCGTCTCTGGAACAACACGACTACGTATATAATCGTCTCTAATTCAACACGACGTTATATGTAGTCGTGTTTCACAATACACGACAGTAGAGATGTTAATTTGGGTAGGCTTTCTGCGCTATACAAGACTTTGACTACATCCTAAGTGAAGAATGGTGGGGGCTGAGGTAAGCCGGAGCGGCGTACATCCGCTGTCTCGTTCGTAGACAGTTTGCCTTGTTGCGGAAGTTTTCGTTTCCTGCGCGTCCGATGTTCTTTCGGAACGGGGCTTTTTGTGCACTTTGTACGGTTGTGACCAACTTCACGACAATTCCCACATTTCGCACGTGGCCTTGCAGGTGGATCGGGCTGTGACTCAATTCTTTTTGTCTTTCTCCTGCCCTTCTTTGGAGCTTCAAGTCTTGGCGGTTCGCATTTAAATAATACGCCGTAATTTCCCCACTGACTTCTGTCTAAAGTAGGGAACACTACTTCTTCGTACGTGGTGCGGTACGTACTTGCGCAGTACCACTTCTCACAATATTCTACCGCTTCCAGACTCCTCTCATCAATACATGCCATGGCGTGCTTGCACGAAAGTCCCATGCTCTGGAAGAAGCCGCATGTGCATGTTCTATTCGTAAGGTCCACAACATCCTGATGCGAAAACATGAACAACATTAGTGTATTCGACAATACAGTCGTGTCGTCGAAGACACGACTGTATGGCTAGTCGTGTCTTCGAATTTATAGCGGACGACTTTGTTATAGGCGTCTCTTACAGAAAACAAATTTATGCTTACCACATGGTATAAAGATGTCACTTCAAACTGCCGTAATGATAGCGGTTGAACTCGAACTGTTCCAGCACTCTGATTCCTCATCTGATTGATATGATTCTGTGCATATTTTGTTAACGGAGTCGGTAGGCCGTCTGCCTCTATTCGGCGTCTCTGAAAATGGACGCTTGTGGTCGCCCGCGTTTGCTCGATCAACCGAGTTATTGGCCAAAACCTTGCCTTTAGAAGCATATTATTTACACTTTCTGACGCGTTCGACGTGAGAGTGCCGTACCTTTTACCCGGATATTCGACGTTCGCCCAATGTGTTTTCGGAATATTGTCAACATATTTCCAGGCCGCCTCATTGTGTTCCTTCATCTTCTCCATCGTAGCGTCGAATTCTGGTCTCCTGAAGCATTTTGCAGCTCGGAATAGGAGTTCCTTCAGGTACTTATCCTTCCAAGTATTAAGCATATTTGCGGCCATATGCCGGAGGCAAAACCCATGGTGAGCCTCGGGAAAGACATCGGCGACCGCTCTCAGAAGGCCCTTCTGTCTATCAGAGACAATAGTGTCCAGGGATGCCGGGGGGTCCGTAAAGAGAAAACATTTAAGTAAGGTGAGGAACCACGTCCTGTACAAGTGAGAGACAAACATATTAAACATAGAATGCTTCAGGTTGTTACAAGGTCGTCTATAAGCAAAGGACGACTAGATGAGTAGTCGTGTTGTCGATTACACGACTGTGTGCCCAGTCGTGTCGTGCCTAACACGACTACTCATACAGTCGTCTTTCCTGGTTCTAAACTTACCACGTTTTGATATTCTCTTTATCCACAATTGCATATGCAAGACACATTAATTGTTGATTGCCGTCGATTGCTGTAGCAACCAATAATACTCCAGGGTACTTTCCTTTTAGGAATGTTCCATCAAGCGTGAGCAACGGTCTCAGTGTTCTTCGGAATGCTCTTGCAACCGGGCCGAACATCCAAAACACACGTCTGAAGTCGTAGCCGGCTAACTCAATTGGGATATCAGGTATATCAGCTGATCTTTCGATGACCACATGTGTACCTGCGTTAGACCGCTCTAATTCCCTTCCGTATTGTGGCAAAATACGATAAGCGTCTTCAGGGTTGCCATCGATCAATCGGATCAATTCCTCTTTCGCCCTCCATGCCCTTTTATAGTTGACGGTGACGCCCCAATGCTTCTCAATGTATTGTTGGATATTTGAGATTTTTATGGAGTTTGAATCCTTATGGAGGCCATGACACTTCCTCGCGATCCAGAGGTGAGAAGCCAATGGATGATCTTTCGAACTTAGAGAAGTGTCACATGTATGCCGTTCTTCCCTCCTTGTTACGCTGACTCCATCAAGTCTGTTCGACGCTCGTATGTACCACTTGCACCCCGAAACCTTGCAACTTGCAGCGAATGTGTCCTTGCTCTCATCCGCTACTTTGAACATGAATTTCCTCTTGATTGCCAGATCAGTTAGAACCATCTTGAACTGCTTGACGCTTTCGAATCTAGCCCCTAAGGTAAGTTGTGCCTCGTAGTCTTCTGCTTGCAAACTTCCGGTCAACATCGTCTCCTCTTCACAATGTTTTGAAGGACCGGCCTCTGCAGAATAGGTACCCCAATCCCAACCACCATCACCCTCAATATTGAGATAGTCATCGTCCTCCGACGCGACAGATTTCCCTTTAGATGTGTCTCTTGCCGTTGGACCTCTAGAGGTTGATGTTCGCGTGTGATATGGCTGGCTGAAATGTGGTACTGTAAGAGGCTCATCCCACTCATCTGCAGACCACGGTAATTCATCTTCATCCAACAATTCTTCTTCATCTGGACTGGAATCTTCATCGTCATCTTCTTCTTCATCTTCACCTTCTCCATCTCCGAAACTGCGGGCAAAAACATGTATGAATGGACTTGACAAAACGATTGCACGTACTATGAGGTATTGTTTTATGCAACACGAATTGACTTATAGTCGTCTACGATTCAACACGACTAGGTATATAGTCGTGTTCAATACGGCACGATAACCCTTTTAGTCGTGTACTATGAGGTATTGTTTTATGCAACACGAATTGATTTATAGTCGTCTACGATTCAACACGACGAGTATATAGTCGTGTTCAATACGGCACGATAACCCTTTTAGTCGTGTACTATTATAGTCGACTATAATAGCACACGAGTTGCTTGTATCCGCGCCTTAGAAGTCTCACCTCGCATAGTCCCCATCTCTTCCTCCTTCGACTGCTGATGCGGGTGTCTTATTGCCCGGGCTGGACGGCCTCTCCGGCGGTGTGTTACTACCCGACATCACTTGTGCCTCTGGTAGCCTCTCCGGCGGTGTGTTACTGCCCGGCATTACTTGTGCCTCTGGTAGCCTCTCCGGCGGTGTGTTACTGCCCGGCATCACTTCTGTCTCTGGTAGCCTCTCGGCCGGGCTGTTATTCGCATTGGCATTTATTTCCTTATTGAGAGTCGATGTCTCGGTGTTATTGCCCGTAGAAGTCCACTCCACGTACAGGCGGAGTAGTCCATTTGTGCCTTGCTTGCTCTTGTGAAGTATAAATATTGACTCTACGTCTTTATCGTCTTCAAGGAGAAATGTGTATTCTTCAGATTCAACATGATATGACAAAGTTAATGTACCAGGTGTAGACTTAAGCGGTAATCTTTCTTCGACTAGCTGCAACAGTTCCAGGTACTTTACTCGTGTATCTATAGGCAGGAGCTTCCGTATCCCGCCCACGTACTTACCAGAATCCGTCAAAACTCCATCGTAGTGTAAACAAAGAACTATCTTCTCCATCCGTACCTGCCATTAAAAACCCGACATAAGTTACAAATCCGTGAGACACGATATATTGAAAACCGTATATGAGTGCATCGTATATGAGTCGTGTTTCATCAAACACGACTATGGTTACAGTCGTGTTGTCGACGACACGACTGTAACAACAGTTGAAAACTTGCTACGTTTTCAACTTTCTTCTCTGGAACCAACTTTCAAGATATAAATCGTCGTATTTTAACTTCACCTACCAGTTTTTCGATGTGCCTTGCCTCCGTTGAAGTTGTTTTCCAATACCCGATCTTTCCCGCTCCTTTTCCCGCTTGTTGCCGCGAAGATGACCTTTTCGGACTTCGACGACGCCGGCGCCGGCGATGATATGGGCGGAGCGGCCGGACGGAACGCCTTCTTCTCCGACTACCGGCAGCTTCTCCGGGTAGTCGCTCCCTTTCCGGGTAATATGGAAAACCAAAGTGTGGGTGCCTTATACCTAAACCTAAGGGCATTTTGGGTACTTTCCGGGTCATATGGAAGGAAGAAAAGGATTCCGGGTAATATGACAAACCGGTGTTTGGCGCCAGGTCATATGTAAAAAGCTCCATACCGATACTCCGAGACCGACCAATCTCGGCCAGGGAGTTTTTTCCAAATATCGCCGATATATCGGCGCGGCGAATTTGACCGATATATCGGCTTCGTTTTTTTTCCCCTGAATCCTGATCGGGCCATCGGATTCGGGGCTGTCGACTCGAGGGGCGAGGGCGAGGGCTATCGAGTCGACCGAGGGCGAGGGCGAGGGCAAGGGGGAGGGGCGAGGGGGAGGGCTGTCGACCGAGGGCGAGGACGAGGGCGACCGAGGGGGAGGGCTGTCGACCGAGGGCGAGGACGAGGGCGACCGAGGGCGAGGGGGACAGTGTCAACTGATGGCGAGGGCGAGGGGGAGGGCTGTCGACTGAGGGCGAGGGCGAGGGCGAGGGGGGAGTCGGGACGGCTGAAGGGCGAGGGGAAAGCCAGCCAGGGCAAGGGGAAAGCCAGGGGAGGCTGTCGACCGAGGGCGAGGGCGAGGGCGAGGGGAAAGCCAGCCAAGCGACGGGCGACGGTACTCCTCTCTAACCGTAGAGCGCCTCTTTTGCGGCCGCCAGGTACTCCTCTGCCTCTCTCTCTCTGATTTGTTAAAGATTAGTGTTGATTTTAGTTTTACTGCCGATCTGTACGATAAACCTTAATGTCTGTGTAGCATTCTCCGCAGTGAGAACGTGGGATGTATATGTGTCTGTCTAAGGCAGTTAGGCCAAATATTGTTTTTTTTTCTTTGTTAATGAATGATCGCTTGTGTGAGATAAATTGACAATTACGTAGTTGTATTGAGCTATAGATTCAAGATGAAAAAAATGAATTCTAGCACTATAATAGTATGGTAAGATTTTATTATTTTAAGTAGTGACAAAACTTGGATTGTGGTGATTGTATTATTGTTGATTATGTCATTGTTGATTATTGTAGATGATTGAACTTTTACGGGGAATAGACTTTGTACATATGATTGAAAATACAGGGGAGATTCTGTCGAAATTTTCATAGAAATCTATTCATATTAGAATGCTTATTTTGCTTGTAAAAGATTAGTGTCACTCCTTTGAAGAGTTATATTGTGAATATATATGGTAACATTTTATTATTTTAAGTAGTGACAAAACTTAGATTGTGGTGATTGTATCATTGTTGATTATGTCATTGTTGATTATTGTAGATGATTGAACTTTTACAGGGAATAGGCTTTGTACATATGATTGAAAATACAGGGGAGATTCTATCGAAATTTTCATAGAAATTTATTCATATTAGAATGCTCATTTTACTTGTAAAAGATTAATGTCACTCCTTTGAAGAGTCATATTGTGAATATATATGGTAATATTTTATTTTAGACCATCGATAATTTTTTACATGATATCTCCGATATATCTCCGATATTTCGTCTCTTTGGCCGACCGATATTTTACCGATATCCGATACGACATTCCATGGTCCAGGGTCGAGACTTTTGAAGGTGTCTTTGTGGGAGAAATTATTGGGTGGCCCTGGCATACTACGTTGCATTGGAAGCTAAAAAAAAATAATTTTTCAGTCTTGAAAAGTGAAAATTTTCACCTATCAGGGTAAAAAAATGTTTGAAAGCTAAAATGGTGAAAAGTGGTCAGTGACGGTGATAGGTGAAAATTTTTACATTTTTATCTTTCAAGCCTGAAAGGTGTTTGGTTGCTGAAAGGCTGAAAAGTAACCTTGAAAGGTGATAGGTGATAATTTTCACCTTTCAACCTTGAAAAACTGATTCTCACCAAAGTGAGAATCAGCCTGATAAATCGATCATCGCGCCTCTTCAACGAAAAAAAAATCAACTCTCTCCCAGAGGTTCGTCCCCCCCCAGTGAATACCCCTACCCCGACGATGCCCCGTTGAGCCGAAAGAGTATTCCCCCCCCCCCCCTGGTCGCCACCGTCGCTCGTTGAGCCCCCCACCTCGCCCCTGCCGCCCCGTTGAGCTGAGGGAACCCGTGCCCACCCCTCTCGGGCAACTGCTCGGGTCGTCCAAAGTAGGTCACCCCGGTGTTTGCCCCGCCACCATACCGTTAAACCGAGGGACCCCCCCTTCCCCATCATATCTCCCTCATTTTTAGTCCATTTTTGGACATTTTTTCATCATTATAAGAAAGAGCACTAAAAATGAGGAAGAATGAAAAAAAATGGGTCAAAACAGATCAGAAATAAGTAAGAAACGCATCGTTGAAGTTTGTCTAATTAAAAAAGTTATCATGTAATCGATTACACGATAATCAGTGCTATCATGTAATCGATTACATGATAGCTGAGCTATCGTGTAATCTAACACACGATAACTAGGCTATCGTGCCTTGGATTACACGATAGGCTATCATGCGTTAATCACATGATAGGCTATCATGCGTTAATTACACGATAGCTCGGCTATCGTGGAACTGTATCGTGTAATCGATTACACTGTACTATGAGCTATCGTGTAATTGATTACACTATACAGTGTGCTATCATATAATCGATTACACTATAAAGTGAGCTATCGTGTAATTGATTACACTATAAAGTGAGCTATTGTGTAATCGATTATACTATAACACGTTGGATCGTGTAATTCCCTGTTAAAATAGGACAAACTTTAACAGTTCATATCTCCCTCATTTTTAGTCCGTTTTTGGCATTTTTTTTATTCTTTTTTATTTTTTATATTTTTTCTTATCATCATGATATCGTAATGACCTTCATATTTTATTTAAAAAAATCTCACATAATCCACAATAAATAGTACGTGGTGGCTCAACATCTTTATGATATCATTATTATAAGAAAGAGCACTAAAAATGAGAAAAAATAAAAAAATGGGCCAAAACGGATAAAAAATGAGTAAGAAATGCATCGTTGAAGTTTGTCCCATTAAAAAGTTATTGTGCAATCGATTGCACGATAGCTCTTCCTACCGTGTAATTAATTACATGATACCCGAAGCTGACGAATACAAATCAGCGTGATTTATTTTCAGTTCCCAAACATATTTTACCTTTCACAAATCAGGCCTAAAATTTTTTACCATGACGCCTGACTACTTTCAGGTTCCCAAACGGGTTTTCACCAATAACGAAAAATCAGCGTGATTATTTTTAGGCTGATATAAATTTTCAACCTATCACCTATCAATATTCAAACGCACCCTACGTAACTCCCGTCGATCTCAATGGCTCATAATCAACGGTCCACACGATATGTACGTGCGTTCAGCTGTTTAGGTGTCAAGCAGTTGAAATGCACGTATAAACATGTGTGTCGTCACTACAACAAAATTGCCTTGTAACGACGGATTTTTTTTTGACAGAAAGGAATCCGTTGATAATATCTATTATTAACGACAGAAATAAATCTGTCGTAAAATGGCGAACGGCGGATTATTTCGGTATTGAGATTTATTATGACTGATATTAGCGGCGGAAAACTTTCCGCTGCTATAAACCTGCTTCTTTCGATAGATTTTTGGGGCCGAAAAATTCTGTTGAAAAAAAATGACACCATCCCGGGAGCTTTTTACGCCCTGCTGTGCCGAAACCCTCCCGGGAGCATTTTACGCCATGCTGTGCTGAAACCCTCCCGGGACGCGCTCCCTCCTCTCGCCGGAGGCCATGGCTTCGCCGGCCACCGCCCTCCTTTCCGCCGCCGCATTGCCCGCCAATCGACTTCTGTTTCGGCATCTGTCCTATTTTCTTCAGGTATAAATCGACTTCTATCCTTCCGGGCTCAAGTGTTGGTATTTTGGGCATCTTCTGCCGGGGAAGAACCAATTCGACAGTGGCCTTCTCCGAATCCTAATTCGCGAGGTCAGCGATTCTTCGTCTCCTCCTCGGGCAGATCTGTCTTGTTGGCTCCCAGGAGTCAGTTCTCCTTCTTTGAGCCTGAAGTCCGTGATAAGAGGGATTTGACTACCAGAGAGTGAGAATCTGTAGCGCTCTCTGTAGAGTCTTTCCTTTCTTCCTTCTGTTTTTGTTATTTGTGTTGTATCTCTCACGGAGGCTACTTTCGCATTTGCAAGTGCTGTTGATTGTTGATTTCCATCTGGTTATCTCACCTTGCAGCTTTATTATTAGCCCGTTGCTTGATTTTTGCTTGTATTAATTTCCAAATTATGGAGACATTATACTCCTACGCAGATGGGAAGGCACTTGCTATGGGATGCTTCGTGTTTTAATCTAATTTGTTTACCTTTATAGTTCCGTTGGTAATTTCCCCCGGGAGATGGTCGTTATAATTCTTCTGAGTTTCTTCTTTGTGTCTTTCAGACTATATTCGAATATAGATGCTTGAGTGATCTGACTTAGGTGGACGCAACACCATGTGTCATATTATACTTGATTCTACATATTTTTTTTTTCGGTTTGTGTCACAGGTTTTCAAGAGTGGTCCACTGTTAATTTCTTCCAAAGGTTAGTTGTCCTACATTTTTTTTTATTTATCTTACATTTTTTTTCTTCACAGTGAGTGCTTGCTATGTGAGTAAGTATTGACCAATAAAGGGATTTTACTGAACATTTTGCAAGTGCGTTGTGATTGATCTGCTATTATGTCTGTTTCCTATAAGATGAAATGATAGAAAGCTTGTTTATTGCTTACAGTTTTTTTTCGGGTCAAGTAACTTCAATATTTTGTATGAATTAATTATGGATGGAGTGTCTTTGAATTAGATGATTGTTAATCCTTGTATCCGGCTTCCAAATTGTGGGTTAGCTTTGTCAGTGAAGCTATGTGCCCCTTTGTATGTCATATACTTAACTTGGTATGTTGACGAATGTTTGACTGACTGGGTGGATTTAGTACATACCGTGTCCAACACTTCCATTGAGCATTTTTCCTGTTCATATGCCTTATGGTTTAGGTTGATTGAAATACATGCTTAAAGCCTAAAATTTCATGCTTTCTGTTTGCCCTTTTTTCGAATGATTACAGTTCTCCCACTACCTATGACCCAGTTTTTAAAGAGTAGTAGATCAAGCATTGGTTTAACTCTATCTGCCGAGTGACAAAGGAAACCTGACTGCATCATGTAATATGTTATTGAGTGAACTGGGTGCCTTATAAGTCTTAAGGGCTTTTTGCTGAAGCTTCTCTCTCTCTCACGCATAATCTCTATGTATTTCAGGCATGACGTGGTTGTAGCTATAATCAAGTCTGGACGAGACTGCCACTAGTGTGAGAAAATGGAGTACATAGGATATGTTTTATTCTCGTTACATTGTGGATATGACTATGTTTGCCCTGTGTGCTTTTTTTCCTGCTGGCAATGGCCCACTGTTTAGGTTGCATATATTAACTTCGTTTGGTGATTTTTGTTTGAATTACCAAATCCACTGTATTTTTCCTTAGTGAGATATTGTCACAGTGAGATGTGCCTAAATCTTATTGGGCATATGCCAAGAACCTAAGTGTGCATTGTTTATAACCATGTGGTGTGGAAGATAATTGTTTTCTTCTACATCAATTATCACTGCTGGAACACAATTGCTTTGAATTTGAATTATTTGCATGTGCAAGCTGTCTTACCATATTCATAGTTCTCAAGGCCCTTAGGTGATCCTGGGCAATTGGCACGTGAAAATACGATGCTCTCTGTTTGTCGCATGGATTGTTTGATTGGAGACTCGAAATCGTATTCACATTCTGCATGAGTTACATTTCTGCTGAACTTTGAGATTTTCGGACATAGGACAGCTGAATTGTTCTGAAAGTTGTTTTTTTTTTCAATTGAATTTGCTTTCTGCTACATTGGATATCTGTGATTGCAAATGAACTATTATGTTCCCCGTGTGATGACCAAAAATTGGTACACTTTATAGCCTTCTGTTTTCTAAGAACTGGTATTTCTGTCTGTCTCTCAGGTGTCCCTTGCAGTTGTATTTACAGCAATAGGAGTCATTATAGCTGCATTAGGTGTCCCTCAGGTGTCCCTTGCAGTTGCTTCACTGGTGGAGAAATCAGGTCATGTTCTATATGTTCGGAAGTTTCAGGTTGCCAGAATTTTTGTGTTTTTTTTCTTTACTAAACCAGTGAAGCTTTACCTTGTACTTATCTAAAAATGGTTTTGGTGCAGACTCTTAAGGAGGCAATTGAAATAAACAATTCAGAACCACAAGGATTAAGTAGCTCAATATTCACACAGAGTCCTGAAATAATTTTTAAATGGATTGGGTGAGTGTTGGAGATTCTGACTCTTAGAATGTTTCTTCTTTCATATTTTATGTTCATAGTAAAATATTTACTGTCTCATGTTTGCTTAGAGAAGCTAACTTGTTTATACATGTAACAATATATTTCTAATGGTTTTATGCTCAATGCAGCCCGCATGGTAGTGATTGTGGTATAGTAAATGTTTTCAGTTAAGAGGAGTCAATCAAGGGCTGAGAGGAGTCAAGCACATCGGCTGAGCGACAGGGACGATTTTTTTTCTTTTTTATTTGTCAGAGAACACAATTTATTAGACAAAAGTTTTTTACGATGTTTTATGTAATGCAAGTATTAATTTAATGATGAATAAAGCTGATGTTCTTGGTTAGTTATTGTTATATTTATTATACAAAAAACATGTACAATACAAAGGAAAAATCATATACAGGAAGCATATTATATATATATATATATATAAATATATATATATAAATATATATATGTTGTTTATGTATACAATGTGGTTCTAATTATATGAATAATATATGAGAATATCTTTTGCATTTATTAATAACGCTTGTTATCCATATTTAGCACAGCAGCATAAAGCTGCTATTTTTTTTATTTTTTTCAAAGTCTTTACCGACAGATAAAATCTGTCACAAATGAGCAATAACCGTCGCAATAGGTATTTAACGGAGTTTAGAGTCCGTCTTTAAAACCGTCGCTAAATATTTATATTGACGGAACAAAACCGTCGCTATTATATTCTTGCGACAGAAATAAATCCGTCGGAACAACTGTTAGTAAAGATATTAGCGACAGATTGCCATTTTTCCGTCGAAATGTCATTAGCGGCGCCAATTATAACGACCGGGCTAGCGACGGAAAAAATCCGTCGATATAAACGTGTAGCGACAGATTCCTTTAGCGACGGTTTTGGCCGTCGTTAAAAGCTATTTTTGTTGTAGTACGCCAATATGAGAGATCGACGGCTCTCTTGCCCCGTCAGAGGTCATGCTGTTCTACCCAATAATTTCTATAAGGTCTTGTGATTGATACGTATTAGATGCACACTGGCTGAGTTGCACCGACTGGTTCTAGGGCCTCCACTGTGATTCGTGGCCAGTATGAGAATTTTTCCACTGGTCGGACACCATGCTGGCCACGTATCTAATTGGTGATTGGTGAGATACATGGACAGGTGAGCGACACAAAGGCCATCCTCAAAGATTGGAATGTATGTTGCTCTTAGTCCTCACCCCTTGGTTGTGCTCATGGTGAAGCGGTCGTCTACATTAGATATAAAGAGTGTATTGTTCCATTAATTTGCGTATCCGCCTCTCCTTATTCTACCGGTAGTCCTTAGATTTGTTAGCATTTTAGACAATAATAATGTTATCGTTCACACCCGCTGACAAAAAGCATATGCAAAAACTTATAAAAAAAATAGAGTAGAAGAGAAGCCATGCAAAAATTTATATGGTCATTGAGGAATTATATGTGGCATACGGGGTTTATGTGCGTTATATGATGATAATTCATAGGTATCCCTTTAGAAAAATCTCCAAGTCATTCCCCAAACACATCCAAGAAAAATTGGAGAATTGCCAGACGAAGTGTGACCCAACAGGCAATGCTGCATTAGCTAGAGAGTACATCTAAGAAAATCCAACAAAATCAAACAAATCTGCTGCACATGGGAAGCATATGGACCATGGAATTGGCAGACTGGACGCAGGAAAAGTGGACATAAGGAAAATGCTAATCAAAGGTAACAAATCTCCTTCAGGGTCCCTTTAGGTGTTGTAGAAGACGAAATTGTATTGTATTCACGTATTCATAATTATGGTGGCACTGCTTCAGTAGTTATTTCATGTTACGGGAATTATGTGTCAAAAATAAATTTTATGGTAATTGTGAAGGTAGTTCATGAGACAGAAAACAAAACCATGGTCATCTAATTTACAGGAAAAATACAGGCCAATACACTTCAGATGGCTTTGATTTTCCCCGTTTTTGCAGGGTTGCTATAAAACAAAAAGAGGACTTTGATTTTTCGAAGTCCATTTTAACACTTTGGCTTAATTAACCTTGTGTTATTAAAAGGGAAATGATATTTGTACAGCAGATTCCTACACATTTTCCATACACAGATGTGTATGGAAAATGTGTAGAAATCTGCTGTAGGGTTATCACTGCCCTTATTAAAATTTTGTTATCCTTTATACAAGGATAATTACAGTCAAACTCAAACTGATCTTAGTTATCCTTTGAGCTTCTCTTAGAACTCAAGCTGAACTTTGGCATCGAATAGAGATAAATAGTGATCCTGCTTCAAAAACACTGTATCCACAATGCTGTTCATGGAACTCATAAAAGGGTCTTGCTTATGCGACCCATCCATTCTTTAACACACTATGTCAAGGTTCAAGAGATCTCACTAGCTTATTCTAATGCCAGAGCCCAACTAGCCGTCCAAACTCCAAAGTGCACATAGAGGACCAATCATTAACTCAGCTGGCCTCCTGATATGATATGGCATTTTTCAGCAGACAAACATGTTAACAAAAACAGAAACTTCCGAGATCTCCACCAAGCAGACACCCATGGTAATAGATGGATGTGACGTGCATCCAAAGCGTCCTATTGCCTACTTCTTTTCCTTTGCATAATAGAGTGCATAGTTATTTTTCTTAACAAAAGAGAACTTGGATTAGGTTCCGGGAGCCCAAGCATCCGTCCGAAGACTCCGAACGACTACATTTCAATATAAATAGAATCATCCAAGGCACCATCATATACCCTTGAGCACATCATGCAATTAACACAATTACAGAATAATAAGTTGAGAACAAAATTATTTAGGAGGACTTCATATTACTCCAGTAATGGTAGCTGTTCAATCAATAAACTTTCTTCCAGATTCAAATGGACAAGATACTACCCTTTATGCAATTAAATCAGATTTCCCTCGTAGACTACATTACTTTTTAAAAAAGATATTCCAACCCACCGCCCCGGCTTGCCTTTGAGCCCGTCATATTCCCGTCCTTGACTTCCAAACTTTGTTGTGGAAATTGTCATTGAAGCCTTTAATGCCACTTAATGAAGTAGTGAAATTCGATCTAGCTAACTAGGAGGCAAATTTCAGAGCTATGAGAGCTACTCCCTCCGTTCTAAAATACTATGTACATTTGAGAAAATTTTCATTTTTATTAGACCATGAAGTCCACAAGAAAATCACACGACTCCTTCTCCCTAATATCCCTTCCAACTCGTATGCTCGTTCAGAACAAAGTTAAAGTCAATCCTTCCAAGTCTCCTCCAATTTTGGAAAGAGGAAATCACCTGATTTAGCAAAATATACACAGTATTTTAGAACAATGAATATTTCCAAATGGAATTGAGGGAGTATTAAACAAGATCTTTTATGTGTAACATGCTCTAGGAGCATCAGCTAAAAATGGATCATTTTGAAACGGAGTAATCAATACCCACCAAAGTTACTAAAACAAGCAGTCGGATTTATCAAGCGCCCTTTGCCTCATTCATGAATCATGTCCTTGAAACATGATGCTTCTAGTGTCTCGCGTGGATCCCCTGTCGTGGTGAACCTATATTGTCTAGAATCAGCTCTACTCCAAAATTGTTATTAAAAAAAAAAGAAAGCTACTTCAAACTCTCACCACTGTACTACAATATGACATTCATATCCAGCAGTTCTTCTAATCACTAACATTGACTTCCACAGATCTAATTAAAACTCAAAGAATCCTTTCAATTTACCTCCGGGAACTCATATTGCTCCAAGGGAACTTGGTCTTCCTGCTGTCCACGCTCTCCACCGCAAACCTCCACCTTCCTTTCCAGCTCAATGGCCTCCAGTCGCCCTGCTTCCCGGTCTTGGCTATGAGTCCGGTGATCTTCCGGCCGATGCGACTTCCGGCCGCCTTCTTGGGCACCATATTCCGCGCCTAAATCATCCACTGAGATTCAGCCCCACATTGCACAGATTCGATATTTTCTTCTTCCGCGTTCTTCGTCCCGCATAGTAAAAAGACTTTGACAGTTTCGAAAAAGCCATGGAGCTATGCCTCCAAGTCCAGGCCGTTTAGGTTCAACTGAGCCTGACGACCAAACCAAGTGGAGCCCCCCATCTGGTAGAGAAGACCATTGACTCCCACCGACGACCCAAGAAAAAAAATATATTCCAAAGCTTAGTTAAATCTGCCACGGTTCTTCTTCTTCTTCGCCCTTGGTGGAGCAGCCCGTTAATGGCGGCGCCCCTCCCCAGTCAACCCCCAGCCACCCACCTTCTCCCCAACTCCCCCTCATCGAATCCCAATCTCAATTCCCCCCATGGATCCCAAGATCCAAGCCCTCGTCGCAGCCTCCGCCACCTTCGTCGCCATCACCCTCATCTTCTCCATCATCCTTCTCCTCTGCCACCCCAGCCGCAGGCGCAACAAGCGCACCGATCCTCAGTCCAGGCCCTTCACCGCTGTGGCCTCCTCCACCTCGGCTGGAACTGATAGTATCTCCTTCGACCCATCAATTGAACGCTTCTCCCTCTCCGAGCTCGTCGATGCCACCCGCAACTTCTCCCCGGACGGCATCATCGGCGACGGAAGCTTCGGCTTCGTCTACCGCGCCGAGCTCCCCGGCGGCCGCGCCGTCGCCGTCAAGCGGCTCGACCGCGACGCCTTCCAGGGGCTCCGGGAGTTCCGGGCCGAGGTGGAGACGCTGGGCCGGATCCAGCACGAGAACCTGGCCAAGATCCTCGGCTGCTGCGTCTCCGGCCCGGACCGGATCCTCATCTACGAGTTCGTCGAGCGGGGTAGCCTGGACCGGTGGCTCCACGAGACCCAGTCCCGGGTCGGCCCGCCGCTAACCTGGCCTGCCCGGATCAAGATCATCCGGGGAGTCGCCACCGGGTTGGCCTATCTCCACGAGACGGCACGCATCATCCACCGGGACATTAAGGCCAGCAACGTGTTACTGGATGCGGAATTTGGCGCCCATATCGCCGACTTTGGGTTGGCCCGGAAGGTGAACCCGACGGCGTCGCACGTGTCGACGCAGGTGGCCGGAACGACGGGGTACATGCCGCCGGAGTACAAGGACGGGCTGACGACGGCGACGACCAAGGCAGACGTGTACAGCTTCGGGGTGTTGATGCTGGAGGTGGCTACTGGGCTTCGGCCCAACTTGCCGGTGAATAAGATGGGCCTGAGCGATTGGGCCCAGAAGATGTTGCGGGAGGGGGAGTTGATGGAGTTGTTGGACGAGTCCATGGGAAAGGAAGGAGTGGATGAAAAGGAGGTGAGGGAGTATTTTAGGGTTGCTTGCTTGTGTTGTTGTGAGCACTACAAAGATAGGCCTGATATGGATGAGGTTGTAGCCTTGCTAAATGCTGTAAAATAGTGGCAATTCATGAATATGATTTTATGGTCTCTAATAAGATGAAATGGGTCATGTCATGTGGAGGAAGGATGGAAGACATGAAGGGTTTGTAATTGATTGATGCCAATCTGATTGTTATACTAGTGCTATTATTGTTGTTTTTGTTTAGGTACTCCCATATGGGCCATACGTGTATGTAAACCATTCGAACAGGAATTAAATTCGCATTCAAAAGTTTTTTCCACATTACCTGGCGTTATTCGCCCATTTCCCATATCATTTGTAATCTATAAAAAACTTCCATATTACTTGGAAATAGGACATGAACTTTTTAAAATGCCCCTCTTCAGCCTTAAAATATTTTAACCGACAGAATTTTTCACTTTTATCTGGCGAGGGCATTCCAGGAGCATTTCACTCGGAGGAGGAGGCTTTCTGAGGAAGCTCCGAATGTCGCGGCGATTAAGACCAAAGTCGACGGCCACCCACGCCCAGAAAAAAGCTATAATCGCGAGATTTTGAGATAAGAGCAGTGGGGAAGCCTACCATACTACAAAAATTAAGATCTACATGTAAAGAAATACATGTAACCCATTGGTCCTCGAACCGCTTGTGGACATCAAATAAGAGGATAAAAATAAGTAAAAGTGTGAAATACTCGTCTGCGAATGGCAAGTACTATTTGTATATTCATCAACCCAACTAAAAGTTGTGTAAATAAATTTAGGATATCCTCATGAGGATAAAGAGGAGGAAAAATAAAGAAGAACGCAAAAAAAAGGGCGAGAATGGATAAAAAATGAGTGAGTCATGACATTTTGAAGTTTACCGTAAAATCGTGTATTGTTATACACGACTCCAATTCAAATCGTGTGTTTGGACACACGATAGCAATTGAGTCGTGTCTAACAACACATGACTTGAAGTGGAGTCGTGTTTAACAATTAGGGGTGTAAACGAGCCGAGCTAAGCCAAGCTTGGGCATGAATCAGCTCGAGCTCGAAATTTCTAATTTGAGCTCTAACTCGGCTCGGCTCGTTTACAGCTCGTACCCTCCCGGTTCGAGCTCGAGCTTGAGTGCCTACAACAGGAAAGCTCGTCCCAAGCTCGAATTTGGTATCGGAGCCGGCACATCACCGGTTGACAGCGTACTGTCCTTGGTCGCAACCGCCGACGATGGTACGCTGGTCCCTCACCGGATGTAGGCTGACGGTCGTACTAATAGCCGGATCAGGATGAATAAAAAAAGACGTCTTTTTGGCCACCGACGGCATGGCCATAAAGGAGAAGAAAGGGCGGCCCTTACAGTGGCCATGCTGTCGCTCATCGGCCCCCACCCATGCTACCCCTGCGGGTTCCGACCACCATGGCGTCGCAGCCGACGATGGGGACAAAGAATGAGAGGAGGCCGGGAAGGAGAAAGAAAGGGCGGTGATCCCTAATCGGTTGAGATCGTACTTAGCAGTAGGGGTGTTCACGGACGCCCGTGTCCGTCAGTCCGTCCGTGTCTGTGTCCGTCCGTAGTTTTACAGACAGTCCATCCGGACTGCGGACCGGACACGGACAAGAACGCCCTGTCCGTTATAATAGGGTGCCACGGACACGGACTGGCTGTTGTCCGTGTCCGCCGACGTCCGTGTCCGTTATAATGATGCCACGTTTCACTGTTTGTCAAATTATAGTACATGGCAAATGCATCAAGCGTCAAAGGTATGACCTTTGTAGTGTATGTTGTACCACCGAATCTCAACCAAATCCAAAGACAGGCCAGCATGGGCCCTAGCATTAATACCTAATGAGTAACAACCCACCCTAGTCCTTTTTTGCCCCTTTAAAAGACATGGCAGACAGACAGCTAATCTCCTACGCTACCAAGTGGCCGCCCCCATCGATTTTAATTAATTCCTCTGCAGCCCCGTCACGTGGTCCGCGCCTATACGGTCAGGCAAAAGTGTCGCCTTCACTTGCCCCAGTGTCACAATCTTGCAACTTGGTACGTTTCATTTGATCTATTGTCCATAAAGTGTCCGCGGACGTCCGTTGTCCACACGGACGTTTGCGGACGGACACGGACAGAGATTTTTGCGGACAGTTACAGACGCAGACGGACTGGACAATGCACTGTTAGATTACGGACGAACGGTTGTCCGTGTCCGTCCGTGTCCGTGAACACCCCTACTTAGCAGCACCAAAGGTTGTCTTCCATAGTGGATGCCGGTGATTGCAGAAAGAGAAAGCAGTCACCTTTTGGCCGCTAAAGGAGGAAGAATATGGAAGAGGAGAGGCATCCGCGCCACCGGAGGCGAGCCCGTTGGTCGCAGTGGCGACTAGCTGTCACCGCCGCCACCATGAGGCGAACCTTCGGCGTCAGGCGACTCGCCCAGTCCCTCTCCGATTCCCCACGCTTTTCAGCTCCTTCTTTCTCAAAGCCTTCCTCTCTTTCCTCTGTCTCTCATTTCAACACTCTATTATAGCAGAGTCCTTGAGAGCTTTTTGGTGCTGTCCTTTTTCCTGGTTATTCCGGTAAGGAAGCATGAACATTTCGGAACAATGAACAATGCTCGTGCTATTTAACACACATATGCCTGATCAAACCCAAGAGAAGGTTGACAAATTGTAATATATACTCGGTAAGTCCGAGGTCGAACCACAGGGAATGATGTAGGATTATTCTATTCTAAACTAATTTAAACACTACTTAGCTTAGCAATTAAAGTTCTTATCTAGAAATTTTGTAGAGAAATTGTAATTTAACTAGCTACTAAAATGACGATTAAAGATTCAAGTAAAACTAATTAAAGACAGGCAAAGATAATCGATGAGAGATATCAAAGCTTCAAGGATCAATTATTTAATTAATATTCTACGTCTCTTTAATTACGCAATTAGATTCAAATAATGATTTGACCTAATCGGAAGATATTTCATTCACGTTCATCTTATCCATTAACATAAAAATATCGATCGAATATTTATCATTAACAAGCATGGTCTACTAATCACAGGGAATTATAAGCATTCGCCGTACCTTACGTTAACGACAAATCAAATAATTATATAGATTATGACTTTATCAAAATATCGCATTCAATCAAATAAACAATAAACACTTCTTTATAGATAAAAATATCAATCAAATAACGTCACCTTTAGCTTTGACAAAAGATTTAGCTATTCATATTCAAGAGAAAAATCAGATTTAGATTTGGAAGAAATCGCATTGGAAAACACTGTTGCAGGACACTATTCACGATTTACTATTCACGGATACTGTATCAAATCACAGTTCACTGTAGCAGAAACACTGTAGCAGCGCGAACACTGTTCATCATCTTCCCCAAACTGCCCGGTTACTGTAGCATATGCAGGTTACTGTAGCAGCACTGTTCATCGCCAAAAATCAGCACAAAACTCCGACTTTCTTCCTCAAATCTCTTCCTCTTCTCTCCTCCAATCGATTCCCCTCTTCTTCCTCTTCAATTCCGGCCAAAAACACGACGAAATCACGACCCAAACACACCCAAAACGAAAACACAAAGCTCTGTTTTTTTTCAAAACCCAAGCGCTCCTCTTCTTCGGTTTTTATAAGCAATTCCCGAGAGTCCTAATTCGATTACCGATTCTAAATTCGAGTTGATTTCTCTAAATAACCAGATTGAGCATGATCTCCTTCCAATTCGAGATCCAGGCGACCCATACGAGAACCTTCCAAATCCACGCTTCCTTCAGTAACTTTCCATACTCGGTACGACTCTTTGAGTTTCCAATTTGAAGACGATTCTGATACCCCTGTAATTCTTCCGGCCAAGCTTCACCATGGCCATGTCCGTCGCCCGAACAGAGCAAGCACGACTCTGTTTTAAAAAGTCCCAAATCAAACACAGCTCCTCTGTTTTTCCGATTCCAACACGATTCTCCTTTTTCTGTTTGCCGTCGAAATCATCGCGATCGAGCCCAACCGTGTCTTCTCCAGCTCGACACCGGCGTCAAATCCCGCCGTAACGCCTTCGTAGCCCCGCCACAACCCGAGCTCCGGTTGTCAAGCCCCCATCACCTATCAGCCCGCCGTCTCGAATCCAGGGTCGCCGCCTCTGTCACACCGGCATTATGAGCGCCGTCGTGCTCCTCTGTCCAAGCTGCCGGAATCCAAAGCCACCGCAACCGCTATACCTACCGGCGCTCGAGCAGAAGCTCGAGCGCTGTTTCTTTCGTCTGGAACACCCGAGCCGATGGCTTGGGTTGTTTTTACTTTTTTATTTTATTTTCCCGAACCGGACCAGACCGGTTCTCATCCTTTTCTCTTTTTTTTTTTCTTTTTCTCAAATAAAACCCGTCGTAACGATCTCAACCACCGATTCAAATCCGAACGTCCGTACTTTAAAAATAAACGCCCATCTTCCTTTAAATGCATCATCAACAGTTCGGATTCTTCAATACGCGTCATATCAGCTCTTGGGTCACTTTGGCATTTCAAAACACATCTAATGCGCACGTCTGCTAGTGATCTGCAATTCGCGTTTTCAAACCTACAATAACAAAACCAAACTAAAATTAGACGCATAATAAAAATATAATTCATTAAATTCTTTAATGCATCTAAAACAGTTAATTAGATTAATTTAATTATTAATCCCCTAATTACTACCCTAATCACAAATAACCTGTTTTATTCTTATTTTATCACAAAAACTACACAAGCATATAGGTAAATAAGGCATATAAATATGTATATTTCATGCTTATCAATGCCCACATCACGAAATTCGCATAAGCCATTGGAAGAAGAAGAAGAAGAAGAAAGAATGAGCGGGTTTACCTGGAGAGCTACAGTGGCAAAGGGCTGCTGGTCTTCTGCAACCGGGACTTCGATGCCCTAGCCTTTGATGGAAGTCGCCGGAGGGACTAATCAATGGCGAAGAGCTGCTATTGATAGTCACGAAGTGTGCGGGTGGCTTGGGTGATGCAGAGTGGAGCAAAAATTAATAGGTACGCGTCACGTACATGAAACTCATGCTCACCACCAAGGGTGATTGATACGACCTCCCTTTTTAACCTGAGGGCCCACAAATTAGATTTCGCACCTAATAACTTCTCCACAGCGGAGTGCAGAATGCCGACCTAAGATATTGGCGGCACCAAAGGTTGTCTTCCATGGTGGCTGCCGGCAATTATAGAAAGATAAAGCAGCGGCCTTTTGACCACTAAAGCAGGAAGAATACAGCGGAGGCGAGGCCGTTGGTCGCGATGGCGAGTTGCCTCTGCCACCGCCGCCACCATGGGTGCTATTGGTAAAACTTTAGGGCATCCTCTTGAAGAGGATGACCCATTATCTAAACCGGACAAAACATTATAAAGTGAACTGGACTGGTCCACTTAAAATCCGGTCCATATTAAAAACAAACCAGCCCAAAATTAGAACATCTCCTCATAGGTTTTGCATTCATCATGAATTCTGGTATTTCTGACCGAACCGACCACTGAACCGGTCAGTTGAGGTTTTATTCCTTTCTTTTTTTTTCTTTCAATTGGCTAAAACCTGTTGTAACAATTTCATTCATTAGATCTAATCTGAACGCCCTGTACTTTAAATCAAAACCCGTCTTCTCTTTTAGATATATCTCAATGGCTTAGATCTTTTCTACTCTTGATCTCACTGTTTTAATTGGCTCTTTAAAAAATTGATTTTTTTCAACAATTGGGACTTATAATGATAAAAGTCTTTTGTGGCGGAATCCCAAGCTACAAATGCAGAGTCTCCGATCTTATGAAAGAGGGAAGGGAAAAGTAGCGGTATAAAAATTGATGGCTTCCTAAAGATATGATATTTTATTTTTTGGAGGCACAAATTTTATTTTTATTGATATTCAAATTTGAAAGAATGAGTAATTTATAGTGTTGTCACATTCAAAACATATGTAACACCCGAAAATTTTATAAGTTTACCAAAACTGCTATTTTAGGAAACTGGTCTATAATAGGAAAGTTTTGCTGCCTGTTTTGAAATCTTTTAATCTGGTATGTTGAGTTTTATTCTGATGCATGTTGATCGGTGTGATTGATTAACCAGATTAGATAGGTTCCCAGAGCAAGAGGTCTAAACCTGGGGCTGAGTGCACCTGACGACAGGGGTAGGGGTAGTATGCGAGTGTCAAGTATTTAGACTCGTTTTAATATTGTAACTTGCTAGTTTGAATCTTAGTAAGTGTGAGAATTTATTTTTGGCAAGTGTTGGCATGTGTAGCAGAAGGCGGAGAAACACTGGCCGCCAGATGTGTTGGGCGCCAGGGACCCCTGGGTGCTAGTACAGTGCAGGGAGCCACGTGGACACATACCTGGGAGCATGTGAACATGTGTGATGTGATGAGATTTGGTTAATTATGGCAAGGAGAACAAATCGTGGAAAGTAAATTCAAATTTTAAATCTTAATTGGCAATCGGTTTGATCTTAATTCAATTAGGGAGTTAATTAGAGTATGAGATAATTAAGGGGATTGTAATTAGTACTAATGGAAGATGCTGAAGGTATATTCCATTCAATCTAATGCACGCTATGGAAGGGAGATCGAAATTAGATAATTAAGGGATTGATTGGGAGTTATCCAATCAATCCAAGGCAATTGACTCAATCAATTTGAAAACTTGCCCCCTTTGAAATAGTAATTGGATTGAGGCAATTGGGGATCGACTTGTGCTTGGGAATATGCTTTTTTGATGGGCAAGCTAGTCCCTTGATTAGAAAATAGATCTACGGTGGTGATTAGCCGGGAAGATCTATAAATGGGTCACACTAGTGGACCGGCCTCTCTTGAGTCCTTTGGCCATCAAACCGAGCCTTGTGAACCTCCTCATTCCAACCTCTCCCTCTCTCTTTCCCAACCAGCAGTGGTCCAACCTTGGTGGTGATCGTGGTGGTGAGCTTGGTGTGGTGTTACGGGGGAGACTTGAAGCACACACGGAGACTCTTTGATTCGACTTAAGGTAGGAGGACTTCTTTTTCCTACAACTTCTGATATCGATGTATTGTGTACCATGATTTGCATATCACATGGATCATGATCAGTGGTTTGATAATATTGTCAGTCATATCGATATTTGTGGTTCGTTGAATGAAATACCGATTCATCTACCATGTGTGTAGAATATTGCTTTCATATGATCAATGTATATTCATTCTTCACGTGCTAGACCATAGGAGACATCCCCATCGTATTGGACCCTTGAATGTGCTTTGTTTCATGTTGTCGTATCCCTTATTTGGTTCTGTCCAAATAAAGTTGACACCTTTCCTAATCGAATTGCTTTGGGACTATGTTAAGTACGTCTTATCTCAAGTAAGTACTCGTAATTTTAAGCCATATTCTTAGTATTGCTTCAAAACTATGGAGATTCATGTGTCATAACCTACTGATGTTTCAAAGAGCCTTTTTGTTGTCATCCAATTTCGTGGCTAATTGATTTCAGTGTCTGTGTTTAATTGTCTCTTTTGGTTAAGGTGGTATTAAGGGGAAAATACATGTGCAGGCTGATTTGTATGAAAGAATACATAGAATAAATTACTTAATTACAGATGAAATTGGGGTCAGTAAGACACTTAAGAAAGTGAGTTCTGATGTCAGAGAGTTAGTATTAAGTATTAAAGGAAGTAACTATTAGTAGTTAATCAAATCGGATTAAGTGTGTTGCTCTCGGCCAGAACTGGTTCTGCACCGATGAACTGTAATAAAAAATTAATAACTAATTATAGAAAATTCATAAAAATATTCCGTTAAAACAGTTAGAAACTAGAGAGAGAGAGGGCTTTCTGGTATAAAAATTTCAGAACATGATAAGCACTGGTCAGATCGTAGTAATCGTAGGAAGTGGGCTGTTCGCTCTCGGCCAGGACTGTTCCTGCACCGACGAGCAGTGATCAGAAAATCATAAATAAATATATACAACTCAGAAAATTATGATTCTAGTAGGGTTAGAAACTAGACAATCAAAGATATATGGGATAAAAATTTCAGAGAAGGATTCGAGCTGGGTAGTCAGTGACCACTGATGGAATTGGGCTGTTATGTACTAGACAGATTACTGTAATTCGTATTAAAACCCTAAATTAACTGCATAAGAATATATATATATATATATTATAATGATCTGGTTTTTATAATGTAAGACTCAGATGGTACAAGGTACAGTAATATTAGATTATGAGTATGAGTGGTGAGTTAAGGGTTACTGTCCAAAGTTAATTGTCCCATGTGTCCGAGTTCTTGATCGGCCTTTTGTCCAAGAAATTCTATCACAGATTCTGCACCTTGTGCACTATTGTTGACCAATTTCTGATAATGAGAACCTTCTATTCTGATTCAAGGGGATTGTCATATCTAAGGCTAAGTACGATGGTGTAATTCAGTGTTCCGTGTCTTGATGAGTCTTAGTTATGAGTGATCCGATGATTGAAATCATAAATTCCTTGATTACCTCTTTTGTGAGTCAGATATTGAAAGTTACTCTTTTGTAAGTCAGTTATTGAAAGTTACTCTTTCGTGAGTCAGATATGGAAAGTCATTCCTTTGTGAGTCAGATTTTAAAAGTTACTCCTCTGAGAGTCTATTATTTGATGATGTTGGTTTGGGTCTCTGTTTGAGAATTTTTCGAGATGAATTCAGTTCTATGTAAACTAATTCTCCACTAGGAATTCTGATGAACACTCTTAGTTGGATTCATAGTATGCTCACGAGCCATTGCTAGATCCTTTGTGATCTCAGATGATATATGAACCTCTGTAGTTCAGCCGATGACGGCATCGCGTGCGCTTTAGACTGTACAACATTATTGAAGGTCTGCAGTCTCTGTCCATTGTGCCCGTAAGCACCGATGGGGCCATCATCCCTAGATGCATGGTCGGGTTCCTCTGTAGAACCTCTAGGATGTTCTGGCATAGATGTCCATAGGGGAAGTGGACTGACCTGAGAGCAGAAATTGTTAACTCCTACACTCTGTATGTTTGGAGTCAGTATTCTTATTGATCTTCCTGACGCTCTGTACGTTTGGGAACTGAGTTATGTTTATCATTTCTATTTTAATCTCGACGCTCTGTACGTTTGGAGTCTGTGATTGATGTTTATCTATTTCTGACCGCTGATAGTCTTTGATATTGATTTTGAGCAGGTAAGTGAACCCTATATTTACTCTTCCTGATATTCTTAAATGCGTCTTTAATGCTCATTTCTACAGTATTCTATTTTATTACCTGTTGTGGGTTTTTCTTGGCTCCTACTGGGTATTTCTTTCGAAATACTCATGCATCTCTCGATGCAGGAATTAAAGTGGAGAAGAACTAGCAAGGTTCGTGTTTGGAGCTCGATGAAGGAAGTTGATAAGATGTGGATTTATTTATCGTTTTTATTTTCTGTTCGCGGAGAACTTAACAGCCTGTGTGCTGAGTTTATTTTGATGTTTAATGAATTGTTGACTGGATTATTATAATAGTGTAGTTGGTTTTATTATTTAAGATTTTTTTATAACGGATATTGGTTAAGCATTCTGGAACGGAGTGGAATTGTGATCGAGTATTCGGTCGCAGCCCGGGTTTCAGCCTCATGACCTTAGTTGAGTTAGTGCTTCTGCGCATTATTCGAGGTTTTGAAATTCGGGGCGTGACAACATAACTTTGCAATTTAATAACTTTGCTTATTTACATGTAGAAAATAACAAAAATGAACAATTAGATTTGTTCAAAAATAAAAATTTAATATTTGTTTGTTAAAAACTAAAACTCTAATATCCCTTATATGTGTCCAAATTAGAAAACCAAATAAAACACCATGCACTTGTACATCTAAAATATCAATTTATTTGTTGTATTTATAAAAAGATAAAAATGATACTAAGTCTATTGACATTAGGGGTGTATACGAGCCGAGCTTGGTCATGGCTCTAAGCTCATATTGAGCTTGAAGCCTTTGCATTTCTCATTTCTGATAAATAGTTCTAAGCGCATATTGAGCTTGGAGCCTTTGCATTCCTTTTCCAAAACTTTGCATCTAAGTAATAGGTACTAAGCTGCAAGAAAGTGATTTTTTTTAACAACTGGGACCCACAACGATAAAAAAATCTTATGTGGCAGAGTCATAAGCTGCAAATGCAGAGGTTCTAAGCTCCTGAAAGAGGGAAGGGAAAATAGCGATATAGAATGGTTTCTTAAATATATGGTATTTTATTTTTCAGATGCACAAATTTTAGTTTTGTTGATAATAAAACCTAAAATGAGTATGTTCTCACAACACTGTTGTGTCACATTCGAAACATACCTTTGCAATTAAATAGCTTTGGTTATTTACAAGTGGAACATAACAAAAATGAATAGTTAAATTTGTTCAAAAATAAAACTCTTATTGATTTATTAGATACTAAAACTTTGATATCCCCTCTGTGTCTAAACTAGAAAATGAAATAAAACACCATGCACTTGTATATATAAAATATCAATATATTTGTTGTATTTACAAAATGATAAAGATAATACTTAGTATATTAACATTTCTTACAAATAGATATTTATACATATTAATATATTTATTTTATATTTGTATATATCTATATTTATGTATATATATAACATAATGAGCAGAGCTTGAGCCGGCTCACGAGCTTATTTGAGCCGAGTTTAAACAAGTCGAGCCGAGCCGAGCCGAGCTGAGTATCGTTGGGCTCAGGCTTGGCTCGTATTGGTATAAGCCCGAGCCGAGCCAAGCTGACCCTAAAGTCGAGCCTAGCCAAGCCGGAAAAGCTCCCGAACCGGCTCGGCTCGTTTACACATTTAATAACAATACACGATATATACATAAAATATGAGTGAATTATGACATTTGGAAGTTTGCCGTAAAATTGTGTATTGTTATTCACGACTTACTCCACTTCAAGTCGTGTGTTGTTAGACACGACTCCATTACTATCGTGTGCCCAAGCACATGACTTGAATTGGAGTAAGTCGTGTATAACAATAGTGGATGAACTTTCGTGTCCAGTAGACGGTGAAGCTCGACGGCGAGGCTGGCCAGTAGACGACGATCACAACCACGGCGAGGTTGCAATCGACGACCATGATGAACGATAGCAGAGGGACAGATGACAATGAGTGTCTCAACCGAAAGCAGAAAAGTCGGGGCCTTGATTTGGAAAGTGCCAGATTTGGAATTGTGGACGAATTGGATACAACTCGAGTTGGAATAGGAATCGACTAGGAAGGAAGACACCTGCAATTAATGGACTCCGGAAGCTAGAATCTCCTATAAAAACAGGGAGAGACCGAGAGCCGGAAAAAATAGAGAAGGACTGGTTTTCGCCGGGGAAAACAGAGAACTTTCGACTGGATTCCTGTGGGGTTTTGGCTGGAAGGAGGAGAAAAGGGAAGAGAAAGGAGATGTTTTGGACTGAAATTGTGGTGCTACAGTAATTGTTCACTGCTACAGTACGGCGGCTCATTGGAGAAGATAGTGAATAGTAAACTGCTACAGTACCTGTGATGCAGTGTTCTAGTGAATAGTGCAAAATGACTCCGACAAATCAACAGCGTTCTCCTTATCCGATGGCTGGATAAATCGCATCCAAGGCGTAGATGAAGCCCTAGATTTGTTTTATTGCACTTGATTATTTAATTTAATATAGTTGATATGATTATGCTTAATGTGATTTCATAAGTTTTTCTTTTGAGTGCTTGACCATAGACTTAATTGATTATGAATGAAATTTGATCTTAATAATTCTTGTGTCTAACCAAGAACAGGATTGTATTGATTCTATGCTCGACCAAGGATAGAATTAATTATATTATAGTGGATGAACTTTCGTGTCCAACCAAGAACGTGAGTGCATTCACTGGTGATTCATGTGTCCGACCAAGAACACGAGTTACCGTGTCATATCAATTTGTGCATAATAATAATTTAGAGTAATAATTGCATGTCTAGTGGTAGATTCGCTACCTTGGTATTTCTCCATATTGGTTAAATTTGCTTAGAGTAGTTAAAGTTTACTGTTTTCTAGATTAAATCAAAATTGCAACTTTTTTTCTCTTGAATTTGGTAAGATTATTCATCCGTCCATGAGGTTCGACAACCCTAGATACTCACTGTAGTACAATTGCCTTGTGCACTTGCAAGGGTTTAAATATTAAACGATCACTTCACGAAGATCGTATGAAATTTTTATTGACAGAAATGTTTGTACAACAAATAATTTTTGTACAGAAATGTATGTACAGGAAGAATGAGTATATGAAATCTATGTACATAAAAAAAAGATTAGAAATGCAAAAATATATGTATTAGTCTTCATGTGATTCCCTCAGAAAACCCGCAACTGTGACTTCCCGACTTTCATTTTTAATTGAATCGTCATCGAACTCGCAGTGAATCTCCCCGCGAATCATACACGCAGCAATGATTGGGCGCCACAAACGTGTAATTCTATCCTGATCAAACTCCGATGGGTTTACATTGGACGCCAAGTGTGCCGCGTACATCATGACAAATATGCCGCAGTCTTTGTAGTTCGGTTGGCACTGCGCTTTGGCGATCTGGCGCATCCTCTAGTCCAAGCAACGCATCCACCTCAACTGGTGTGCCATCACAACGTTCATAAATTTCTTGAATTTGTCTGTTGCGGCCCTGTGATGTGGGTACAACTGGGACTTGCCAGAGAATGGGTTGTAGAAGTGCCATACGCAGTTGGGGAAATGAACATAGAGGAGGCAGAAGTGAGAGCCGGTGCGGATTGGGAAAAAAACATAGAACATGTTATTGTTCAATCCTGTCAACATCCTCCCAAACTTACGTATCAACTTTGTATTATCCCCGTCCTCTTTGTACTCCTGCAAAACCAGGCTATGGCATGTAGATTAGAATTGGTCAAGGGGTAAATCAAGTTATCGAGCCATGGATTTCAGGGAACACTTACATTGTCGAAGATCTCTTTAAATGCATGAGATCCAAAATAATATAAGAGATACTTCATCCAGTCTCTTTCATTACGCTGACGCAAGAGATTCAGAAATTCATCTATAACCTATAGAGAACCACAACATAATAAGAAATTCTTCTATTGCATTTGAAAATGGAAACAACAGTAAACAGGCTCTTTCAAGTAGGAAAAATGAAAAGAGTAAGGTCGTGTATGGAAGCACACGAATTAAGGAGTAGTCGTGTCTTTGAATACATGACTATGCATTAAGGCATGTCTTTCCATACACAACCTTACTCTTTTCTGTGAAATAGGAAAAAACCAAACAACTCGTGTATACTTACATTTGTGTTTACTTCTGTAGTTTACATGAGGGATATGTAGTCTTCATGCATAGGATGGGGATTGAATAAGGCTTTCTCAGATTGACGATCCACCAATCGATTGTCACTCTATCCCTTTCTAACAACACTCCTATCTCGAAGCCCAACTCCAAATTAGCATAATATTCTAGGAGTTCCATTGGAGTCAGCCGTGGCGTTTGGAGGTGATCAAAGTCAACAGGTTGGGATGAAGTTGAGCCTGTAGCCTCCTTCTTGAAGTCCGATTCCTTCTTCTCGTCCTCCTCATCCTTCTTCTTCTCCTCCTCCTTCTCCTCCTCATTCTGCTCCCCATCCTTCTCCTCCTCATCCTTCTTCTCCTCCTCCTCCTTGTCCACCCCGATATCCGCCTCCTTTAAGGAAGAAATATTAAACAGTCGTGTCAGTAGAAGCACAAAATAAAATAGTTGTGTATAACGTGACATGATAATTAACAAGTCGTGTCTTACTTACCCTTACCCTATTTGAAGGAGTCATCGATTGTCTTGTGCACCAGCTCCTTTCTCTAAATGTGCGCCGAAGTCTTCTCCTCCTTCTTCAGCTCCTCATTGTTCTCGTCCTCCTTCTTCATGCCCTCTAACAGCAGTGACGCTGTGGCGGAAGATGCCTTCATAGAGTGAAGAACCTCCGCAGAGGTCCCACACTGATTCCCATCTTGTCATACGAAGACAAAGCGATCTCAATTAATGACTTTATGCCCTGAAGAGAACCCTCCAATCGCCACATTACGTTCGACTGAGCGGGTGTCCTCAAGGAAGAGGCGGAACCATGAACGGGGATCCTCTACATTTCCTGCCTCTCTGTCTTCTGTCATCGCAGAGGAGGGGCCACAGTGGGAGACGAAATGAGGAATGCCTCTTCTGGCAGTGGGCTAATGACGTCGAAGACTTCTGCCCATATGTCGAGATGGTCAAACACCCTAGATGCTTCTTATGTGTGACATGCTTCACCTCCGTAATTAGGGCGTCTGATCCTGGCTACCTTCTAACCCTTAGACAGGTAGGGCCCATGACAGCGTGGAAGATTGTGGTGTGCTCAAAAAACCAAATTTGTATAGTGAGTAGAACAAAACATTAGTAAAAAAATGTGTCTAACAACTTAACACGATACAGGAAACTCGTGTATGTTCGTACACGACTACTCAGTATCGTGTCTTCATAGACACGAATACCAACTGACTGTCGTGTCTACGAATGGCTTACCTAAGTGACATATGTGGTGCCATTTAGGTAACCATAGCTCCCTGACTCTCCTTCACATCTTGCCTCTACTTTTTCGCTGGTGTGGAATATACCAGAAACCAGCATCTTATGGATTGCTTGGGGCCAATTGTACTAGCTCAATCTTGAGAGGTCTTCTATGTATTGGAAAAAATACGGTAGCAGCGCTCTAGTGCTGCGTGGAAATAGAACTGCAGAGAAGACGAGGCAGATGATCATTTTCACCATGTCATCTTCTGCCATCTTCATTGCTCCAACATTAAGCTTGTCAATCATTTCCTCTAAGTTGCTTTTATCCAATTTCATCACGAAGAAATACTTCCTTAAGAATTCCCCATGGGGTCGTTTGCCCTTAGCAGAAACGATCTCAACTTTTTTGCCCTTTGCGGGCAATCCTGTGATAAGAGCAACTTCTTGCTTTGTGAAATTTAGCGACCTCCCCTTTATGTCGAAGACCTTGGCAGATTCATCCCAATACCTCACTAAATGGTCAATGAGGTTCCTAGAAACTATAACCTCCCAAGCTTCGAAAATCACGGCAAAACCCTCTTCTTTAATCAGTTCAGCGCATCTTTCGTGACGCTGTAGAAGGGTCGCACACTTTTTCAGCACTTTGGGTTGATAATACGTCTGAACAACCAGTCGCTCTTTATAAGTTCTCTTTACATGTGTCTCTATAGGAGCCTTCCTCTTCCTGTCCCTCTGTTTTTGCTCTCGCTGTGCAAAAAGAAATTCATGATCGTCCTCCTCTTCCCTTGGTACTTGTTTCTTTAGTCATCTCTTTGTGTATCCATCTGCAAGGAGATAGGTACAAAAGAATGAAAAACAGCGTGTCAGAAATACACGAAAATAGAAAAGTCATGTATGCGCACACATGACTTAATATCATTTTTCGTACACAAAAACACGAAGATAATAAAGTCGTGCTTTCGCATACATGACTTAATCCAAATTAACAAATCGAAAAGTTGGAGCTTCTCAAACAAAAATCAGTATGGATTGTACCTTATCGGTAATTTTATGCTATTCTCCGGGTGTATTCCACTTCCGATGAGGCGTCGTTGTCCGGGAAAATCTTCACGATGATTTTTGCCTCTACTAACGCTTCAAACGCATGTAATCGCTTGCAGTCGGTCACTCCGCCTGTTGCATGGAGCCGCGGAGGGACGTCCATAAGGGTGTTCGAAATCGCCGCAGGGAGTCGCTCAAAATCGTCGCAGGGAGCGCCCGAAATCGCCGCCTTTGCTTCCTATAAGCGAGCCAAGGTGATCATGTCCTTTTAAACGCGACCCTTCGGATACCAAAGGCACGACCTTTCTAAAAAAATGGCATTTTCGATACTCTAGGTGTCAATTTTAGACTATATAGGATTTCACTGGAAAAACCAGATAATATAGAAAAATGGATAGTGGCATCAGGTAATATGGAAAAAGCTCCGGATGGAAGGAGTATTATCTTATAAGTATATTGATTATCGTCTTATACATTGGTCATTGGTGAGACTGATGCCACCTTTTTACTTGGTCTAGTAGTTCATAATTTTTCCTTAATTTTAAACAATTCAAATTTTTTATATAATGTCAAGTAAAAATTATTGATAGCCCCCTAACTAAATTCACATCATCTCCTCATCATGCCGAGCTTTTTCCATATTACTTAGCGCCAACTTTCATTTTCCCAAATTACCTGGTTTTTTCCGCAAAATCCCATATGACCCAGAATCGGCACCTAAAGTACCGAAAATACCTTTATTTTATATTTTTCATGTATTTTCTTTGTGAAGAAGCATGTTGTAGATGATACGAAAAACACAAGAGTTCCGATCGGCGAATCAACGGCGACTCCAACTGCGAGTTCGAGCGGTGATTCCACCGGCGATTTCGAGTTGCCCCCTGCAGATTTCGACAATCCTATTCACATCCCCGTGCGGATTTTGATGATACCTTAGAATATCTGCAACCGACAGGAGTGATGGAGAGTGGGCAAAGGCGGTGATTTGAAGCGGCTACCTATGGGGATTTTGGAACGTCATCTTGCTGACTTTCCCTCGCGGTTGCATGAAGGCACCGGGAGTCGCAGGGGAAAGTTAGCAAGATGACGCTTTGAAATCCCCGCAGGTAGCCGCTTCAAATCGCCGCATTTTCCCACTCTCCGTCACTCTTGTCGGTTGCAGATATGCTAAGGTATCGTCGAAATCTGTAGGGGGCAGCTCGAAATCGCCGGTGGAATCGCCGCTCGAACTCGCCGAGGAAATTGCCGGTCGGAACCCTTGTGTTTTTCGTGTCTTCTACAACACGCTTCTTCGCAAAGAAAAGGCACGAAAAATATAAAAGAATGGCATTTTTGGTACTTCAGGTGCCGATTCCGGGCTATACGGGATTTTGCGAGAAAAACCTAGTAATATGGGGAAACGAAAGTTAGAGCCATGTAATATTGAAAAAGCTCTCATATAGAATAAACAAAGAGATTCTGGATAATACGGAAAAACGAAAGTTGGGGCTAGGTAATATGTAAAAAGCTATGCGATTATCATTAAAAATATTTTAAAATCATAGATAAACCAATCCTTTGTGTCTCCATCATTGATAAAATATAAAGAGATTTTGGACAGTATAGTAGTCTTGGACCTGGGCATATCATTCGGTCATAAAAATCAACCAAACTGATTTTCCACCTGGCCAAGCACTATCGGAATATGCGGGGGAGATGCCAATCCCCATCAACCGAAAGTCCAGGTTAGCGGGGCATTTTGCTGTGATTAGTACGTTGGGATGCAGTAAATCCATGCCCCCAGAAGGCTTCAAGCCAAGGGCTTTGCGATGTGATATTTGATTGATTGATTGATCATGTCGACATTAAAGAGATAATCCCTAGATCTATGAGTCTCCAAGCCATAATGAGCTGTTTCCCCTTTTTTTTTTGGTATTCTAGAGGTTTTGGGGCTCACACTCCCTTTTTGATCTTTATGTAACAGATTTGATTTAAGGGAGAATTCTGGTTCTATGCGTCCTTGGGTTTTTCGTTACTTCCTCGCTGTGTGTCGAGTGCATGCCGGAGGTACACGGGCCGTTTGAAAAAGCCAAAATATCCGGTAGATTTTAGATGTCTAGTGTAGCATTCATGTTTTTTCCGTATCCTTGGGTTCTAGTGAATGCTACAGTTTTAATCACGCCCCCAAACGGCAGTCATTTTGAACACCCACTTGTGTTGAACGCGTGTTAATGGCATTTCCAGTAATTTCTGACATCAGGATCAGACATGTCAAAGGGCTGTCAAACGTACCATGAGTACATGATTATAAGCAAATATCTACAGTGGATTTTTCATATCTACTATTGTATCCATGTTTTTTTCATATCCAGCGTGAAACACAGGTGTTTCAACTGGATATGGAAAAAATATGGATGCTACAGTGTAGCAAAACATCCACGTTTGCTTTTAATCACGCCCCAAACGGCTTAATGCAAAATGTACTATACTAATATATTAACATATTACTCCCGCCGTCCAAAATTTACTCTCATTTGATTTCAACTAACTCTCTCCAAATCCGAAAATGTCGGGGCTAGTCTATTACAAACCTCTGGACGCAACTGTTTGGTTAGGCTTGACATACTGTCAGTCCCACCACTCAATAAATTTAGAAAAATATTTTGCTGACCAGCATTATGTGATCAGCAAGAAGGACCAAGGGCCATGCGGAGGTGGGAGCCTAAAAATTGAAGTAAAGTTGTAATTTTTATCTCTATTTAGCCTCTTCTTACTCTCACTTGATGGCGTGTCAAACTCTGGTGATGTGATGCTGTTAATGAAAACCAGTCAGGCTAAACGAACTTGATAATTTTGGCTCTTTTTGAAATGAGGCCAAATTTTTTTAGAGAGAGGGAGTAATAGATATTAGTATCTACTATGCCAGAAGCCTATGTTATATAGTCACGGTCGCCGGTCAGGCTAGACATGTCAAAGAGGTTGTGGAATCCAGTTAGATCCTTTCTATTTGGGACATAATACTTGTCTAATGGCTACTGAGCCTAACTGATACAGCAATATATTTGGGTATACGTTGAGATGTTGATTGCACCTATTGAGTCTTTGACTCTTTATGATTATTTACCCTGGCATGGGATGCTTGGCCACTGGATGGATACGGACACGGGCAAGCTATGTCCGTAGCCATCCATTTACTTGAAATTTTGGTGTCCGTCCGTCCGTGTCCGTGCAAACACCCCCATGTGTCTGTCCGCATGTGTCCGTTTTGAATATGGTCGGACACGGATATTTTAACCTTAAATTTTGTCACGGATACGGATGGACACAGATGGCTACGGACGTGGACACACTCTGTCCGCAGCCGTGTCTGCCTATCTGTCGGACGATCAAACTTATCCATGTCCATGTCCATGTCCATGTCCATGTCCGTGTCTATTTAGACAGAAAAACAGGTAGATGGATAGATGGACACGAACATCCAGATGCCGTTTACACCCCTACCACTGGATAGTTGGGTATGCTTATACCAATGATGGTATGTGGGTTTAATCTTGTAGGGGTATGCTTATACCAATGATGGTATGTGGGTTTAATCTTGCAGTGAGACTTGAGTACCATGGGTTTCAAGACTGGAAACTAATACTCCCTCTGTTCCAAAATACTGTATACATTTGGAAATTTGCCATGTTCTAAAATATTGTGTACATTTGCCCTAGTCACGTGACGTGGCCACTGGCCATCTCGGAAATCCTCCCATTGGTTCCTTCTTGTGGAGGGGGAGACGGAGGAAGTGGGGGATAGGATGGGATGAGAGCGGAGAAGGGGGCGGACATAGGGGTCTGAGCGGCGGCGGTGCCGGCGAGGAAGATGATGGTAGAGGAGAAGAAGAAGGGCTTAACCTTTGCAAAACTAGAGATCTCCTCCACATTTATTAAGGGTGGAGGTGAAAAGGCCCAAGCTTTCGACGGAGATGCCAACCAAGTTGGCGGAGCCGGGGGAGATGTCGGCGCCGTCAATGGAGAAGCGGGCCAATGGCTTTGACCGGTGGGAAGCGCTTTAGCTGGAGGATGTAGATGGTAGGCAAGGCGGACAGGAGCTGGCTTCGGCAAGCGCAGTTGAGCTCTCTACTACTGCTGCAACTGGTTGTGGTGGTTGATCCATTTTTGGAGGAAAAAGAAAGTGGGAAACTGGGAAATGAGGAGGAGTGGGATGCTCGAAGGGGGTGCAAGGAGGAGGGATCAAAAGAGGCCATGAACAAGAGTGCAAAGGCCTCTTTCCCCCACTAAACTCCAGCTTAGCTTAGGGGGATTTGACAACATCTCCGACCAATTAGCAGCACAAAACCTAGAACCTAAAAATCCAGCGCCAACTTCCTTGTAGCGCTCGATGGTCGGCTAGGGGTTTTCATGGGATGGGATATTAGGGAGAGAAGGAAGTCACGTGACTTCCTTGTGGGCTGCATAGTCCAATAAAAATACTAATTTTCTCAATTATACACAGTAATTCGGAACGGAAGGAGTATAAATATTCAGGAAGAGTACTACCATCGATGCTTAGCACATTTGGTTTTGATGTTGCTTCATTGGCCACTACGCTCTTGAAGCTTCACCAGCCAGTAATGACTACATAATTTTCCCCACCTTTGAGAAAGAAGAAAATTAGGCCAAATTAAGGTTATGCACCCATGCAACTTATGTGAATAAAAATGAACTTTCAAAGCTAGTCATATACATTTGATTGTGTACAGAACCCTCTAATTTTCTTTACTATCATGCTATATGAAAGAGTTGCCAAATGAAATCCACAAGGTCTCCTAGGCTGCACTGAAAGAAGAAAATGGGGAAGGAAAGTTAATTTAACTCACACTGTATAACCAAAGTCCCACCTAATTCTTACTTAAATTCCTAACCATTGAACTTTATTTGCACTTCAAGTTCAAACCAGTGTTTGAAAACTCAAGACTCGGACTCGACTTGGAAGCTCATGGAGTGGAGTCAACTCGGAGTTTCAATGGAGTCATGTAGATAAAATTTTCAGATCATGCATTAATTCTAATCAAATGGCTACTCACAAATCATGCTTCACAAGAAGAAAACATATATATACTTTGTAATACTATAACAGAAGCGGACGACTTAAAAACCTAACAATTTGCATGGTAGTGGGTTATTTTATACCAATGTGTTTGGCCCTTTCCATGGTCTTGTTTAATCTTCCAAACTCTAAATAACGTCCCTAAATTTTGTTTTTAGCAAAAATAAAGGTAAACCAAATACTTAATGAAAAAATGGCATGCAAGTATGATTGTCTGCATTGTTCTTTCCATTCCAATGAAGACACGTCTTTCAAGGAAAATATATGGGGAGTATTAAAGGAATATTTAGACACAAGGCATTGATTGTAGCATTACTTTCCATAGAAGTTGCAACAAATATGGTGTATTAAATACTGACATTGATTGCATTTAATAAGGTACTATAATTAAGGTAAGTGCTTATGCAAAACAGCTATAGGGTAGTCAATGGAATCGAGCGAGAGAACCGATTAAAGAGAGACTCAATTGATTCTCATCCCGAGTCATGCTGATTGGAGTCTGCAAGCGAGTTTGACTCGGTTAGCTACCGAGCCGAGTTGACTCGCCGAATTTTTGGAGTCAAATTCTGAGTTTTAAAACTATGGTTCAAACCCAATGAGTTACTCTTTCATCTGTAGCAAACACGGATCCCTTGGAATGATATACTCTATCTTACTCACCCCTTCCTAGCTAGTATTTTGCTGAATCTAAAGCCTACCAATTAAGTCCAAAAATAAAAATGCAGTTCGGTTATCTAATGAACCATACTACACGCATCCATCAACTGAGGAATAGACACTACTTTCTAAAACCAAATGAATTAATAGATTACAGAAGGCATCAAGCACGCAAAATTGAAATAAATACAGAACTAAGAAACATGAATCACACAACTAAATCAACTGATGGTAATAGCCATCACACTGCTCGCTACAGTCTAAACCGTAAAACCTATGCGTAAAATGCCTCACTTCTTCATGCACATCCTAATCTCCAAGGCAATGGAAACAACAAAAATGACAAAAATAGTAATCCCAAAGCCAGCATTCCATGAAGTAGCCCCATCCACAAGAGATATCCCATAGAACACATTGCCGATGGCCAAAGCTATCAACAACCGACCAACAATGTGATGATACCAGTTCCAATACTTCCTCACTTTAGATACCTTGTTTGGCCTTGCCAAAAACGCCATCACCTGCACAAACAAATGGTCCCCCATGAAGGTTTGATAAAACAATCATGCTACTCTTTATTAGAGTTTGTAGGGTTATCACATAGACCAAATCCCATAAGCAGATATTTTCTTTTCGAAAAGGTTAATATGCACTTCAGCTCACACAAGTAGCATGCACCATGCGCCACCGGGTCAAAATCCGATGGCAAGCAGTGCCCCAGAGCACGTCGTTGTTTGTAAGCATAGGCGCATAAACTTGTTTTTATGCAAGAACATTAAAATGAGAAATGGAGTTAAGTAGAGAACCTGGAGGCAGCCAAGGGCAAGGATGAAGATACCCAAGGCCTTATGAGTGTCCACATTGGTAGAGAGCTTGTCTTCGAGGCTCAATCCGGCGACAACGCCGACTGTGCCAAGTACAAAGGCCAGCCCCTGCAAGGAGACATGGGCGTAGAACCATGCAGGGTCCAAGTGCCTGAAGTAGCGAGCAATAATCGCCCCAGTGGGCATGATAATGGCCCAGCCCAGCATGCTTAGTACCCCATGAGTCTGCGTCAGCCCTGAGTAGGGTGCCTTCTGTGTACTTTGCCCTGTGCCCACATCCACCCAAAAAAATCACTAAGATGTTATCTAAGCCTAACAGATGCTTACTAGCCGTTGATCAGTGGGGCTCACAAAATCAATAAGATGGCCTACCCGTGTGGATCCCACGTAGGTAAGTTTCTTTTTTGTTTTCTCTCTTTAGTTTGTCAGGGGTTAAGTATCTACAACACAATTAGCATCTTTTTATTTTCTTTATTGCCCCAAAAAAATCTTCTCCTTCTGCTATACGCCATCCACCCAAAAAAACCTCAGTCCATTTGAAAAATTAGGGATCCAACAGTAGGTGGCTGGATTTTGCAATTAAAGTTTAAGCGTTGCCCAAAAGCGAAAGACATAAGGCTTCAAATACAGGCCGATAAATTTAACTCATTTTGAAATGCAATCAGATTTTTTTGGATGGACCCTAGACACTAAAGATCAAGAAATAAAGTGAGATTTGGAACTTAAAATGCTTAGCAGTGTTACCCAACCCACGACAACCTAACCTGTGGGAATATAATTATCAAACAACAACAATAACAACAATGACACCCATAACCGTGGGGTTTAGAGGAGCCTCGAATTCAGTTGAAATGGTTTTTTTCGCAAATGCTAATACTCCCTCAGTCCAATCAAGCTTGTCATAAAAAAACGGGTCCATCATTACATTGCTGACTTTGCTCCCTCACATCCAAAAATGCAGAAGAGGGGCGGAAAACTTTGTTATTTTTGTATGGGTCTTAGAGTCCAATAAGTTTAACTCGTCTTCAATGTAACTCGTTTTCAAATTGGATGAAGGGATATGATAATATCTTCAACAGATTTCCAACCCAAGCTCATGCCCATAGAAAAATTAACGCGATAAAACCATGACAATTAGATCAATTAAAAAGGATAATTTGGTCAATGCTACTTGTGGATGCAATTATCATGAATCCAACTATCTTATCTAAAGATGATTAGTTTACCTAAGTCATGGGCTTGAGGTGGCCCACCAGATTGCCAAACCCATTAGAAAAGCAAAATATGAGAGCAGTTGGCTAACCTGTGGTGTAACTGAAGCTTGTGGAGACATAGTCACTGTGTTCGGACAGGAGGTCATCGGACGAGGGGAGCCTATTCCGGGGGCCGACCGCGTAAATTGGCCTCGACTGTGGCTGATCGGTGCCGAGCATGAAAGCCATATACAGCCGAGAGGACTGGGAAACTATTGTAGCATTGAGGAGGTTCAAGCTCCCTTGGTCGGGTTGGACTTGGGATTCGCGGGTCCCTCCTAGGTAGTATTGCTTAACGGTTCCAGACCCGGCTGCGGAAACCCACCCGGCCACTGCGCTGGTTCCAACCATCTTACCATTGTTCGAGAAGCCGATAGCCACGTACGTACCCGTGTCCGGGGCCGATAATATGAAATTCCACAATTTGGGTTCGCTTTGCTCATACTGCATATAATATGATCATAATCAAGAAGCGCATTTTCCCAATAATTTAAAATCAACTAGTGTGCAATGAGTATGGAACAATACATAGGATACGAGGTACAAAACATGGAATTGCTTTAGGTGAGCAAATGTGTGGACAAAAAAGCTAAGACGTATTCGTAATTAAGCCTTCAATTGGATAGAATCATAGAACAAATGATTGCAAATGGTAAAGCAAATTGCAAAGCTAAAAAGAGATTTGCTAATGACTTACTCTAAGGACAAAGTCCTGGGAGCTCCAGACCCGGAAGCAACGGAGAGAAGTTGTGTTGAAAGGGAGACGAGCACTGAGGGTGAGATTGGAAGTGCAGTCATCTGTTGATTGTGAACTGGCCAGGGAGGAGAGGGACACCAAGAAGAAGAAAAAGAAGAAGAGAACGGAGAAGATGGAAGGAACAGAATCAATCTTCATTTCGAAGTTTTCTTCTTCTTTTCTTGGAATTGAGATACTCAATCCTCGGATGAAAGGAGGTGATCGCTCTCCCTCTCAGCTTTAGATCAAAGCGTTGAGCTGTATATATAATGAAGTCCCTTTCATTAGGTGTGTTGGAGTGCAAAAATGGGAAGGTCTTTTGCTTTCCTGTGTACAGGAATATCAAGATAGAAAATACATGGAAAAAGGTGATTTAATTTGAGCTTAAATAGAGGCTAGATGTGATGGAGCAGTTGGAACTATTCCTTCTTACTATATTAGTTTGCTTTTTGCTGGTTGTTGAAAAAAATAAGTAGTTATTTAATAAACAAGAAGGTGTTGACTACAATCCAGGCCAGGCCTACACCCAACTCAAAATTTTTGCATTAAGGTGTCTCTGTCAATCTTCTTTATTTCTAAATTTTGATATTGACATTGGGCCCTGATCAAGAATTACCAAAGCACCTAGATATCAAGGGAATGACACCCCTCCATGTGGAATGAATAGATTACATTTGATTTTCGGAATAATAGCTACGTTTGATTTTAGTTCATTTCCAAGAACGAGAAGTATCTATTACTTCCGGACAGAGGAGGTATATTTTCCGGAACGGGATCAGATAGGTATCAGACAAAAATTTAGAAATCAGGAAGCCACCTTATTGCTAGATTTGCGTTTATGATGTTAACATATTACCCATTAAATCGATCTACGATAATGTAAAATCAGTGTTATGACATAACACTGTCATGACACTCTAGTACTCAAATGCTAATTTTAAACTATCAACTACCTAATTATTTTAGTTTCCATTCTCTCTCTTTGAAGTTTCCATCCACCTTTTTGACTTTATTTTTAATAATAATTCGGAAACAAAATTAATGATCAAGCTTAATCATAAGTTGTGTAAACCTGTCGTAGTTTAATACATTGTTTTATGATTACATTTAATACATATTAACTAGAAAACTCTTTTGAGTCCATAAATCATATATATACCTAAAATGTTGAATTGGTTGAACAAAATCACGAGCTCGTGTTTCCTACCGAAAAGCCAGCTATGATCAAAATCATAGCTAGGACATAATGACATATTATAGGGTGCCGTCCTAATATATCTTTCTTGCCTCCCCCAGTTCATAAACAAACCACGTAGCATGATTCATGCCTTCCCTTAGAAAGAACCAAATGCAATGAACTAACATCCAAATTGGGCTATTTGTTCAAGTCATTAGCATGTGGAGGCCACGAGCTTTGGAGTATTTTACAAGGATGTGTGTGCACAGGTGGAGGAGGAGTTGGACTAAACTGCTAGGCTGCCACCCACTCCTAAAAAGCTCTCAGTTTCAGATTCTGCTGGGAAGATGAGAATTTCCATTGTAATTTCAATTTACAGTGGGCTGGTTTCCTACATCGTACACGGGAATGTAGAAAAAATGATCACTTCTTGTATGCTAAGTTCATGTGACATTTTCCCAATTAGACTTTATCACAGAGTTTATTGTTTTTTTGGATTATAAATTCGGGTTGAATCATGCTAAACTGGTGTCGTACAAGTTTAGCGCACCGGATCATGTGTAGCCATTAATGTGTGGGGGCCATTTTTTTTCAAAAGGTGGTCGTGATTTATTGGCCGTTTGGGAGGTGATTTAAAAAGCAAAACATACACTGTAGCATCTGGATATTTTATATATCCAGCTGAAACACCTCAGGAGGTGTTTCAGCTGGATATAAAAATCCACATGGATACTACAGTATATATCCAATATCCAGTCTGGATATTTTTACAATAATCACGCCCCAAACGGCCCCTTAATTGCGACAAGGGGCTGTTTGGTTAATGAATTTGGCTGCAAATTCAGCTTGATTAGGAGAGAATTGATTGAATCACGTTTGATTAATGAATTTAGGCTGAATTCAGAATTCAGCCTAAAAGAGGATTCTCCCCCAATTCAGGCTTTAATTTGTGGATTTCCTCATGAGGAGATTCACCAATTCAGACTGAAGTGTGATTTTTCAATTCAGCAGCCAAACAACATTCCAATTTTGCACCAATTCAGCCTATATAAATTCTCTCTGAGTTAAGATTCAGATTCACTAAAATTCGCCCACCAAACAGCCCCTTAAGCATTTTTCATTGAACATGTCCAACCTGACCGGTCGCTGATTGTTTAAATATAAAACCCTTGCAAGTGTACAAAGCAATTGTACTACGGTGAGTATTGAAGGGTTGTCGAACCTCAGGGGCGGATTAATATTTTACCGAATTCAAGAGAAAACAGCAGTGTTGATTTTAGACTAAGAAAGCAATGAACTTTTAACTAAATTACTGGGATTCAATCAATATGGAGAATATCAAGGCAGAGAATCCACCACTAAACATGTAATTACTACTCTCAATTATTATTAAGCATAAGTTAATATGATATGGTAACTTGTGTTCATGGTCAGACACACAAATCACAATGAATTCACTAACGTTCTTGGTCGGACACGAAAGTTCATCCACTATGGTGTAATCAATTCTATCCTTGGTCAGGCATAAAATCAATCACAATTCTGTTATAATGTAATTAATCTTATCCTTGGTCAGGCATAAAATCAATTACAATATATAATTCCATTCATAATCAATTAAGACTGTGATCAAGCACTCAAAAGAATACTCATAAAATCGCATTAAGCATGAATTATAATCAACTTTATAAAATTAAACTATTAAGAGTAGCAATACACATCTAGGGCTTCATTTAGCATTGAATAAAAGTTTAGTTACACATAGAAAGAAAGAAAAGAGAAGCCTGTTTATGTAGATCCATCGTCATGAATCCTTCTTCTTCTTTGCTCCAAAAGACTCCTTCTCTTGTTCCTCTCTAGCCTCCAAAGTAGCTCAAAGGTCTATTCTCTCATAGCCAAAATATTCTCCCTCAAGGCCTATTTATATGTTTGAAGAGAAATCATGAAGCCCCCTTCTAAATCCGAGTCGAAATAGGTCTTATTTCAGTTTTTCGCATACGGCGATCGATCGCTCCGTATTGCCGATCGATCTCTTCCCGATCGATCACAATTCCTTCGTTATTTTCCTCCGATCAATCGTCCTGCCGATCGATGCCGTATGATTTCGATCGATCACTGTTACTGTCTTGCGTAAATCAAAAACTCCAGTAGATACAATCGATTATTTTAAGTGCCGATCGATCGTTTCCTTCAATAACACTATTTTGCGGCTAAGGCGATTGATCGCATTGATTGACCGATCGATCGTAGTTACTGTTTATAATCTTTAAATGGCTATAACTTCCTGCTCCGAACTCCGAATTGTGCGTGGTTAGTGACGTTGGAAAGCTGACTTCTTGAACTTTAACATGAAGCATGAATCAGTCAATCAGATATTTGCACATAAAGTTATGATAATTTAGCCATTAAAGTTTATTTTCACCTCATTTCTGTATATTACTCTTGTTTTCTACAAAAATCAAAAACTATATTAAAGTAGTAGTAATTCTAATCAAACACTAGCATAAATATAAATTTATGAGATAATAAAATATATAATTCATGTGTAGATCAGTCACCATGACCAAACCCCATGATCATAGTATATAAGGTGCTCAAGTAATGCATAAGATATATGTGTACCTTATGTAGTATGATCACAGGGGTTGGTCATGGTGCTCGGCATGAAAACATTTTAGTTTTTTTTATTAATTTGTGTTATTGTCTGGAAAGTTTACTATAGCATGCAGGAAGGTCTTCTCTTGAGACACAAGCTTGACCTTATAATTTTATGGCACCGAGGACCTTATTTCAATGTGACATCTTCTTTCGAAAAGTAGTTTTTTTGGTACATATATAGGAACGTAGGTTCAGATTATTTTATATGAAGAGTTTTTTTTCTGGTAAAAAATTGATGAGATGAAATTTATGGTTACCATGGCATCGCTTACTTCAGATACTTTGATAGATGGTAATATATACATAGAGGAGAAATTATCCATTAAAACGTTTCCACCACGGCATGTTGAGAGGTCCATTCAGTTTTTGATCACAGAGAGAGACGGGGGTTGTTTGGATAGTGAAAGTGAGAATCAAATTCACCAGTTGAATTTGATGTGACCACTCTCCATGAATCTACCACATGACAATGACCATGAAGGTGGTGAATTTGGTGAAAGTCATCTAGACTTGTTTCACTATTTTCACATAAATTTAGGTGAATTTGATGAAAGTTGGGTCAAACTCCTCTTTAGGGTGAATTTTCAATTTTTCTACCCAAACCTCCTTCTGATGAATGTATTTCACATGAATTTTTAACTTCCATATCCAAACCACTTTTAGATGAATTGATGGATAATTTTATTTATTTCACTATGCAGACAGCCCCTAGATACTCAAATCTTGACATCTAACATGCATTTAAGTGTCTTAAGCATCCAATGGACGTCTGCACCTATGTGACCAGAAACGCGTTTAAAACGCGTATAAAACGCGTTTTACGCGTTTCAGCCACTTAGCCGTAAAACTCCGCGTTTAAAACGGGAAAACGTATTTTTCCCGTTTTAAACGCGTTTTATCCCGATAAACGCGTTTAAACACGTAAAACACGTTTTTTTATTTAAAGTGCAACTCCTTTTTTAAATGCGCAACTTTGCAATATGTTATTATTTAATATTTATACCTATTATATTAATTTTTTATTTTAATTATTTTCCCGTTTTTTCCACGTTATTTTCCCGTATATTCCGTTTTCTGCCGTTTTGTTCCGTACGCTTACCTCGCCGTTTTATTGCCGTACCCGTACTTTGTCACTTAGGTCTGCACCACGTGTCCCCTGGATCCGTTCCACCGGATAATTTCTCGTCAAGGAGAAGATAAATCAGCAACAGCTGCTCTCGCAAAAGTTAAGCTCAAAGATTCAATGTTGAAGAGTTTAATCCAGAATTTTCAAGAAGCATAAGTCATATTGAATGCCCATACCAGAGATGTGGCCGAAGTATGGTAGACCCATTGTCCTCGTCATGTTTGTTTACATTCAGCCACCCTCTCCTGTTCCCTTATCTAGAGATAACTAGCATAGTGTCTAGCTTTTTTCACATTACCTGCCACCAACTTTCGTTTTTCCATATTACCTAGTTTTTCCTGTGAAATCTCATATGACCTGGAATCAGCACATATAGTACCGAAAATGGCCTTCTTTTACACTTTTTGTGCCTTTAGTGTCCCAAATGCTTCATTCTTCCCAAAATTAGCAATTTACAGGAGCATCAAGTTGGGAAAGAAAACATTTAAGCAAAGGTCATCCATCATTGCGGTTTAAATCATCGCCGACGCCGTCCAACTCAGAAAAAATAAAATTTTATGCCGAAAAACTGTAAAAAAATGTGGGAAATATGAGAAAAAATCTATAATGAAGGGATTTTGATGTAAGAGCAGCGGGGAAGCCCTTCCAACTACAAAAATTAAGATCTATATGCAAAGAAACACATTTAAAGGCCACCTATTGGTGCTCGACCGCTCGTGGACATCAAATTAGAGGATAAAAATGGGCAAAAATGTGAAATACTTGTCGACGAGTGATAAGTTCAATTTATATATCTTTTTGTGATCCTAATGAAGTAGAAGAGGAGGAAAAATAAGGAAGAATACAAAAAAATGGGCAAAATGGATAAAAAATGAGCGAGTTATGACATTTTGAAAATTGCCCATTTATCATGTTGTCGACGACACGACTTGATTCAAGTCGTGTCTGATAGGAGACATTCTTCATGACTTTTCAGATGAAAAATGAATGAATTGTTCTTTTCAAAATTTTAAATGTAGGACATCTTGTCCAAAAAGCAACTTCAAAATGAATTCATGTCGTGTACTCGACGGCACGATTTTACTGCAAGTCGTATCTTTCAAGACACGATTTAAATAGAATTTTCAAAATGTCATAACTCGTTCATTTTTTATCAATTTTTGCTCATTTTTTTGCGTTATTCCTTATTTTTCCTCCTTTTCCACCTCATAAAGATATATTAGGATGAAAGAAGAAGAAAAAATAAGAAGAAAGAAAAATAGAAGCTTTCCGGCGAAGGGCTTCCACTTTCTTCTTTCTTCTTTCTTCTTTCTTCTTTCTTCTTATTTTTTCTTCTTCTTTCATCTTAATATATCTTAATGAGGTTGAAGACACGACTTGAATTCAACTCGTGTATTCGACGACACAATTTTACTGAAATTTTTAAAATGTCATAACTTGCTCATTTTTTATCCATTTTTTGCCCATTTTTTTACGTTCTTCCTTATTTTTCCTCCTCTTCCATTTCATTAGGATCATAGAAAGATATATAATTTGAACTTGTCGCTCGCCGACGAGTATTTCACATTTTTGCCCATTTTTATCCTCTTATTTCATGTTCAGGAGCGGTTGAACACCAATGGGTGACTTTTATATGTGTTTCTTTACATGTGGATCTTAATTTTTTGTAGTTAGGCGGGCTTTCCTGCTATTATTACATCAAAATCCCTTCATCCTGCTAGTTTTCCCGCATTTTGGCGCGAAGATTACCTTTTCCGATTTGAACGGCGCCGGTGCCGACAATGATATGGGCGGAGATGCCGAACGGAACGCCTTCTTCTCCGACTGAACGTGAGCTTCTCTGGGTACCCGCTCCTCAGATTCTTGGTAATATGGAAAAATACAAAGTGTGGGTGTTTATACCTAAACTTAAGGGCATTTTGGATATTTTTTGGGTCATATAGAAGAAAGAAAAAGATTCTGTGTAATATGAGAAACTCAAAGTTGGCACCAGGTCATATGTAAAGAGCTCCATAGTGGCTGATGAAGCTTCACTAGCTATCACAGTACCCCTACTATGCGACTGTGCTTTGCATAAGATGTGTACGCTAATGGTGCACCTTAGATCTCCCTGAATTGACGGTTGGTGATGGATTAAGGTTGACTCGGTCAACCCTGGACACGCCAACCCAAGCCAATGCCCTAAAAACTCATGTGACACCTTAAGATTAGTGTTATATCTTTTGTAGGGCTGTAAACGGCGTCCGGATGTCCGTGTCCGTCCGCCCGTCCGTCCGTCCGTTTTACAGCCCAAACGGACATAAAAAAACTGTCCGTCGCGGCTGCGGACAAATTGTGTCCGCGTCCATAGCCGTCCGGCTCGTCCGTATATAAAAGGAAAAATTAAATAGGGTTTTACAGACTGTCCTCTTGGTGGTCGCTGGCAATCGCTGGCTGGGAGCCTCTCCGAGCCCCTCCGGGGAGAAGATCGACGACCGGTACATGGTCGACAAGGAGCTCGGCCGCGGCGAGTTCGGGGTGACTTACCTTTGCATGGACCGGCAGTCCCGGGAGCTGCTCGCCTGCAAGTCCATCTCCAAGCGCAAGCTGTGGACGGCCGTCGACGTGGAGGACATTCGCCGGGAGGTCGCCATCATGAACCACCTCCCCAAGGACTCCAGTTTCCAGCATCGTGTCGCTTCGGGAGGCGGTGGAGGACGAGCAGGCGGTACACCTCGTCATGGAGCTCTGCGAGGGCGGCGAGCTCTTCGACCGCATCGTCGCACGGGGGCACTACTCGGAGCGCGCTGCGGCTGCTGTTACGCGAACCATCATGGAGGTCGTCTAGCTGTGCCACCGTCACGGGGTTATTCATCAGGATCTCAAGCCGGAGAATTTCCTCTTTGCCAGGAAGAAGGAGAATTCCCTGCTTAAAGCCATCGATTTCGGCCTCTTCATCTTCTTCAAGCCTGGTAAAGTTCACATCTTTTCTAAAGAAATTCAAAAAAGGAAGCACATTTGGTAGGAAATGGGGCTTTTTGGAATGCTTTTGTTTGTGCTGAATCTGTCAGAAATTTGAGTGCTTGGTGGCATTCTAAACTTGACTATGGGGAAGCACAAAATGGTTGCTTGATTGGAGGTAGAGACTGGAGACGAGGGAGAGAGGCGATTCTTAGTGGATGTATTAGAAATTCTTCTTAGTATTCGTGTGTTGCTCTTCATCTGTCTTTATTAGTGGGGTGCTGTTCTCTGTATATTTTTTGTGGAAATGCAGCAGACTACATAGAGGATGAATTAGAAATTCTGCTTAGTAAATATTTGTGTGTTGCTTAATGGGGTGCTGTTCTCTGTGTATGCTTTTGGAGGTGAACAATGAAGATAGATATAGCCCTTTCTTTATGTTCTTTGTGCTCGCTTCATGCTGTAAATAACCCTGTCAGTTTTCTTCTCCCGAAGTCTAGTGCTCTTTTTGGAATTTTTTGTTCGTAACTGAAACTGATTTCTGAGACATGAGTTGATTCTTAGACAGATTTCATAGTTTTATAGTTTGGGGAAGTTAACAGTTTGAATACCTCTGTGTTTCTTCTTCACTGGCAACTTTATAACTAAATCGATTTTGTGTTCATAGTGTCCGTGTCCGTCCATGTCCGTCCGTGTCTGCAACGGACACATGCGGACGGACACATAGGGGTGTCCGCACGAATGGCGGACGGACGGACACTTACTTTTAGAGTAAGCGGACGGCTCCGGACCTAGCTTGTCCGCGTCCATGTTCGTCCGTTTACACCCCTAATCTTTTGTCATTTAATTTACTACAAATTATCTTAAACATTATATTCTCTCCGTTTGGAGTTATTCTTCCCATTTGATAAAATTTTGTTCAACATTACTCTTCCCATTTGTGGATTCTCATGTGACTGGAGATATAGTGTTTGTTATTAACTGCTGTATGTTTTATAAAGGGGAGAACCAAAAAATGGATAGAGCATTGGAATATATTACAAGAATCCTTATTCTTAAGTGGTTTGTTTTGGAGAAGTGCCGTGACTTCTCAGTGGGACCCATAGCCTAATAAAAATAAAGACTTTTTAAATTTTATAGAGTAAATCCGAACATAGGGAGATATCAAAGTAGATCATCAAGCTAAAGAGGACATTTTGCATTGAGTGTAAACAAATTTGGCTCTCCCTAATTCTGCTCCAGGTTAACATCCTTGTGATCTGAGTTGGCCGTTTGGGGCGTGATTAAAAGCAAAACATCCACAGGGAAAAATATATTCACCTCAGTGGATGTTTTGCTACATTTTTGCATCCATGTTTTTTTCCTATCCAATTGAAACACCTCAGGTTGTGTTTCAGCTGGACAGGGAAAAAATATACTGTGGATCTGAAAAATCCACTCTAGATATTTGCTTATAATCACGCCCCAAACGGCAAACAGATTCACCAATATCACTGTGTTATTGTATAAAAAAATATTGCTCTGTTCGGAAATAATGAGTAGATCCCATAAAAATTCATTTTTATTAGACCGTGGGGCCTACGTCAAAATCATGTCACCTCTTCCCGAAGAATCTCTAAATCAATTATTCCCTATCTTTTCTTTTGCCAGGCTGGCATGTACTTGACTTCATATGCCAATTTCTGAATGGCTGGGGGCCGTTTGGGGTGTGAAAAAAACCAAATATCCACCGTAGATAATCCACCTGAAACGGTAAAAAGTTCATAACGAGAGGTCCACATCTGCAAAGAAACACGTGGATATGGTATTAGTGGGGCCCATAAAAAAGTCACGTCCAAACATTATACTGGGAGAGTGAAGTAGAAGATGACTTTTTATCAAATTGGAAGAGTAAAGTAGAATGGAGGGACTATCACTTTGCGTTCCAGACGAATTGTTTAGTATCTACATAGGAATGTTGGACGAGAAGAATGAAGAGGAGGTAGACGAAATATGTGTGTGTGCGTGCATGTCTGTGAGAGAAAGCGCATTACTAATCAAGTAGGAATGATATTTGGATGAAACTACACGCCTTGTTGAAACATAACGAAACTGGGAGTCAAAGCCCTAAGCAACCAGAAAAATAATTTTCCTAATCTAAGCTAGTTGCAGAAGGGAGATTGGTGAATAAGTCGGTCCTCTGTTGGGTAAGGTCATAACCAAGGAATTCCATATCGGCCGATATATCGATATGGGGTCCCACCTGATAAAACAAAACGGCCTAATATCTTTTTCCAAAAAATTTTAAAATATCGCCAATATATCAGTTTTGGACTGATATATTATTATTTTTAAAAAAAAAATATTTAAAAAAAAAGAAAAAAAATAATTTTTCCGGTTGTTTCCCATCCTAATATGCATTTTTATACATATTTTGAAATCTATGTTTTATCTAAATTAGTATAACTCATTTTAGAAGTTAGATTGTAAAAATATACAGTAAAAATTAATTTTCGACCACCGATATTTTGTCTCGATCGATATTTTATCAATATCCGATACGGAATTCCTTAGTCATACACATCGTTGTTGCCATTAAAAAGGCTCACGATGCGCATGGCGCACAGCTAACTTTTCCAAACAAACAATATGTAGCGGAAAATTGGGTGGAGGGCACATTGGCAGACTCTTCACTTCGTTAGCTTTGCCGTGGAAGGCCATGGAACGGTAGACACTATCTGACTGTCTGGTAGAGCTGATGGATACCCTCTTATAACGCCAAATGCTCAAATAGGAATCTCTTTTTATGGAGGTAGCTCAAATAGGAAACTTATCATCTAATTTTCTGGTTTCTATTCCAGTAGAACTCATTTTCAAATATCTAATACAACTCGAAATTTTAGTAGCCGGTTCTAGTCAAATATAGTAATGAATTTGAACTTTAGACAATTAAATTATGTAATCAAAACCAAGAAACTGAGGTCAAATCTGTGATGCACTTTCTAGTTAGCAGCTTACTCTCATCAGCAAGTTAAGATCTTGGAGACCATTAGGAGACAGACTGTTAGGTGATGTTCTTGGACGAAAAACTGGTGGGTACTTTCTTTCCTACTTGAGCCTCTTTGCAGAAGGTTTGAAATTCTCTTCAGTATAGAATTCGAGGCTATGTTTGGGCTAATGAGGATCGATTTTGCTTCTCCTCATTCTTCTCCTCCAAGTCCTCCATCTCCTCTGCCGGTAAGCGTGGGTCCGGGCTCCAGGAAGTACTCCTTCTCCTCGTCGCCTTCACGGTCACCGCCATTTTCACCTCCAGGCTCGTCGCCAGAGAGCACACCCCTGCTTTCGAGACAATCGCCGCCACGCCAGCCAAAGGAGCCATCTTCTTTTTCTCTCGATCGGGTTATGATTAATGAGTCACGGCAGCAGAGCTCATGCTTCATTGACATGTAGGTTGGCTTATTCTACACAGAGGAGCTATTGTTTTATTTCATAATAGTAATACATCCATAATTTAGTGAACAATATGACTCAGGCACGCTCTTGTCGAATGTGACACAACGTAAGCACTCCATGCACTGTCCTATCAGAAAAATATAAATCAAATTCTCACAGTTTTTCTGAGTTAGCTCTCTCAAATCACTGCAATCATAAGCTTTTCAAGGAGGAAAGATATTGAGAAGTTACCACTAGTATATCTACATAACTTTATAGCAACAAGAAAATCTGCGTAATTGGAAGTAAATAATAATAGAGTACACGCTTGAGATAACTAAGACAATCAAATGAATTATAAGATGCTACTGATTCTTCGATTAAAAGAATGCTGCTGATGGTATTCTTCTTATCTTGTTTTTTGCAGTTTGGAATGGCTGTTCCTTAGATGCTGCCGCTGCTGCCCTGTCCTTCAGGGCTAATCTACCATAAGTCCGTCGAAGGAGACACTAACAAAAAAATTTCTCCTAACCACAGTAGTTTAAAGAAGACTTGTATTACAGAAATAAGGATACTTGTGCAACTTTTGTCAATTAAACAATTGCATTTGCTCGTGTCATGCGTACATTAGCAAAGTTCATAACTTCATATCTTCTCTCCACAGGTTCAAAGCAGGCCCTGCAATTTCTCAAAAGATAGGCCATTTACTGTGCGTTTTGTGCAAAAACTCCCAGAGACTACTGGAGACAGTTCCATAACTTAAAATGCAAATCCACCTCAAACAACTTCCCTCCCTGAGACAGTTTAAATATTTAAAAGCAAACTCAAAGTTCCGACTTCCGGAGAGCACAAATGCTCTGCTCAGTAAATGAGAATGCGGATTTTCTTTTCTCCATTGCCCCATCACCAATTCAAATACATTTGCCAGTTTTCAATGCACATTGTACAGTCGCCATCATTCCAGGAAGCGAGCACTAGGAAAAACACATTACACCATTGTGCCTTAAGAATAATAAAGGCATCCATCTACATTACCAGACGAAAGAGCTTCTACTCAAGGCTGGTGGCTCAAGTTCCTGAATACGGGTTAAATTGGTTGCTTTAGTCAGAAACCAACTATTCTGTTTGTCTCTTGTGTTAGGAATTGCTGGAGTAGAGGGCACTTGGAAAGCAATGAATCATAAATAAACCCAAAATATAGTAGCTATACATGAAATGGATACTCATAAATAAACCCAAAATATAGTAGCTATACATGGAATGGATACTCAATTTACACGTAATCTTAGCTAGGGAAGCATCCAAAACTTGCCCCGGGTACTGTAATCTTTTTGCTCACTAGACGTCAACAAACCGTCGGCAGCGAGCACTGTTCACAGATGTAGGCTGTAGATAGGAGCTGAAAAAATGAGTAATCAATATCCGATCCCACTGTTCACATTTCCTGCACAATAAAAACATGAATGTAACACTTGCAAACCAACACAACTGCAAAAGCTAGAAACATTAACTGCTTGGAGAATCGGCAGTAATTCTCAAAATAAATTGAACATGGCACAACCATTTTTCTCTTTGCATGATAAACAGATACTGCCAAACTTTTTCCATATTATCTACTAATGTATGCTGATAAAATGATGTCAAATAAGTTTCAGTTATAACTTATACAAAGGTGTTAACACGCCAGCCTCTCATATTCGGCATAAAAGCAAGCAGTTTGGCAAAAGAACTTGCATCTACAATTTGCGTTTTCTTTGAGATAGCCAATTAATAATCCGTAATGTTGTCAATATTATCAGTAAATGCACAAGTCATCCAAGAGTATGAACTCAAAATTATAGAGAACCAACCTGAAATTGCCGAGGTCTGAGACGGCCATGCAGGTAATGACATCTCTTCATAGTTCAAGCAACCAGAACATCAGATATTCCTGAAAACTCAAAGGCAAACTTCCTCCACTAGAATTTCTTCTTATCAACATATGCTTATCCCCACAAATGCAGCGATTTCTATAACTTACCTCGCGCAGAGATAGAGAGAGAGATGAAATTGACGATGATGATGGCCATGGTGCAGCTATATTGTCACTTAAATCACATGTGAAACTGAAGCCAGTCAAGTTGTCAAAGACCACATCGGAAGGCAAACTTGGAAGTAAACAGCCTAGACACATTACCAACTTCTCATAGAAAAAATTTTAAATGAGATCACTCTCATATAGCTTATATGAGGCCAATTCATGTCATAGCCTTTAGATCTTGATTTGAGGGTTACAAAGGTGAGTAAGGTTCACACTACCTACCTACTACCCTCCGTCGGATCAGAATCCAACCACCCAAAAAGCTAGCCTCATGCTCCTTATAAGAATGATCTCATATAAACCAATCTCATAAAAAAATGGCAATAATAAGTTCCACACCCAGGTTCTCATTTTATATATGATTTTGAGCAGAAGATCCAACAAACAGAAAGACGAGTCACCACACTGTTACATTAGCTGATTTGCTAACATAACCCTCCTATTATCCACGTCCTTACTTGACAACTCCCTCCGACCAGAAACAGTAGGTACTGGAGAATTGAATTTTTCAAGCCACAGTGAACCCCCAACTGGGGAAGGCCTATGTGACTGAAACCAGTCTTCAGCCTAATCGTACTTACTTTTTCCGGACACAGGAAAAGGCAGATGTACCAACTACCAACTACTTTCGGATGGAGGGAGTATTTCACAATCGAAAGGAAAATAATGGGCATGGAACCCGAGACTAGAATACATGCAAAAAGAACAGCCAAACAGCTGCTAGAAAACCAAAGTCTCTACTCTCTAGTGAGGTGCAGCACAAATTAAAAAACAAATAAGAAGACAGTTTCTAACCTTGCTGCCCGTATACTGTTCCAGTTGAAGGTTGCAGGTGGACACAAATAGTAGAACGACTCATCACTCAAAATGTACTAAAGAAACATCCCTTAAAAGCATGGAGAAGTTACGAAGAAAAAATGTCAACGTATAACTTGTAAACTGAAGTTTTTCAAGTCAACATCACAAAGCTGGTACAGATTAGCCATAACACCACCCTTCTGTAACTTTGAACCAAATGAGACAGCACAGTTAATAGCTTGCTTAGTAGTAATGAGCATCTGCTATTGTCGCAATATTGTAAGTATTTGAGCTGCAACAAGAAGGATTTGGAGATGTTAAACCAATGCATGCTTTAATTACTTCTGCAGGCTCCTTGAACTCCACAAGACAATCTGGTAGGTCATAAAACTAATAAGTTCAAGCCAGTGACCGTGAAAATCAAATCCATATTAACGCCCGAGTACATAGCCAACTACACACAAACCTTTGTTAACCTTGCAACTAGATAATATACGGAAGGCGGTGTTAGCAGCATCAGCCGAAAGCTTCCTGGAGAGCCATGCATACGCCACACCTTTACAATCACTAAAGGTATCAATCGAATTAGCGTTTTCACTAACAAGAGGACTATCCAAAAGACTTGATGCTCTTGGTGATATACGAAATGCAGCATCCATAATTGCGGGCTGACAGACTGGCCTACAGGCTACAGCAGTCCTTAGTGAATCAATGGTGCTACATGATTCTAGCAATTTAGAAGTGTTAACCATCTTTTCAAAAGTTGCTACATCCTTCACGGAACAAGATACATTTGAAGGTTTTATCATGCAAAGTAAAGGTACCTTACTACTTGCACCTCAGCTAGTCAATATACTGATTATGTTAGAGAAACAATGATCAGTTGCAGCTGCCTTGTTCAACACAAGGGTACCTAAACCACCACCATTACCATAGTCCATAGCCACCTTGGAAATATATAAACTGTTAACTTAAGGGCAACATATCACATTTCATTGATTTCCAACAAGTGCAGCCAAGGAACAATCTGAGGCCCACAATGACACCACTGGATGTGTTTCAGATGGTTAATGGATAACCCAAGTGGATGTTTGTGATTTTTCACAAGCCAAACGGCCCCTAAATATCGTAACTACACTGAAAAATTTCTCCGAATGACAGCCTTCATTTATGGGGAATTTATATAAAAAATCATGAAAAAAATTTTTTTTACCAAAATGTGGCACTGTAGCAAATATTTACCGAAATGGTGTTCTGACAAGCCACGCAGGCGCCCGCGTGGCGCGGGCGCTTGCGTGGCTTTTTTTTTAAAAATTAACCCAAAAGGCGTCGGTTGAACCGACGCCTTTCGGGTTAAGAAGAAAGGCGTCGGTTGAACTGACGCCTGTTGAGAGGCGTCGGTTCAACCGACGCCTTTCACTACCTTAACGAAATTCGTCCCATTTTAAACAGGCCGTCACTTCAACGATGCATATCTTTCTCATTTTTGATCCGTTTTTGTCCATTTTTTTTTCATTCTTCCTTATTTTTAGTGCTCTTTCTAGTCATTATGATATCATGAAGATGTTGAGCCATCGCATACTATTTATCGTAGTTTTTGTGGTATTTTTTTCGATAAATGGTATATGATGGCTCAACATCTTTGTGATATCATGATGATCAGAAAGAGCACTAAAAATAAGGAAGAATGAAAAAAAAATGGGCAAAAACGGATTAAAAATGAGAAAGATATGCATTGTTGAATTTTGTCCCACTAAAATAGCTCAAAACAAGAGGCGTCCGTTCAACCGACGCCTTTGACTACTTTAACGAAATTCGTCCCATTTTAAACAGGCCGTCATTTCAACGATACATATCTTTCTCATTTTTGATCCGTTTTTGCCCATTTTTTTTTTCATTCTTCCTTATTTTTAGTTCTCTTTCTGATCATCATAATATCACAAAGATGTTGAGCCATCATATACCATTTATTGAAAAAAATACTACAAAAACTACGATAAATAGTATGCGATGGCTCAACATCTTCATGATATCATAATGACTAGAAAGAGCACTAAAAATAAGGAAGAATGAAAAAAAAATGGACAAAAACGGATCAAAAATGAGAAAGATATGCATCGTTGAAGTGACGGTCTGTTTAAAATGGGACGAATTTCGTTAAGGTAGTGAAAGGCGTCGGTTCATTCTTCTTAACCGACGCCTTTCGGGTTAATTTTTAAAAAAAAAGCCACGGGGGCGCCTGCGTGGCTTGTCAGAACACCATTTCGGTAAATATTTGCTACAGTACCACATTTTGGTAAATTTTTTTTTTTTCATGATTTTTTATATAAATTCCCCTTCATTTATTGAAGGTATATTAAGCAGAGGGGAATCGAGAGACACGTCCACAAACCACAGCCCACACACTTCCGCAGGCCCAAAAAAATATCAGACCATCTTCCCTCCTCATGGGCCTCTCCGCCTCCAAACGAGTCGCCCGCATCCTCGACAGCTCGCCCGACTTCCACGCCGCCTACAACTCCGTCTACGACGACTGCCTCGGCCTGGCCCAGCGCGCTTTCCCCGGAGTCCGCCCGTACCAGCTCCCCGGCGCCGCCTTCCGCCTCCACCTGGCCCTCTCCGCGGCCCCCCTTCCCATCATCAAGCGGTGGGCCCCGTCGCCGCCGACCCAGGCCCAGGTGGACCGCGCGAGCAGAGCCGCGGCCGGAGACGACGGGGCGGAGTGTTTGAGCCGGGTCGAATTCAGGGCGTTCGCGGTCGAGCTGTTCCGAGACGTGGTCGTGTCGAACGCGCGCGAGCGGGTGATGCGGCGAGTCCCGGTCGGGGTCGCGGGAATCGCTGGGTTGGGTGCGCTGACTCGGTCAGGGAAAGGCGTGGTTGGGTCTGTGATGGGAATCTACGCTTTGGGGGTGGCTGCTGCTGTTTACTTGAGTATGAATAATTAGCATCTCCATTCCACATTAATAGTCCAAATTCATTTCGAAAAACCAAATAGGACTATTAATGTGGTACGGAGGGAGTATCATAAAATTTGACTTCGTACGTGCATTGTGTATAGTAATTAAATAGCTGGTGTGTGATCTGGGCAAAATTAATCAAAAGATTTAGGAGTCAGGTATGTATTTTTTTTTTAAAGAGTCAGGTATGTAATTTAAATGAGCTGAAACTGGACGAAGCGTACAGAAAGCTTATGAGATATGTGGCCTTTGTTTGCTTTGCCTTCAGAGCTTGGTGCAAACTGTAATGGGACATTGTTGCCTTTGTTTCCTTTCCTTTTCTGAGCTTAGTTGGTTACCTTTTTTTGGGCACTATGAACTTGTACAATAAGGATACCTGTCATAGAGGGTTACAAACTTACAACTTCATAAGGGAGGGTTCCGGAACCGAAATAAATGTAAAAAGGTAAGAGTAATTCACATTGCTCTTGCCCTCTGGTAGTCACAACGTTTAATAGCTCCATTTGGACATATAGTATTTTTGTTGAATCGTGTTGGACGCGAGTTTCGAGGAAATGCTGTACACTTTGGAGCTATCAATATGGAACAAACTTTCCAAATGGTGCTATTAATATGAGACTTAAGAGTAGTATTTGTGGGATTTGCTCTTTGTACTCTGCTATCTAGCTAGTGGCAGAAAGTGTGCATCTAATAACATCCGTTTCAAAGCCATTTCTCTGGCAACTTAAGGTCCCTTTATTTCTTACTTGACGAGAATAGGGAAGCTAGCGGGTTTGGATACCAAATGGGGGCCTCATTTGCTGCCTACCTGCTTCCATTCAGGCGAATGGCTACCTATTTCCATTCTGCATGCCGACATTCAATGTAAGAAATTCGACGGAAATTTTCATTTACATTCCGCCCATTTACTATCCAAGCAACCAGTTAGCTTTCCTAATTCCGTTGAATGTGCCATTCAGCTGAATGTCTACCTATATGCATTCCGCATCCAAACGCATTTAACCGATATTCAATGGAGTAAGTTCAACCGAATTTTTCATTCACACTCCACCAATTTGGTATACCAAACAACCCAGCATGCTTTTCACCAGCACAAATGCTCCAAATCACATCAAGTCCTATTGATCACCAATTGTGCTTATGATCACACACCGAGGTAAATGACATCTATGTTGACGAACGGTTATTTTATGCCATCCATGGCACAAAGCTACGGGGAAGTTTACTCTTCATGTTAATCAATACAACAATGCCAAAATGCTTCTCCTCCCATTCCCCTTTCTTCATACTCAATGTCCTTTAGTTCGAGGAAATGAATCTCATCATTAAAAATCTAGCATTCCTCAAACATAATTTAACCCTGCTAAAACTTAGCCAAAGGCCGCTAGCTCTCCCATGAAGCATACAGTACAGTCGACAGACTGTAGGTGAACTTACATTGAGGGACAAAAGGCAGCACACTAACCAGGTTCAAAACTCACTATCCATCCAGCTGAACATATTTGTTTTCAAGGTCTTTGAAAGTTCACGAGCTAGTAAACTAACAATCTAATCCATGAAAGAACTAGTTACTTGAGCATACAAAATGGCAATCATCACCATCATGCATTGCAGCGATACTGTAGTAAAAATCACTCTAGTAATTGTTACTCCAAATCTTAATCAATTTCATAATTATCAAGACAAGAAGGATCGCTTTCTTAAAGCATATGTAAACTAGCAGTAGAAAGAACTGGAAAATGTATGTCACTAAGCATATAAAAGCTCCAAAATGTGTCTCTTATCAAATTCACCGATATGAAACCCATATGACATGCTTCATTTTAAGCTTCGTATTCTCCTGAAGGCAAATCCCAACACTGAACAGAGCATGTGCAATATGCAACAAAAAATTGTCTGGAATTGCAAGGTTTTCCGATATACACAACAAGCATGACATGAGGAGTCATTTCTTCATAATAAAAGATTTAGCTCCGGTTCAACATTCAAAATCGCCCAGCTCTCTACCATGAAGCATACATAAAAAGTTGGAGATTTAGCACTAGATAGGCTGTAGGTAAACTATAGTTCTTTATTTGAAGGACAAGCAGAACAATAACCAGTTTCAGAGCACACAGGCACATCCAGCTGTACTAATTTCTTTTCAAGTCTCTTGAATGTTCATGAGCTAGTGAACTCACTCTCTAATCCATCAAATCACATTTAGCATTCAAATTGCTAATCATCATCCCATTAAAGTGATAGCAACTAAGGAATCACTCACTATTAAAAAAACTTAGGAATCATTCCACTTACAGTCAATCACAATTTTAGTTAAATCACATTTTTTCAGTTAATTTCAAAATTTTCGAGTAAGGATCGTGTTATTTAAAGCAAACATAAACTGAATTACTATCCATGACTAACAGAACCATCAAGAAAGTACATAAACTTGCCACAAACACTTCTATTTCCTTTTCTTACAACCATCAACGAAGTCCATAAACTAACAGAAAACTCAGAAAGTACAAGCATTACAAAGAAAGTAAGAGGAAGTTAAGATAAAAAAGCAACCTTTTTATCTTACAACTGTCTATCAGCCGCAGTGGCGACGATCGGCAAGTAAGGCGTCTTCCCCAGAACGCAAGATACGACGCTGTACACGAAGCAAGCCACGATGAAGACGAAGATGAAGTCATAGGCCATGACGAGCAGACGGACCCCGAGGCCGGAGCTGGGGTTGAGAATCCTCTGGAAGAGGAGCGGGATGGAGAGCAGGACTTCAAGAACAACAGCCTGCATGGCGTTGAAGCGGACGTAGCGGGAGAAGGAGGGGTTGCGGACGACGCCGAGGTAGAGGGCGAAGAAGGCGATGAATCCAGCGTAGGGTAGAGAGCGGTATAGAGACATGAGGGGGAAGAGGGGCTCGAAGGCGAGGGCAAGGGAGGGGTAGCGGGAGAAGAGGAAGCGGCCGTACTGGACGCCGTTGAAGAAGGGGAGGAAGTAGGAGGCGGCGGAGACGAGGCGGTCGGTGACGGGGGTGGTGGCGGGCCGGTTGGAGGCCCGGGGGGCAGCGGCGCGGGAGGGGCGGGGATTGGAGGAGAGGGGTCGGAGGGCCGGGCGGGGGAGGCGGAGAGGGGTGGGGAGGAGGGAGGGGCGGAGGAGGAGGGGGAGGGAGGCCATTGTTTTCCGACGACGATTGGGAGGAGAGAGGAGATTGCCGGGGAAATGGGGGTTTTGCTAGGGTTTCTAATTTGAATCGCTGAGTTTAGTGGAGGCCGGAGTGAGTTGCTAGCTCTATGTTAGACGGCAGTGAACTCGCTCTCATGCCACAATGCCGGGTGGAGATCCAACCCAGCTCTCCTCACTCAGAAATTACACGTTATGCCATAAATTTTGGAGATCGACGGCTGGCATAAAAATGACGTGGCCAGGCCATTCCTGCACTTACACAGTTACACTAGAGCACCAACGCGCCAAATATGCATTGGTAGTGCATTAAGTATACTCAATAATTTCTTGAGGGGCTCTAAGACAAAAATTATTATTGGGTTCAATCGGCAGTCCATGTCATTTTATATCGATGGCGCACATGTATGTGCTCTTTGATTAGTATCAAATGAATAGTCATGAACGACCTCTACTTCCACAAAAAATTATGGCATACTCATTGGCATGTGAGAAATGAGCAAAATACCCCTCATAAGTGAAATAAATGTTACAACTACATCCAGATGAAGCGAGTAATTAATAACAAAATTGACTGACATGAAACCAAATTTAACTTATCACATTTCTCACAGTTAACTCTGACAATTCACAAGTATCACAATTATCTACAGTTTTACTATGAGGGCTGTTCCGATCATTTTATGGGGGCGTATGTGCCATATCTGATGTGTGTGTGAGAATTTCAGGAATTTCGATAAACAACGACAGATATATGTGTTTTAGCAGAAGTTTTGACAACAAGTATTCTGCATGACTTCTTCCTGCACATAATATTTTCTTGTTGTGTGAACGAAAATGTCATGCAAAACACCAGTGTTTATTTGAGACACGCATACTAGTGTTTTGATTTGGACTCGCGCACAAATTGGTGTTCACAAAATTTCCTTGTGCACCTTATAATTTCTCCCTTGTCTATCAAAAAAAAAGTTTCTCCTTTGATGATTCCATCATTTTATTTATTCTCCTCATCAATCCTGATATTCTGGTTGAAGTTATCGATGAAAAAAAATTAAATGTGCCTTTATTAATAACAAAATTTACATATGAGATATGTAACAAAAAGCCATGAAATGCACGTTTAGTCTCTTAATAAACCCATAAAAACATATTACCCTAGTTGTTTGCTTACGAATTTTTTGAAAAACATACATGGAAAATCCAATTCCAAACGGTCAAAAGGCCATATGGATCACCAAGAGGCTTCAGGCGGCTTCCAAGTTGTTGCTTAACGTGTTAGCTTGTTGTTTTCATTAATACTCTGCTGGTCCAGTCAATAACTCCAACCTCTTGACAGTTAATTCAGAGTTTCAGACCTTGACGAGGTTTTAGGTTCCCAAATGCCCTTCCTCTTCATTATTAGCAGAATGCAATCTATTATGGCCAATTTTGCTATATAACATAGGAGAATAATTTTCTTCAGTTTGAATTCAAAAGGTTGTTACTTTTAAGGTGCAAATTTTGTATTTCAATCCATAATATTGTATAAAAAATATAGCTTGAATCCTTAGGAAAAAGAGGAAGACGCAAAAAAGGAAGCATATAGACACGTCCAGTCTACCGGTCTCTGGTGGTAGACTGGAAGGTCATCTAAAGGTTACATTTTGTGGTCCGGTAGACCGTTTCTATTTGAGATAGACCGGACTTCACGGGACATTGCTTCTGATAAACCGGTACCCTGCGGGATGTTGCGAGAAACTTTTATTCCAATGCGGGTTTGGGATTCTTTCTCTTATTATGTTAGGGGATTTATGGACATCCAATGGCCTATATAAGGGGGATTCTAGGGATTTCTAATGTTATCTATCTCTTGTGTTCTCTCTATATTTACTCAAGGGTTGGAGTAATTGAGAGGTTTGATTCAGAAGGCTTGTTTATGTTCAATGTTGAGGAAGGGTTTGAGCACGAGAGCTTATAATCTCAAAAGGATTTAAGATATCACTATTGTACTTAAGTTCTATGACACAATGGAATGAAAATCTTTTCTTGGTGGTGAGGCGGCTTGGTGGCCAGACCAAATGTTAGATTTCTCAAGCGACTGTCTCCGGCTTGCGCGGATCCATCCTTTTTTCACAAAAAATATTCTCCAAGTGCTAGCTAAACCATTCTTATGTTTTCAATATTCAAACTTCACTAACCCACCAAAAACATCAGCATGTCCGTGACCTTACTTCAGCCTGCATGACTTATTCAAAAATCCCCGGTGACCCGGTCAACAATGTATAGATTTATTTATACATATTCCCACCAAAGCAATTAGCAAAAAGAAACACAATTTCTTTGTTGTTAACTTGTTATTGATGGCATCTTAACTTGTCCATTATCAAGAATCAAATTGGTTTATCCTTCTAAGAAGCAAATTTTGTTGTTTAAATCGATATTCTCATCTAATCACAAAAAAAAACATGGCCTCACTAAGTGCTAATCTATGTTTAAGTTTAAATTTCACTTCAGCCTGCATGAATGACTCGTTCAATAATCCCTGGTCAACAAGAAACCATTGAAATTCTATACATTTCCCCTCCAAAAACATAAGCAGAAGAAGATAAAAGAGTACAAATGTACCACTGACGTAGAATCAAATGAGGCTGGCTAGATACTCCAAGGCCAACTCTAGCAACCATCTATAAATACTACTACATACCCAACAACCATCACATCCCATTCCTCACTTCATAAACTTCATTCGCCTGCAACCACAACCTCTCACAGAGACTCTCAAGCTTGTCCCACTTCCTTTCTTAATCCGCTAAAATCTTGTGCCGATGGAACTCCGGCGAGCGTCTACCCTTCTCTTGGTCATCGTTGTGTGTTTTGCCATTATTGGGGTGGAGACTGTACGAGCCACCAGGGTTCTTTCCGAGGATTTTGCCTGCGAAAATCATCTGGTAGCATATCCTTCCATGTACAACAAAGCGAGGTCGTTCATGGGCTGTTGGATTGGTCGACTAGCAGCTGGTCCTAGCCCAAAAGGCCCTGGACATTAGGATGCATGATTGTTGTAAACGATTGGGTAGCTGATGTATATAGAAAGGAAAAATATATTCATTTTTTCATGAATATATTTTTCATGTTAAGGATATACAGAGAAGTTGAAGTCTGCTGTTGCAGAGGATCTTAACAAACAAGATAGTTTCCTTAATCAATTAATTGCTTAGTGATGGATTGTAAGAAGGCCTCTTGTTTCTTTCAACAATTTTTTTTAAAAGAAAGAACAAGCATCATCTCGGCATTGATGATTTGTACAGGGTGCTGTCATTGCATATTGTGATCGCATGAAATCTGCCCATGAATAAAAAACCTTATAAGCAATTTGAGGGCACTTCTTGCAAAGAAAGAAAGGTACACATGAAGTGGTTTAGGCTGTTGCAAAAATCAATGCTTGATTAATTTAAAATCGTAAATTCAGTTTTTTTATTGCTGCAACTGCGGCTTGTTGTAACTCACAGCCATTTACAGCGCAAGATCCTTTATCCTTTTGGAGAGCTCAAGCTCCCTTATTGGAACATCATGTGAATAGCGAGTACATGCAACGTGAGGAACAGAGCATTCCAGACAAGAAAGACCCTCAACAGAGGGTAACAAGTGAGCATTCAGTTTTCAAGCAAAAAAAAGTGAGGATTCAGTTATTAAAGTAAAATAAATAGATGACAAAATTGATTTGCTTGTACAAAGAAATACAGGCTGAAATTTTTTTGCTTGTCACAAATCATGCTCTAGACTAACTTAACAAACAATCTAATTTAAAAGAGCTACTAAGAAAAGTGCCATAGCATCATCATCCGTGTACCCTCCCCGGGTGAGATGTACATCAGATCAGCCCTGCTACTGCCAAGACGCTACATAGCCATTGCTTTCAATAAGCACCGTGTATAGTTTGTAATATGTGGCTAAGTCTTCAAAGACTGCATAAGATTACATAGTTTTCAGATCTGCACATGTTAAACGGTTGCCCTCTTTCATGTATTCTCAGTCTTAACTGGTCTCATGGTCATAACCTGACGCCCTTCCTGTCCGACCAATTAATATAGACTGTGTTTGAGCTTGCTCACTTGCCACCTCAAGTCCATGGTAAGATCGAGAAGCGAAAAATTCAGTGACAGATTTTGGTTTTCCCTTTATAACAACAGAACTTGAATTTTTGTCAACCAATGTTAGGGCCTCTTTTGTTGCCTTTGCCAAAACAAGCCCTCTTTCCTTCTGTTCCTCTTCTGTGTCTGCAGATTAAGCAAATCCAACAAATAGTAACAGTTTAGACAGAATAGTAATGCTGCAATAATGACAAGATTTCCAGCTAGAAAAGAGCACAGAATATGACTGAAAATAAAAACAGAACATTGCCACAAAAAAGACAGAGAAACACCTTTTAACTCAAGATCTTCAACATATCCGCCCTCAAAGAAAGAAAATCTGGTTTCTTCTCCCGCAAGCCGCAACGAAGAAGATGCCATTAAATCCCTAAACTCCACTACATAAGTTCCTGTCCACTGGCTTCCTCTGCATCAAATAACAACAAAGATGAAAGATTAAGGCAAGAGACATACACAGTTACAGCAGCATCTCACGATAGGCATAACGTTTGTTTAGATCTTTGCTAACGGCAATCACCCCAAACTAAAAAATGCTCATGAAAGACCTATATCTTCGTATGAAAAGAGGAACCTGCTTCATAGTGGAAAACTAAACTTTCACAATGCTTAAATATGTGTCCACACTCAAACATTAGCACCATGCGTGGTTAGGTCCAAGGCAGATAAATATGGTACACAAGATTGATATAGAAACAATAAGCTATAATATATCAATAGTAAAGGAAGAAATGGCAGTACCTCCTAAAAGCTAGCATCGCTTCAAAAGGTGTGATGACAGGAGCCAAAAACTCTTTGCTATCCAAAAGAGCAGTTTGTGCACAAGAAACATAGACAAATACGTCACACTGTCCAAAGCAATAGCGCTTATGTCAGAATTCAAAAGCATTCCCTCCTCTCTTTGAACTCTGAACTCATTCCAAGTTCCATATAGTGTCACATATTTAGCTCAAGATGAAAATCAGAAAAGATTCATGAAATATAGAAAGTCTGATGCAAGTAGTTAAAAGAGTGACCTCCGGGAAATTGGCTAGTTTGGCAGGATTTGGTCTACCCATAACAAACAAATAAGCTTTTTTTCCAGCTTCGGCAATCAGATCCTTCATTTGGTGGATCATATGAAGATACCCAGCTGCACAACATAGGCAATGTTATTCTGATCCAAGGAAAAATAACCAACTTAATTGCTAATCGCCCTCATGATTGCCCTTCTAAAAGTACATACAGATATTATGGAAGCCTTGAAAATGCTTGCAGCAGATGATCATTTACTTGATAAAATTTTTATCACACAAGCCAGAATACAAGTAAAATAAGAATATTACACAGGGAAGTGTAATTGGACGAATCTTTTAACAGACAAGACACAACAGCTTGTGCATATAATCTTTTCAAGACATATTATACACATCAATCACTGGGTTTACTAAGCATTGACCTTACAGAAATACATAATCATAGTTATTCAGTCTCATTTGCTTCCCTGTAATAATTACTGCGTATCTGTTACATATTTTTGTTGGAAATGAAACAGTGCTATAGATTGCTACAATGGTTCATCATCATCATCATCATACTCCTTATCCCAGCTATCTGGGGTCGGCGGCATGGATTATATACCGCGTTTGACTCTTATCGGAATCAAAATGGTACAAAATTCATACAAAGAAACATAGTGGCAAATTTTTACACCGGATGCCCTTCCTGACGCAACCCTCCGAAGAGGGGACAATAATAAGAAGATTCAACATCATCATATTCATCATACACCTTTCCAAATATGTGGATTGGCTTCATGACATGATGGTTGCACATGAAATATTAATATAGCCATCTACCATCACAAAGCTGGTAACAATGAAAACCAGTCTGCCTTTACATGGGAGCATGGCTTATTGCTACAATGGTTGTCATGTCTAAATTTTTCATATGCATCTATTTAACTAATTACCTTAGAAACTTCAACTGACTGATAAAGAGGAATGCTCTTATATCAACTCAAGTAAAGGTTCTAAACCAGGAAATTGTCACATTATGCCCAAACCAACTTGCAATTCATCTAGCATTACAAGATGAGTTGGCAACCTGATATCGTACAACAAATAGAAATGAAAACGTGTAAGAGAAATACCTACACCAAGCGTTCCCACCAAGATTCCCACGATATTTGCATCCTTGGCTTTTTCCACCAGGTAATACCTAACAAGTAGAGAAAATAAAGTTTCATTGTCACCAAGCAATACCACTTTATGCTGACTGTATAAGGTTGTACACGTTTGTCCAGATATCCACTCCTTTTAATGCTTTTTTTTTCATGCTCAGACCTTATTGCAATGTATACTGTTTAGAGATTATCCACAAAGGGAGGTTTGTGAGTTTAAAATAATTGCATATGTATATGAATCGTACTCTTCTTTTCTTACCTTCGTTTCAGAATCCTTTTCTGATGGAAGAAGTCTTTCTCCAGACAATTTTCTCCAGGGTCGTACCTGACTGAAGAACTAAGTTAATGTGGGACATTAATATGGTGATACACAAAAACACAGACATTAATCAACATTATACACTTCACCAGCATAGGAAGAGCATTTACTAAGATTAGTTAATGTATCAAAAGATACATTTTTTTCATTCTTATCGCTTATAGTTTAATATAATTGAACGAACATTGACCAAAAAGGTAGAGTACGAAACAATTTGCACATCTTCCTTATTTGCTTGTTGGTAAATATGATATTTTTAAGGCTTCCAAGCAAATCTTCTAACCATCTTGACTATTTCATTTGTGCTCATGTGTTATGAATTGTTTCTGAATTGCTACAGAAATCTGAAAAGGTTCAGGAAAGCCTATAAATTGAGGCTGAGAGAATTACATACAGATATGGTTGTTGAAAAGTTGTAGATTAGCATAAGGAACTACTCATCATAACAGTGGATAACAAGGCAGAAATCATGAATTGATACGCTTATATTCTTAAGTCACATAACTCAAGTTTAATCATAGAAAAAATGCATAAACTGAGAGCCAGGGCAGGCGGCTGCCCAGGCTTTAGGTGGGGCCCATAGGTTTGACTGGTTCTGATCCGTGGACCTACCACTAAAGGCTGGGCAGCCGCGCTACCGATGTATAGCATAACTCTTAATCATATCATCCAACATCCTAGTCGCGATTTCATATCCATCAAGGAGAAAAGCCTCCCACCTATTTCACAGTCACTAAATGTAAGCATAAGATTGGCAAATGCTGGGTTGTCAAAACCAATCCAAAAGATCAAGTAGTCCTCCACTTTATGACCTTCTGGCAACTTCCACGTAAGACCTCCTAAGCCATAACTCTTAATTGATCCTGCTTTCATTTCCTTTTCATCAATGCCATTGCTGGCATTCTGGAAAAGGTCTCCATCAGCAGCGAACTTATTTGAGCAACAAGCTTTTCCATCTTGTTTTTTACAATCGTAAGATGGCTTAATTATGGAGCATATAACTTCTGCATACTGGAGTTCAGAGTTGGGCCCGCATAACGATAATGCTCTTCGTGACATTGCTCCTTTTATATCATGCATGGCATGTGCATATTCCAGCCCAAAGAGTATCTGCAGCAGAAGGTAAAAAAAAAACAATGACAAGAGAATGCATAGGAAAAAGCTTAGATCAGTTGCCAAAAAGGCAAAAGACATTTCACATATCATTTTACTAAACATCCCAAGTCCAATACAGGGTTCAAACATGTATCTTTTCCAGAATGAGAATGCATGAGCAGCAGATTGTCTTATCAAACAAAAAAAAAACATGTACCAAAGCAGGCTTGGAGGTGGCAGATAAACACTCAAACAGAAACTCTACACAGGCATCCACATTGATAGCAGCCTTCCCGAAAACAAAAAAAGCCGGAAGTGTTGAAGTTCTGCAAAGAACACAATCCAACATTTAATAAGACTACCAAATAAACAGGAGAAATTCTGAAACAACAATAAGCAACACCATTGCCGCTTTTTCAAAACCTGAACACAAACTCCTGCAGGGAAAGCCGGCAAAAAAATGTAGCTCTATATAGAACTAAGAAAGAGATGAAGATAAGCGTTTACTATAATTAAAAAGGAACAAACTACAGTGCTCACTATTTGCGAAAACCACAAAAAAGATAATGTTTTTATCACACGACCCTAAGTTCCTCAAATTATAGCAAAATACTCTTAGGGTGCGTTTGGGAACAAGGATTTGATTTTGGGGATTTGGATTTTTGGGGACGAAATCCAAATTCACCGTTTGGATTTTTTCTTTAAGGGAGAGAATTTGGATTTCCACCAAAATCCAAAGGAATTTAGGAATTGACATTTTAAACGTGAGGGTGTGGATTTCTAAATGACGTCTAGGAAACGTCATTTAGAAATTCGGGGCTTGGGCTCGGGCACGGGGGAGTCGGCTTTCCCCAAATTGGTTCCTCCATCTCCTTCCCCGCCTCCTCCGGCCTCCGGCGATCGTCCCCTCTGCTCCACCCTTGCCGGCATCGGATCCCCCACCCTCAGGTCTCAGACAACTCTCTCTTGTGGCGATCTGTGCTCGACATCTAGAGGAAACCTAGGGCCTGCTATTCGCCCGCCGCCTACCGCGGTGACTCTCCCATCGCCGTTTGCCGCGTACGCGTACGAAAGCCCCACGTTATTGACCAAAACCCCAACATCCACCCCCTGAATCGCCTCCTTCACCCTCCCCATCCCCTCGTCCAGATCGCCGGCAAAGTCCACCACCACGGTCTTGATCTGAACCTTCCCAAACTTGGCCTGGATTTGATCAGACACCTCCTTGAGCTTCCCCCGGTTGCGCCCAACCAAGACCAGGTTCGGCCCCTTCCAGGCGAGCTGAAAGGCGAAGCCTTTCCCGATCCTGTCCGTTGGGCCGGTGACAAGTGCCCAGGCACCGTATCGCCGGAGGTTCTTGGGTGGTCTGAGGAAGCTGACGAAGACCCATCTCAGGAACTTGAAAGACAACTTCAGAACTATTAGGAATTCGAGTGTTAGCAAGAAAAGGAGCCACTTTGGCTGGGATTTCAGCTACTCCATGCAGTCCCACACCATTGCCACAGATAAAAAAACAGAGCAAAACAGAGCAAGCAAGCTGTGGACTTGCTCTCTGGGGATTCAGGATTTATACATGGAATTGGAAATGGGGTATGAAAGGGGGGGCAATGGAAATTAGGAAGAGACAGATGAGTGCCTTTAATAGGACGCTCAAGCTGTCCAATTTGTAGTTCTGGGACGGTTGAGGTAGATGAGCTGACCTGATAGACTAGCTTTTATGCTGAGTCTTGAGAAATCATACTAGATTTGTAGCCATTTATCATGGACCATGTGGGGATTATGTTAGGCTGGTGGGAGAACTGATATTGTCATTAATTTTTTTGTAAGGGATGATTATTCAGCTGATTGTTTAGTGAAGGGAATTTTAGTTGCTGGAATTGATATTATGTTTGACTTTGGCCAATTTGAATGCATTTACAGAAGGTAGTCACACTCTTTATTACTGAATCCCAATGTGAATAGCCTCTTCAGGAATTATATACTTGATAGTATCATGAATTGATCAGTTGCTCTGCACTTTTTCTAATCCAATGAGCTTTGATAATTTTCTTTTCAAGAGTTCGTGCCAGCAAAAAAAATCTAATAGAGGTTTTTCAGTATGTTGCTAGAGCAACTGTAGAACATGTCGGGGATCGACCAGAAATTTGTTTTTTGCGGGGGAACACTAATGCATGAAATGAAGGAATGGAGATCAAAACCCAACAAGGAGCCTTTCATGGGATTGCTGAGAGCTTTACATAAGGGTACTTACTTAAAGCAAATCCAAATCTAAATCTGAAGTTGCCCGTATAAGTTTCAAATCAAGAAATTTAACAATCTACACAGATTTATGAATCTATGGTTAAATCTCATCCATTGCCAAACAGTGAATATAGGAATATAAATCCCAATCTTCAGTAATTTAGAAATCCTAACATTCTTATATCCTTTGGCAAAATCCAAATCTGTGTTCCCAAACACACCCTTAGGGGTTAGTGAAAAAGGGATTCCTAGTTTGAAATGTATTTCAAAATGTGGAAAGCATATCCCAGGGTTTTGGGTCAGTTTTAAGATATATAGGTTAGTGAGTTAAGTGATAATTCATTGGGGATTGAATCGTGGGTTAGTGAGAAAGTGAGGAAGAAGTGAGAAACTAGCTCGGAAATTTCAATTCTTCACCCTTAAAGGTGAGAAAATCAATTCCTGACTTTACATTGATTTTAGCTTTGAAGGGGAATCTTATAAAACCCAGGGAAATATAATCCCCTATCCAAAGGAAGTGAAACAAGTTACCCACTTGAATATTTTACCCGGGTATTCAATCTCCAATCTCACTACCCCCCTTAATTTTTCCAAGCAGCTCCAAAATTTGACTAAACTGTAAAGAAAAATAGTTCTCAGTTTCGCAAGAGGAGAGGACTACGAGTATCCAATAGCCCGAATTTCAACAAAACCGAAAAATAAACAAGAAATAAAGAAGGAAGGAAGGGGAATTTTACGGGCTGAGGCAGGTATGGCCGTAGTGAACGACGCAGTCGGCATCGACGTGAGAAGCGCCGACCTCGTCGACACAGCAGCTCCCGTAGGTCGTGTCCGCCATCACGTACAGCGCCACATCCTCCCGACCCAGCGACATGAGCTCGCTTCTCAACAAACCCACCACTCTGATCGAATCCTTCAGCAGCTCGTCCGGAAACTGAACAAACGCCAAAAGATCAGCCAAACAAAAAAAGACACGAACTTTGACGAAATAGACAAGGAAGGGAGAAGAGAAGCAGGACCTGCAACCCGACCCTGGAGAAGTTCCCCTCTATGATGAATCCGGCGGTACCGGAAATCTCGTAATTCGATCGCAAATTCATCGCCGGCGGCACGGAGTTGAAGCTCCCGCGCGCAGCTTTGCGGCTCGCCCGGGAAGAAGAAGCAGGGCTGGCTGAAATACGGGGACTTGCAGTCGGACTATCGGACACGGATGCGCCTACGCCCGACTTGGTTTGTCCAAACAAATGCGGACACGGTCGAGGGATGGAGGAGCCTTCCTTGTGAAGCAGCTTGCTCGAGTGGACGACCGCCGGAGCAGCTTATGACGCCGGAGGTGCGAACTATGGCTGGCTTTCGTTCGTTCCTTTGTAATATTATCCGTCCTGTTTTAGATGCTCCATCTGAAAAATGATGATTTTATATTACATAGTAAAACCCTAATGGAGGAAAGAAGAGGTTCAAAATCCACTTAGATCCTTAGATTGCTGATTTCTTAGGGGCATTGGAATTTTATTGCAGCCACTACTCGCATAAGTGAGGTCTTGAAATTCTCACTCAAAATGAAGATTTTATTTATTGGCCCGGGCACTCTAGAAAATTTTCTTATAAAGCTTCTTAGAATTTTATTCGGCAAAAACATGCGCATGTAGTTTGATGGTCTTAGTCTGGTTTAAACAATGTATTTATAAACAAGTTTTTATCTCTTAGCTAGCCTTATCTAATGGTCTCATAATTAGCGAGGCCTATTGATTCATAACAGATGTGTTCTTTGTTGCTCTAATTTGAAAATTGTTAATCATATTATTTTTTAATGTCATTTTAGCAAATCCATTTGGGCATCCCTTCTTCACAAGTGTCATATTACTCATCGAGTTCACATTTTTAAGATGAGATTGATTAGATTCTTTAATTTTGTGCATCCAATAAGTATACTGACATCTTCTTAAAATATATCTTCAATACTTTTATCTCTGCAATTTGACATAAAAAGAATCAGAGGATTTTGTATGAATCTTCGTCCACTCCTAATTCGGTTACAAGTCTCGTCATCAATTAAGTTAAAATGGCTCTTTCGAGCTATTCTACTCAATCATTGTAATTTTTTAATTAATTTATTTTATTAGCTCTTTTTCTAAATTATTTTAGGACTTGTCGGGTGTTTCACACTTCTGTACTTCCTTTCCCTTCTTGGGCGGATTTTCTGATACAGACAATTATTATGGGACGTAGGGAGTATTAGATAATGGATTTAAGTGAATTCGCCAAATAATGATAATGGACTTTTGAAACCAAACTGTATCTATTAAAAGGGCCCAGAGGGAGTAAATACGAATCATCACAATTAAGCAGCAAAAAGTTCAAATAATGCTTTCAGTAGTAATCATCAACATAAGATTTCAATCAACAAGTCATATATACATAAACATCAGCACAATTACATTCTTCAAGTTCAGCTACATTACACATCAGCACACCATCCAGCCAACAAACATGAGTCATCTAAACATAAAGATAAACATAAACAGAGATGCAGTGAAACTAAAGCAGGTCCAATCCTTCACAGATACCAAATACAGTGGTTACAAATTAACAATTTTTAAAGGGAAGGAGGTCATTTGATAAGATCAAAATTTGCAGGAATTGATTAAAAATGGAAAGGGAAGACGATTAAAGATTGAGTCTATGAGCAACCCACCAGCTGTTTTTCCGGGGAAACGATGCCGCTGGCGGCGGCGGGCGGCAGCTCGGACGGCGTCTTCCGGTGGATGCAAGGGGCGGCGACAACCATGAATGCAGACAGGGCTCAGTTCGGTTTCATGAGGCAAAGGCCCAGCTGAAGAAAATTTGGACTGGAAACTGTATAACTTATCTCTCAGCCCAAATCGACGGCCCAATCTATGAGATATGGGCCCTTAGACTCCACACATTAATCGAAGTCTTTATGTGCCTTTTTTGTTTTTGGCCTTACATAATCTTCATGTCATGGACTCATGGGTACGGCTTCAAGCCTTCAGCTGGGACGATGGAATACTATCGCAAAATTCACACAATTTTTTGAATTTTGCTAAATATTCTTCTAAATCTACAAATCGTAGCTCAAATCGAACAATTGGGTGAACATTCTTGTTTTTTTTAATTTACGAACTTATGATTTTTAGCCGAATGTTACAAATTTATCTGAATATTTGGTAGTTTCCCGACTGGGCTCAATGGAAAATAGCACTCCCTCAGTCACTTTTAATCGAGACTCTCACTTAAATGGTTATTTTTATTGAGATTTGGGGCCTATAGTAAAGGCTCTTTGGGCACGAGCAAGCAACCCTTTCTTTTTGAGCCGACCGAGAGAGTGAACATTGGACTAGGCTGGGGAGTGTCTCACTCTAAAAAATAGGTTTATTTTATGATCACGGTATCATGTAATTTTGGTACACATATTTTTGCTGATCATGTATTTTTTTGTCTCAATTAAAAGTGATAGGAGGGAGTATCAGACCATTGTCATGATTCTCCTGCTCCATGTAAGTTATGACCTCTCAGCCAAGTCTGATTTTTTCTGTCATGTGACCCTAATTTTACCCAAATTATCTTTGAGTTCATTGAATTATTCCGAACAAATTGAATCAACCTCCTGTCCATTTGAATCCAAAATCCGATATTATGGATGCAAGTAATAAGATGGGATTCTGTCTGATGCTAGGAGTAGATGGAACACCATGCCTCCTCTCGCTCCCTAGGGGCTGTTCAAACCTAAATGTTTAACTAAGATTTGTTGGGTTGTTCGGGACTTTGACTTCATTATTTTTCACCAAAATAAGATTCGCCCACTTGTTTTAATATCATTTCACTTGTTTATGGATAATGTACAATGAAGGCGTGTGAAATGCGTCTTCTGAACTAACACCAATTCATCGTGATAACACCATTATCTTATCTTGTTTTCTAAAGAAGAGCTCTCATCACAATAGTATAATTCCTTAGTATCTGTCTTCTCTCGACTGGGATGATCTGAGTAGTATAGTCTATTCATACAATGACGAGGAAGGCACATTATATAAGTTTGTAGGGCACATTATGAGTTGATGACTGAGTGCTACCAGCATGTGCATGGGTCCCTGCATTATCGAATTTGCACCAGCTTGTTGCCTTTTTCTGGTAGTTGAATTGATGATGGCTAAGGGGGGGTCCCTAGTCGCCACTCCCCCTCTATTTGTCACTGTTAAGTTGCTATCCATCTATGGCCCATCTCCACCAGCATTCTCTCTTTTCAGTCCCCAGCTTTTCAGATTCAAGTGCAAGCTAGCTTTTATGAGTCCCCATGTTTTAAAAATCTGAGATGTAGGTGAAATGACGCCATTTCTTTCCTTGTTTGGCAACATCATATGGATTTATACGAGAACAGGAGAGAGGTGTCTTTGATGAATACATACTGTTGCTCTGACAACCCAAGTAATGATTTCTGCAAAAAAAATCTGAAATTGAATGTTTTTTTAATCACAAATTTAATGAATTTTTTTTGGGTAGAAGAACAAATTCCATGCTATGTGTGCAAAAGAACAAGTGCAATTTCCCAGAACAGGAAGGGATGCAACACATATTGAACATGCAGAGGAGTTGTACGGATTTTTGCAACATACAGGGAATGAAACTTGGCAAAATCTATTAATGCCATTTGCAGCTCATAAAGGGACTCACCACCATAGTAATGCTCACCAAAAGAAAGATGAGCTCCACAGTATTTCTCCTTAATTAGGAGCTCTAGAGGGCAAGCTTTTGAATGAATCAGCTGAGAGAGATCCATGAATTATACACCTCCAAAGGGGTTTAATTTTTTATGTACCCAACGGAAACAATAACTTTGTTCTGAGCATCAAATTTTTCATTATTTTCCGTAATCAAGGCCATTTAATATGCTTTTCCAAATTTGAAATCTACCCGTCGGGAGAATTCAACCATTACAATATCGATACAAAATGAACTTCAAGGAAACAACCTGTACTCCAAACTACTCCACCGAATTACGATAAAGTCCCCAAAGGCAACCAATTCAAATTATGAGGTTAACCACCAAAATTATTCCCTAATCACACCAGCCTTGCGTAAATGACGAAACAAGAAAATAATGATAAGAGTCTCATCATATGGCCTCCATGACATGCACACTTCGGATTTTGATCTGATGGCATGTATTTATATGGGGGTGGGTAGATTTCAATCGCCTGCCTGCCCCCCTAAAATTAACACACAACAATCAACTCATATTTTGAATCACCTTGCCAATGGCACGAGCTATAGCGCATATTAACTTTTTCCCTACCATAATAATATTTGTTGGCTTAATCAGCTGTACACCCTTTTCAAGCCTCTCCATGTCCAGGGCGAGAGCCCTGCTCCAACCTTCGGAAGTAAGTTTAGGCAGGCGGGGTTGCATGATGTACCAAAAAAAAAGTTGTACACCCTTTCATAAAAAAAAAGGATATTTTCCCACCCCTCTAATGTATCCTCCCACCCCACACAACCTCACGAGAGATTCTATGAAATTAGATGTTTTATTTTATCCTTAGGCCCCGTTTGGTTGCCCAAAAAGAAGTTGAATTATTGAGGAGATTTCCCAAACGAAGTCATAAGAACTTCTTTCAATGGTATTTGGTGTAAATTTTAAAAAAATAATAGGGGCATTTTTTTTAAAAAAAAAAAGCTAATGATGAGATTTTTTTGTTATTAAATGCCTTTGTCTTCTTTTAAAAATTACAATTTTTACCACTATGACCTAAATTCATCAAATGAAGTTGATTTTGGCCAACCAAACACCACTTTTCTTAAACCTAGATTCATCTAAAGAATTTGGATTTTCTACTTCTAAAAGTGCTAACCAAACAGAGCCTTAATATACGCCATCATATCACTCTTTATACCCTACTATTACCTTTTAACGATAAATATTGATCCCTCTAATGGCCGACCACCAATGAGCATCGACAACCTCCATGGACCATGGCTGCCCGTTGAATACCTTCCCCTCTATGTTTTAAATGTCGAAACTGCATATTATCACACCTAGGTTTTGCACTAGTGTAAGAGATTGCTCAAACAATAAAGACAAGGCAGCTCCAGGCAGAAAGGTTTTTGAAGAAATTACCTCAGGATAGAATAAATTTCTCTCTCTACTGTGGTGGGGCGGGGAGATAAGTGGGTTTAAAAAAAATTATACACCCATTCCCATTGACCAGGGGCAATAAGGGTAAGAAAATATCAGAGGGCTTTCCTGCAATTTGGAGACCATGCACTGGAACTTTCAGTTGTATGTCTCCCCAGTTGAACACCCTGCGTTCATCTGATGCCATCTCCCTCTGCAAACTGCTCCTGCTCTCTCAGTGCTGACTGGTGAAAAAGGTGAAAAGAAGAAAAGGGTCGACAATGGTGGACGACTTCATTGTGTGCGTTGACAGGATCATAGCCTCTGCATGCTTTGAGGCGGCTGAGGGGAGTAAGGCAAAGGGTGGTACTGGTTCTCCTGTGGATGATGATGGTGGTGAGGAAGGCCGGGAGCCTTGTCACCAGGGGGAGACGATTGAGTGCAGGATTTGTCAGGAGGAGGATGAGGAGCGAGCAATGGAAGCTCCATGTGGGTGCAGTGGCACCCTTAAGGTCCTCTTAATTTTTTAATCATTATATAAATGAGAGCGATCTCATTTAAACTTTTCCTATATATAGTGTGTTTTCAATGTATGGTGTCTTCGTTTGTGGGATTTTTGGCTTATGGATATTGCCAAATGTACCGATATGTGAAGTTATAATCGAGTTTTGATGTATATGGAGCCGTAAAGGAGGGATTTTGACCCTTGTAATGTGACATTGGTTGGCTATGACTATTAGTTTTGGTTTCATGTTGATAATTTGTTGTTTAGATGCCAATCCTTAGTTGTATATTACCTGCGGTTTTTCCTATTGGCTGTGGTTTAGGATATTTGAGTTTGTGCTTGGCTTCCTTCTCTGGTTATAATTTTCAAAGGTATTTTGCTTTTTCCGGTTGGTTTCATTAATCCTTTAATAGTTCTAAGCATGCCTTCTCTGCTTTACTATTTTCCATTTTTCATTTTCATTATTTTATTTGGAATTGCAACTGTTGCAAGGACCTTACTTTTTTGTGGGTTTATAAGGTCTATTATATTGTTGTTCATGCTTCACATCTGTGATATTACGGAGTTTGTCTATTGGTCACTCGAGACGCACATGTATATTGCCTTATGAAGTTCAGATTATAGGTGTTAGATTCTGAAATCATGTCCATCAGGTTTGTTGCAGATGGGTATCCTTTTAAGGGGATGTTTACTTTTAAACTTGCATTTAAAAATTAAATAAGGAAGAAACAACATAATTTACATTTGGCATTTCGTCTATGCATTTCTCTCTTAATTTAGAGTGTGTTCCTCCCCTTGCATTGCATCTATTTCGCACTTTTACTTCATCTCTCTCAACTACACCATCTGTGCATCATTATTTATATCTGTTGCCTGCTGTGCATAAGTATTTTTTGAGTGACGTATTTACTACTTTCTTCAGTTTTGGTTTTACCACATCCTGCATGCTTACCTTGCTAGTGAACATTTGAATTTCTTAGGATTCTACTGCAATTTTACTTTTTGAACAACGTCTTTCGTCTTGGTGTTTGACTGGGGAACATATCTTTTATCAAGACATCTTATTCTGACTATTTTTTTTCACAGTCCTCTTATTTCCATCTATTTCTGATAATTTTATTCCTATTTCTTAATGTTCAGTTCGCACATAGGAAGTGTGTTCAAAGATGGTGCTATAAGAAGGGAGACATAATATGTGAGATCTGCAGTCAGGTTCATTTTTAACTACCTATTCTTCTTCTGTGATTTTGAAGTAAGATGCCATTGAGCGAAATGCCCAGTTGTTGTTAACCCCCCCCCCCCTCTCTCAAAAGCTTTTTTCTCTCTTCTTACTTCGGGATTGTTTGGCACTCCTTTGATTTTACTTTAGGGTTTACTATTCAAGCCAAAACGTCACATCCATTCTTTCTTTCTTTTAAGGGCCAAACCTTGAGGAGGTTTGGCCTTTAAAAGAAGGAAAGGGACTTTTCCTTTTGGGAGCCAAACAACCCCTTCACCAGAGGAGAAACAGAGCTGGGAGCTAGCCCTCATGGGGGGCAGATATGTGCGCGATAAAGTATCGTGTGCACACGCGCAATAACCAGGCCGCCACGAGTTTAGCGAGTGGAGGAAGGCCTGAACATATCCTTCCTTGGCAAGATTTGCTAGAAATGAGCAATGAATGCTCATATATAAATATGCTTATATATGTATTAGAAAGGGTAAATACTACTCTTCTTAGAAGTGCACATATTTAGCAGTTTTTTTCCCACGAGCTTGTGGTCTATTGATAGGACGAATTTGTTTTTTAACAGGCCTTTGCACCAGATTACTCTATACCAAGAGCAGGTCCTTGTTCTGATAGAAGTACAATCGAGATAAGGTGCTTGACTGGTTTATTCTATTTTATTTTTCTGTTAGTGTGAATTTGCTATTTTGTAGCATTGCAAATTCAAGTATTGTCTAATTTTAGACCCTGGTTCCTTCTTGTGATTTTCGATTCCTTGGGTTCCGCAAAATTTATATGGCATATAGCCAAACTGGTGTCCCTGACTGCTGTTTTGGCCTTGTATGCATAATCTTCTCAAAGAAACCCATAAATGTTGTAAAAGGGTGATAATCTCAACCTGGAGAAGGGTTTGAAACACATGAAAGTTTTGGCCATTGTATGCAGAGTCAAAGTTTTTGTCATATATTTTGTTTAATTAGTAAATTCAAGCTTTGACATGTCTTTTTTTCCCTGATAATTCAGGGAAAGTTGGGATCCACGATTTGATCTGGAAGACCCTCGCTTCTTGGCTTAGCTGTTGCTCAACAGCAGCTACTTCAAGCAGAATATGAGGATTATACTGTTGCAAATACTGGGGGCATGACATGTTGCCGCACTGTTGCCATTGTTGTATGATTCTATGTTTCTATCACTGACACTCTTAACTTTTGCTATTGTTTGGTCCTGCAATGAGCTCAACAAAGTTTTTCCTAAATTTTTTGCCTTTACAGCTGATGATTCTCTTGTTCCTGCGTCATGCTCTTATGATTGTCACAAACCTTGGTCAGCTTCAAGATGCATCCATTTCTTTCAATGTGAGTTTGAAAGAGAAACTTGTTAATCACGCTTTTGAGATATACAAATGCTTCAAGAGTTTCAATATGGGTTGTGCCAACTAGAGAAGCAAAAAGCACTCTCACTGCACCAGCATTTTCCCTTATGGTTTCACCATGTTTAAGTGTAATGTGTTCTGTAGTTTTGTTTTTGTTGCTTCATGTCTTTAAATATGACTTCAGTTAGTCAAATTCTCACATCGGCACACACATTGTTAAGTTTTCCACTTAACATGTATTTTGGGAACCATAGCATCTATTTGGAGCTCATGTATGTCAAATTTGTTGTTCTAGACTCGGTTAGATGGGCTGCAAGCCTGCAACTTCTATTCGGTGAAGTGAGGTGAGGAAAATTAACTGACGTTGTCAGTTATCAGATTTTCCGCTGGCCTTTGCAGGTGATAAGCTGGTGGCCAGCAGCCTCACATGCATGTTACTGAAACTTACAAACTTATAGCAGTATGCCAGAGGCGTTCAGATTCTTGTTCTCCAATGTTGCAGTGTGGACTTGTTTGTTAATGCAATATTTACTGTTGAATTGGCATGAACTAACACGTTTTCATATAGATCTTTTTGTGTGGTATGCCTAAGTCTTTATTGTGGTACCGTCGAGCTTGAATGTAATTATCACGTCAATTCCCTCGAATTATTTGAATTCAGGTTTCCCTTCTCCAATTGGCTGGCATTCTACTGCCGTGCTATGTGCTAATGCAAGCATTATACACTATACAATGTCGAAGGAGGAGACAGGTAGCTTTCCTTTATCATTTGGTAGTAGAATTTGTTTCTCCTACGTTGTTATTGCTGTAAACTTTTTTTTATTGGGTTAACAATGGATGTCCCAATCCTTATAACCTGTCTAGAAGGGGCAGGGCAACCAGCATATTAGAGCTCCCTATTGCCATAAACTTGATTGCCATTTTGTATTAATGGTCAAATAAGGTAGTTAAGATGTGGAAGGTGTCTGTCTAACTGGAAAATGTTTGACGGTAATGTGGTTCATTTAATCAGTGTTTAATATTGAAGGTTTCTGGTTAATATTAGTCGTATGCTATTGAAGGTGAAATTCTTAGGATGATTAATTGTTTGTGATTGGAACGGACTGCTACTGCAATGTTTTACCAAATTTTAACAGTGACATTTTGATTAAATAACCGAGAATACATGAGAGCCCAGAAGTGATGGAGCTGGGGGCTCCCTTGAGTGAACCCACCCAAAGAGAAATTTGATTATCGATGATAGCTTAGGAAGATCTTTTATGATGCCATTGTTTGTTGCCTCTTTGTTTCTTTTTTCTAAACGCATTGTCCATCCTATTATTCACAGGGCTGAAAAAGGCATCTGCAGAATTGTCTGATTCTACTTCTCTGAAGCCAGAGAAACTCCTATGTTTCCCAAAAGAAAGCAAGCCTGGATTTTCCAATGTGCATTGATACTTGATAACTTTAGACCTTAATTGCAAGCTTCTGAAAGTTATGGTTAACTTAATGTGGATGCGAGGATGCACAATTTCTTCTGTATCTGCCAACATTTCATAGTTAGATCATTGTATGTATAGATAGTGTATCCCAATATGTGAACAAAGAGAAATGTGAAAGAAAAGAAGGTAAAGGAGCAAATGCAGAGACTTCCACTTTCCAAAGTTTATCTCCATCACGCTTTATGAAAACAGGCAACTTGGACATCAACTCCTTAGTGAACACTTTTCTCATGTTTACTTGAACTTAAAAATGCATCTGGTTTTTGTATGGAAGTTGAGGCTCTGCAGTGGGATGGCTCTTTTTGGGCATCTGAATCTGAATCCGAGTTGAGTTCTGAGATAAAGCCAGACTCAAAGAATTAAACTTGCATGAGAATACTGCAACGTGAAGTAGGACGGTTCCAGACTTATTAGCATGGAGTAGAAAAATGGAGTAGAGGAGTGTATTTATACTAGTATCATTACCCTTCTAGCAAACACACACACACACACAAACAGTGCAGACTGCAAGGATCTTTCACCAAATGCCCATGCAAGTAGTGGAAGTATATGTTTTTCAAACAAATATGCTTCACTGCAAAACTATCTCATTGGCATTAATGGCCCGTCACATAAGATGGGAAAAGAAAGTTTAGTTTTTGTAAGTATGATCTAAATTTATGTCATGAGATCTCTCTTTTTTACCTTACTAAGAAAATTTAGGACAGTGCATCTGATCCTTGTAGAGATGAAGCATAATTACAGGATGCGCATCAGGCTGGCATGAACATCTGCATCCACAAGCTGTCAGATTAAGATCCAACAGCGTGCACCAAACAAGGGGCAGGCAGGTGACCCAAACCTGTCTTGCCCGTACACACAAATGTATACGAGATCAGAGCTTGATCTAATGGCTGATGATGCACCATATCCAATTGTGTCGAGTGCTCATTAACTTTTTGAGTGAGACCGCAGTTTTTCTCGGTAACACCACATGCTCAAAAGAACCCAAAGTTTAGTTTTTACATATGCCTTAGAAATTCCGAGTCTATGCACTTTGTAATTATTTTCTATCTCATGCATGATTTTTAATTTGTTCAAAAACTATTCTCAACTACGATCTTGTCAGTGGACTAAGGATCCTGACAATCGGACCCTACTCTTAAATAAATAACGGTGGATCCCTACCATTAGATTGAATTTAATGAAACGATTAACATTAACTATCATTTATATCGTGGGAATGCCACTGCCCAATAGTAAGATTTTTGTTGATGGACATTTACCATCAAAATGTAACATTGGGATGTCACTGAGGATGTTAGAAAAAATGACTTTTTTCCAACCCTACTTATAAAAGTGGGTGTTCAAATGTAACACCAAACTTTTTTTATAGTTATATATTTGAGATCGGTTTACGTAAGATCGTTATCATGTAGCTTACATGAGCCAAGTTTATACAAGATCATTATCATGTTGCATGAAGAAAATGTCTTATTGAAGAAAAATCTGGATGCAAGGGCAGTCAGCAATGGATCAAGAAATGAGATTCCTAAAATGTCATTGAGCAGCCCCAACTCTCTTAAGGTATTATATAAACCTTTCGTTGATGCATGCTATGATGAACGGGCATAAGAAGAGGAAGTTTGCCAATGGTCGGGTCATTGTATTTTGCAGGCCATGGCCTTGGTTTTGAAGTGCTAAAATATGTGTTTTTGGTTGAGTCAAGGTGTGAACATATGCATCGCAAAGCATACTGAATTCATGTGATACCATGTAAGATATTATTTGAACACCTCTGGTATACATAAAACCGAAATTTTCTGTAGAGTTCTTCCAAAGCTGTGTCACTTTATAAGTTTTCAGGAGCCCAGCCCCTTCCTATGTTCAGTTTTAGATTTGGCCCTATTGAAAGCCGGCCAGGCCACCAATCTAGCATGTGGATGTTCTATGCACTGGAAAGAGATAGATAAGGCAGCTCGTTTGCTGTTTTTTGCCAGACAGTATATCCGGAAGTGGCTCTTTATGGGTCAAAATTTCTGTCTAAGCCAATCCATCTTTATCTCTCAATCAAGATAGTGTCAAATCATTGAGTAGGTAAGTGTGAATCATCACCGCGGATGGCTCAAGATTACTCGAGCTTATGTAAGTTATACGAGGACGATCTTATTTAAATTTCCCCGGCAACGGCGCCAAAAACTTAATCGTTTAAAAATATAAACCCTTGCAAGTGCACAAGGCAATTGTACTACGGTGAGTATGGAAAGGGTTGTCGAACCTCAGGGACGGATTAATCTTTTACCAAATTCAAGAGAAAAGTAAGCAGTTTTAATTAATCTAGAGAAAAACAATGAACTTTAACTAAACTAAGCTGAGATTAATGAATAGGAGAAGTACCAAGGCTTTGAATCCACCACAATAGACTAGTGTATTGTCTCTCTCTCTCTCTTTTGAATTCAGATTTCCAGTTGGCTAGTGTATTCCTCTCGGACATACACTTGTCAATTCAAATTATAGTGCCCTCCTCTCGGATGTAACACATAAATCTATTAAAACATGGAACTGTGATCTATCTCTCTCGAGTATAAACCAATGAGACTTTATTAATATGTAACACTTCAGAGCCCTTACGTTCCTCTCGGACACGCAAGTGCTCTTTCAGATTGAAATCCACAAAGATCCACTCTTGTCTCTCTCGAGTACAAAGAATAAACTCTAATGAATTAACTTTTATTGCATAACAAAGATTCATACACCAACTAGAATAAAACATAATATGAGAGAAAGAAACAATACAACCAATCAGTTGGGTTTCATCTACGCCTTGGAAGAGAGTCTAGCCAAGCATGGGAAGAGAATCCATCAACAAGTTCTTCATCTTCTTCTTCTTCTTCTTCTTCCTTTGCTCTAGCCTCCAAGGTCTCCAAAAGAACTCAAAACTCTATTCTTGCATACCCCATACGTTCTCCCTTAAGGCATATATATAGGGGTGAAGGAAAGCCCTCAAATCCCCTTCCAAATCCGAGTCAAAATAGGGTTAAATTGCGTTTTCCGTATGCACCGATCGATCGCCTTCATAGCACGATCGATCGTTTGACGAACGTAGCCGAACGAAGCCGTTTTCCTTTGTTAATTGCTTCCGATCGATCGTATTGCGAACGATGCCGGACGAATCCGATCGATCGTTTTTACTGTTCGGAATCTTCAAATGGCTATAACTTTTTGCTCCGAACTCCGAATTGCGCGTGGTTGGTGGCGTTGGAAAGCTGACATCTTGAACTTTAACATGAAGCTTGAATCAGTTCAATCCGATATTTGTACACGGAGTTATGATAATTTGACCATTGAAGTCCGTTTTCGCCATATTTTTGCATCTTTGCTCTCATTTCCTACAAAAACCAAAATCTATATTAAAGTAGTAGTTATTCTAACCAAACACTAGCAGAAACATAAGTTTAGGAGATAATAAAATGCATATTTCATGTATAGATCACACCCCCAAACCTAGATTTTGCTAGTCCCTAGCAAAACAAAACAAAACAAAATCAAACAAACTAAGGAACTAATGCATAAAAATAAACACCACTTTCGTAGGGAACACGATTGCATTGAGCGTATGCAACAAGCCGTTAAACCTCTGGGTGTCCCCAGTAGGACGAGTGTTGTCTCGTGAGGGTTTGCATCCATGCTACCCACAAACATGTATTTATCAAACTAATTAACCTAGTGCAAAAACAAAAATTAAAACATTGCAAAACACACAAACCTATTATCCCGACAAATGCACACTACAATGCTTAAGAAAATTAACCACACGTACTTGGTTCATAATCAACAGGAATATAGAAGCCCTCAAGTAAGTGGTTTTATTCTACACTTTCATCTTGGAAATTTCTGCTCAAATATTATATAGCATGATAACATAAATAGTAGAAAGTGTAGAACATTGTAGCAATACAATCTAAATTTCTGTTTATACAGATCCAGTGTTACCCATTAACCAAAGAACATCAGAATCTACATAGTCATCGTAATCTTTAGGTTCATGATAGCACAGATCTGCGCGCCTCCTTCGGGTCCAACATTCTAGATTTGAGAGGATAATACACCACAGATTTTTTTTTTCTCTTTTTTTTTTTTTTCGCTAGGACTGTGTAAGGCCTGACTTCAAGATGCTTAGGTTTAGCAATGACTCAGGCCAATGACTCCCAGCCAGTTGGCTTAGGGCATTAGGTATTAAGAGACCGCTTCGGGCCCGAGCATCAGCCTAAGTTAATCCTATAAAGTCAAGCAGCCCCTTTTTCTTTCATTTTGTTTTCATTTTTTTTCGCATTTTTTCATTTTCAGCACATATTTTCAGCACATCTTTATTTTGTCCAGGCTGTATTATACTCTCAACCTATTTCCGGTTCCAATCCCTTGCCATAGCCAAGTAAATGGTCTATCATGATCTTTTAAGCTCAACAGACAACCACATATCATCCAATGACTCTGACTAAAGATATCCCACTGTAAATTAGCATTCAACAAATCTCTAGACTGTATTACTTTATGTAACTAGTGTGTGTGAGTGAGTTTTATTAGCTCAAGCACATGATCCAAGAGGACTGTAACAGAAAGATACGCTCAGTTAAGTGTTTCTATCCTCCAGTATACTTACTCACACTTCCAATGCAAATTAATCTCCTAAGAATTGTAACATGCATTATTACGGGATAAACTATCAAAACCTGAAAAAAATACTAACAAACAACCTAAAAACGAATCAAATTTTATTTTTTATTTTTCTAATTTTTTTTTATGCAAGCACTATTCCCTCCCCCAAACCTATTATGAGCATTGTCCTCAATGTGAACAAAATATAGCATGACAATGAGCATATAACAAAGAAAATCAAATAAAGGAGAGAATACACCTGAATACGTGGGTTGCCTCCCACCAAGCGCTAAGTTTAACGTCTTCAGCCAGACGTTGATCCATGCTCATGTTGTACTTGTTGAACCAGCAAAATATACCGGCATCTCATCCTGGTCACTAACTGCCTCCAAATAAGGTTTCAAGCGATGGCCATTTACTTTGAATGTGCTCCCATCTTTTGGATTTCGGATCTCAACAGCACCATGTGGAAACGCTTCGGTCACAGTAAAAGGTCCAGACCACCGAGTGCGAAGCTTCCCAGGGAATAAGTGCAGCCGAGAGTTATAGAGCAACACCTTCTGATCAGGCTGAAAGGATTTCCTGGAAATCATCTTGTCATGAACCGCCTTAGTTCGCATTTTGTAGAGCTTGGCATTCTCATATGCATCAAGGCGCATTTCCTCTAATTCACTCAGTTGGAGCTTGCGCTGTTCACCGGCCTTATCCATGTCGAAGTTGTAGGCCTTAATAGCCCAGTAAGCCCGGTGCTCCAACTCAACAGGTAAATGGCAAGCTTTGCCATATACCAATCTATACGGAGACATGCCAATCGGGGTCTTGAAAGCTGTCCGGTAGGCCCATAATGCATCATTGAGTCTCAAGGACCAATCTTTTCTGTCGGGGCGAACCGTCTTCTCGAGAATCTGCTTGATTTGGCGATTGGAGACCTCCACCTGGCCACTGGTCTGAGGATGATATGGTGTGGCAACCTTGTGGGTGACGGAATATTTCTTGAGAAGAGCTTCAAATGACCTGTTACAAAAGTGAGAACCTCCGTCACTAATGATAGCTCGAGGAGTTCCAAACCTGCTGAAAATGTTAGTTTTCAGAAATTCCAGCACAACTTTATGATCGTTGGTCCTAGTGGCAACAGCTTCAATCCACTTAGACACATAATCAACAGCAACAAGAATAAATGTATGACCAAAAGATGGCGGAAAAGGTCCCATGAAATCGATACCCCATACATCAAATAAATCAACAATCAATATAGGTTGTAGAGGCATCATATTCCTTTTAGACAAGGCTCCAATTTTTGACACCTATCGCAAGATTGACAATAAGCATGGGCATCTTTAAATAGAGTTGGCCAATAAAAACCACTTTGAAGTACTTTGGCCGCAGTTTTCTTACCACCGAAGTGTCCACCACAGGCCCGAGAGTGACAAAAAGATAAAATGCTATGAAACTCACTCTCTGGAACACATCGTCTTATTACTTGATCTGCACATATCTTAAATAGATCAGGGTCATCCCAATAGTAATGTTTGACTCGTGAGAAAAACAAGTCTTTGTCATGTTTAGTCCAAAAGGTGGGGATTTGACCCACAGCAAGATAATTCACGATATGTGCGTACCAAGGTGGAGCAGTAGTTGAGACAGTAAAAAGCTGCTCATCAGGGAATGAATCCCTCAGAGGGTCATGGCTGTGCAAATCAGGAATAGGAATTCTGGATAGATGATCAGCCACAACATTCTCAGAACCCTTTTTATCTTTAATTTCAAAGTCAAACTCCTGAAGAAGTAAGATCCAACGGATCAGCCTTGGCTTGGCATCCTTCTTGGAAAGGAGGTACCGTAAGGCCGCATGGTCAGAAAAATGATGATCTTACTACCCAGGAGGTATGACCGGAACTTATCTAATGCAAACACAACAGCAAGCAGCTCTTTTTCAGTGGTAGTATAATTCAATTGAGCGTCAGTGAGCGTCTTGCTCGCATAATATATAACATGAGGAATCTTGTTAAGGCGTTGGCCTAACACTGCCCCTACAGCAAAATTAGAGGCATCGCACATGATTTCGAAGGGCAGTGTGTAGTCAGGGGGCTTAATAATGGGGGAACTCGAGAGGAGGGTTTTTAATGTGGTAAAGGCCGTTTTGCAAGAATCATCAAATTCAAATGGCACGTCCTGACCTAAGAGGTGACAGAGTGGACGTGATATCTTACTAAAATCTTTGATAAATCGGCGATAAAACCCGGCATGGCCAAGGAAAGACCGTATTTGCTTCACTGAGGTAGGAGGTGGTAAATTAACAATTAGGTCAACCTTGGCCTTATCAACCTCTATACCCCTTTTTGATATAACATGTCCAAGCACAATCCCCTGTTGAACCATAAAATGGCCCTTTTCCCAACTTAACACTAAGTTTGTTTCCTCACATCTTTTTAAAACCATAGTAAGGTTATGCAAGCATTCATCAAAACAAGCGCCAAATACCGAAAAATCATCCATAAAAACTTCCAAAAATTTATCAATCATGTCAGAAAAGATGGACATCATGCATCGCTGAAATGTAGCCGGAGCATTGCAAAGACCAAAAGGCATTCTTCGATATGCAAATGTACCAAAGGGGCATGTAAAAGTCGTCTTCTCCTGATCCCCTGGAAAAACTGGCACTTGATTATATCCTGAGTACCCATCTAAAAAGCAATAAAACTCTTGGCCCGCTAGTTTCTCTAGGATTTGGTCAATGAATGGGAGAGGGAAATGATCCTTACGGGTATTGGAGTTCAGTTTCCTATAATCAATGCATACCCGCCAGCCCGTGGTTTCTCTTATTGGCACAAGTTCACCCTCTGAGTTTGGTTTCACCGTGATGCCTGATTTCTTAGGGACGACCTGGATGGGGCTCACCCACTCGCTGTCAGAGATAGGGTATATGATACCTGCATCTAGGAGTTTCACTATCTCTTTCATCACCACCTCTCTCATGTGAGGGTTCAACCGTCTCTGCCCCTCCCTAGAAGATTTAGCCTGGTCCTCCAGGTTTATGCGATGCATGCACACAGAGGGGTCTATACCCCGGAGGTCAACTACTGTCCATCCTATAGCTCGCCGGTGTGTGGTAAGGATCTCCAACAACTGGGCTTCCTGGTCACTAGATAAACTTGAGGAGATAATCACAGGAAGGGTGTCATTAGGACCCAGAAAGGCATATTTCAGCGAGCTAGGTAGGGTTTTCAGATCAAGTGTGGGAGGAGACTCTATGGAAGGTTTGAGTGGTGGAGAGGTGGACACAGGCAGAGGGTCGGGGTGGGGTCTCCATGGGATATGGTCAGGGTGTAAGGCAGCCACTAAATGGTGATGGACCTCTTCAAAGTCAGGTGTGCCCTCATAGGTATCAATCCAGTCATAGAAAAGGGTGTGCTCGAGGGCATCCTTAAGCACAGCAAATGGGAGGTATTCCTGGACCAGGTCATCTAGGTCGTCAACCATAAGGCATTCAACTTCACTCGAGGGTTGTTGGGAAGCACTAAAGATGTTTAATTTAACTTTCATGTTCCCGAATGAGACGTTCATGAGACCCGACCTACAATTGATGGTGGCATCAGCGGTAGCTAGGAAAGGCCGGCCAAGGATAACAGGAATTTGGGACTTGGAGTTGGCAACAGGTTCCATGTCTAGAACGACAAAGTCAACAGGAAAGTAGAACCGGTCAACTCCGACAAGAACGTCTTCTATAATACCTCTAGGTCTGCGAATGGATCGATCTGCTAACTGTAGGGTGACTGAGGTGGGCTGCAACTCTCCTAGGCCAAGTTGTTGATAAACTGAGTATGGGAGGAGATTGACACTGGCGCCTAGATCTAAGAGGGCTCTGCTAATGGTATGGTCACCTATGACAATGGATATAACAGGGGTTCCCGGGTCCTTGAATTTAGGTGGCACATCACTGGTTAGTAAAGAGCTGACTTGGTTGGTCAAAAAGACCTTTTGGGTGACATGGGATTTGGTTTTTCTCTTTTGGGTACACAGGTCTTTCAGGAACTTGGCATACGCAGGTACTTGTTTGATGGCATCTAAGAGGGGAAGATTGACCTTAACCTGCTTGAACACCTCTAACATTTCCTCCATTCGTTGGTGGGACTTACTAAACGGGGAGGGTTGGTTGAGGCATTGGGGGAAAGGGGCCCTAGGGATATAGGATTTATCCTTTGTGGGTTCCCGAGGGGCTTCCTGTTGCGGTGAGAGATTAACAGGGTCAGGCATAGTAGGAGTGGATTGGTTCTGTTTCTCAAGGAGAGTGTCCTCACTCGCAATAGGTGGGTCCCTAACCTGATTGTCCACTTGTTTTCCATTTCTTAGGGTAGTAACGGCTTGCACCTGCTCATTTGGATAATGGGAACCTTCAACGGCGAACTGGCCTCTAGGGTTCTGCTGTGGTTGGCTAGGCAAGGTTCCTACTTCCCTACGGTTCATAGATTGGGCCAGCTGTCCTAACTGGGTTTCTATTTTGGCAATGGATTGTGTATGGGAGTGGACAAGCTGGGCCTGGGTTTTCAACTCTGCTCTCATCTCCTTCTGTTCAGTTTTAATCTCGGTTAAGTGGGAGAGGAGCATTTGACTCATTTGACTCATCTGGTCTTCTAGGGATGGTTTCTTATTGGTTTGGTCAAATGGGGGAGCGGTAGCTGGTTGGTAAGGCTGAGTTGGGTGTTGGATTTCGGGTCTTGGGGCCTAATTGAAAGTGGTCCCTTGGTTAGGCTGTTTCCAGGCGAAATTGGGATGATTTCGCCACCCCGGGTTGTAGGTATTTGAATAGGGGTTATTAGCTCTAGGGTAGCCTTGTGCAAAGTTGGCTTGCTCCTGTACAAGATCAGGATACTGGGAAGCTGAAGGGCAGTCAACTACAGTGTGCATTGGGCTGGCACAGATGGCACAGGCATCGTGAGAGATAGGGGTCTGAGAAGGGAGCTGTGAGAAAAAACGGTCAAATCTCTCGGTCAGTGATGCCACTTGGTGTTCTAAACTGTTGGTGGGCTTAACATCATACATGCCTCCCCTTGAGGCACTCCTACCCGGCAGATGGCCTTCAGTTCTGTAGAGGGTAGCACTATGTAGAGAATTTTCACTTAGGTCCTCTAGTAGGACCCAGGCATCATCAGGGGTTTTTTTCATGAATGTGCCTCCACAGGAGGCATCAATCAGGGTCTTGTGCTGGTCGCACACACCCTCATGAAATCGCTGCACTAGCTGCCACTTGGGCACATCATGGTGGGGACAGGATCGGAGGAGGGATTTCATTCTTTCCTAACTTTCATGGAATTGCTCATTTGGTTGCTGGGTAAAAGTAATGATTTCGTTGCGGATCTTATTAGTCTGCCCCACAGGAAAATACTTCTTTAGGAATTCAGCTTGTAGTTCCTCCCAAGTAGAAATCGAGTTATGTGCAAGGGAGTAGAGCCATTCCTTTGCCCTGTCTTTTAAAGTGAATGGGAAAAGTCTAAGGCGCACCTGGTCATCCGATAATGTGAGTTTGAATGTGGTGTTAACCTCCAAGAAATTTTGGAGATGCCTATAAGGATTCTCATTAAGTTGGCCGTGATAAGTGGGCAGCATTTGGATGATGTTTGGTTTGATTTCAAAATTGGCCACGGTAGCAGGTAGTAGGATACAGGAAGGGGAGGTGTAGGCTGTTGGACGGTAGTAATCTTGCAGGGTTCGGGCATGGGGGATTAATGGATCCTGGTTTAGACCAGTACCATCCCCGAGGTTCATGTTGTTCGCCATATGTTGGATTTCAGGAATTGATTGTCTAGGAGTTCTCAAAATTCTGTAGAGTCGCTCAGGATCAGGGTCAAAAGCTAGGTCGGGGTTTAGGGAACGACGACCATGCATGCACAAATAAAATCAAACAAAACCTGTGCAGTCCTAATAGCGACAACTAGCAAACATCAACCCTAGATAGCGACAACTAGCAACCTAATAGCGACAACTAGCACGTCATGCAATCCCACAAAGAAAAGGAAAACACCAAGCACCCAAATTTATTCTAAAAGAGGGTTAAGAGAGTGCAAACAGTGGGAAGGGATGGCCCTTCCAACGATGACGAAAATCTGCGTCCTCTCTTAATCCTGCAAAAAGGAAGAAGAACGAAATTATGCTACTGAGAGTAAATCTAAATTTAATGAAACTACTCTAAAACTAACTATGCTAAGAATTTAGTAAACTATTGTGCCGTCCCCGGCAACGGCGCCAAAAACTTGATCGTTTAAAATTAAACCCTTGCAAGTGCACAAGGCAATTGTACTACGGTGAGTATGGAAAGGGTTGTCGAACCTCAGGGACGGATTAATCTTTTACCAAATTCAAGAGAAAAGTAGCAGTTTTTAATTAATCTAGAGAAAAACAATGAACTTTAACTAAACTAAGCTGAGATTAATGAATAGGAGAAGTACCAAGGCTTTGAATCCACCACAATAGACTAGTGTATCGTCTCTCTCTCTCTTTTGAATTCAGATTTCCAGTTGGCTAGTGTATTCCTCTTGGACATACACTTGTCAATTCAAATTATAGTGCCCTCCTCTCGGATGTAACACATAAATCTATTAAAACATGGAACTGTGATCTATCTCTCTCGAGTATAAACCAATGAGACTTTATTAATATGTAACACTTCAGAGCCCTTACGTTCCTCTCGGACACGCAAGTGCTCTTTCAGATTGAAATCCACAAAGATCCACTCTTGTCTCTCTCGAGTACAAAGAATAAACTCTAATGAATTAACTTTTATTGCATAACAAAGATTCATACACCAACTAGAATAAAAACATAATATGAGAGAAAGAAACAATACAACCAATCAGTTGGGTTTCATCTACGCCTTGGAAGAGAGTCTAGCCAAGCATGGGAAGAGAATCCATCAACAAGTTCTTCATCTTCTTCTTCTTCTTCTTCCTTTGCTCTAGCCTCCAAGGTCTCCAAAAGAACTCAAAACTCTATTCTTGCATACCCCATACGTTCTCCCTTAAGGCATATATATAGGGGTGAAGGAAAGCCCTCAAATCTCCTTCCAAATCCGAGTCAAAATAGGGTTAAATTGCGTTTTCCGTATGCACCGATCGATCGCCTTCATAGCACGATCGATCGTTTGACGAACGTAGCCGAACGAAGCCGTTTTCCTTTGTTAATTGCTTCCGATCGATCGTATTGCGAACGATGCCGGACGAATCCGATCGATCGTTTTTACTGTTCGGAATCTTCAAATGGCTATAACTTTTTGCTCCGAACTCCGAATTGCGCGTGGTTGGTGGCGTTGGAAAGCTGACATCTTGAACTTTAACATGAAGCTTGAATCAGTTCAATCCGATATTTGTACACGGAGTTATGATAATTTGACCATTGAAGTCCGTTTTTGCCATATTTTTGCATCTTTGCTCTCATTTCCTACAAAAACCAAAATCTATATTAAAGTAGTAGTTATTCTAACCAAACACTAGCAGAAACATAAGTTTAGGAGATAATAAAATGCATATTTCATGTATAGATCACTCTCCCTATGGGTGTGTTTGGTTATCGGGAAAAGAAAAGAAACGAAAAGTTGAAATATTTTCTTTTTTAGTTGTTTAGTTAGCGGGAAAATATTTTACAGCAGATTTTAGGTTTTTCCTCATGTGGGACCCGTGGAAAAACCCTTTTATAGTTTTTTCTTTCTCTGGGAGAAAAAAAAAATGCAAGAAAATGGAGAGCGCTCTTCTGCTCCTTTGCATCTCCTCGCCCTAACCCGCTCCGACGGCAAGTCCTCCATCCCCAGTCGTCGTTTGGAGAGATTAGCCACCATTTGCATCTCTGAGATCAGCAATTCACATCTTTGTACTCCACTGCCGATCGCATCTCCAAGCTCAGCCGCCGATCGCATCTCTGAGGTGAGCAGTCATTTATTATTGTTTTGTGGTCGATTTGAATGAAATATCAAATAAGATTTGCTATTCAATTGCTAATTTTTACAAATTAGCTCCCATCTTCAGGGAGAATCGATTCTTGGTTAAGTATCTTGTTATGTATTTTCATCTAAATTAAATTCATGTGAATGTTGCTTCTAAAATAATTAGAAATTTCTAAAACAAGTAATGGAAAGTTCTGATTTATGTTAGTTGAAGATAAGATAAGTTAGATTGAAGGTTTGAGATTATGAAACATATTTAATTAGTGTGTATTTTGATTCACATTTTCTTGTTAAATTCGTTAAGTTTTTTTTTTAATTTGGATAGAATTACATAAAGCATAATATATAGTATTTGACAAAATATGTTTAAGCTGAATGAAACTCATAATTTGTTCCACTATTCATTAATTTACACTTGATGATGGCTATTGACAGAATTTAAGCTCTAGAGTATTTACTTTTGGGATTGTTCAGCAGTTCCGCTTTCACTACCTTGTATGGGTGAAACTAGCGATTCAGATGATGACATGATTAACATGGCTGTTGTAGCTACAATGGCAAACGTAATTGCAATTGGACATGTGTGTCTCAATTTGTTAGAAACCAAGCCGCTTCCTCGTAATCAATACTTAACTCTTAGGCAATTCATGGAAGATGTGATTGTGTCGGATGAGGACTGTCATAGCTTACTCTGCATGAATGTTTCACTATTCGTGAGATTTGTACACCTTATGAAGGGGACGGGTAGATTACATGATACAATCCATTGTAAAGTCCAAGAACAAATTGCTATTTTCTTGCATATAATTGACCATAATTTAAAAAATTAAAATTTGAAGTTCTACTTCAAGCAGTCAGGCGAAACAATAAGTAGATACTTTAACCCTGTTTTGGAGGCGATTATTGATATGGAAGATGACTTTACTAAGAGTTCAAGCCAAGATACTCTGTCTGAAATTTGAGAAAGGCGACAATGGTGGCCATTTTTTAAGATAGAATCTGATGTACAATCCTCCTATTGGCTGAACATTATCTATGGCTAAATTCATTTATTTCAATTACCTCTTTTATTTCAGGATTGTGTTGGTGCTATTGACGGAACTCATATCCCAATGAAGGTGACCAATGATGTAGTGATTAGATTTTTTGGTAGGAAACATATGCCTACTCAAAATGTACTAGCAGCTTGTTCATTTGATTTGAAGTTCACATATGTCCTTGCGGGATGGGAAGGGTCTGCATTAGATTCTCAGATTCTCAGTTCAGCCTTGTCTATACGACATGGACTTAAGTGTCCAAAAGGTATTCATTCTTCTAGGAGAATAAATTGTCTTATATATTCTATGTTTTAGTTATGTACATGCTTACTACTTTTTTTATTAGTTGTAGGGAAATATTATATTGCTGATGTCGGGTACCCAATACGAAAGCAGATCATAACACCGTTTCGGAAACACCCATATTGGTTAAACGATATTAGAGGACGAAACCCTCTGTATGTGAAAGAATTATTCAATTAGAGGCATTCGGCAATAAGGAACGCAATTGAGCGAGCCTTTGGCTTATTAAAGAAGCGTTTTCGAGTATTAAAAGATGAGCCATTTTATCTATATGAAACTCAAGTGAAAATGGTGATAGCTTGTTGCATTGGTCACAATTTTTTAAGGGGAGTTATGCCAAATGATCCTTTACTAGATGAGGTTGACAGAGATTTGCTTACTCAAGAAGCACATGTTCATAATGCCATTGATGAGATTTCGAGGCTTGAAGATGTAAGACAGGGGAAGAGGATAAGAGATATGATAATGGATAGGTTGTGGGTTGATTTTATAAATCGCCGGCATTAGTTTATGTGATCATTGATTTGTTCTTGTTGCATGAAAGTGTGCTTATACCTTTGTTCTACCCTCATTTGTTGGTAAAAAAAAAAGAATGTGAATGTATGTTTTATGCTTACTGATATTTTTAGTACACTACTTTGCATTACATGGTTTAGGCATGGATTTGTTTGACACCCTACCCAACTCTGGAGATGAGCGAAAGATGAGCAAAAATGTTTGTTGGAATGATGATATGGACAAGATCCTCATTGATGCCCTTATTAAGTAAGCAAATGAAGGAAACAAATGTGAGAAGGGGTTTAAGGAAGTTGCATATGTATATGCTGCTCAAGCTATTAACTCAGCTTTCCAACTATCCATTTCTAAGGGTAAAGTTCTTAACCGATTGAAGACCAAGAGAAAAAAAAATTTTGATTCTACAAGTTGCAAAGGGAAAAAATGATTTTTCATATAACTATTCTATATGAAAGATTGAATGTGCTGATGAGAATGTGTGGAAGAATTATGTGAAGGTAAATTTTAACAATATGCTACTTATTTATCAGTCATTATATTATTTTATTTAACATTGATGGTTGTGTTGCACACATGAGTATCCAAATGCAGCAGATTTACGGGATAAACCACTTAAAATGTATGATGTTTTGTGCATCATGCAACTGGTCAATGAGCAAGTAGTGCAAAAGACTTGCGAGGAAGAAAGTCTGTAGATACAAAAGATAATCTGATCAATGGCCAAAGTGAGTTGGAGGATGACTTATCGGATTATTATCATGCTGAATTGTCACAAATAAATCAAAGGCGTGATAAGAGGAAGAAAGCTACTGACATTTGTGATACTTTAAGGGAGATGGCTGCTAGTGTTACACTAATGGCAAATGCGATACAAGCTAATAAGAAAACTGCTGATTATGAGAAGCTTATCACTGCTATAAATTCACTTGAGAATATTAGTGAGGAGGCTACCGATTACACTCTTGATTGCTTATCGAAAAACCATGATAAAGCACAAATGTTCATCGCACTTGGCACTGAAGCTAAGACCTGCTTCCTAGATCGACATGTGTTTGGTGGAGGTATGCTATTTTGATATTGATTCATCTAATGAAAAAATGGTTTCTTTTTGCAATTTCTATGATTTTGATCTGGTAATCTTGTGGTGTGATAGTTTCATCCTAAATTCAATACAATAACTGATTTTTATGGTGTTTGTATCTTTTTTTTATTCAGGATTTTACCCTCAAGCAAGACAGAGTTACTCCTCATAATGGATGGAAGACAAATTACACACAAGTAGAGCCAAAAACCTAATTGATATGCTATGTAGTAGATCTTATACTGTGGGATTTAATTATGCAAGAACATGTATACATTTCATGTATAAATGCATGGAAGAGGAGAACCATTAAACGACATAGATGGAAAATGATCATTACAATTTTTTTACTTATGCTATCTAAACTATTGCCGAGAGCTTTTGCTTCGAGGGAAGTAGATCAAGTTGGACAAGCTTTTTAGTTTTGGTAAAAAAAGCTCACTTGTTGATTTTTTTAGTGCTTAATGAATTTTGATCTATCAATAAAAAAAAGCTCATCAAGCAACCTAACATATGACCGACATGGAGCCACTAGAACGGCTCCCAATGCGCCGGTATTCAAATACTTGATTCACACATGTTAATTTTTTCCATTGTTAAAGGTTTCAATTGTGTTCATAAAAAACATGTGTGTTTAAATCACCCACCCCCTCTAGTATAGGTTGTCGATTTAAACGTTGTAGACACGCGTCAACAAGGCTTATATTAACTTCTCCCTCGTAGATACTACTCCTATGGTCATTTTTAATTGAGCCTAGGCTTTTCAGCGAGCGAGCGAGCGTCTTTCATCGCAGAGGCCTCTCGACCTCGATCTGGGGTCGCTGATGGGCGACCATCGTTGCCATCTTTGGCCTAATTTTAAGAAGGGAACAATATCATCTAATTTTGGTATGCAAATTTTTATAATTGTCGTGATTAAAAGTGGGTGGAGGGAGTAGTACAATGAAATTTGATTTTAAAAAGAGGAGTTAGCATATTTTGTATTAAATTTTTATCGCTATCCAAACACATGCAGGAAAAACCCAGTTTTCTTTTCTCTCTATCCAAACACACTTTTTCTTTTTCTTTCTTTTTCCCTATATAATTATTCCCTACATAATTAGAGACTATGATACCTAAAAAAGTTAACATGCGCAATCGCTCACGTTTGTCGGGCACTGGGGATCCGATGATGCATGTTGATGGTGATTCAAATCTGCTTACCCCTGTATCCGACAGCCCACAATGCCCCTCGCGCACTAACGCGCGTAAGTTATAGAGCATGGTTTTCAGCATATTATTCCAAACCAGCCGCGAAAGCGCTCCTCTAAACCCTTCTCCTCCTGCAGCAGCAACAGCCATGGCGTCCCCGGCCGCCGACGTGACACCTCCTCCGGCAAAGAAGAGGACGCCGCGCCACCACCTCCGGCAGAAGAAGAAGCCAGAAAATACCCTTCCATGGAACCAGTCCATCCCCTCCGACGACCCCTTCTCGCTTCTCATCGGCAGCACCGAAGGAGGTACACGCCCCCCCCTTTCTTCCCTACCTTCGTTTTATCCTCTATGAGGAGACCCCGTGCCCTTTCCTTTCTAGGTATTGATGAATCTATCTGTTTTCCGGCGGAAGGGTTTCTGTCGCTGGAGGAGATCGACGAATCGGAGTACGGCTTGGTGACGGGCTCGTCCGACAATGGAGAAGGAGAGAGCGCCTCGCACAAGGCGAAGAAGAGGAAGCGCAAGAGTGGCGATGGTGATGGTTCTGTTGATGAGGCTTCTGTGCTGCCGGATGTTGCTGATGAAGAGGAGGTGGAAGATGAGGAGAAATGCGGCGGAAAGAAGAGAAAGAAGAGGAAGAAGAAGAAGAAGAAGAGTAAGGAGGGGAAGGAGTCGGAGGCTGGTGAAATCAGTGTTGAGAAAACAGAAGGTTGCGTATTCTCATCCTCTTCTTTCTTCTCCTTGTTTCATCGTGTATGTTTGGTAGACATGGTTATTAGCTGAGCTATGGTGGTACATGAACACTTCCAATGACTGCTTCTTGAGTGATGTTTAAGCTGGTTTGTTAAGCTTGGTAATTGGAAAGCTGGTAAATGGCGTAAAAAAGAGAGCAGAGAGCATTGTTTGATTGCCAAGTTCATTGCCATTTCAAGGGAAGAAAGGAAGAAAGTTCTCATTTTTTGCATGTCAATAAACTCGTATAGTATGGACATACTTCACTAGAAATCCTAGTAGCCCAATGAGTACATTTGGAAATCTGAGATATCAAAACTTCACTTGATAATTGTCCGGAAAAAAAAATCACTTGATGGCTACTTATATTATCTAGTAAAGGATGTTCGTTTTTATAAGAATTGTACCACACTCCCTCTGTGCAATGAAGCACGTCTGGATTACAAAAAATATGGGTCCTATATTGCATGTCTGGATTTGCTCCTTCAAAGCCCAAAAAAAGAAAGAGGAAGAAAAAAATTGGTGTTTTTTAGATGGGCTCGACAGTCCAATAAAATATACTCATTTTGCAATCCAAACGAACTTCATTGGACAGAGGGAGTATATCTTTTCATCTTGTATAGAAATTTTTGAGTGCCGAAAAGAGAACAAAGCCATTGGATGGCAATGCTATATTTTTTATGAGCTAAAATACCGATTTGCAACTTTGTGATTATTATTTACTTGCCAATAGTCATGGAGCGTCTTTACCTTGAAAGACTCATGAACATCCAATCTGTCAATTCTGAATCTTTGATTCTTCTTTTTGCGCAGGATCTGATGCTGAGAATTTGGGTTTTGCTTCAATAGATGCACAAGAACCTTCTTCAGACAGTGATTCCAAGGATCAGCCAGTTGTCAACGAGGACGAGTACTGGGCATGGAAAGAGCTGAGACTGCATCCATTGCTCATGAAAGCAATATATAAACGGAATTTTAAAGAGCCTACTGCCATACAAAAAGCTTGCATTCCAGCTGCTGCACATCGAGGAAAGGTCGTAAGCAACTTAAAATTTTAAATATACAATGATTAGAGCAAAATGTACAATTTCTTACGTTAAATGATTACCACCAGGATGTCATAGGTGCTGCAGAGACAGGATCTGGGAAGACTCTTGCTTTTGGGCTTCCTATCTTGCAAAGACTTCTAGAGGAAACGGAAAAGGCTGAGACGAAAGCTGGAAATGTACCTGAAACTGTTGAGGAAGGTGTTAAAGGAAGCCCTATCAGAGCTTTGGTTGTAACGCCTACAAGGGAGCTTGCACTTCAGGTATCATACTTGTCTCTCTTCTGCTAAGAGAAATGAACACCTGCACTTATATCCAATGTTCAAGGACTCAAGCCTCGGACTTGACTCCAAAGGCCTTGAAGTCGAGTTGACTCAATGTCTTGATGGAGTCATAATGGAGTCGTGCACGATCAAGCCTTTTTTTATAGAGAATTGGCCACAAACATAATAATCAAAATATAAAAAAGTTATGAATATATTTGGTACGAAGTATAATAACCCTTTTCACCCATCAATGTTTAGTCTTAGCAAAACAAAGTACTAAAGATTCCCTAGTGAGAGAAATAACAAGAAGGTAAAGTAAGAAAACATAACAATTTACATTTCAAACATTGGACATAATGATCAAACAAAATTTTCTTCTATCTGACCATTAGATCAATTAATTTAGATGTGCAACTTACCCCTGGAATAGCTCATAATCTTTTTTTTTTTTTCAAATTGTGCAGATTTGTAGCCATCTAAGAGAAATGGCTGTTTTCTGTAATATCCATGTGGTCCCAATCGTTGGTGGAATATATGCAGAAAAGCAAGAAAGACTTCTGAGAAAAAGACCTGATATAGTTGTTGGAACTCCAGGGAGATTATGGGAGCTTATGTCCGGAGGGCAGCAGCACCTTGTTGAGGTTGTTAACTATAATCATGGCCTCGTTATCTGTATTTTAAGGATGAAATTTTTGATGGGCTACTGTTCTTTAACTGCAGCTGAATTCCTTGTCCTTCTTTGTTCTGGATGAAGCTGATCGTATGGTAGAGAAGGGTCACTTTCGGGAGCTCCAATCTATTATCGATATGCTTCCCACATTGAATGGCTCTGTCGAACACAACTCCCTTCCTACTCAGGACTGCAAAACAGTTCCCAATTTAGCAATAAAGAAGAGGCAAACATTTGTGTTTTCAGCAACAATAGCACTCGCTCCTAACTTTCGTAAGAAGCTTAAGCACGGGTCTCTTAAGTCAAAGTCATCCTCGATAGATGGGGTGAGCTCTATAGAAACTCTTTCAGAGCGGGCTGGAATAAGAGCTGATGCTGCAATCATTGATTTGACGAATACTTCGATTGTGGCACATAAACTGGAGGAATCATTCATCGAGTATGTATCCTGTAGTGCGTGTACGAGTATTTTGGTGAATAATTAAACTAAACTCTACTTTGTTGGGCAATTTCCTTGGAAGATAATCATGTGCATGTTATAGCATCAAATAGTCGTCATAATGTCCTGTTGTTGTTGATCAAAATTAGAAAACAAGAAATGATGATTTCTGACCAATTTGACTGGTAACTATACACTTGGAGTTCAATTTGTGTGTCAATTTCATTAGTTGGATAGTAATAGCTGTTTCCTTTATGTAGCAGTCCTTTCTTATCTTAAAAATGCATGGCCATGTTAGGAATCATTACATGTTACCCTCATAAAAAATGGTTTCAGCATTAAGTGGGAATTTAGGAAGGTTTTAGTGATCATCTTGGCTGTTTTGCCTGTAATGTCATGGAAGTGCAATAGTTTCTGCATTATCTTAACCAGAAAGTATTCTGCTGTACTTACAGTTTTTAAGCGACTACATGCTTCATGTACTCATGTGCTAACTTATGGTTGTAGGTGTAAGGAAGAAGATAAAGAGACCTACTTATATTACCTGTTGAGCGTCCATGGTCATGGCCAGACCATTATTTTCTGCACATCAATTGCAGCCTTGCAGAGGATTTCGTCTCTGTTGCGCGTACTTGCTGTTAATGTTTGGACACTTCATGCTCAAATGCAACAAAGGGCTCGATTAAAGGTATGTTAATGATCATTATTTTTCAATGTTGATTTGACAGTTGATAATGTTGCACATTTTATTGGCTTTTGGTACCATTTCTGGTATCATTTTATAGGGTCTTGACTGCTTCGCTGGTTCACTGGCGATATGTTTTCACGGGATGTTTATGTTTGACCCAAGGAATTCCGTATCGGAGATCGGTAAAATATCGGTCGACCAAAGAGACAATATCTGAGATATTTCTAAAAAAATATTGGTGGTCGAAAATTAATTTTTACCATATATTTTCACAATCTAACTTCTAAAATGAATTATACTAATTTAGACAAAGCATAGATTTCAAAATATGCATATTAGGATGGGAAACAACAGGGAAAATTGTTTTTTTTTCCTTTTTTTTAAAAAAATTCTCAATTTTTTTTGGAAACGTTTTTTTATTAAAAGCGATATATCGGTCCGAAACAGATATATCAGTGATTTGATATTTTAAAAAAATTTGAAAAACGATATTAAGCCATATCGTTTTATCGGGTGGGACCCGATATCGATATATCGGCGATATATATGGAATTCCTTGGTTTGACCTAGTCTTGTGAAATGCTTACCATCTTTTGAAGGAAAAAACATGTAATGAAGGAGTAATAAGTAATGAAAATGGTGAACCAAGTTTAAGTTCACATGGTATAATATAGAGATTGTAGAAAGTGAAAGAGAGCAATAAAGCTCTCCCATAAAACTAGAAAATGGCATTGGAAACGAAATTTGTCCATCTTCTTTTGATTTATCTTTCTCTAAATGGAAGATTGTTGTTTTGTTGTTCTCTGACATGAAGTAAATGGGGATATCCTTTTTGCCTGCTTTATGGCTAAATATCAGATCCTAAATTTGATTTCATGTTTAAGTTTGGTTTTCAATTTTTTCCTTTGTCCAGGCGATTGATCGTTTTCGAGCAAGTGAACATGGTACACTTGTTGCTACTGATGTTGCAGCTAGGGGTATTGACATTCCTGGTGTTCGAACTGTTGTTCACTTTCAACTCCCACATTCAGCAGATGTATGTTTCTAAAAGTGATGATTTTGCTATCAGACATTTGCTTTTAAATATATTAGTATCTATCAATCATTTTTCATGCTTTCAGGTTTATGTTCACAGAAGTGGAAGAACAGCTCGAGCTTCTGCTGATGGCTGCTCAATTGCACTTATTTCCCCAAAGGATAAGTTAAAGTTTACCTCTTTGTGCAAGTCATTTTCCAAGGTCAGTTTTCTTGTAGAACAAAATCCTTCAGTTTCTTTGATATATTTTTCATATCTCGAAGAGTTTTCTTGTACTTTCCATACATCAGATTTCTTTTTACTGTCTAAATTATGTGTTTGTCTTTGTTATTGCTACAGGAAACTTTGCAGCGGTTTCCTGTAGATAGTTTGTATATGCCAGAGGTTTTTAAACGAGTAACTCTTGCCCGCCAAATAGACAAACTCTTAAGAATGAACTCACATGTGAGTGAGAGACTTTAGTTAAGCCATCTCATCTATTAATTTATTGTCCTAGCCTTTTTTTGTATTTTTGCTACAAAGCAGTCCACCAATTAGTAATCCTGAAATGATTTTTTTTTTGTCATTTGAATCTGCCATGCCATTCCAGAAAAGTTCTGAGAAGAGCTGGCTTGAACGGAATGCTGAATCTGCAGAATTGTTTATGGAGGACAGTGACAGTGAGGAAGAACATGCAAACAACTCTAAGCGAAAGAAACAATGCTCTCTTCAGTTAAAGAACCTGCAACAGGTAATGGGAAATGCCTTGCATTCACGAATTGACCTCCTGTATTTTATATAGGTTACGTCAAACATTCAATATTTTTACATTATATTGCTAAATTAGTTTGAAATTGCAGGAGCTGAATAAGCATCTAGCACAGCCCTTGCAACCAAAAACATTTTCACGTCGATTCTTGGCTGGGGTTTGTATCAAAACTACTTATAGTTTTAGTTTACCACTAGAGCATTTAGTGCCGAAACAATATCTAATTGTGCCCTAGGTTGGGATTTTCATCTTTTTGCTATACTGATCAAGTTATGACATTTATCCATGCCAGGCCGGGGTATCCCTAGTTCTGCAGCAGCAGTTGCAAGAATTAGCTGGGAAGAATCTCGATGGCAATGTCTCTCCCAGCGGAAATAAGAGGAGTAAACTCGTTGTTATTGGTCAGAATTGTATTGAACCCCTTCAAGCACTTCGAAGTGGTGGGCAGGAGGTAGTTTATGTGGCAATATCACTTGCTACCATTTGTTATTCCTCTATCCCACATAATAGCTCCATTTGGTTTTTCAAAATGAACTTCATTTTGAAAAACCTGAAAAACCAAATTGAGCTCTTAATATGGGGCGGAGGGAGTATATTGTCCAATGAATTTTGGTATTTCTTCTTTTTGGCATACTCTTTTACCTGCCTGCTATTATTTTACGGTGTCTTGTGGCTGGCATATTCCTTCCAGGTTTCTGTTGGTATCACAGATGTTAAGGAGAAAATGGAGAAGTTCAGGAATAGGCAAACAAAGAAAAGAGAACAGAAGAAACGTAAGCTCAAGATCTGTTCTTTATTTTGTGAACTTTCTGTTTCAGTCATATTTGCTTTTTCCATAAACACCTTGCAGATTTGTTTGATGGTCCTGTAAATTTACCAGGTCTACATGAACAGCGCAGAAAACAGAGAAGGAAAATGAACAACTAGGTGTATTTTCGAGCATAGAAATATGAGAAGAGTGGTTAAATCAGCAAGCTATCAATTTTCTTTTTGCTTTGTAATTTTATATTTGTCATTCTGTAAAATGGATTTTACTAATTTAGTTGCCGGTGCAATATAAAAGGAAATAAATTAAGAGTACGTTCTTTTTATCCATACTCTCTCTTTTTTGAGAAAAAGAGAGGTCTTCTAACTTAATATGGAAAGTTGTAATTTTTTTATTTATAGCAAAAAACCTATATATTCTATTGATGGGCCAAACATCTAGCTCAAAAAAATGAATATTTTTAATGATACTCGTAGTCGCCAGGTAAGCAGAGCTAGGCATTTTAGAAAAATGAGTATTACAAATTTCTCAAGGGTATGTAATTATGTTGCTATTCTTAGTTGAGCCATTCGGCGTGTGCCCAAGAGTTTTTCTCACTTTGGACCTGATCTGTTTTCTATCACTTTGGGTGTTGATCTTCTTTGGTACTCGATGAGGAAGTCTCCATTGTCTATTTTCTGATGCAAAGGAAGTCTCCGTTGTGCTTTTAAATGTTTTGTCCTAAGGAGTCAAGCCTGCTTAATTCGTTAGTATTGGACTCGACTTGAGCTCGAACTTGGTCAAAGTGCATTGCTTTAAGTGTTTTGTGATGAGGAGTCAAGCCAGCTCAACTCGTTAAAATTGGGCTCGACTTGAGCTCGAACTTGGTCGAAGTTCGATCAAAGCCTGATTTAACTCAACTTAATTTGAAGTGAGAATTAATCGTGGTTTATCTATGATCTATCCATGATATAAGATACTATGGATAGATCATTTACACACGTACATGATAGTTTCGTTTATGTTCTAATGAGAACGATTGAAAAGAGCAAGAAAGGGGAATGAGATACAACTGAATAGCTGATGGCATCTCTTTTTGTTTTCGTCTCCCAGTTTCAAAAGGATTTGTTTTCTCTAACTTGGGATAGTGAATATATTAAACATAATTGCACCTTGTGAAGACAATGAAGATAAGTTTATTTTTGTGTCTTTTGGGATAGTGAATATATTAAACATAATTGCACCTTTTGAAGACAATGAAGATAAGTTTGTTTTTGTGTCTTTTGTCAGCTCCGCTGCTGATCCTTACGCAAGCAGCACTGTGTATGGTCGATGCTCTTAAACAAAGGTTGGATGATAGTCTGGTGAAAGGTAAAAGGAGTGATATAGCCGCCCACCCGTCACCTTTGGCCTACTCTCGAATGCCCCTTGTTACCTGTTATTAATTACTCCCGCCATCCAAAAAATCCTGGCTGCATGTGTTAAATTTATTAACATGTAGGGCCCACAATATTTCAAGTCTTCACCCATTTGGGGCATGAAAAATCAGCTCCGTCTAGTTGAAAAAATCCAGTTAGATAAAAATTTTTGAGATAATAGCCATTTGGGGCATGATTAAAAGTTTTTGCTACACTGTAGCATTCATATTTTTTCCGTATCCAGCTGAAACACCACCTGATATGAAAAAAATATGAATGTTACAGTGGACATCTAAAATCTACTATGGATATTTTAACTTTTTCACGCCCCAACCAGCTGAAACACCTCATGAACAACCATGGGCAAATCCAGTCATTTAATTATAAATCCATAAATTTTCAAATGCAATCAAGTGTTTTTGACAGGGAGTACAAAAATTGACTACTCTGTTACTTTTTTTCATTTGTTAACATACTCCGTTTGCCTTCGAGATTATCAAAAACTCCTTTTAACCCTTTATGTAGTAAGGGATGTGCGAGCCTTAGAACGGGCCAATGCAACTTGCCTCTATCTACAAGTCTTTCTGGGCCACGTATAACACCCACACATACACACACACTGGGTGCTTAAGTGTATAATCATTGACTCAATCGGCACTTGGGCAGTGGCAGTGGCTCTCTGGTCTCTGGAGCACGGACAGCAGTTCATGTTTACCATTCTAGGAAGAAGCAATAGGAAGAGAGATCCAAAGACTGAGAGAACGCCAGTGAAGTTAGATCCTCCTACTCCATAAAGAGCATCATCAGCTCAAACAAGAGAGCCTCGCCCTGAAACAAAGGTAGGTAACCATAATTACAATACCTCATGGTTGCCTGGCTGGCCATCAGCATCTCATCGATCCTGAATGATGAGAACTTTACGTTAGTGAATGTAAACTAGTCTTCTCTCTGCATGAATATGATGAAAGAATTGGTCTTCATTGGTAGAAACATGAATTTGTTTGAAACAAAAGCCTTCTGGTCTTGCTTGATCATGCAAACATGCATATAATACTTTTTCTATCGAAATGATCTTACAAAAGATTAAAGTACAGCAGTCCTTTGATCTTTATCTGTGGTCTCAGCCCGTAATATTCGAATTCGTTTTGGTTCATGAGCATGCAGGTGACATGGAGAACATGATGAGCACTGAGTTGAAGAACAGAAGCGCAAGTTTGGACTCAAAACTGGAGGTTCCCAAGGCTGATCCCGTTCTTCCTTCCATCATGAAACTCGACAAGAAAAGCTTAGATGTCAAACTCGAGAAGAAGAGTTCAGATGTTTACCTTCTCAAACGAGAAAAATTTGAGAACAAAAGGTCAGATGTTTACCTTCCCAAGCGAGAAAAGCTCGACAAGAAAAGTTCAGATGCTTACCTTCCCAAGCGAGAAAAACTGGAGAAGCAAAACGAGAAACTAGAGGCAACCTGCTCAAGAGCTGATCTTGCCAAGCCTGAAGCTAACTCTCCCAAAAGGGTCTACTTGATTTTTTATGAAATGCTTGTTTCTGGGTCTTCTACTTAATTTTTCCTCGTAATAATGCCTGGCCTTGTAACTTTTGAAGGAAATTAAATCAAATGTTCCAAAACTTCGCCTGGGCGATAGAATCACAACTCTGCATGAGCTTGTCTCTCCATTTGGCAAGGTAATCTAAGCTCAAATCTTCCGATATGTTTCAGTGATTATGAAAAGTAATTACTAGTGGCATTTGCTTGATAAGTGATTAATCTGCAGGCTGACACAGCTTCAGTACTTTTCGAGGCAATTGAGTATATTAAATTTCTTCAAGGGCAGGTTCAGGTGAGTTTTCCATCTGCAAAAATTTAGTGTCAATTAATATGGGGCCTATTCTATGTGAGTTCTGTCAGGTTCTATTAATGGCTTTTTGGTATTGTTTCTTCTGTGTCAGGTGCTTAGCACCGCTAAGCACGATTGTTCGGCTGGGAGATCTGAGGTGAGAAAAAGGATTATGGATCTATGGTTTTCTAATACCACATAGTCTTAGGAGTTTAGTTTGCATGGAATTTTTAACAAAATTAAGTTCGTGACTGCAGCTTGCTTCTAAACACGAAGGGAAGTTAGATAAGCCAGTAAGCATTCCAGCACTATTTTCTCCCTGTTAGACAACTCCTTTAGAATTTTGAAAAACATCACAGAAAAATGAATTCTTCATAAGACTGTGAAACAGAAACCTTCCTACTGCTATTCGTGATATCCAAGTATTGTTACTCATTAGTTGAATTTTGGTCTCTTATATTGATATCTAAATTTAATATTCAGATTGCTTTGTTCAGTGTATTACGAGATTCAAGTTTTTCTTAGTGCCCTTGTCATCAATATTAATTAGTATTGATTTTGGATCCAGAAGCATTCCTATCGCAGTTTAAGTAGTCGAGGACTCTGTCTTGTACCGGTGGAGCAAGTCACTTACATAAAGGCAGGTGGTGTTCTTACTTTGCTTCCATTCAGCTAGACTTAAGAATGGTAAAAAGAAGCATATTATAATGCTTCAACACATGAAAATTAAGATCTACTTTTGACTTCTCAGCTGTGCCTCTGCTTTCACTTTAAGCTTTAGCAATTGAAGAGGGAAAAGAATTTGAGAGTTCGATTTCAAAAAATTAATTTACATTGATCATGAATTTTCACTTTTTATGGAATTTAGATAAAATAGGTCATAACTGCGGGTTACTTTCTAGATTGAAGAGAAATATATCTCACTCAGACAGTAAGCTTGATAGTTCTCTATTCCGCTTGCTGATGCACTCATTTGTTACCTTTTTCACCTGACTTAAAACATAGACAATGTTGACATTTTTCATAGGAGACTGAAAAACAAAACCTGACTGTTGCTACTGATATAATTATACAATGTTGCGGACAAAGATCTGATTTCTAATGTTGATCTGCAGAGACAACATTTTAATTGCTTTTATGGTTGTTTCTTCGTCTCTTGGGATCTAATCCTGAATTGTCAACATCCGGGAGTTGTCAATTTATAGTTTCTGCTATGTTGTTCAGGAGTGTGACTATCACAGTTTGGGAAGTCAAGCACTCTGCCTTGTACCAGTGGCGCAAGTTGTCCACATAAAGGCAAGTAAAGTTATCTCTATGTCTTTATTTGGCTGTAACTTAAGAACAGTGGAAGTGTAGTAGTTTATATAGTTGATGCATAGAAAAGATTTTCAATTTTGTGAATCCTGTATTTCACCTGGATTTAACTCATGTCGATCAATTAGAAACTTGACAGTTGCCTCTCAAATCTACCTCTGCTTTCACTTTTAGCTTTAGTATTTGCAGGGGAAAAAAGTGCCATAGTTCCTTCAAAAAGTGATTTGTATCCTTTTCCATTAAGGGCCCCTCTACTGGTTGTTGAGTATCTGTATATGTTTTGTTTCTCTTTGCTTAGGCTGATGCTCCAAATAATTTCCCTTCTCCTGCCAAGCCCATTTCTGACAGTGTGGTCATTAATATCAGGTATCAAGTATTGATGCATTTATTTTTCTGTTAGCTCCCCTTCCCCCATTGCAAAGTTGCATATTCTTGTCATAGTGTAAGTTGTTTCCATATTAAAAATTGAGAATTTACACTGTTAAATGAGCATCTTAAAGATAAACAACCTGTCTCATCCATTGACAATTTCGATTCGGACTAACTTTTTATTTTTTTTATTCAACTAACTGTTAAATTTGAAAATAGGCGAGATGAGATTTTACCGAATCCATTTGCGGATATGAAATTTCTAGCTGCAAAATCTATGAAACATAGCGAGGTGCTTCAAGCTGCATATGATGATAATGTTGTTGCAAGAAGAGGCATCATTACTTGTTTCCATGCCCTTGCTGTTGTTGTATGATTCCTTCCACTCCTTATGCACCTTATACTATCAATTGATTCTTCAGATTGTATGAATTCGTATGCTTAGATTATATAATATCACCACTACAAACTTTGCAGCTGACGTTAGTCATACTGTATCTCCGATTGGAGCCTGCCACAAAGACCTCTCTTTCTAGTCTTTTTAAGAGGCTTACACTTCCTTAGTAAGTCTTTTACATGTTTGAACCATCGAAAATAGCTGGCAATAAGAATATTTGCACCTGTATTAGTACAAAGAAATGTTTGGCAAAATTTTAAATGAACCAAATAAGTGCATAACTAGTTGAAATTCTGTTTTCTGAAACCTTTTTTTCATGCCATAATAATCAGCAGATCAGGAGGACCAGGTAATCTTGAAAATTGAAACACACAAATAAGATGACATTGTCTATATCAGATTGCTATAAACTTTCAAACTATCATGTTCATCAAATAGTATTGCAAAAGAGCTCAAGTAAGCTACCATCATCTTATGTGATAGTTTCACTAAGTTCATTTAAGCATGTAAACCCAAGAGTAACTACAAATTGTACATGTTTTTGATGTGTAACATTGTTCGGTACTTTAATCAACAAATTTACTGGAAAGTTTTTTTTCTACCATAAGGCGTAACTCAAGTGTATGCTTTTTCAATATTGTGGGTCAAAACTGCAGCATCTCACTAAAAGAAAATTATTCAGAATGCAATCAGGGGTAAGAGGGAGTCGTCTAGGATCATATTATGCTTGATCTATGCTAGTTTGAAATTTCAACGATAGCATGTGAGATGTGTCTGAAGTTTGTATTGAAGAGAGATATTTCTGGCCCTGCTTGGTTCAAACAAAGATCGAATCGGCCGTGAATGAAATGAAAACACGATTGTAACTCATACTTGAAAAGTCTTTAAATGCATCAATTTTCATTACACAGTCCATGTGCCTCACAGAGTGGCTTGGTTCTGTAAATAGCTACTAGTAACTAGTAAGCAGTTTGTGTAAAATGCTTAATAGAAAAGGCATCTTAAGTAAAGAGCATGCAATGTTAATCCAAAAAAAAATAAAGGAAATAGCATTCAAAGAGCATTTAATTGGCTAGTGGCGACCTCTTCTGTCTTCATGACTTGTCAAATCTTTTCCATGCTTAGCTCATTCATCATGGCCAATATGTATGCTATTGGAACTCTCTTCCTAGTGAGAACCGTTATAATAAGAACCTTCTATTCCACATTCTGAATAATTTTTTGATTTACATCTGTTTTTATTGTATCAGGAGCTAGATTATTTAGTCTGGTCAACATGTTTGATCACTGTGACTACTACTGCTGCTAATGGGATTTGTGACGAGGATTGATAGTCTTCCGATGTATTTGAAATCAATCTGAACAATGTATACTCATCTCTAAAATCCTTCAACCCTGCAACATTTCTTTTCTTCTCTAAGTAAATGCACGCTGTGCTGTTTAAAAAACTAAGATCCAACGTACTTCTATATACTTACTTTTTTCTGAAAATAAGGATCCACCCATACTTGGTAATTGATACGACATGAGTGTTCAAATATCTTGCGTACATGAAATTCTGCCATCTTTCAATGTCTTTGCGTAGAAGCGGAGTAATTGGAGGACTTAGTGATTCATGGTCTAGGTGATTAATTATGTATATTTTTAGGACATTTTCCCTCTATATCTCTAAAATTATTAGATGTTCCGACACAGGAAAGTGAGGACCATGAGGTCAATGTCACATTATTTACACATAATGAATGCACTTTGCATTTTTGCTTCTGTAGTAGAATGGACTTTACATTTTTGTGTCAATAACAGAATTTAATTATTTTGCCTTCATGCTTAGTGTATTTGAGAAAAAAAACTGCATCTGTTAAAAGTGCCTGGAAGGAGTATATTTGATCAAATAGTGGGAAGAAGGTACCTCTGTTCTCTGCCAAACATTACGATTGCCCCGATGCGATAATTGATTCATACTGCTTGCATCAATGATGCCATCAATATTCAATTCTATTACTTTTGTGGTCAATCCACATATTTGCAGGTCAATGTAGCGGAATTTTCATATCTTCAGCCTTCTTTCAAACTTAAAATAAGTTAATTCTAGGATATCAGGAAATCGGTTTAGCAATATCATAGAATTGTTGTCATGATATCAGACAACTTGCCACACTGACCGGACATACATAATAACTGTGAAAAAAGGCTGAAAAGGCATCCATAAATTCCGCTCCATTGACATGATCATATGTTGATCATGTGATTTTCCATATAAATTAGTAGTGTCAATTTTAGTTATTTACCTCCATAGTGTTCACATCTAAGAACAATAAAATTGATTCTTACCAACAGGATTTTATTGTTATGGTGAGGACCACCCCTCCTGAGTTTGAACCCCCACTGTATTGTTGGATTCAACACTGATTTACCAAGTGTGTACGATAGGTGGCCCATGTACATGCCTGAGGGGATGGCCAGATAAAATGCTGTAAGAGGTTGGGTTGCTCTGCCCTTTCTAGTCAGGTCCTAAGGACACCCTCTGAAAATACAGACAGTGGACATCCATGGACCGTGTAGAGGGGTGGTGAACTACACACCGGTCACCACCCATACCTCTTGGTGGACCTCATTAGGGTGAGAAATTTTTGGGTGTAGATACGACACCACGCTGGCATCCTTAATTTGGTATCGGTCACCAATGGGAGAGACACACAACACGGGGTTGCGTATCTCTCGTTGATTGGTGACCAATACCATGCTAGCATGCCAGCGTGGAGTCATATCTACACCGAAAAATTTATCCATTGGGAAGGGCTTTCCCAATGATTGCGCCAAAATTAGGGCACAAAGACAGAGATTCAGGGGATGTTGAAAGAAGCAGACCAACACCACCAATATCCCCCATTGTTGTTCAAAGTTCAAACTTCAAAAGTCCCAAACATACCCTACTTTAGATTCCCAGACATACAAAAGAGTAGGGAGGCCTCGTGGTCAAGCCCGACAATGACGTCTAAATGGGCCCCTCCTTTCTCCACTGTCTTTAAACTGGGCTTGTCTAACGCGTTTGATGACGGATTTATTCAAATTCAAACATAAAAACCTAACCCATTAACCACCGCCCTTCTTCTTCTTGGTTGTGTCTCCCATATTCTAATTCACCTCTGTTCCAACTTCCAACCTGGGCCCAAAATTGCCAATCCACGTGATTTGCGGTTGCTACCAACTAGATCAAAACAAAAGCCTCACCTTGTTCTTCGCCTTGATTTCCGGCCATCCTTGTCAAAATATTAACACTTCCTCTTCCTCCTCATCATCATCCAAGAGACAAATTCCATAATCACTTGTTTTGCTAAAACAATTGACCATACTATATATAAGTCCATAATCACTTGTAAAGGGTTGAGCACCTTCGGACCGGTCTAGAAGGCGTGGGGAGCACCTTCCGACCGGACTAGAAGGCGTGGGGTAACTATGCATCACCGCCTTGGAGTGGTGAATCGACGGTCGTGATGCATATAGTGGGCTATAACGTGAGATTTTTGAAGGAGAAATAGCATTACCTGCTTCTTAGAAGACCATGATTTTCCGACTCACTTGAGTATAACATCCGCGTAAGCGAACTCGCAAGTGTTGAGACAAAAAGAAGCAATGTAAAATGATTGACATGCACTTCAAATGTTTTTTTTGTTTACTTTAAAAATTGCACTAAACTGAAAAAAGAAGAGTATAGGGGATACCAATGTACAGATGTTAATTTAGTTTTAGATGTGTACTCTTTTTGGAACCTAATAACTCTACACCAAATCTATACGCCATACTTGTACACCTGCGTTCCGGTGACAACGGAAGTGAGCCTCACATGGCCTACTTTTCAACTACCAACAAAAACCCAAGTGTATGGATTTGGTGTACAATTTTGGTGTTGGATTACTGTTTTTCCATCCTTGTTGCTTCATAATTTTAATTATTTAGAAGCTTAAATAGAAGAATAAAATCCATGTCGCTAACCCTAAATAGTTGAAAAAAAGCTCTACCTAATTATAATTATGATCTTTGATGCTTGCATTAAAAAACTATATCCTTAATGCAACTTAATTGATCATACTCATTTTCAATAAATAAAAAATCATACTCATCAATTCCATTCTACTTACCGCATTTGAAAATGAATTAAATTGGCCCCCAACATTTTAGAGGAAGGGCAAATCCAGTCACTTAATTCTAGATCGTAATTTTTAAAATACAACCATTTTTTTTTATGGAGGGGGCCATTTGTTTAAGAGCCTTGCAGATGTCACATCCACTTCCAAACTACTAAAATTAATCTTAATGCCCCAATCACCATTATCATCATGCACTAGTTTACCAATCTTAAGAAAGCGACGACAAAACACGAAACCAAAGCGCGTGGCCCCACCGGGACCGCGGCTGCTCCTGGACTTTCTGGGCCGAACGGAGCCAAAATCTGGCGTGTAGATAGGGTGGGGGCCCACGAGCCGAGAAACCGCACACCTGAGCCCCGAACCATTGCCCGCCGAAACCTTCCCGCAATAAACAAGGCCCAGCACGGTCAAGCCATGCTTTGCATGGTTGGACATGAGCTGTCATGGCTTGTGTTCAGTTCAAGGCTTTGTTTTCCTTTATATAGCTTTCAAATGGCCTTCCCTCTCTTTTCCTCAGGCACAGCTCTGATTCCTTTCCCGGCAAAAAATTCAAGAACTTCAGTTCAAGGCTTGTGTTCAGAGCTGGATTGGTAGACTGATTCAGCTGGAATCTTTTGTGGGTGTTATTGCTTTGTTAGAAAACAGCTGAAGGTGTAAAGAGTTGGGCTTGTTTGTGTGTTACAAACTTTGCTTGATCAAGTTCTGGTAGGTGGTTGTTATAATCTTTTTGCTATTTGTTCTAGGATTTTGAAGTGTTTTCTTGCTTGTGTAAGCTTTTTTCCCATGGTGGAAATGAAGAGAAAGTTTGAGTATGGGATGTTGATGGTGTTGCCTCTTGTTGGGTAGGTAGTGAGTGTTGAGCTGAAATATTTTGTTTTTCTTTGCTTCTGATTAGCTCCCCTGCTCAAAGGAATGAAGAGGAAACATGTTTCAGTTTTTTTGGTCAAACCCACTGTATACTGCCTCCGTTCCATATTTATAGTCCCATCAGTTTTTCAAAATGAATTAATGGGCCTATTAATATGGAACGGAGGGAGTAGTAATAGTATGAACTGCTAAACTTAATTATAAGAATTAAGGAGTAAGAGCAGCACTAAAAGGCCATGCTTTTTGGAACCATTAAACAACAGTAAGAAAGCAAAGCTAGATGACTGAGACGTACTTTGGGACTTTCTGCCATCTGAGTCTGAAACATGAGATATTGACTGCTCAGCCAGGTTGTGCATGATTATTTTTCAATAGTTAGGTTCTGAGTCTTGACCAAAAAAAGTACTGAGGCATGCATCACATTGCATTTGTACCTACTGATTGCCGGGGCCGATAATCACGGAAGGCATATTGTAAAAAAAGCTAGACATGGATATCTTTTTCTTTGGAACATGTATAGGAAGGTATGGGAGTCAAATTCTCATGAAATGATCAAAGCTACATGGTGGGAACCCACCTGATAGTCTGATAGATTCTCTTTGTTTTTTGTGTTAGATTGGAATTAGCTATATAGGTAATGAGCTCTTCTACTGGTGCAGGGGAAAGTGTTGATGGAACTAATGACAGAATTGAAGAGAAGGCACGGATCTATGGAGCTGGGCAGTCACGTTTGTTCAACTGCTACCCTCAAAAGAGCTAAGATTGAGCCTCATGTTTCTTCATCTATCAAGGTATGCTTTCTTCTTTATAGCTCATCTTGTTACTAGCTTCAATTCCTTACAGGCCTAAACTAGATTGAGCCTCCTGTTACTTGCGCACTGTGAAATGACAATGAGTTGACAATTTGTGTAATCTTTTGGGTTAGCATTGTCTTAAAGATAATTACTCCTAGAATAGAATGGCTTCGACTAGGAAGTACTGCCATGTTACTTATTGACGTCATGTAATTCGCACAAGCCTATTAGCATTCAGTGACAAATCTGGAGATTATATAGTTGTCATTCCGCTGAATAAGGTGCTCGGTGATGATATTTATGTACTCCCTCCATAGAGTGTTTGTTCTCTTTGTTTTTTCAAATGTAGCAAATTAGTTTATTTTGAATTAGTTCATTTAGGAAAGCCAAATCAGACTATTGAAGTGGGATGGAGGGAGAATATGAAATGAGCCTTGCTATAACTTATGTTTTGATTTTGGAGCCTCACTGCCACTGGTTGATATTGTGGACAGGACAGGAAAGATAAGCTGGGTGAAAAGGTCTCTGCGCTCCAACTGCTTGTCTCACCCTTTGGGAAGGTATGCAATTGCATTTGGATTAATTAGATATTGAATTGTAATGCTTCAATTTTCCGTTTGCATTTTCTAAAGGTTGAAATCTAAAACTCGCAGACAGATACAGCTTCCGTTCTTCTTGAGGCCACTGAATACATTAAATTTCTTCAAGACCAAGTTCAGGTCAGTACATCAAATCAGGCTATCTATCTTCTGGGTCTGCCCTTTCCATGGGCTTCAAAAGTTGAACCGGTTATGCCACATTATTATTGCAGGAGAACTGATTCAATGTGGAAAGATGTGAAACTTGATGCCCCTAGTATTATAAACTTAATTTCATCCTAGAAGTTATCTGATGTTTTTTGTTCTCTGAATGTTTCAGGTGTTGAGCGCCCCATACCTCCAGAGTGCCGGCAAACTACAGGTGAGCAGCTGATCAGCTTTAATTCGTAAAGCACCTCTCAGTAATGATTTAATTTGTAGAGCGTTGGAAAATTACGGTTATCTAACATGGTATCAGTATGTTTACTTCATATTATTCGAATATAGAGGATGAAGTTATTGTTACTACCATTAGCTAAATGTACTTAAAACAAACAAACAAGATAATACAAAGGAAAACAAAAGTAAGTAATCATCTGTGTATCAATCCCAGGAGTCGCACTACAATCTAAGAAGCAGGGGGCTGTGTCTTGTTCCAATTGAATGGTCTCTGAAAGTAGCCCACAGCAATGGGGCAGATATATGGGCTCCAACCATGGTAAGCACAAAGTCTGATTGCACTCTGAGGAGGTGAAAGATGCATGGGGATCGATCCTACGCAAATTTTCTGTACATTTTAGTTTCAATGTCTCTTAAAGCAGAATACAACAACGGCGAGATGCATTGGCCCAAAAATAACCAGCTCCAACCATCCAAGCCTCGTCTCTTAATGGGGTTCACAAAAATGCCTTGGCCTCTTTATGACCTTATCGCTCGCAAACACGACAAGATCATCAGATCAAGCTGGGGAGGCCACGGGGTTGTGCTTTTGTACGGCGAAAAAATTACTGAGTGTACTGTATGAAGTTGTAGGCAGGAAAGGAATGAGCTATGGCAAAATCATGAGTATAGGTTAAACTCAGTTTTCTTTGCGAGGTTGCTGTTGTATGCAGATGCGATTGCTGCATGTTGCACGTGATTTATGCAAGGAAACGGGTTGTGAGATGTTGCTTTTTATATTATTATATATAGAGAAGAAAATAATAATGTACAAGTGTTAGTACACCTTAATGGGGAAGAACGGATGTCAAATGAATCAGTCCAAATTTCTAATCCAGCCATAGTCTGCTCCTTTGTTCACATAGGTAGTCATGTATTTGCATAGAGGTCTTTACATATCACCTGCCGCCAACTTTCAGTTTTTCAGTTTTTCATATTACCCAGAATCTTTTTCTTTCTTCCATATGACCTGAAAAGTACCCAAAATACCCTTAGGTTTAGGTATAAGCACCCACACTCTTTGTTTTTCCATATTACCCAGAATCTGAGGAGGTACCCGGAGAAACTCGTGTTCAGTCGGAGAAGAAGGTGTTCCGTCCGGCATCTCCGCCCATATCATCGCCGGCACCGGCGCCGTCCAAATCGGGAAAGGTAATCTTCGCGAGAAAATGAGCGGGATGAAGGGATTTTGATGTAAAAGCAGCGGGGAAGCCCTCCCAACTACAAAAATTAAGATCTACATGTAAAGAAACACATTAAAGATCACCCATTAGTGTTGGACCGCTCCTGGACATGAAATAAGAGGATAAAAATGGGCAAAAACGTGAAATACTCTTCGGCGAGTAATAAGTTCAATTTATATATCTTTCTGTGATCCTAATGAAGGGGAAGAGGAGGAAAAATAAGGAAGAACACAAAAAAAGGGCAAAAACGGATGAAAAATGAGCGAGTTATCACATTTTGAAAATTCCTATTTTATCGTGTCATCGAAAACATGAAAAATATCAGACACGACTTGAATTGAGTCGTGTCTTGTACGACATGATAAAATGGGAATGTTTAAAATGTCATAACTCGCTCATTTTTTATCCGTTTTTGCCCATTTTTTTTGTGTTCTTCTTTATTTTTCCTCCTCTTCCACCTCATGAAGATATATTATGATAAAAGAATAAAAAAATAAGAAGAAAGAAGAAAGTGGAAACTCTTCGCCGGAAAGCTTCTATTTTTTCTTTCTTCTTATTTTTTCTTCTTCTTTCATCCTAATATATTTTCATGAGGTGGAAGAGGAGGAAAAATAAGGAAGAACGCAAAAAAAAATTGGAAAAAACGGATAAAAAATGAGTGAGTTATTACATTTTAAAAATTTCAGTAAAAACGTATTTTGAAAGACAAGACTTGCAGTATAGTCGTGTACGCGACGACACGACTATACTGCAAGTCGTGTCTTTCAAAACACGTTTTTACTGGAATTTTTAAAATGTCATAACTCGCTCATTTTTTATCCGTTTTTGCCCATTTTTTGCGTTCTTCCTTATTTTTCCTCCTCTTCTACCTCATGAAGATATATTAGGATGAAAGAAGAAGAAAAAATAAGAAAAAAGAAAAAATAGAAGTTTTTCAGTGAAGAGCTTCGACTTTCTTCTTTCTTCTTATTGTTTCTTCTTCTTTCATCCTAATATATTTTCATGAGGTGGAAGAGGAGGAAAAATAAGGAAGAACGCAAAAAAAAATTGGAAAAAACGGATAAAAAATGAGTGAGTTATGACATTTTGAAAATTTCAGTAAAAACGTGTTTTGAAAGACACGACTTGCAGTATAGTTGTGTACGCGACAACACGACTATACTGCAAGTCGTGTCTTTCAAAACACGTTTTTACTGAAATTTTCAAAATGTCATAACTCGCTCATTTTTTATCCGTTTTTGCCCATTTTTTTGCGTTCTTCCTTATTTTTCCTCCTCTTCTACCTCATGAAGATATATTAGGATGAAAGAAGAAGAAAAAATAAGAAGAAAGAAAAAATAGAAGCTTTCTGACGAAGAGCTTCCACTTTCTTCTTTTTTCTTATTCTTTTATCCTAATATATCTTCATGAGGTGGAAGAGGAGGAAAAATAAGGAAGAACGCAAAAAAAAAATGGGCAAAGACGGATAAAAAATGAGCGAGTTATGACATTTTGAACATTCCCATTTTATCATGTCGTACAAGACACGACTCAATTCAAGTCATGTCTTTGGAGACACGACTTGGATATTTTTCGTGTTTTCGACGACACGATAAAATTAAAATTTTCAAAATGTGATAATTTACTCATTTTTCATCCATTTTGCCCATTTTTTTGTGTTCTTCCTTATTTTTCCTCCTCTTCCCTTTCATTAGGATCACAGAAAGATATATAAATTGAACTTGTTACTGGCCGAAGAGTATTTCACGTTTTTGCCCATTTTTATCCTCTTATTTCATGTACAGGAGCGGTCCAACACCAATGAGTGATCTTTATATATGTTTCTTTACATGTTGATCTTAATTTTTGTAATTGGGAGGGCTTCCCCGCTGCTCTTACATCAAAATCCCTTCATCCCGCTCGTTTTCTCGCTTTTTTGCGCGAAGATTACCTTTCCTGATTTGGATGGCGCCGGTGCCGGCGATGATATGGGTGGAGATGCCGGACGGAATGCCTTCTTCTCCGACTGAACACGAGTTTCTCCGAGTACCTCCTCAGATTTCGGGTAATATGGAAAAACAAAGAGTGTAAGTGCTTATACCTAAACTTAAGGGTATTTTGGGTACTTTTCGTGTCGATTCCGGGTCATATGGGATTTCACTGGAAAAACCAGGTAATATGGGAAAACAAAAGTTAGCGCCATGTAATATGGAAAAAACTCGTATTTGCAAGGAGCTTCCAATGCACCAGATAACTCTTTATTTCCTACGAACTCGGTAGAAATGGTAATTGTTAAATGAGATCGTTTCATTTGCTCAAATCTAATAAAAAAAGAAGCTTAAATATGTTCTTTCTTTCCTTTTTTTGATCTTGGAGTTCTGCCAAAGCCAAGTTCATTGGTGCCATTTAGGTCGTTGGTCAATTAAAATACAGCTACCTACTAAAATTAAAGAGCTTTTTATGTGTGACCTGGTGCTAACGACGGGTTTCTCATATTACCCGGAATCACTTTCTTTCTTCCATATGACCTGGAAAGTACCAAAAATGCCATTAGATTTAGATATAAGCACACACTCTCCGTTTTTCTATATTACCCGGAATGGGAGCGGCTACCCGGAGAAGCCCGCGTTAGTCGGAGAAGAAGGCGTTCCGTGCGGCCTCTCCGCTTATATCATCGCCAGCGCCGTCGAACTCCGGAAAGGTCATCTTCGTGGCAAAAAGCGGAAAAACTAGCGGGAAAGACCGGGTATTGGAAAACAACTTCAACATTTTAAATGTGAAGTTACCGATGCAAATCTAAAATTAAACTAATTTTAAAGGGATGATGAACCAAATGCAAATAAAAATATGAAGCTCCGGAACCATTAATTTTTGGTATCAATGTCATTACTTTTGTGGCCGTGGTACTATTTCCTTATAAACAGTAATCATCTTAGCTCCTCCAGTTTAATTATTACTCACTCTGTCCAATGAAGCCTGTCTGCATTTGAGAATGACTAATCATGAAAGGTTATCACTGACTAATAAGATTGGAGCCTGAAGGAGGTCAAACGTGGTGCAAGTTCTCGAGGTTGATGATTCTTACTTCTAAGGGTGGGTCTCAATTCCGATTATTGTATACCTATAGCACTAACCATTTAAAACTTGGTTGATTTGAAGGCTATTCAAGTATGTAGGCTTCTTGTTTAAATCCATTTGAATTGCAAGTGATATGTGCAAGTGCTTGTTGTAGAAGACCATCAGATAATCACCATGTTGTTCTTATCTAACTTAACAACTAACGTAGATGGGTTGCGGGCTAATTTCATGAAAATATTTGCGAAATTACAGATAGGTTTTATTAGATGAAGGGAGTCCTATTTGCTTATTTACCTACCTCCCTAGGAATGTACATGTTAGAGGCACAATTATACTCAGTACGGAAGAAGGGAAAAGAAAGCACTTCTAGAAGGGGGTTATCTCATTAATGAGAGGACACCGAAAGAGAAAGGTATCATGCATTAATGCATCATTAAGGGGCCGTTTGGGGCGTGATTAAAAGCATCCATGTTTTTTCCATAGCTGGATATGGAAAAAACATGGATGCTACAGTGGATGCTTATAATCACACCCTAAACGGCCCGTTATTAACAAAAACCAAAAAAATAATTGTGTTAATTTGTTTTATGATGAAGAGAACTTTTTATTTTTGGTGTACAAGGAGATAAGCATTTTGTTGCTCTAATTTGTCAAAATAATAGTAAATAACTAAGATTTCTGTTTCCTATCAGCTTGAGCCATTGCGAGATAATATTAATCTTGCGTCATATCGAGTTCACATTCTTGGATGTCCTTTGTGGATATAATTCTGATATAGACAGTAATCTACAAGTAATTTCATTATAAGAGAAAGAGGAGAAATAGTAGAATTATGGTTAAGAGACTAGATTAAACTATACTAAAAAATAACTATTTCATTGATCAAGCATAATAAATTAGGGAAGACCCTTTATATATTTATAGACTCTAAACTATAATCCTAATTGTCATAGAAGTCTAGTTTTAATAATCCAACTAATGAAGAAAACTAATCTTAACATAATTAGAATAAGGTCATAACAAATTTCAACGTACAACTTCCATCCACAAGCTATTAGTAGCGTGAGTCAATAAACACGAATCAATAGCAGCTATGAGTTCTTTCTCATTTTCTAAACTTTTTATACGTGCCATTCTTACTCTTATTCTATTAAGAGGAAGCTCTCTACTGCAAAAATTTCAGCTGACTAGCAGAAAATTGTGTTGTTTTAAGTTTGATTGCGGGAAAGCAGACAGAGGAAGCATGGAATGTTGTATCACCATTATACCGCCAATGCATTAAAATTGTAATGTGAATTTCGGTCCATATTCAAATATCGGCGACATATCGAATAATATTTGAGGTACATCGAAAACATCGGAGACATATCTCATCAGTTCAATTTTTTTGAAGTGCATTTTTGATAATATCCTCTTAATTGTCTGTTCCACCCCTTTCACTTTAATAGTACTTCTCCATGCAATGAAGTTGGCCTAAATGTGGAAAAATACACGACCAATAAATTTCACTCATTGTGCAATGCAGACGAGCTTCATTAGATGATGGTGGGGTATTATAAATATTATAAATTCTCCATCCGTCTCACAATAATTGTCTGGATTAGAAATCCAAATTGAACTAAAATCAGCTAATTTCTTATTTCCTATCCAGACAATTACTACAGAACAAGAGGAGTATAAGATTTCATAAACTTGTGGCTTGTTAGCTGCGGCCAGACATTTTGTTTGAGGCCCACGATAGATTGAACCCAGGGAGTCTGTGAGACGTCGGCCCATCGGCCCACCATTTTTTCTCCTTCCTCGCCAGCATGCATCGTTTAACCTAGTTTCTTAGGAGGGACTGTGGCTGCTGGCGTTGCCGACCACCGGAGAAGCTGAGGGGAAGAGTGCTCGCACCAGGCGGCGGAGATGGACAGGGAATGGGGCTCGAAGCCCGGGAGCGGCGGCGCGGCCACGGCGCAGAACGAGGCGATAGATCGGAGGGAGAGGCTGAGGCGGCTGGCCATGGAGACGATCGACCTGGCCAAGGACCCTTACTTCATGAGGAACCATCTGGGTAGCTACGAGTGCAAGCTCTGCCTTACACTCCACAACAACGAGGGCAACTACCTCGCTCACACCCAGGGCAAGCGCCACCAGACCAACCTCGCCAAGCGCGCCGCCCGGGAGGCCAAGGATGCCCCCGTCCAGCCCCAGCCTCACAAGCTCAAGGTCAATCTCCGTAAAATGGGTAAGATTTCGATAAATTCGCGTTCTTCCATGCTTCATATTAGGGATTTTATCTTACTTAAATCTAAGTCTTACATGGGGCTATGGGCTATTATCATATTTTCTCCCTCTGGGATTAGTAGATACATTTGGTTCTCCAAAATGAGCTAAATCATTTCCTTTTGGAGTTCATTTTGGAAAACTAAATGTATCTACTCATTCCGGACGGAGGGAGTACTATACATCACTTTTCGTAATTAACATGCGCAAAAGACATTATTTTGATGTGTCCTTTGACGGCGAATGTGTCTATATTAGCTGCATTTGTGCACTGTTTTCTTATATAAACACTGGAGAAGTGAAGGGGACACTTTTGTCAAAATGTGGGATATGGCTTGTGGATCAGTAATCATATGCACGAGGTGAATGAAGCACATTTTTTTTAATGTTCAGGAAGGATGTTTTCCTATGTTAAAGTATATCACTTTATATAAATTAGAAGAGATAACCAATGGGGTGGGGTGTTGTTGGGTTGGCTAGGACCATGCCTGGTGAAGCGGAGGTCCTGAGTTTGGACCCTCCTCTGTTGGCTATCCAAACAGGATTATATTCTCATTTATGATGTGTCGCCTCGTATGTGCCCGAGGGGATTGGTTGCGGGGTAGGGTGCTCTAAGAGGCTGGCTGTCATGCCCCCTTGTAGTTGGTCCTCTAGGACTTAGACGCCATTTGTTAATGGGAAAAAGAAAGAAAGTATAAGTGGACTTAGCTTCAGGTTCTTAGGCACACTGTAGGTAACGTATGTTTCTCCTGACGAAACAGTTCTTTCATCTGTGCTGAGTTAGGTTTTTGTTTTTGCTTTGAAAGTACCTGTTTGATTGTCAGTCAGCATTGTAAGTTTAATTTTGTGCACAAGTCGGAGGTGTAAAGCTGTTCCACATTTTTTTAGTCTCTTTTTTCACCTGGATTGGGTGAGTAATTGGATTGTTTTGAATGCATTTTTGTAGCATCATCATCATCATCCCAGCTATCTGGGGTCGGCGGCATTGATTATATACCACGTTTGACACTTATCGGAATCAAAATAGTACAAAATCCATACAAAGAAACATAGTGGCAATTTTTTACGCCAGATGCCCTTCCTGAATTAACCCTTGAAGAGGGGACAATGATAAGAAGATTCAACGTCATCATATTCATCATACACCTTTCCAAATATGTGGATTGGCTTCATGACATGATGGTTGCACATGAAATATTATTAAAGCCATCTTCCATCACAAAGCTGGTAACAATGAAAACCAGTCTTCTTTTACATGGGAGCATGGCATATATACAGTTAAATTTTGTGGAAGGATATGCAAATTTTAAAACACTGAAAAGTTGTGCCAATTGTGTTTTAAGGAACCTTTTTTTTCTTTAAGCATTACTGATTCTCTGCTGATATTCTCAAGTACCAAGGGTAAATACAAATAGATGTAGTATTCCATTGAATGATGGGAGAAAATGGGGAAAGAATCAATTGTTATTTAACGGTAATGAATTAATCATGCCATATAAATATGTGGACGAAAATGCAAAAACTATAAAGCTCAATGCTTATCATGTGCAAAATCATGTTATCACGTTGCCCTCGATATCTTAACATATTAAAAACGTGTATCCGGTATGTTTGTTGGTAAGTTTAGTCAAGGGTTTACTCTATTTCATATTACCAGTTTTTTTTGCCAATCATGAACATTTAAAATATATTTTTTATGGTAATCTAAAAAAACATTAAGACTTTAACTTTGGTGCCGTTAATTATACATTGCTGAGTTTACAATCTTCTGGGTAGTAACTGTCAGATTCTTTGCGTTTCTAGTTATATGTACCTTTGATGCTGACATTACTTTTTCTGTTTGCAGTTAAAATTGGTAGACCTGGTTATCGAGTCACAAAACAGTTTGATGCTGAAACTAAGCAACGTTCTCTTCTCTTCCAGGTGCTTATATTTCATCCATTTCATTGTTCGTATTAGATGTAATATATAACACGTATTTGTCCATCTCTATAGCTTTTCATTGACCCCATAGGTCTGGGAAGTGGGTGAGGCATATGATGATCATGATGGCATATGATGGTGGTGGTGGGTCTGATCTAGAGGTCAGGTTGTACAATGGAGCTGTTTCTTATTGTTTCGTGAGAGTCACTAATAATCATGAAGGGCGTTCTTCAACAAGAGAAGATTGGCAGAGCAAAATAAAATTCTTATTGAAGTAAAAGCTATATAGCAATTTAAGTGCATGGGGCAAAGTGTATGATGCTCTATAATGGGATGATTAATCTGATTTGAGGACGTTATCTTTCTCTTCTGCGTTCTTGTCACCCATATTAACTTTGTACAAACTCAATATCTGTTCCATAATTTTTGTCCATTATGGTCCTGCTGAGATTAGGATTTATTTGATTAGTTACTCCTAGTTTAAATAGGATAAATGTTCCTTAGTTGATTTTATTTGCATGAGGGCTTGTGTTTCCTACTTTAGTAAGAATTCACTTAAGCAGATTTAATCTCAGCCATTTGTTGCTTATATAATTGGTAATAAAAATAATTCCTTTCTAATGTATTGTCTTTACAATTTATTTTAGATAGAATATCCTGAGATTGAAGACAATTGCAAGCCACGACACCGTTTTATGTCATCTTTTGAGCAGGTAATTCATTCTTCTGAACATCTTTTGAAATTTGCTTAGAGTTGCTTACATATTTGCTTTATGAAAAAAAATGGAAAAAGAGAAAGCTTTTAAGTATGTTTCCATTCTCCTAATTAATTTTTACACAAATGTTTGTTGCACAGAGGATCCAGCCATTTGATAAAAGGTATCAGTACCTTCTATTTGCAGCGGAGCCTTACGAGATTATTTCTTTCAAGGTCTGTGCTTATTCTAGTTAGTGCTTGACACCTACAAGTGCTGTGAACTTTGTGTACCTGCTTATGCCCCTTTTTTCTTGCAGGTTCCTAGCACTGAAATTGATAAATCCACGCCTAAGTTCTTCTCTCATTGGGATCCAGATTCAAAAATGTTTACGGTATTGTCTAATCCTTGTTTTGTTTTCTTAATGCTGGGTTCAGCTTCATTGTTTTGGAACATGATGCAAAAGACCTGTTTGACGTTTGCAGTTACAACTGTATTTCAAAACGAAGCCGCTGGAGCCTAATAAACCTCCAGCACCACCCGGACAACCAGCAGCCAATGGGTCAGGAGCTCCTGGCGTTCCACCAAGGCCAATGCCTCCACCACCTCAAGCACCAGCACCATTGCCTCCACCCCCTCAAGGCCCTCCACCCAATGCAAATCCTCCTCGAGGTCCGCCACCTCCAGCATCTGCACCGCCCATGCCTCCACCTATGGGTGTACCTCCACCACCACCTCCTTCAAGTGCCAGCGGCCATCCACGACCCATGCCTCCTAGTGGACAAGTCCCACCACCCCCACCAGTTGGTGCGATGTCGAACTTCTCGGTAGGAGCACCGATGACCCCGCAAGGTTATCAAGGACAACATGTCCAAGGAATGAGGCCACCACCGCCGCCCAATATGCAGATTCCAATGCAGCCTAATCCATAGAACAATGTAAGTTCGTCGTATAGGTGATCAGAAGAGTGGTGTTATCAGCCTTGCCTTGCACTCTTGTGAACTGGGACATATGAATCCACATAATGAATGCTTTTGTAACTGAAAAAGTTCTTGAGACTGTGTATGTTACTTTGTACTTGAGTGGCATTTGTCAACTTGATTCAAGTTGCAGATAATGTATTTCTGTTCTGTCTAGCATACTCAGGCTTTTTCAGAGAGCTCTTTTTCTTTTTGTAGGCTGCAAGGGGTGACTTTGAAATTGAAAACTATTTATCAATGAATTCAAAGTTATCGATTATACATTTCTTTCGGGTTCAGGGTCCTTCGATAAACTCGTTTTGTTTTGCAGGTTGTCAGGGGTATGGTTTCGGCACGGCAGAGTAGAGGGCTTTTGGGTTAGGGTTTCTTCTCCTCGGCTAGCATAAGTTGGCAGCTAAATGCGCCGCTCGTGAAACTTAAACAATTGCCCCAATCAACCATTAGGCCTCTTGCCATCGACTCTTCTTTCCCGAGGAATGCCGTATTGGGTATCGGTAAAATATTGGTCGGCCTAAGAGACAAAATATTGGAGGTATTTGTAAAAAATATCGGTGGTCGAAAACTAATTTTTATCGTATATTTTCACAATCTAATTTCTAAAATGATTTATATTAAAGAAAAAGTTTAAATGAGATCGCTCTCATATAGCTTATATGAGGCCACTTTAAATCATAGCCCTTGGATCTTGATCTAACGGCTACAAATAGCCATAATGATCTCACCCACTCTCTGATGTGACACACTTACTTATATTAATTTAGAGAAAACATAGATTTTAAAAGAGATGAGTTTACATGAGATCGTTCTCATATAAGGAGCATGATGCCAATCTTTATTGCCGTTAGATTTCGATCGGAGGGTGGATATCAAATCAGTGGGTAGGTGAGTATGTTACATCAAGGAGTGGGTGAGATCATGATGGATATTTGTATCCGTCAGATCAAAATCCAATGGCTACGATTCAAAGTGGCCTCATATAAGCAATATGAGAGCGATCTCATTTAAACTTTTCCCTTTTAAAATATGCATATTAGGATGGAAAACAAAGGGGAAAGTTGTTTTCAAAATATACATATTAGGATGAGAAACAAAGGGGAAAGTTTTTTTTTTAAAATTTTTTTTTTGATTTTTTTAAAATATTTTTTCCTAAATAGTAAACCGATATATCGGTGATATTATAAAAAAATTTAAAAATCGATATTTACTTGTATCGATTTATCAGGTAGAACCCGATATTGCTATATCAGCGATATGGAATTCCTTGCCTTTTGCCTCTTACCCATGAGTCTACGACTCACTCTTGGAATTAGTAGTGACATTTCTTTCCGGGCGGAGGGATTTTGCCTTCTCCATGCACTTTGTTATTTCGGTAACTGCCTCCTTCATAGCCTTGTTGGGGGAGAAATACAAGATTCCAAGTTTCAACAATGCTACTACATTAGAGACGGATTTTTCACGCCCCGAAAACCAAAAAAAAATCCAACAATGCCAAATAAGTAAACCAAACAAAACTCAAACAAGTAAACTAAACAAAAGCTGTCAAGGAGAAGCAGCGCACCACTTCATACGATCCATAGATCTTTAGGATCGACGGCACACACGCTTTACATGTGCCGCGGCGATCTTCATAATCAACGGCTCCTATAAAGTAGACAGCAAAGAAAACAAAAACACCTGCTCTGCTAGTGGGGACTGAGCACTGCCGTCATTATTTTATTCATTAACGCGTCCGCTGCCCCCCCACCTGCGACGACAACGCGCAAACAGCCACCCGCCACACCCACCACCCTTCCCGCGCCGGCCTCTTTTTTAAATTTAGCACAACCTCTCCCCCCTTGCCCAATCAACCAATCCGCGACCGCTCCCCTTCCCCTTCCCCTCTGGCCTTCCTTCCGTTGCGCCTCTCTCCAGAGCAATTCTGTGTTCCCAACGCGTTCCTAGGCCTCCCCTAGACACCTACGCCAATCTCCTCCACCCTTCTTAACTCCCCTCCTTCCTCAACTTCATCTCTCCCGCTTCCTCTCCTCTCCGACCCCGTCGACGACAACCCGGCTTCCGCTTCTCCTAGCGGCCGCATGGACCCGGCGGAGCTGCGGCGGGTGTTCCAGATGTTCGACCGGAATGGCGACGGGCGGATCACGAAGCAGGAGCTGAGTGATTCTTTGGAGAATCTCGGGATTTACATCCCGGACGCCGACCTCGTGGCCATGATCGATAAGATTGATGTCAATGGCGACGGGTGCGTCGACATCGACGAGTTCGGCGCGCTGTACCAGACGATAATGGACGAGCGGGACGAGGAGGAGGACATGCGGGAGGCGTTCAACGTCTTCGACCAGAACGGCGACGGGTTCATCACCGTCGAGGAGCTACGTTCCGTCCTCGCCTCGCTCGGCCTCAAGCAGGGCCGGACCGTCGAGGACTGCCGCCGCATGATACGCAAGGTCGACGTCGACGGCGACGGCATGGTCAATTTCAAGGAGTTTAAGCAGATGATGAGGGGCGGCGGGTTCGCCGCCTTGAGTAGTGGCAAGTAGCAATCCTCCGTCGCCTTCCCCGCCGCTGCTAACCTCTCTTTTTTTAGACCTCAGCCTCCCTGGCTTCCACAAATGGGGCTTTTGCTTGCCTTTGGTTTTGTACAGAATACTTGGAAGAATGGCTGATTGGATTGGAATACATCTGATTTTTCGATCCTTGCTTGGAAATCTCGAACTGGGTAGGAGTTTGATTATTGTTTGGAGACTCTAATCCTGTTTTTTTGTTTTGGAAGTCGATGACTGTATTGATGATACGATCTTTTTTTGTGTCGTTATTATTCTAATTGATTATCATGTCAAATGGCGATTTATTAAGTTTGGTTGTTTTTCATTCTTGATTGGATTAGTTTTGAAAAAGGTCACTCATTTAAATCTAACTTTGGTTGTAACTTGCATTATCAAAGCTAATTACAACCTTAGATCTATGATGTTCTTTCATTTTTTGCGTCCAATGAACATGGGGAACAGGGAACATTTGCTCATATATATTTTTGATAACGCATTTGCTGTGTATTTATCAAGGAAGCTATTTTGGTTCGCCTTGAAGTTGTCCGCCAGGATATCCTCCATTGAGATGGGTGCATCGAACTATGATTATGATGATCGACGGTTCCTATTCATGTAGGATATCCCGGCGGACGACCCCCCAGGCGGATCATAAAGTCTTCCCGCCGATCAACGGCTCTTATAAAGTGGGCCTAAGTCCCACTGGTTTGCCAGGCGCACCCAAAGCCTTCCCTCTATAAAAAAAATATTATTTTTCTCTTATCTCCAGCATATTTATGTTTTATGATTGATAATACGCATATGATCAATTTATGAATTGGTTCTTTGTGTACATACGCTCTTAGGTTCTCTCTAATGCACTTACAAATAATATCATCATCATCATACGCTTTATCCTAGCTATCTCTGGGATCAGCGGCATAGATTATATACTACATTTGATTCTTATCAGAATCAAAATGGTACAAAAGCCATACAAAGAAACATAGTGACAAGTTTTTACGCCAGATGCCCTTCCTGACGCAATTCTCCGAAGAGGGGACAATGATAAGAAGATTCAACATCATCATATTCATCATATACCTTTCTAAATGTGTGGATTAGCTTCATGACATGATGGTTGCACATGAAATATTAATATAGCCATCTTCTATCACAAAGCTGGTAACAATGAAAACAAAACTGCTTTTACATGGGAGCATGGCTTACACTTACAAATAATATGTCTATATGATTTTATTTGGAGCCCAACACTTTCTTTCATATATTATTATTGCAGGCCTTATTAACATCTTGTGAAATTTCATTTTAGCATTGTCGGGATGCCGGATGCACCTAAAATTACAACACTCATGTATATATCTTAGTACAGTATTGCATGAATCCTGCAATTAACAACTGTGCATGAGTTTTTTTTTAATTTGATCTAAATCTTATATATTAAAAATATGGGTGGTTTACATTTTAGTCCAAGTAGGTGAATTTTAACCAAAATAGTACAAAGGGAAAAATATGGTATCCATTTTGGTACAAAGTACCTAGAATTTCATATCCAATTCAGTCCCGCACGAGCTCCAACACACTCAATTTTTTTAAAAATGACAAAATTACCCTTTGGCACATGGAACAACGTGGCTGCCCACGAAACGGCGTCATTAACGCCGTTTGAACGGCCTTTTCCACGTCTTAACCCACGTGATTTCAAAAATAAGAAACTGTTCACATGGGTTTTTAAAGTCAAAACCTCATGTCTCTCCATCACAACCTAAACTGACTCTTCCCTTTCGCGTCCCAACCATCTCGCAAGTCTAGACCGCCTCCTCACGGCGACCTCCCTCGTCTAACGGCGGCGACGTCCCTCAGTGCCGGCGGCGCTCCCCTTCACACCGCAACCTTCGTGTTATAGCGGCACTCACCCCTCGTGGCGGCGGTGTCCCCTTGCCCTCTCCCCTCGCGGCGGCGGTGTCCCGTAACGCTCTCCCCTCGCGACGGCGCTGTCCTTCGTTGTCTCCCTTACCAGCGGCGGCGCTCTTCCCTCGTTTTCTCCCAAGCGGAGTAGTTCTCCCCTCATAACAGTGCCCTCAATGGCAGAAGCTTCTACTTCCGGCCGGCAAGACGAAGTAAGTACAAAGACCCTTTTTTTAAGTAAAAGATATTTCTTTTCATAATTGTTTGATATTTTTCTTGCTCTTGGCTTGTGCATGTCGAGGGTTTCATGTATTGTATAATATTTCTTAATGGGTTGTGTTGGGTTGCATGTGTTTGTTATGATGTTTAATAGGGTTGTGATAGCTTGCGAGATGTCTGTATGTTCAACTGCTTTCATAAATGCATTTATGGTTGGGATGGAAACATGTAGTAGTTATGTAGAACTTGTGATGGAAAAGTTGAGGGCCTTGTGTTGGTCATGAGCAGTGATGGATTTTGGTGACATTGTGATAGTTCTTTTGTAGGGTTGGGATGCATCAGTCATATGATGGTTGTGTTGACATTGTGCTGTAGTTGTGTTGGGTTGCATGTGTTTGTTTTATGATATTAATAGGTTGTGATAGCTTGCGAGGTGTCTGTATGTTCAACTTTCATGAATACATTTATGGTTGGGATGGAAACGTGTAGCAGTTGTGTACAACCTGAGATGGCTAAAGTTGAGGGCTGGGGTTGTTGGTCATGAGCTCTAATGGATTTGGTGACGTTATGATGGTTCTTCTGTAGGGTTGTGATGGACAAGAGTAATGGTTGATTGAGTTGCATGTGTTTGTTCTATGATGTTTAACAGGTTGTGATAGATTGAGATGTGCTTGTATGTTCAACTCCTTTTAAGTTTTGATGAATGCGGTTATAGTTGTGATGAAAAATAGTAGTTGTGTAGAACTTGTGATGAGAAAGTTGAGGGCCTTGTGTTGGTCATGAGCTGTGATGAAATTTAGTGACATTGTGATAGTGCTTTTGTAGGGTTGGGATGCATCGGTTATATGATGGTTGTGTTGACATTGTGCTGTAGTTGTGTTATGGTTGCGATAAACTTGTGTTTATTCCCTAAATGTATTTGGCTGTGCTTCATGTGTACTTAATATTGCATTCATTACATTTTACAGATTGGGAGAGTTGAGTGTAGATGCTCAACTTCAAAAGTGCTGAACCTCATCTCGGATTTGAAGGGAGGGGTCCATGAGCAAGTAATGAAAACTTGCTTCAAAGTCTTCTTTGAGATGACAGACACAATGGTCTGTCATCGTCTAATTGGCCACATGCTGGCTAGGAGGATAAGCGGCTTAACTTTCAGAATCGGCAGGCGGTCAGCCACTCTGAAGCCAATAGACGTCAGTATGATACTGCAATTGCCACTACATGATGGATTTCTAGTCGGAAGGAAATCATCGCAGCGCACAAAGGGCCCCACCTTCCAGGAGAGGATGTTCCCTGGGGTGAGAGTAAGTAAGATTACCGCAAAAATGATAAATGAAAAGGTTAACAACAAGAAGTTGAAGGTAAATGATAGGGCAAGGTTGGCCTTGCTATACTGCATTGCTGTCTTCCTCCTACCCAGGCCAGGGGATGTGGTTGACGGCAAGTTTTGGGCAATGATGGATGAGTCCAACCTTGCCACCTTTGATGCATATCCCTGGGCTAGGGATGTCTACAATGCATTGTGGAATGGCGTTAGTAACGCCTATGAGGATAGGGAGGTGAGGAAAGATCGATATAATTTGTTTGGTTGTGGAGCTGTTTTGCAGGTATGTTGTATCTTATGCCTTGTGGTCACTATTATAAGTTGTGGTTAATTATATTGGGTTGTGAGGATACTAACAGTTGCTATTATAATTGACTTGAATGTTTGACATGTACAGGTTTGGTTTTTTGAATTGGCTGAGGCCAAGTTTAGAGACTTTGGGTGGTTGATACAATCAGATAAGGAGGAGGATCAATCACCTAGGTTAAAGAGGTGGAGTGTCAAGGTTGCCTCGGCCACATACGAGGCTGGTATGGCCTTGGATACAGAGGGCTTGGCTGTGGAGCTTGTCTTCACCGAGGATGAACAAGCATCAGACTTGTTCATCAAGGGGCAGGATGTGGCAGGGGAGATCGAGAAAGGATGCCACAAGGCTGATGAGCTACCTCGCAAGAGGCAACAAAGAAAGAAGAGCAAGGCAAAGAGGGTAGCTGAGACACCAGTGGAGGAGGCTCTTAGGAGCCGTGCCGGAGTGAAGCCTTCAAATGAGGGGCCCAACAGTGGCTCAGATACTCAATCAGAAGACATCCAACAGCTTGGCAGCAAACGCAGACGACAAGCTACCAATGAGGAAGCTGGTGATGCTTATGTCGAAGGTACTTGATTGTCACCCGGTTGTGTTTTTTTATACATAGGTTGTGTTAGATATCGTATATTGCGTTTTGTTGCTATAAATGTAGGTTATGATAGCCCTTATAATGTTGTAATGGATTATATGCAAAGTCGGACATTCAGTTGTGGTGCTATATTTGTAGGTTGTGTTAGATCTCATATTGAGTTGTGATAATATCTCTCTAGGTTGTGATTGTGGTTGTGTCCAATATGTGAATAAAATGATGTTTGTATATCGTATATTGCATTGTGATGGTGTAAATATAGGTTGTGATGGCTTATGCGTGAGGTTGTGATTAGGGTTGGGATGATATATCTTTTAGTTGTAATCTATGTCGTGAAAATGTAGGTTGTGATAGCTTATATACAGATTCGGACATTGACTTGTGATGCTATATTTGTAGGTTGTGATAGATCTCATATGAAGTTGTGCTAGTGGTTGTGCTTTTACTTAGGTTGTGTTAGATGTCGTATATTGCGTTGTAATAGTGTAAATGTAGGTTGTGATGGTGTAACTGGATGATTTTATAAAGGTTGGGATTGAGTTGTGATGATATTTCTTTCGGTTGTAATCTATGTCGAAATTAGGTTGTAATTTTTGTCATGTTGTCTTCATTGTAGAAGTTCGTCGGCTACTGGAGAGCAGACCTGCTACTCTTGAAAGCTTGTCCAACCTTGTGAATTGCTTGATGTTGACCAATATGCAAATGTATGAAGTCAACAAGGGTTTGCGCAAGGATGTAAGTGTGATGAAGAACAATGTAACTGTGATGAAGAACAGACTGGAGAGGGAGATAATGTCGGCAAATCATAGGTGCCGTGTATTGGAAGTGGAGATGAGAAAGATAAAGAAAGTTGTGGGTTGTCCAGGAGAAGAGGAAAAGGGTCGGACTGAAGAGGCACAACAACAAGTGCCTGGAGAAGACGACCAACATGAAGAGGCCCATGAAGTGGTAGGAGGAGATGCACATGATATGGCAGACAAGTCCACACAAGGCAAAGTCCCCCTTGCAAGGAGCCCTGTTGAGGACCTAGAGTCCCCCGCAATCCCTGCTTCCAAGAGGTTCAAAACACAAGCTAAAAAGACATCACCGTTCAAACCACGGAAGCTTCCATTTGGGGATGATAATGATGAGGAAGATTGTGCCTCCTCGCCTAATGCTACTCCGACCAATAGGGCCGACAATGTTGCACCTGCTCACACAATAGATGATCTCCTTGCAGGCCAGTTGGAAGACTCACGAGTCCCTCATAATAGGGACCTCTCAGTCATCTCCCTCAATTCCACTCATGTTGAAGAAGGAGAACCAAGAAGTGCATTTGTGAAAGAACCCTCTGTCATCTCCATCGCATCTGATTCAACACTTGCTCTCCCCAAGTTGATTCCAGTCCTCGACCTTAAGTCTCTTATGGTAAGTTTACTCTTCTGCTACTTGTTATGATGACTTATAGATAGGTTGTGTTTGGTTAAATGCTTGTTGTTGTGAGTAACCATTTTTATTTCATATGTCGCAGGATGCCTTGTTAGCACGTGTGGAGGGGGAGAAGACACAAGATAGCTCAATTGTTGTCTCCCCCTTAGTTCAGAACCATGCCACTCGCTCCGTTGCTGGAGCACATCATATATACATTGTGGTAACTTATGTATGTTGTGATAGCGGGTTACCGTGAGGTTGTGATTGCATTATTGTGATTACTTATGCATTGTTGTGATGACTTATGCATTGTGGTAACTTATGCATGTTGTGATAGCGGGTTGCCGTGAGGTTGTGATTGCATTATTGTGATTACTTATGCATTGTTGTGATGACTTATACATGGTGGTAACTTATGCATGTTGTGATAGCGGGTTGCCGTGAGGTTGTGATTGCATTATTGTGATTACTTATGCATTGTTGTGATGACTTATACATGGTGGTAACTTATGCATGTTGTGATAGCGGGTTGCCGTGAGGTTGTGATTGCATTATTGTGATTACTTATGCATTGTTGTGATGACTTATACATCGTGGTAACTTATGCATGTTGTGATAGCGGGTTGCCGTGAGGTTGTGATTGCATTGGGAGAGGCTTGCTGCTACCACAAACAGTAAGTTCCAGTAACTTCTTCGTGCATTGTGATTAAGTTGTGGCGACTTATACATGTTGTGATAGCAGGTTGTGTTGATGTTGTGATTGCATTGCGATAGTCTTCTTGCTGCCACACAGTAATTTCCCGTAGCTTCTTCAGTCGTTGTGATTGAGTTGTGGTGATTTATACATGTTGTGATAGAAGGTTGTGTTGAGGTTGTGATTGCATTGGGATAGGCTTGCTGCTACCACAAACAGTAAGTTCCAGTAACTTCTTCGTGCATTGTGATTAAGTTGTGGCGACTTATACATGTTGTGATAGCAGGTTGTATTGATGTTGTGATTGCATTGCGATACTCTTCTTGCTGCCACACAGTAATTTCCCGTAGCTTCTTCAGTCGTTGTGATTGAGTTGTGGTGATTTATACATGTTGTGATAGAAGGTTGTGTTGAGGTTGTGATTGCATTGGGATAGGCTTGCTGCTACCACAAACAGTAAGTTCCAGTAACTTCTTCGTGCATTGTGATTAAGTTGTGGCGACTTATACATGTTGTGATAGCAGGTCGTGTTGACGTTGTGATTGCATTGCGATAGTCTTCTTGCTGCCACATAGTAATTTCCCATAGCTTCTGCATTCCTTGTGATTGAGTTGTGGCGATTAATGCATGTTGTGATAGCAGGTTGCGTTGCAGTTGTGATTGCGTTGCGATATGCAGTTACGATATGATTTATTCTACAAACTTCAAAGTAATGTAAACATTATCATTACAAGCCATAAAAATGAAGTTCTACCGAATGTCATCATATGGATTAAGTTCGTTACAGAAATAAAATTCAAAGGCACTCTCTCAATCCACGTTGATTGGTTGCACGCATGAAGTCCGATTGTGCCCAAGGCCGTTGCAACGACTGCATCTAAATTGACGTTTCCGTTTTAATGGTTGTGACGGATAGGGCTTCGTCTTCGGCCTCCCCCTTGGCCTCTTGGTTTTTGGTGGAAGGATGAGATGCTCTCCCACAGGTGGCTCTGCACGTACCGGTTTGTCATCATGGGTGATCGGGAAAACTGTTTCACTGTATGTGTCTTTATAGCACTGAGTAGTCCAATAATCCCCTCGACAAGCATACGCTGGTGATCCTCCATTGGCAAATATGGCAGCGCATGCGTGGATACACGGCGTACCTTCAATTTGCCACATCCTGCAAGTACAAGTGAGGTCAGTGAGATTCATCCTTAAATGTCCTTCCTCTGAAACCACTTCCCCCACATTCTCATTACTTTCCGCAACCAATAGCCCCCGAGATTGGTTGGTCAGTTCATTAAGCCGGTCGTTGACTTCTGGAATCAGGTAAGAATCCCAGTTCTTACTCGCCCTTCTCGCTTCGTTCATCTTGATCATTATCTTCATCCGAATGCCATCAAGCAAAGCAAGAATTGGCATGTCGCGCTCCGGCTTGACCCATTTATTGAAAGTCTCAGCAGTGTTATTTAAAAGGTGGTTATATCTCTCACCTTGGAAGAGGGCGTTGCACCAATTCTCAGGTTGATTTGCCATGACCCAATCATATGCTACTTTAGAATGCTTGTGGAGGTGAGTTAATGCAACGTGATAGCCATGCATATCACTTGCTTTTGCAACATCATTAATCATGTACGCAATTTGTTTTTTCGTTACCTTTTTTGTTCCTTGAACCTTGTGCCCTTTCAAACCTGTCTTCAGTAAGTTGCACTCTAAGTGTCGCACACAATAGCCATGGAATCCATCCCCAAACACCTTTGCAACCGCTTCGAGCAGCCCTTTGTCCCTATCGGATACCAATGTGAATACCCTTGCAAAGCCAACTACATGTCGCACATGTTGTAAGAACCACAACCAATTATCTTTAGTTTCATTATCAACAACTCCATAGGCTAAGGGGAAGATGTGGTTACCTCCATCAACTGCAGTGGCTGCTAGAAGAGTCCCCTTTGCCTTCCCATAAAGATGAGCCCCATCAAGAAAAAGTAATGGTCGACAATGTTGGAACCCTTGAATGCATGCATTCAACGCGATGAAGCAACGTAAAAACTTCCTGTTTCTTCGATTAACCTCATACTTCACTACACTCCCCGGGTTTGTCTCCACTACTTTGTTGCAATACCAAGGGATGCCATTGTAAGAATCCTTATAATCACCAAACAAAGAATTAAGGGCAACCTCCTTAGAACGCCATGCCTTCTGATATGAGATGCTCAACCCATAGTCATTTCGCAAATCTTTTACCAATTCAGATGTGGAATACGAGGGTGTACCTTTTATCTTACTGGAAATGAGCTCCGACACCAAGTTTTGTGAAGCATGAGGGTGATACTTTTTCCTTACCCCTCCAGCACATGTATGAAGTTTTTCATACTCATTCACCACAAACAAACCTGAAGCTTGCTCCAAGCTCACATTCACTTTCCACTGGCAACCTTCAACCCTGCATGATGCCATAATCCGACGCTTCGTGTTCTTCAAATACTTGAAAGAGAAGTTCTTGGCAATAGAGAGTTGTTTCAATGCCTTCCTAACTTCAACTTGGTCTTTAAAATGCTGCCCAACCCCTACCAAGTTGTTATCCCAAACTCTCCAACGTAGTGGTGTTGGTTGATTACTGCCACTGGTGGGAAGAGGATTAACCTTGCATTCATACACACTATCCTGAGAACTCATGAATGGTCGTTGATCTCCATCATGGGTCACCGGCACCTTACAAAATCTTCCACGGAATAACTCTCTAAAGTCAGCCATTCCCTTATCGGATATCAAGAAAGTCAACTCATACACATCGGGGTACAAGTATGCAACACTCAAATTGTTGGGAGGAACGTTAAAGGCATCAACAATTTTTTCCACAAATAAACTCAGAGTTTCATCCTCTTCTAGTGACAATGCCGTGCTTTTACCTCCAACTATCTTCACAGTTCCACCAGGGCTGGATTCAATACTCCCACAGTAGCAGACCAAAATTTTAAGCTTGCCTGCTTCAACCTGAAGTTGCAAAATAAATAAGAAGAATACAACATAGGTCACAACTTACATAGCAGCGCTGTCACAACATAGCATCACAACTCATGCCAACAGTCATCACAACATTAATTACAACAATCACAACCGAATTCTAATCCAACAAAACTGAATCACAACATTCATCACAACTGAAGCTAATAGACATCACAACTGAAGTTACATGCCATCACAACTGAAGTTACATGCCATCACAACAAGCGATAATATAACATTCTATCACAACACATCTATAAGTCATCACAACCTATCTATACATGACCACAACCTATTATACAAATCATAACTTCGTCATCACAGCATATCTATATAGGGATTATCACAACCTCTTTTACAGTTCATAACTTAAGCTACTCTACCTATCATCGCTATTTAGACATTCAAGCAATGACCAGACAGATCAAATGAGAAGAAAAAGAGTAGCTTTCCTACAATCCTACTTACTTTCAATTTTTCCGCCGTATGAGTTGCGCCGGTATGTCCACTACCTTCGTCTGCAACCATTGTTTGGGTTTTGCCGATTTCTCCACCATCATCGTCTTCACTTTGGATGCCTACAATGTTGCTGCTGGAGGTGGCTGCCGCCATTTCCATTACTTCCGCCATCTCAGATACTAGGAGAAGTAGAAATCTGGGCTCGCCGCAAGAGCTTTCTTGGGTTTGGAACTTCAACGGAGTTAGAAAAACCACCGGATGAGAATCTTTGGAGCTCGGTCATGGGGCTTTCATGGCGGACGGAGAAGAAAGGGGCAAAAACTTGTTGGGGAAGAAGGGGGCAGTCATAGGGTTTCGTGCGCCTTGACTGCCCCAGCCCTGCTCCGTCTCCTTCAACCGGAAGGAAGGTTAGGGGCTGTTAGCCCCTCTGTTATGCCCTTTTGGTCATTGACCAAGGCAACTTGCTAAAGTTTAACCAGTTTGGTCCTGGGGACTAAAGTGGTTAAACTTTAGCAAGTGAGACTAAAACGTAATTTTTCCTAAAAATATCAATAAATTTATATCAATATACTGATAATCATTGATGTAACTCTACTTATGCTTGGTTCACTGCTTTAAAACAAGCTTACTCAACCACTAGCTTGGGCTTGAGAGCAAGTTACCGTTCTTGTGCTTTTTTTGCTACAATACCTTTCCTGTGCTTGAATAACAATAGTTGGGTAATCACCTTCCAACCCTCCTCCATCTCTTTGTTCCCCAACTCTAGCCATTTGCCTCCCTCTTCCGCGGCGAGGTTAGCTTGTGCTCCTCCTTAATAAAACAGAAAAATGATAAATTTCCAACCAAAACCCTCAAAAAAGCATCTGTATATGTCGGTGGAAGGTTTTTAGAGGGTTTTTGTTGGAAGGTCCACTGCTGGGGACATTTTTTTCCCTCGAAAATCCTCTAGCCTCGAAAATCCTCTAAGCATTAGATATTTTTGAGCTCAAGGAAGTGCATGTTTAGATAGAGATAATTCGAAGAATTTAATTATACATTTTCCAAACGATATGTTTGGACAATTTGGTAACCAGATTGTGAATAATGCCTCAAATATTTTTCTTATTGTGAACAAGGCCTCCAAGGGTTAATGCTCCCTCCATCCTATATTAGTAGCTACATTTGGAGAACTAGTGATTTTTAGGAGGGAGGGTACTTAAAGGGTATCTCACAAGCTTCTTACAATTCATTTTATGAGCTAAGCTGGCAAATGAGTTGTATGAAGCTTGTGAGATGCTTCTTTGTTTGAGCCAATTGTAGCAATATGGAACACATTTTCCCAGTGTAGCTGTTAACATGAGACGGAGAGAGTATTACACAAATGTTGGATTTTTTTCTCAAAATCTCATTCAGTGCATTGCTACCCCTGATTGTACATTGTTGTTCCAAAGCTGATTGGACTAATTTGATAGAAATTAAATTCCTCACATTGTTATGGCAAAATTAAAAATTGTTAGGTTGTTTCGCTTTTTTCCCCACCTTCAGTCCAAACAGGATTATAGGATTATCGGTCAAATCAATGCAGAATTCTCCCATCAATCTTCCATCCAAGTAAGCCCAAACGATAAAGTTGGTTGCTCCGTCTTTATGCTCTACGAGACTACGTCCCTTAAATATTCGGGTCAATACATATCTCACAAATGCAACGAAAAAAATATTCTAGTTACTACTTTAGTCATTTATTTACATACAAGTATTCCCTCCATCCCATAAATGTCCTACTTTGGTTTTTCAAAATAAAAGGGCGTATGTGTTTAATAACATTAGGCGTAGAAGATACTCCATTCGTTCCAAAATACTATGTATATTTAGAAATTTTTCTCCTAAAAAATAGCCATTTCGGTCTCAGTTCAGGTACGCTCGCCGCACGCGAACCTGTGTGTGGGCAAGGTATACGGCCACTGCGGATAACGCGAGCCTTCCAGCCAAGAGCACACAGACGTTTCCTAAACCCGGTTCCGCATCCCTCTCCAACCCGACCCGGTTCAATCCCCCTACCGGCAAACAAGCCTCGTTTCCTCCCTTCCCCCGCCTCCCGGCTCCCCGGCCATCCAACGAAACATGAACCGGAAAACCGGTTCTGGGAAATCGCTGGCCCAGGGGAAGACAAGCCCCCGGCTTTAAAGGGAGTGTCCGAAGTTGAAAACCTCTGGACTCGGATTTTTGCCCATTTCTTGAAATCTCTTTCCACCTAGCTTTTGATTTCTCCTGCCTTTCGTCGCAGGTAATTTTGTTTTTTTCATTGTTCTTCTCATCGTTCTTGAAAGATGTGATTTTAGAGTGTAATTGTTTCCGAGGAATTCTAGTTGAAATTTCAGTTAAGAAGGCAGTGGTGTCTAAATTGAGTTTAATTTCAGTTTATGAAAACTTTTTTTCAAGCAAGATGCTGATCTGGTTTGTCGGTTTATGATTTTTTTTTGGTTTTTTGTTTTGGGTTTCTCGTGCAATTGTCTGGAAAATGGATGATTCTTGGATTTTGATTTTGTTGGTTCTTGATCGCCATATATGTTTGACATAAATTTATTATAATTTTTGCGTCATTTTATGAGCTTGGTTCGAAATTTGAAGTTTTGAACTGACTGAGCTGGGATATGGTTGAGTTTGATCTGCCCAGATATTTTAAACACATTTTTTAGCTTGTTGTGAACTTGGTGTCAGGCGTTTGTTCGTATTTTTCCAATGCTCGTGCAGCATACTTTGGAATCCTTTAACAAAACTGGATGATGACATAGATGTTTTTTCCCTTCATTTTGATGTTTGTTTAGTTTTCTGATTTAGTGTTATAAAATGACGGTTTTAAATTCACTAAAATCATAATTAATGCCCAATCCATTGTGGGGAAGCTTCGGTGTGGTTAGGTTATCCAAGGTTCTAATGAACTTACGAATGCCTATTTTGTGAAAAAAAAATGAATTTTAGCTATTATTTAAGTCTTGCAATAAACATAAAATGGCGGTATATAATCCATGCCGCCAACCCCAAATAGCTGGGATAAGGCGTATGATGATGATGATGATGATTATTATTTAAGTCTTGCAATGACTGCTTATTTGCTGTATGAAAATAAACATAGTGCATTTGGTTCTTGTAAATCAATGACTGTTTATTAATTTGATAACTTTTTGGATGTGTATAGAAGACTGAAGACAAAATTTGACACTTGATAACTGACTGTGCTCATATGTTACTTCTCTAGCTTCAAAAGTGCTCTTTTCTCTTTATATATATATTTTGTTCTTGATGTTGGAAAGTGTATAGAGACTAAATTTTGGGACGTCATGGATTTAATTTCAGGTTTATCATTAAGATTAGGAAATGAGAGTGAAGAAAAAAAACCATTTTAGTAAACTTTCACGCAAAGAGCTTCAAAGATTGTGTAAGAAATATGGTCTCCCAGCTATTGGACCAACCCCTCATTTGGCCAGTTCTCTCTTCACTCATTTCAAGGTAATTTTGGTACTTTGTTGGATACTCCATTTAGTTTGAAGATGGGATGGAATCCAAGAGGAAGTGGAAATTTTCTTACTCCCTCCGGTCACTTTTATTAGATACAATTTTTTTTTCAGATGAACTAATTTTTTAGTGTATTTGAAAAAAAACTGTAATCATAATAATCATCAAGTAATGCCTTTTCCCAACTATTTGGGGTAGGCGGCATGGATCTTACGCTTCCATTCAGGCCTGTTTTGTGGCAACTCTTTTGTAAGAGATAGTAAAGTCATATATTTTTTTATTAACTTCATCCAAGTTCTCTTAGGTCTCCATCTCCCTCTCCCCCTTTTGGCATCATTTGCATGCATCCTTTCTAATCTTCTCACAGGGGCATCTATTGGTCTTCTTTTCATATACCCATACCAACGCAACCTACATTCCTTTAGCTTCTTCCCTAAATGAGCTACCTCTAAACTCTCATAAATATATTCATTTCTAATCCTATCTCTCCTAGTTAACCCGCTCATCCACTTTAGCATTCTCATTTCGACTTCATTCAACTTATCTATATGACTTCTCTTTGGTGCCCAACACTCTGCTCCATTTTGTATTGCAGGCCTAATGGCTGTCCTATAGAACTTGCCTTTTAAGCCATTTTGGAACACGCCTATCACACAACTCCCGAGGTTGCCCTCCACTTTACCCACCCCGTATTTATTATCAATATCCCCTTCTTTAAGGATAATGGATCCTAAGTAAAATAATTGAGCACACCTTGACACTTCTTGCTCATTTATTTCAAGTAAGGTTTTACCTTCCTTCAAATTAAATTCCATGCACTATGTTTAAGTCCTACTTATTTTGAGACCTTTTGATTCTAAAGCCTCCTTCCATAATTCTAGAATCAATTAAACTACATCATATGAAAAGAGCATACACCAAGGTACCCTATCTTGTAAATGTCTAATTAGCTCATCCACAACAAAAGTAAAAAGATGAGAACTTAAGGCTAGCCCTTGATGAAGACCTACCATAACCGGGAACTCCTTGGTTTCCCCCCTAATTGTTTGTACACTAATCACACCCCCTCATACATATCTTTTTATGATATCTATATAACCTTTTATGACTCCATTCTTCTTCATAACACTCCAAATGAGCTCTCTTAGCACTCTGTCTTAGGCTTTTTTTAAATCTATGAAGGTCATATAGAGGTCTTGTTTTCTATTCCTATATCTCTCTACTAACCGTCGTAACAAAAATATAGCTTCTGTTGTTGACCTCTTCGGCATGAAACTAAATTAATTATATGGTACTTTTCATAAACATCTTTCTATTATTCTCTCCCATCTTTATAGTATGCCCCATAAGTTTTATACCTCTATAGATTATACAATATTGGATGTCCCCTTTATTTTTATATAAGGGTACGAGGGTACTTCTCCTCCACTCTGGTATCCTCTTAGACTTCCGGATCTTGGTAAACAAACTAGTCAACCAAGTTAAACCAACACCTCCCCGTGCCTTCCATACTTCAATAGGAATTCCATCGGGTCCTAGAGTTTTGCCTTTCTTCATCTTCCTTAATGCAACTCCTACCTCCTCTGTTGAGAATCTCCTAAAATAAGTTCTCTTTAACGGGACTAGACTCAATATCCATACTACTTTTACAATTTTTATCTATAAATGTTCAAAATATTCATGCAATCTCTCTCTACTTTCTTATGTTTCACTAAAACCCTTTGATCTTCACTTTTAATGCACCTATTTTTCTCCAAGTCCATATTTCTCTTATCTCTTAACTTAGCTATCTTATACGAGTCCCTCTCCCCCTCTTTCGTCCCTAGCCTATTATATAAATCATCAATCCCAAATAGTTGGAAAAAGGCGCTACTTGATTATGATTATGATTATGATCAAACGCCTTATATCTAGCTTCACTCACTATATTTTTAGCTTCTCTCTTAGCCTTAGCATATCTTTTTCGATTCTCTTGATTTTTACATTTTTGCAACTCCTTAAAAAAATATTTTTTTTCGTGATGACTCTTTGAACTTCTTCGCACCACCGTCATGTTTCTTTCTTGACATCCCTTCTCCTCCTCATTTCACCAAGTACTTCTTTTCCCACTTTTTTAATGCAATTAGCCATGTTACTCCGCATCATGATTGATTCCTTATTTAAGTTCCAAATCTCCTTTAAGCTTGAACCTCTCCACAAAAGTGTTGAGCATCTCACCCTTCAAATTCCACCACTTGATCCTAGGCTCCACTTTATTTGCCCTTCGCTTCCTCCACCCTTTCATGTGGGCATTCAAAACAACTAATCTATGTTACAGTGCTATAGGTTCTCCGGGTATAACCTTACAATCTATCATCGCTTCTAAATAAGAACAAGTCTATTTGGCTCTTGTGAAGTCCATTCTTAAAAGTTACTAGTTGTTCTTCCCTCCTCTTGAAATAAGTATTTGTTATATCTAGATCGTCTACTATTGCAAACTTAAGAATAGCTTCTCCCATCTCATTCCTCTCCCCAAAACCATAACCCTCTCGTATCCTATGTTCTTCTCCCCTATATGCCCATTTAAGTCGCCCCCTTATAATAACATTTTCCCTGTTAGATATCCCTTGCATTACTAAGTCCATTTCCTCCCAAAATTGTTTCTTTCTATCATATTCCAACTTGAGGTGCATAAGCACTAATAGCATTAACTATGAATTCCCCTAACACTAGTTTCACTAATATAATTCTATCACTAAATCTCTTGACACCTACAAGATTTTCTCTCAAGTCCTCATCAACTGCTATACCTACTTCATTCTTATTTAAATCTTTAACTACATAAACTAGTTTAAAGCCCTCCCCCAGTTCCCTCGCCTTCTCTCTTACAAACTTAGTCTCCTGCAAACAAATTATGTTAACCGTCCTTCTCTCTAGTGTTTCTATTAACTCCGTACCCTTACCCTTCAAGGTCCCAATATTCCATGTTGTCACTATAATCCTATGCTCTTGGACTAGCTTCTTTACTTGCGCATGTCCAAATCAACGTGATAACCCTTGCTCACTTTTCATTGTAACCGGGCGTTACTACAATGTGTCGCTTCCGGGGAACACCCTAGCCAACCCTTGCTTATTTTTCATTGCACCCGGGTTTTGGCACAACATGTTGCTTCCCAAGAACGCCCTAGCTTTAGCTAGAACGTGTGGTGTAAGATCCATAGAGATTGACAGTCTGTACAACCGGCTGTCAACCTGACGCTAACCCTCCTTTTTTTCCCCGAACTTAGTAGCGGGCATTATGAGACACAATGACGGAGTTCATTTGAAAAGAACTGCATCTAGTAAAAATGACCAGAGGGAGTTTTAAGTGAGTTTTAAATGGTTTGGTAGTAATGGAGCCAGGATTTTATTAGGACCACCTAAGACTAACTCGTAAATACTATTTCTCTTGATGCAATTCAAAATGCATTTTTTTAGTAATTCATTGTTTTGTTATATGTAATCTGTTTTTTTCAAGAATTGAGGATATTATATTTTATACCCAAAGTATACATTGTACTGATTTTTTTTAATTCTTTTAAAGTGCACACACTAAAATATATCCTTTCCATGAACAAGGAAATTTGAGCAACAAAAGTTCATTGTAAATTATTGAAATTTAAGTCATATGCTCTTAAATATACATCTATTCAGAGGATGTTTGCTTCACATCTGACATTGATCATATGCATATATTTTAGGGTTAATCAGAAGGTGCTTAAAACATATACGATATTAATTGCTTTTAAACAGGGCTAAATTTGAAATTCAGATGAATGGGAGATGGGATAAGCAGAGAAGATGGCACGCTGGGGCTTAGTAGGTTAGCCTCACACAAGCTGTCAAAAGGGGACATTGGGTAAGGGGTTACGTGGTTGCAGTAAGTAATGCGTTTAGGGGTCAAAATTAACAAAATCCAAACCCATGACAACAAGAGTTATTACGATAACCTAAGCTTTCACTGCGATCAGCTCTTTATTCTTTCCTACATGTTTTTCCACTTGATCAGTCTACCGTGGTTTGAAATGAAAACTTGAAAGCAGAACTATGTGTTTTTTACATTTAATTGACTTCTACTCATGTACATGTCTAGGGTTACATGGCCTGAATATGAGTGACACAGCTAATTCATCCATGCACGTAGCATGGAAGACATGAAATATAATTGTAAATTTACTGTGATGGAAATCACATCATAGATGCTGTTGCCTATTCTGTATTAATGCTTTTGAACTCAGTGACAATGTAGTTTGATTGTTATTTGCAAATTCCTATATAGAGATTTAGAGAGGATGCACTTACATGGGCTACTGGTATTACCGTTGTGAAAATCCTAGATGTGTCTTTTTCTATTTAATGGTTGGAAACATGGATATGCTATCCAATAGAAACAGCTTGCTCTGCCATTCTTGAATAACTAAAAACACTAAAGAAGATCTTAAGTTACTGTGTTTCAAATGCATATAGTCATTTTCCAGGATTTTGTTTTTCCAATCTGGCAAGCGTCTTGTCAATATCATGTCTGATAGTCTCTAGTGATTGTACAGGGAAAGGATGTAAATCCGCATTTATTAATGGATAGGTTTGGTGACCGCACAGTAGCAAATCCAGTTTCAGAGCAGTCACGTTTACAACCTGAAGGACCATCCAACGTTGTGGAGGCAACTAAGGAAGGTATTAGCCATATGCGGGTTTTACTTATGTAACTATGACATGTTTTATGAATACATCAACTTATCTCCTTGGCAAATGTGGAACTTATTTGTATATTTGCCTAATATATATTTTCTAGTAAATGGAACAAGTCTGCAAGCCTCTGGTGCCGAAATCTGTGATCCAAACACTCTTATTATGGAAAAAGAGAGTGATAAGAGTCATTCTCAGATTGGATTGCCTCTTCCCCTGAGTTGTATGGAAGCTCAACCTTTAGAAATGGTATGAGATAAAAAACTTGACCTCTTATATGGATCTAATGGGTGCTCTTTATTAGTGCTTGCGTCACTTGTTGTCAAATTTGTTTCATTTATTGTTTAAATCTTTTAATCTAGGTCACTGAATTCCCTGTCATAGATGGAAGTAAGGAAGGTATGGCTTGCTCCTCTTCTAATATGAGAAACTTGCATGGACAGTCTTCAAGCCCCAGTCATCCCCATGCGACTGTATGTAGAAGAAATGACCCAATGTGCTCTGGATCCATTGATGGTAGTTCTGCATTACGTACAACTACAGTAGATGGTGGGCATCCGAGTGATGAAAGTAACATGCTCATAGAACAGACCCCTCATCAAGTGCCTTCTTTTCAGTTTTTTGTTGAGTCGGAATGTGGAATTAGTTTATATGTAGATCTATGCTCAAGTCCATCAAAATGGATTAAAAGTTTGAAAGATGAAGTTCATATTTGCCAGACTGGGACTCCTAACTTTCTCCATAATCGACAAGAGGATTGTGATGAGCCCATGGCACAAAATGAGACTGGAATGAACAATCAAAAGCATGGCAGAAATAATGATAATGCAACAACTCCAATGACGGTAACCTCTGCTACAATTGAAAATCCTTCTAACATGATTCTACAGGGTGAAAGTTCAGCTGAAAAGACTCTATTTAAACGGAGGGGAAAGGATGCATCCTCTCTTGGGTGTGATGTGCTAATACAGAAACAGACAGCTTCTTTTGAGGAACGAGAACTTCAGATACTTGGTAATTCTTATGTAAAGTCAAGTGTAGCAAGATCAAAGTGCTCTGACATGTTGGAGCGGGATATGAACATTTGTTTAGGAAAATCCCCAGTAAAATCTGGAAGCATTTCAAAAATGGTTAGCAGTCTATTTCTGAGAATTTGAATTCCATGGATGCTTATTGACTATTGATACAGTTGATTTTGAGAAAGGTGATCAAGTATATAAAAGATTGTCCAAAAAAAATTCACTGGGTATGTATTTTTTTAATCTAACAGGTTGAGGAGAAGTTTTAGGCGATTATTAGGATGTGGTTCTTTTGTGAGTGCCATGCAGTTGGACTATCTGGGTTTGACAAATAATCTTAGATAGGGGGACATGCCATGTTGAAGACAGGTAAGGCCGATCTTTTCTTACAATGCACTAATGTTGCTTGGGCATGGGGCATATAGTATTTGTTGTTACTTTTTCATCATTAACTCCGTGGAAAAAGTGAAAATGCTTCTATTCGTTTAATATATTCTCTTTGGGTTGTTACTTAGCTTTTCAGCATTGAACTATTTGATTGAAAGTGTTTAATCGGTAAGACTACTACTCCCCCCGTGCAAAAAAACTGGTGCATTTGAAAACTTATGGATCCAGCATTATGTGCCTGGATTTGCCCTACAAGCCAATAGAATCTCATGAACGTGCATGTGCAGAATCTTGAACTACTGTAGGCTCTACAGGCCAATAAATTTAACTCATTTTCAAATGCGCCAGGCTTTTTTGGATGGAGGGAGTACTATTTTTGTGTAGTAGCAATTGGAAACCAATATTATCTTCTGTAGATCTTGATTTTAGTTTTGGTTTCGCTAGATTCTTGAATAGAATTGTTTTTTTTTCTGGTTTTCTTGACGAAATTGCATTTGAGGAGCACTGTACAATTTATAGGAACCAACTCGGTAAGAAGAATTAGAAGTGATTTCTTCTACAAGGCCAAAATTTAATTCTACGTTATACTTGTTCTTGCCGTTTTCTTTATCCATTTTTTAATGTTGAAGAAATATGCTTTCTGTATATGTAATCTGTCTAACTTTTTCTTTCAGTTCCTCTCAGTTTGGAGTTTATTGAAGACAAGATAGGAAAGAGCTTATTGACTCAATTCCTGGTAGAAAGGCGACAATTATAGAGATATAGATGAAAATGGACTGAGACTGCTTAAAATGTCATAGCTATTTTTTTTTAAAAAAAAAAGAGACAGTTGCCAGATAATCTGCATCCATGGAGGTCCCAGCGGCTTGGATCTAGGTCAGTCTTGCGTTCTAGATTTAATTGTTTGCAAATCCAGTGTGTTCATAACTATGTTTATGTAAGTAACCACATTTGTACTCCAGATACAATCTATGGGCAAACACATAGGGTACTGTGTCTATCTATATCTTATGTTGAATGTGAGGGAGGGAGGATTCAATTGTCTGTCTTTTGTTTAAGTGCATGTTGGTTGAGCTTAAAGTATTATGTAATATCTATATACTCCCTCTAGTCACTTTTAAATGAGACAATTGGCAAAATATGTGTCCCAAAATTAGATGATAGCGTTCCCTAATTAAAGGTTGACACGACCTGGTTGAGGTCGAGGTCGAGAGGCCTCTTGGATGAAAGGTAAAGCCTAGGCTTTTACTGTGACCCTACATCTCAATAAAATTGGCCAATTATATGTGACGATCTCAATTAAAAGTGACCGGAGGGAGTATTAAATATCTGAATTTATCCTCGTCTTGCTTGTCCTGATATTGCAATCTCCTTTTCTTTGCAGTAAGGTCATCTATTTATTTTCTGAAGTGTCGCAATCAGTCTCGTGCATCTCCAATTTTAATCGCAAGGTGCCTGTTCAATGGGTTTATGGCAATGTGAAAAATGCTAGTGGTCAGATCCCAATGACTTTTGTGGGCCTGTATAGAGGACATCTTATATTCTTTCTATTTTTTGGTCTCTCCACTCTGCTCAATTTGGCAGCTTCTTATAAGACTATATCAGAAAGACGTTGTCCCATAGTCTCAACACACTAACATCCCATCGGCTTCTTAATACTGTGCCATCAAAGTAAAAGACTGAACCTTTGTAACAAAATTTTGGCTTGTCCTCTTTCTGCCGTTGAATATTTGGCTCGCTTGAAAACTTCAATACCTTTATTTGTTTTACTCAGAGTGTAGTTGAGAGAAAAATTTTATAAACTTCAATTGAATTTATTTTAAATATTCATTTAATGCCATATATTGACTTGTTAACAGTGAAATCCACTCTAAACTTGCATAAATTCTGACAGTTCTGGTTTGTAGTTAAGTTTTAATGGTCGGATGAACCAAATTTTACAGTCAATTTTTTTGGTTGAATCGGGTGGTTTTAAAATATCATATTTGCATCCAAACGAGACTTTGCCACTTGGTGGATACTTGTTTACAAGTCTTTGGTGATTCGGAGAGCATTACCATGAACTCCTCTGATCTCCAAAACAGGCGAGATGGACGCTGAGGAGCTCCATTGACAAAAGCTGTAACATGGAAAGACTTTTGTTAATTGTGAGTGCAATCGTTGATAGTGGAAAGCATGTGAAGGAGGAGAAATGGAGGGGAAAGAGAGAAAATGGATAAATTTTTTTGGAATCATTACCAGAGATTAGCACCGAACAAGAAGTTTCTCCCTAATCATAAAAGAACGTAGTTGTTTTTTCTTCTTCAAATCTTCATCTCTTATTTTTTTTTATGTTTTGGCCTTTAAATAGGTTTATTACAAAAAGAGTTTTACTTCAAAAATAAAATATAAAATTATATTATATTTTTTAAAATAAAAAATAAAAATAAAATTTTATTTTAAGTAGAGTTTTCTACAAAATCGACTGTCATATAAAATTCATAACTAAACTAAAAAATTTCTAAAATTAATAACCTTTTATGTGGTGGTTAGGGGTGTTCGCGGCCGGCCGCGTCCGAGGTGTCCGCGCCGAGAGAATCTGTCCGTAGATTCCGGCCACGGACACGGCCAAGGGACCTCGGACAGCCGTCTGTCCGAGGTCCGAGGAGGAGGGGTGGCTGCCGGCGGGGTGGAGGATGGCGGCGGGGTGGAAGAAGGCGGCTCAAAAAAAAATTACATTTTTACCTCGTTTCCGGTCGCGGAGGAGGAGGGCGGCGGGGGTCGCAGAGGAGGACGGCCGGGCTCGTGGGGAGGAGGGGAGGGCGGCGGGGGTCGCAGAGGGAGCAGAGGGGGGGTATAAAAAGGGGAAAAATGGCCGTGTCCGTCGGACATTCGGCCACGGACACGGACAGCGAACCCACGGACATATTTATACGGACACGGACACGGACAACCTCTGTCCGTGTCCGTGTCCGTGTCTGTCCAGGAACACCCATAGTGTTCCGGAATCGGGAATTAAACTACGATAAGCAAAAAAGGAAATAATATGATCGGTACAAAGAAGCCTTGCTAGCTTAAATTGCGTGCACAAATGGTTATCTGTATAGAAGCAGTATCAGCCCACACTTTTATCCCCTTTTAGGTGATACACTTTTTATCCTTCTGGTTCTTCGGACTCGCAATGGAGCCGGCCCTTTAGAAAGGCTTTCAACAGGTACAGATCGGGGGTGATTCTTTGGAGGTCAATGTCAGGCTTGACGGATGGTTCAGTGTTCAGTTCTCTTCTCTGATGGGTTTTCATGCTTGATTTGCCTATGAGAGGTTATGTTATGTTTCATCAGCGTATTTCTTCCATGTTCGTTGAGAAGCACATGGGGCGGCTACCCACAGCTTGGCTAAGCATGCCCAATTTTTTATGGTCACTATGGCTTCGATATATGAGGCGGCAACCTTTTTTACGATGAATTAATGTTGTGCGAGCTAGTTTTCCGTAATTGTTTTTAATGTTATATAGAACAAAAGAACAGCCATATATACCATCATCATGGTTTTAAAAAATGGACCGGGCATTTTTTTGAAGAGTCAGCCGGGTCTGCTGAGTAGATTAACCTGGCCAGGTCAAAATGAACCACCCGGTATGGGTAGGTTTTTTAGATAAGCATCAACAAAAAAAACTCATTTTTTTCTTCATCCCCGTGTCTAACTCTCCCACCTAGTTTGTCCTACCGTCGGAGAGAGACGATTGTTGCCACCTCCATCTCTACAGCAACCACTAATGGAGCTTGTCTCCGATATCTAACGCCACCTCCATATTCACTTTCCAACAGAGATGATCTTTAACGTCTGACGCTATTAGCTTGCTGCCTCTCGTCTAAGTCAACCTCATACAAGTATAGAGAAAGCTCCTTGTATTCAATCGACCCTCCGTCAACAAAGAAATCCTGCCACAAGCTTGCTCCTTGTTTTCATTCATTCAGTAGGATAAAATATAAAGGAAGCTCTTTCTTCCTGAGTTCTGGCTTTTTGAGATCAATTTGGTTATAAATTTTAGGTTATTAACATTTGTATAAGTCTCTTTTGATTAAAACATATTTGTTCTGATGCTTAAGCAAATAGATTGATATGATCTTATTATTTATTGATTTGAAGTTTGCAAAATAAAATATCTCTATTGTGGTAATTTTCACTCCAAAATATTTTTTTAATCTCTTTTATATACTATCTATAATCGCCGACCCCAAATAGTTGAAAAAAAGGTGCTATTTGATTATTATTATTATAATTTAATGTTACTATTTATAAATTATTAATAGTCTCTCATTCTGAATGTTAAATGAAAAAAACTTCTTTTCATCAAAAAAATTAGAGAATTTTTATAACATATAAAGTTTTGGGACGGGTTTTCGATTTTTTTTATATTGATGACATCAGCAAGAATTCGGGGTCGATCCGGCTTTTAAAACCTTGTCCTCCATCCTACATTAATTATTTGATTTGAAAAATAACTGGTTGGTTTCATCTTTCCTTCTCATAGTAGTCACTGAGAAAAAAGAATGTCACTGGATGTGGCAAAAAAGTCAATTAGTCGGCTTCTCTACGAATCACTTGAGGACACCTAAGGATGGTTCCTTCCCTGCGTGATTAAAAGCAAAACATCCAGGCGGGATGTTTTGCTATACTGTAGCATCGATGTTTTTTTATATCCAACTGAAACACCTAAGGACGTGTTTCAGGCTAGATATAAAAAAAATATGGATGCTACACTGGACGTCCAAAATCCACTCTGGATGTTTTGGATTTTTCACGCCCCCGACGGCTTATGTAGGACGCAGGGTCTACATGATCGATACCAATGAAAAATTAAAAAAGAAGCGAGTGTTGGCTGCCCCTTGAGAAGAATAGCATGCCCTCACGCGCGATCGAACTACGGACCTCCGGTTTATAAGTCTAACGCCCTACCACTGAGCTACGAGGGGCTCTCTAAACCGGCTAATTAGAATTACAAGGCGGTCCGGGAAGGAACCGAACCGGGGTTGGGTATCTGATTCTCATTTTGAGAACACGGCAAAGCGCAACGCCAATGAGCGCTGTAGTTCATCTTCTCGGATTTTCCGGCGACTTCTGTACCACCTGGATTCCCGGATCAGGCGATCGGAATCTCCCTTGGCTGCTGAGTTTGTCATCGTCGAGTTCTCGATCGAGAACAGAATCGCTCCGAAACCTTAGAGAGAGAGAGAGAGAGAGAGAGAGGGGAACGGAGGGCGGCAAGGTTAGGTCAGCCCATGTCGGCGAGATTGCTGAGGAGGGTCCTTCGGGAGCAGGAACAGCTGCAGCAGAAGTCCGGTCATCCTGCAGACGGCGATGATGGCGGCGACTCCGAGTCCGAGGATTCCAGGTTCCCCGTTACACGCTCCGCCTTCCAGAACCCCTTCGATCTTCTCGACGATCAGGTCTGGTCCTCGTATCCGTCGTTTTCGTGATTCTTGTTTCGTCATCTGAATGTTTTAGAGAACTTTCGCCATTTTCAAACCCTTCTTTGTGATGAATCGAATTGGGGTAATTTATGGGGAAACTGGTTGTTTTCAGTTGCCTACAAGTTATCAGATTGAAATTACATATGAATTCATTACATGTAAGAGCCAGTCGTGGGAGTCTAATGCGGCTATTTCGTTTTCGGACGCTGATGATGGTTTAGATATCTTTCTTAGGCAGTTTCATGTTAGTGCTGCTGAGCTGCTGCGGAAATTGACATTGGTCAGATTTGTGTGGTGTGTACAAACGTTGGCTCTGAACTGGTAGACTTCATCGTGTCATGCGAATGGTGTCCCAGTACGGAATTGTGTCTCAGTGGATTACGATGTGCATCCTGATACCGTGCATTAGCTTTCATTATCTCAGCTGCCATCAGCCTACAGCCATGTTTCTTAAAACTTGGCTATTTACGTCAGGTTATGCTTTTTCGTAGTTTATTGAGATGTGATGAACAAGCACCCTTGTCGATTTGCAATTGTTTGGTTTTACTGGTGTAAAAATATATTCTGCGTGTAGAAATCGTTCTTATGGGAAAAACTCTGCTATACTTGTGAACTTCACGCCATGTGAGAAAAGTGAATAGGCTTTTAGAGTGAATTTCCTGGAATCCTATATTTCTCAGAGTGTGGTGTGGTAAATTCTTAATGATGAATTAAATCATTAAGTGAGAGTGGGATGTGCAAACAGTCTGAAATGGCACGACGAAGAAGACTCTTGACAAATTTGATCAAGAAAGAGAATCAAGTTTTTGCTAACCTGGCTCGATCAGGATTTTCAGCCTCGCTGATTCAAATGAGGCCATTCAGTGACTCTACTCAAGTTGATCCTGATTGTGGAGAGGAAGTGAAAAGGGTGAGGATGAGGATTGAAGAGAGAGGAGGACGAGAAGAAGGATAAAGAGGACGATTAATCAGAGTAAAGAGTGCAGCTGCTTTGAGTAGTAGGACAGTGTGCTAAAAATGATTGGACAAAAGCCTACATTTTCGTTAGAAAGTATCGATCTTCGATGGGAACTTTCAAAGGAGGAAAAGTAAATCAAAAGATGTATTTAAATAATCTGGTGTTTAAGAATGAAATTAAAAGTAAGATGAGAAAGCATATACTCCCTTCATTTCATATTAGTAATCTGATTTGATTTTTCAAAATGAATTTTAGTTCATTCTGAAAAAACAAGTCAGACTACTAATGCAGAAGGGTGGGAGTATTCTGCAAAAGAAGAGATACTAGAACGGAGAGAGGAGGACAGGACACATACGATGCTCTCAAGATTTTTGAATACAGACTTAGTTTAATTAAGTAATAGCATGACAGATTTTAATATTATTAGATGATTTAAGTTCTTCACTTTTTTTATTTGTTTAATATGTTGCACTGAGTAGCCAATAATAAACATTATGGGAGTTTATCTTGTCTCTTTTGACTATTTGCTGGACGCTGAGTTTAAGTTTTCTTATATTGAACTAATGGAAGACTTCGGTTTATCTGACCTTACGATCCTTTACAGAACACTGAACCCGCTGTCCTTGAAGAAATCAGTCCAACCAAAAATGTTGAAGAAGAGTATTCCGAAGTGAAAAGTGCTTCTGAAGTGGTATCACATCATAAACCGAAGGGAAAAAGGAAGAAGAACAAGGGTAGCTCGGCTTCCACAAAAAGTAAAAACAAAGAAGCTGAAAAGTCGCTTGATCTGATCTTAGAGAGTTTATCCATTGAGCCAAAAAACAAGGCTGGGAGGGATCAAACGAAATCACCAATGTATTCTAAGATTCAGGATAAGCCGAGGAGGGCCTGCACCTCTTCTGTGTTAAAAGTGGACCCTAAATTTCTCAAGGCCGAAAATGAGCTTCGGAGGATTTTTGGATCTAAAGTTGTAAGTTCTTTTGAAAACAATAGCAGCAACAGTTCAAGACAGATTCATGGGGGAAGACGTGGAACCCATGCCCACAGAAAGACAATCCTTGTTTCTCCATCTGGGCATTGGCCTCGGTGGGATGGTTCACTGTCCATGGAACTGCTGGAATCTAAAAATGGTAGACATTGTTTCAGGTAAACTAAACTTTTCGGAAGGGAATAGATCTTACCTTGTTATGTGATAATGTGCAATGGTCTTAGTATGATCAACTTATTTCAAATGATTCTGTTTCAAGAAAAAAATTATTTCAAATGATTACTTAGGTGAGCTGGCCTTCTACTTGTTCGCGTTTACTCTTCACCAGTCTCACTTGTGCTTTGTGTCTGTTTCAACATATATTTGCGAAAAGAAACTTAAGAGTCCCACCAAGGTGTTGGAAAAAAGAAGAAAGGCTGTTAAAACAGAATATGGAATTCCTGTTAATGTTAACTGGTAACTTTTCTATTAATTGTTTTAATCCCCCCTCCCAAGATGCCAGGTGGGGGTGAGGCCATCGGGATTGATGGTGAATCGCAGTGGTTGAGGTCTTGTGAAATTTGGGCCCGCTTTAATATGTGGGACTTACTAGTTGCTGCATGTGATTTTCATCCTGCATCTAATGGCTGAAATTTCACAAGTTACGATGGAGGAGGCACGTGTTGGAATGGAGCCAAAATTGGTTATTTGCCATTCGAGACAGTCTTTTTCAAATCACCTTGGTGAGCTGTAGGGCCAACAGATTGTAAACATTGCTGGAATTGGAAAGAGAAGGATGAAGGAGGATGAAAGTTGGTAGGATTGACTGTTCGATTATCTTTTATTATGAAAATTTTCCTTTAACTAACGATTATTAGTAAGTACAATTAAATTAAAGTGCATTCTATGATCCATGAAATCTGAATATAAGCCACAATCTCCGAAATTCTACAAATCAAAATATAGTTTAGGTCTCCAAGTACTTGATGATATTGGACCCGTATGTTGCTGCATGTCTTCAGCAAAGACCAACAGCTAATTTCCACACACAATGTTTTTTCCATTTGTCCTCTAGATGTTGTTTTTGTCGAACTTTTCATTCCTCATCGTGTATACAGACATTGGTATCTGTATTCAGTTGATTTGATCTTTTTGTGCTCAGGTATGTACATTCTGCTTCCTATAGTCAAGCCCAAAGTGCATTTGAAGCTGCAAAGGCTACTCATGATATAAATGGCATTGCAAGTGTCATAGCTCATTATCCATACCACGTAGAGTCTCTCTGGGCAATAGCAGATTTTTTGAAGTTCTCAGGGGAACACCAATCTGCAGCCGAATACATTGCACAATGCTTATATGCAATAGAATGTGCGTGGAGTCCTTTGTTCACCCCATTGGAGGGCAACTGTCAGTTGAATTATGATCAAGAAACAAATAAAATCATGTTTACAGTTCTTTTCAGCCACATGCAAAACATGGATAGACGGGGCTGCCACCGTTCAGCGCTGGAGATCTGCAAGTTATTGCTCTCTCTTAATCCTGATGATCCAATGGGGGCATTATTCTGTATTGATTATTTTGCAGTGCGGGCTGAGGAATATTCGTGGTTAGAAAGGTTTGTTGAGGAATATGAAACTGGTCATTCACTATGGTTGTTCCCAAACTTTTCATACTCTCTAGCCATTGCTCACTTTTATCTTGAAAAAGATGATGCCTCCCAAACAGAAAAAGCCTCGTCCCTTGACCTGATGAAGCAGGCTTTGATGCTTCACCCTTTGGTCTTAAAAAAAGTAGTTGAGAAGGCCCCTTTAAAAGATGCAGCATGGACAAAAATCTTGAAGCATGTCTTCTTTGGATCAGCTAAAGCTGGAAGTCCCACTGTCGATCACCTGATTAATATCTATGTAGAACGAAATTATTTACTGTGGAGGTACCCAGATTTGCAAAAATTGTTGAAGGATGCTGCTCACTTAGTGATTGATTCATTGAATGCTAATGGTGATGAGGCTAGAAACTGGGATTGTGCAAGGAAAGAGGCTTTTCCATCAGATAAGAATGAGTATGTTATTTGATTTTGTAAAATAGTTTGTTCCATTTCTTTTCTTGACAAATCCTGCTAAAATTGCCTTTCTTTTGTTTGCGTCAGGTATGCCCATCTGCTGGTCACAAGTTTCTCGGATACGGTCCCTACAGCACCACCTGAGGAGCTGCGGAACATGATGGTGGTCCCCCCATTGGCTGGAGCCATGCAGAATGGTGGAGGGCAGGAGATCCTTGTGCATGAGGATGAGGGGGATCCTCAGCCTGATCTGCAGAACCGTAACCGTATCATGCTTTTCTTAGAGTCACTTCTGGTCCCATTGGCTAATTTAGAAGTGCATGAGAATGTACAGGAACCCGAAGAACATGGTGATGAGAATCAGAGGCATGAGTGACTGAATTACCCACTATTGATGATGCATCATGTGTCTCAGTGCACGACTTGAGACCTTGTTTCCAGGAAACCAATCCATGTGGCGCTGAGATTCTTTCCCAAGTCCAATGAGGATAAGTGATTACTGATTACTGAAGAAGGCACCTACTCTACAAGTGATATGAGGCAACAGCTAGCACGAACAGAAAACATTAGCTTTTAGACCCATGTACCATTCTATTTTTAACATTACCTGACTCATTGGATCAATATCAGCCAGAAGATATGGCATAATTTGTTCCCTTCATCACATAAAACTAGTTGTTCTTCTCTACACAATAGTCTAGATGCAAAAGTTGTTTTTTGGCAATTGTTTCTTTGAAGATGCTTATCTGAATAAATCATTAAGATTTTGGTGGTTCATTATCAGAAATTATAAGTTGGTCAAAAAGACTGGATTTCTTCCGATTTGAGTGTATGATCATGCTTTTAAGGATACATTCTATCTAATCATATTGGAATCTTTGGAAATTTGTTTGTCTTGGCTCTACAAAATATGGTTACCAGGCTGTTGTATATCCTTAATATGCTTGAGGATTTATAATAGATTAAGTTGAGAAAGCTGGATAAAAGGGGAGAAGTAGAGAATGAAAGGGGGGAGAAATAGATAAAGAGGAGAAAGGAAAAGACTAGGGAAAATTGAAGTCTAAATTATGAAATCAGGCAGTAGGGCTTAAATCCCTATTTATAGTCTCATGTAGTAGCATGCCTAGGAAAACATAAACTAAGAAAGTAATAATAAATTAATCCTACTCCAACTAGGATTAACTAAATCAGAAAATCTACTCTAATTAGGGATCATAACATCCCACCATGCTCCGTATACGCCTTGCCCTCAAGGCGACTAATTAGGAAATTGAGCATAAAAATATCTTCAATCACTTAAGTATCATCCTCTGATGACTGATGCAAGTATGAAACTAGAATCTCTTGGACCACACGAACTTTATACCGAATGCGTCGTGTCTAAAGTATAACATGGGGTATAGACCGTGACTGTTCTAGTGGTAATGGCGGTGGCATCGCAAGAGTGACGGCAGATGGGTCACCAACATATTTCCATAGTCTTAGAAATGTGGAAGACAAATGAATTTGGGACCCCGGAGGTAATTGTAATCGATAAGCAACATCCTCAATCCGTTCAATGATCGCGCACAAAAACCTCAGCAACTTACTGGGCTATATAAGGATGAGCAAGAGCAGAGAAGTGGGCATATTTGGGAGGATATTTCTATGAATTTTATTGAACATAATTCATACATGAATTCTTCACAAGAGATACCCGAATGACATCGTAAAAGCCACCTAACCCATTGCACTGGATCACCTCAAAATATAATAAAACCATTCATACCTTTTTCTCATTAAGTGTATTATGGAAATTCTGATTGATCAATGTTTGGTGTCCACAAACGTATCTTTTGCTAATAGATAGTCATTCTTCAGCTGCTAATTTATTCGATATGATAGCTCTTATTCCAAAATAAGGAAGTCGTAGCCCTTAAAATTGACACCCCTAATGGCAATGCATTCCTCAAGCTATAGTGGAACTGTAAAGGTAAAAGTAATGGCTTAATTTTTCCCAAGTTCGCTCTAAACATGATTTTGCTCACTTTGCTCTGATGCCCAGTTGCCCACCCCGAAAATTTTGGCTTATTGGTACAATTTCTTTTTTAATGCCGATGGCTGAAGCTTCGAAAAAGAAAAACATTTCAAAGGAAATCATGCCAAAAAGACAAATTGCAAGGAAATACTGCCAAAGAAAAGAAGCTCCATCAGAATTGATACAATATTTTTTTTTAATGCTGACATACAAGTGATACAACCCAAAAAGGAGTATCGCCGAGAGGGGCGATAGGACCCAGTTTATACTTTCTAGTTTATACCCAAAGAGCGAGAGAGAGGATCCAGCCTCAGCCATCTCCAGCCAATCAGCTTCGCCCCAGCCACTTGCCCTCATATCCAAAAAATTTCCCTCTCTTTCTCCACCCATCTCTTCATCCCTCACCACTCACAACTCATCCTTCCCCATCCCCCTTCCCTTCCCTTCCCCCTCTCCCCTTCTTCCTCTCCATGGCCACCACTTCCCTCCACCATCCTCTCCTCAAGCACCACCATCACCATTGCCTCCCTCCAACTGAGCCCTCTTCTTCTTTTCTCCTTCTCAAACCTACCACTTCCAACTTTTCTCTCTCCTACAAGCTCATCTCTGCCTCCTCTAGCTTCACTGCCTTCTCCAACTCCCTCACCACGTCGTCCTCCAATTCCGTGGCTGCCGCTGCCCCGGCACTCTCCTTCGACCTCCTAGAGCAGCATTTGTCCTCCCAAGAACTCCGGCAGGCCGACGAGGAGACCCGCCGCCTGTTAATAGCACTCGCCGGCGAGGGCGCCTTGAAACGGGGGTACGTCTTCTTCTCCGAGGTCCAGTTCATATCCGAGGATGACCTTAAATCCATCGACGCGCTGTGGCGACAGTACAGCGACAACAGGTTTGGGTATAGTGTACAGAAGAGGATATGGCAGAAGTCCAAGAAGGACTTCACCAAGTTCTTCATGAAGGTGGGGTGGATGAAGAAGCTTGACACTGAGGTGGAGCAGTTTAATTACAGGGCTTTCCCTGATGAGTTCATCTGGGAGATGGATGACAAGACCCCTGAAGGGCACCTGCCATTGACAAATGCTCTTAGGGGGACCCAATTGCTAACTAGCATATTCACACACCCTGCATTTGAAGGTGAGGAAGAGGAGGTTTTGGTAATGGAAGATAAAGAAACAGGAAAGAGTCAGGAGGAAGTGAGGCAAAGTGCTAAACCCATGGCCAACAGGACATTAAAAAGTGATTACAGTTTTTAAATGATGGATCAAATGGGCCTTATGGGTATTGGGTTTCCAGTGAAAAGATGCATTTGAAGTGATTGAAGAATTTTCCATTTGGTTGTGTTTGAGTAAATGGCCATGAGAGGTGTCTTTGAGGGCACTCTGTAACTGGGTTCTTTTTTGTGCGGTCATCTTTTAATCTCTGAGGGCTTTGTGCAAAATAGAAAAATAGTTGAAGTATAGTATTTCTGTTGTTGTACTCTAAATGTTTAATTGATCATTTAAGGGCAGTATTGAACTTGCTGCTAGAAACTTTTGTTCAAGCTATTATAAGGTACACTTAAATTCTGTTTTCACTTTTTCAATTTGTTCTGGAAAAAAAAATTAAATGGTAATCTCAGATCGGTTCAGTTATGTGATCCTGGATTCTGTTATAGTGTTTTATTCTTAGAATTTAGTATTCTATTTGATTGAGCCCAATAATCAAACCATAGAAACGACTTTAACGTTCTCAAAGTTGATTTCATAATATGGAATTTTTTTTTGTTGGGGGCAGAGAGAGAACAGAAACAAAAGTAATGATGTATTCCCCCGGTCACTTTTAATTGAGACGATTAGATGATGTCGTTCCCTAATTATTCTCCGGCCAGATGGCCACCCGACAGTGACCCTAGATTGAGGTCGAAGTCGAGAGGCCTCCTCGATGAAAGGTGACTCGCTCGCTAAAAAAGCCTAGATTTTTATTGTGGATCCCACATCTCAATTAAATTGACCAGTTATGCAACGGTCTCAACTAAAAGTGACTGGAGGGAGTAGTATAAGTTGAAGCAATTAGATAGTAGATAGTTCAGAATTAGCATTTGGGTAGTACAATGTCAAGATAATGTTGTTTCATAACATCGATTCTATATTATCATAGAATCGAGTAAGGGGTACTCCTAACTATTATCATAAAACACAAATTTAGCAATCGGACAGCTACATGATTTCTCAATATTTGTCATACCTACCTACCTGACCCCAAATTTGCTGTTTTTTAATAGACTACGGATGATTTATCTTTGGAAACTGACGGCGAAGCCCTTTCTCTGTTCTTTAAGTAATTCTTAATCCACCTTACAAGCTGTAGAAACCGACACATTGGAGCTCGTCCAACTGCCATCCGCACTGCAACCAGAGCCTAGACCACCCTCAGATCTTCACTAGATTGCTTTCAGAGCTCCACCGCGCTATCTCCAGAGTTGAGGAAGAAGGTAGTAAGGGAAGAAGGTTTACTGCATTACGAAAAATGCATTGTTATTATCTTCCATCGATTCCAAATGATGTCTGTGAAATGAATCTGTCCAACAAAAGCTGTATCTATTAAAAGTGACCGGAGGGAGTATATTTTAATGAGTCTCCCTAGCTTTGGGGGGGACCATTGGGGGGGACCATTGGATGAGATAAGATAGCTCACCCTCACCTGCCTATCTTTTTCCCTATTTTTATTCATCCATAACGGTATGTCCTTTTTTTTAAGGAATATAAATAGTAAGAGGGGAATTTATTAAATAAATCATAAAAAAATTACCAAAATAAGAGGGAAATTTATTAAATAAATCATGAAAAAAATTACCAAAATAATGCACTGTTCAAATTAATTCCCAACTAGGGTATTTGATAAGCCACACCGCTGGTGCCTGCATGGCTTTTTTAAAAACGAACCGACGCCTTTTAACTTAAACCGACGCCTTTCAGCTTAGACATACGAAGAAGAGGGAAATGTTAATGATAAGGAAGACGAAGGGGAGAATGATGATGAGGAAGAGGATGGGGTAAATAATGAGTATGTTCTTAATTCACCGGCTATTGATGTTGAAGATGTACGAGAAGAGGATAGTGTACAAGAGATAGTTCATAATGAGGGAGATGAATTGGTGGACATTGCAATTACTACGGATAACTTGGATGATTTTGAGGAGTTGCCATATGAGGAGGAGCCGTCATAGGCGTGACTAACAGATGATGAAATAGATAGGGCAATTAATCAGGGTTTGCATGAGGAGACATATCATGAGGAAACGATATATGTGGGGCAAATATTCCATAATAAAGATGAATTTGTACATGCATTGAGGGAATTTTCAATAACGCATGATGTTCGCTATAAAGTATTGCATACAAGTCCGACACAGTACACAACAAGATGCCAATACCCTGACTGTCCATGAAGAGTACATGCATCATTGAGGATGGGGATGAATGATTTTAAAGGGAAGACGTATGGTGGCGAACACAATTGTAGAAATGCTCAGCTAGACTCTAATCATAGACAATGTACTAAGGCGTTTGTTTGTCAGCATATATTACCCTATATTAGAGTAGAAGTAGATATCCCACCCATGGTTATTCAAGAGAGGATTAAGGAAATGTTTCACGAGGATATTTCATACAAAAAAGTATGGATGACAAGGAATATGGCCATCAAAGCAGTGGATGATGATTGAGTTGAGTCATATCGATTGTTGCCAATGTACTTGGAAGCAATAGTTAACGCCTTTAAAAATGGGTTAAAAGGCGTCCGTTGAACCGACGTCTTTCTCTTTAACTTGAAAGGCGTCGATTTCGATTTTTAAAAAAAAGCCACGCAGGCGCTAGTGACCACGATGGCGCATGCGTGGCTTGTCAGATACCCTATTCGGGAATTAATTTGAATAGTGCGTTATTTTGGTAATTTTTTTTCGTGATTTATTTAATAAATTCCCCATAGTAAGAACTAATAAGTGCATTAAATGTAGAATGCTACTATTGCCCCCAACTTTTTCTCTCCCCTCCCCCAAAACTCAAATAATCTTCTATTTTTTATTTACCCATACATAACCGTTAATTCCCTCTAAGTCATGTTCAAGCTTTGCCGTTTGTTTTCTATTTTCTGCATCAAGCTAATCCTTAAGCATCCATAGCATTCCATCGTTGCCTGATCTAGTTGGCTCCTCTTGTCATCAAGCACTATGTTTCATGCACTAAAAGTGCATTCCCATGCTATGCTACTGTAGACACCAAAGGTGTTACTATATCACGTGCCAAGGTGGAACATATAAGATAACTATTTTCATGTGTCCATTGTGAAGATTGTTTATTCTTGTTGAGATGATATGCGAACGATTGGATTGCCCTGGCGATCGATCACAGTGTGATTTGTGGAGAAAGTTTCCTGAGAGACTTTGCAATAGATTGAATTGTTCTTTTGATCGATCGCAAGTTGTGTACAACCGACGGAATGCCTAATTTAGATGTGCTTTTATGAGGACTCCTACCATATGCGGACCACGGAATGCCTGATTGGATATCGGATAAATATTGGTGGGCTAGAGATACTAAACATTGGAGAAGTCATAAATTCATCGGATATCGCGTAAAAAATATTGATCTTAGAAAAAAATTTCGTTATCTATTTCCCTAATCTATCATATATATGTGCTAACACTAATCTTAACAAGCATAGATCAAGATAGAATACCACATGTGTTAATATAATCTATGATATCAATGACCTAATAAGGATTTTTTAACATGTATAAGCCTAGGAAGCACCGATACATGTACGGCGATACGATACGGGTATGGCGATACGGCAATTTTCAAAAAGTCCCGATACGATACATCGGGGATACGTTTATTAAAAAAATATTTTTTATATTTTTAAAACACATTTTAGATTGGTCCTAGTGTCAAAACAAACAATTAGCAATCCTAATATCCAGAACTAACAAGCATCAATCCTAAATAGCAAACAACTAGCACAAGCATAGAGTCACATAAAATCAAATTAAATGTGTCAAGTAACTCAAGATTCAATTCTAAAATCACTACAAACACATTGATACATCGTTAAAATATTTTTTCATGCATTAAGAACAAGCATCCAATATGCATGAAATAATCTCAATTGAATTAATTTTAAGAACAAACATCATTTGGAACAATCCAATATCAAAACAAATAAAGATTTTGCTTTGTACTGGTTAAAAAATAGTGGAAAGTTCACGAAATTTTGCAATTTTTCCAGGGGACATTTAACAAAGCTAAATAAATAAGTAGAGCTCAGTATGAGAAAATTGGTGAATAATTCTTATGATCACCGTCGAAAAATACATGCAATAATCTAAATATGACCAAATCCAAGACCAAATTTTCATGAAAAAGAAACAACAAATCGCCAAAAACCCAAATAAATCACAACCCAGACAATCCTTTTCACATTTTCATCCAAAAACCACTAAAAAGATTCAAACTTTGAGCTCCCCAGCATTCATTTAGTGCCAAAACAACAGAAAAAGAAACTCTTTTTCGCTTACTTTCAACAACGGCAAGAGTTTTGGAGTCGTCGGCCATCTTCTCCGGGACTGGCAGGACGATTGCCTTATCCTCTGCCCCGTTGACAGGAGTCAGGAGGAGCTTCGGGAGCTGCTTCTGGTGCCGGCGACGGAGCCTCCACTTCAGGATTTGAAATCCGAAAAAATTTGAGTTGGGAATCCAGCAAGCTCTGGCGACGGCATGCTAGCCGGGGTGGAGGATGAGGGCGTCGACGAGCAGGCGTCGATCTCTGGCGGCGGCGCACTGGTCGGGGTGGAGGATGATGGCGTCGGCGAGCTCTCCTCTCCCCTCTGTTCTTTCGTTTGAGCAGAGGGGAGGGCTCGGGGTTTTTTTTACCTAATACGTATAAAAAATGTATCCGATACGTATCGGGCTTTTTTTAAAAAAAAAACAAAATAGATACGCCATGGATATGCAGGCAGCCGTATCGATGGCGTGTCCATATTCGATACATATCAGATATAGATACGGTGGCAAAAATGTCGTATCGGTGCTTCTTAGGTATAAGCATATATATTAGTATTAAAGATAGACACACCATATAGCATGGTATAATTAGTATACATGTTCTTCAAAATTATTAACATGCATTTGAAGTTAGTATAAGGGAAAAGTTTAAATGTGATCGCTCTCATTTGGTTTATATGAGGCTAATTCCATTCGTAGCCATTAGATCTTGATATGACAGCTATAAACAATTACATAGAAGGGCTTTGTAACTTGTATACGTAACTTTAACTTCAATCCCACTTGAGCTTTCTTTTCAATTGAGTCCCGAAGTGGGTGACAACATGTTTTATACTACATTTTCTTAAAATCCCAACGGCACCGCTATGCACACTCTGACACATAAACACTGAATGTGGTAGGTAAATATTGAATTTACGTAAATAACCTTCTACTCCTCTACCCCTCTAGAAAAGGCAATATACGTCTCTCATTCTAAACAGTTAATGTAACATGTGAGAATCAAATTTGTGCAAAAAACCTTCCTTCTCCTTTACCCACATTAGAAAAGGCAATACACACGTGTCGCACATCTAAGTAGATCCCGCCAATATTTACCATCATTGTGCACATGTAGCTAAAGTATATATTTTTTTTTCTTTTAGCTTACTTATGCGAGACAAACACTCGCTCAGTTAGATGTCGCTTTGGTTGAGCATTCCTACGAGAGCTTGTTAGCGGTATGTTAAACGATACACGATGACACTACATACGTTCTTCCGAGCTTGCCGTTGCTTCTGACACAACGTCTTTGACCCCACCACTAGTAGCTTTAGATGCCACACTCGATCCAGTTGAGAGACACCCTTATTTGAAAGTATATACTAGGCCACAATGTGCACTTCATGTTGTGCATCTTGCTCTTTTATCTTCAGTTGTGTGTTTAGATCTTATACCTGATGGTTGAGCTTGACCGGATTCCAGTTCAAGCATGAGGACGAGAACGGGGTAGAAGTAGGGGAAGAGAATTGATTGAACATTTGTATTATTTTATGAGTATTTGTATTATCTTATGTATATATGTTTTGTTTAAACTTGGAATAGACGCTTTAATTTATTTGTGTTCCAAGTTTACTGGGCAAATAGATGGTTTAAACTTATGTATTCTTTATAATTTATTTTTTATTTATACTGATTATATTATGTTATCAGGTTTTTAAAAAATTTGTAAGTTACATTTTTGGATTTGTAGTGTAAAATATGAAGGCGCCACTTTAAACGATGCCTTTAAAGCATATAAAGATAATACACCATTCTAAACGACGTCTTTAAAGTATAGATTTTTTGGACAAGTTTTTTTGCCAAGACACGTTAAAATGTCATTCTAGATGATGGCTTCCAAAAGGTTATATAAAATATAAGGCGTCAATTGAAAAGACGCCTTTCCTTTTTATAAGAGGAAGACATCACTTCAAGTGATGCCTTTCTGAAATGCATGCTAAGGCATTGTTCAAGTAACATTTTTTCGGAATTTTTTTACAAAAGTAATGCGCCTTCCTTCTTTACAAAAGGGAGATGTCGGTTCAAGCCTTTCGGGTTAGGGTAAAAAAAATTGGGCAGGGCCAGCACCACGTGGGTATATTTTCTTGTTTTCTGATGGGTAATTATTTTTTAAAGGGAAATTTACTAAATAAATCACAATTTTTTTTCCCAAAATGATGCACTGTTCAAAATGTTTTCCAAACAGGGTATAGGGTATCTAACAAGCCACGCAGACTCCAACGTGGTTTTTTTTTAAACTGACCCAAAAAGTTAAAGAGAGACATCGGTTTGAACCACACCTCTCTAACCGACGCCTTTAACATCCTTATATATTTTTGTCCCATTTTAAAGGGGTGATTACTTTAACAATGCATATCTATCTCATTTTTTATATATTTTTGCTCATTTTTTTATTCTTTTTTATTTTTATTGCTATTTTCTAATCATCATGATATCACAAAGATGTTGAGCTATCACATACTATTTATCATGATTTTTGTGGTATTTTTTTATAAATAGTATGCGATTGCTCAACATCTTTGTGATATTATGATGACTCGAAAGAACACTAAAAATAAAGAAGAATAAAAAAAATGGATAAAAACGGATAAAAAATGAGAGAGATATGCATCGTTGAAGTTTGTCCTACTAAAATAGGTCAAAAGAAAAGGCATCTGTTGAAGAAACGCCTTTGTCTTTAAAAATTTATCTCATTTTAAAAAGGTGATTACTTCAACAATGCATATCTCTTTGTGATCCGTTTTCGACAAATTTTTTATTTTATTTTTAGTGCTCTTTCTAGTCATCATGATATCTCAAAGATGTTGAGCTATCGCATTCTATTTATTGAAAAAAATACTATAAAAACTACGACAAACAATATGCAATGGCTCAACATCTTTGTGATATCATAATGACTAAAAAAACATTAAAAAATAAAAAAAAAATAAAAAGATAAAAATGAATTGAAAATGAGAGACCCTGTTTGGGAAATTTTTCTGTGATTTATTTAGTAAATTTGATATCCCAAATAGTTGGGAAAACCCCGTTAGGAAAAGGCGCTACTTGATTATGATTATGATTATTTAGTAAATTCCCTTTTTTAAATATTATATTCGGTAAAACTCCCCCAAAGCTAATTACCAATTTTCCACTAATTTCTGAAGCGAAGAGGAAAACAAATAAAAAATGGATACGCCTGGCTGTTTCCTGCATCCGCCTCCTGCCGGGAGGCTATCAGCAACTGAATTCGCTTCCTCCAAATTCATCTCTTATGTTTTTCCAGGCAATTCAATCACTCAAATTCTGATCGGCGCTTCTTCCCTTAATCGAACACCATGAAGCTTGCTTTTATCTGATTTAATTCCCCATTGATTTCGTTTCCAACGTTATCAGCCAGCTTCCGATCGTCAGCATTAGAATAGGTTGTTTAATTTGACATCTTTGTTGTTAATTGAGCCATAGTTGTCTGGCTCTTCTTAGTAATTTGCTTTGATCCTGGGAAATTCTCTCTGTAATTTTTACAATAATTTTTGGAAATTCAGGTGATAGTGGCAGCTTGATCCCTCCATTGGATTGGTTTTTTTAGGTATTGGGGTTGTTTTAATTGTCTTTGTTCATTTTGAATTGAGGAATTTGGATCCTTGTATCGAAATTCAGCTTAGTTTTGTGTAGACAAGAAGGGTGGTGACTGGTGAGTGCTGACTGCTGAGAAGTATTGAAAATGGGGTTTATGTCGAGGCGGGTGTTGCCAGTATGTGGCAATCTGTGCTTCTTCTGCCCGTCTATGCGGGCACGTTCTAGGCAGCCTGTGAAGCGATATAAGAAGCTTCTTGCCGATATCTTCTCATGATCTCAGGTGAATTTTATATAACTATGTTCCACTCCACATAGTTATGGAAAGTTGTTTGGCTTCTGAAGTTCATTTTCTGTGTGAGATCTGTGACCACTGATTATATGCTGGAGTAAGATTTTTTCTTTCTTCACAGTAACAGTTTTGGTGAACAATGAATTGCTTGTTTGAATAATTATCATGAGCCAATTCTACAATAGTTTTTATGCATGAATCCGAGTCTCTTTGTCTCTCTCAACGACTGAGAGCTACAGTGAACTGGTAAAAAGGCTTTTTCTATATGCAAATTTTGACATTGTTTCCCAGATTCCACTTATTCCTATTACCAGCGATTCGCTGTTCCCATGACATGTTCGTGCGCTGTGAATGAAAATGAATAATGTTAGCATGACACTTTCTGGATTGGTTCCACTGATTATGTGAACTGGTTTAGCCTCTTGTTGAAGTCACTTCTTTTTTTGTTAAAATTTCAATCTCCTATATTTGGGTAAATTCTTTCTTATTTTTGTTTAAGGTTTATCATTCTCAGTATTTCTTATTTGCACCACCCTCAGGAAGCGGAACAGATGACAGGAAGATAAGCAAGCTATGCTAATATGCTTCCAAAAACCAGTTGCCTATCCCTGAGGTAATGTTGTCATCGTTATATATTTTGTAGGTGCGTTGAATTTTGAAATTGAATTTATACTGAAAACATAATAAAATTCTTGATTATTGAAGAAATTTTGTTTGAGCATTAATTTACAAAATGATGTTGCAATAAGTACGGATGTTATGTTCCAAAATGTTCTATGTAGGAAGAAAAACAAAAGTACAGTGTTGAGTGGCAGCACCACTTGTCCATGTATGTCAATGTACTCTATGAATGGAATATTGTGAGTAGGAATTTTTACAAGTTGTTTTCTTTAACTCAAGAAAAGTGAGTGTACCTTTTCATTGTATTTAATTTTACGACATAGAGAATGTTCAGTTGGCTCAGCCCTTGGCGGCATTGCTTTTTCCGGGAAGAGGTTGTGAATTCACTTTCCTGACATGTTCACACAGTTTTATTGTCAATGAATTGCGTAAAGATCATTATATCTGATTTCTTCTCTACTGCTCTGCATGACTGTCGTTTATAAATTAATTAAGAAGCCGTATGAGAAATTGACGTTCACTATGTGGTTTTCATGTTCTTTTGTTCGGTTTTATGTCTATGATTTATTTTTTAGGATTTACTTGTTTTTTATTTATCATCAGATATCCGAATACCTAGAGCAGAGATGCTACAAGGAATTGAGAAGTGAACACTTCTGTCAAGCAAAAATTGTTGTCGGCATCTACAGGAAACTGTTAGCTACATGTAAGGAGCAGACGTAAGTTGTAATTTAGTCGTTTTTTTGTCTTTGTTCTGGTTCTGTTTTAAGGTACTTTTGCATGACATCCGGATTCCCTCTTGTTACTTTGCTCTCTTCAATTTTCGTTTAGTATTACCATGTGCTAAACTTTTTCAATCTATCTTTTTTTTTTCAATTTTTTGTTCGAATTAATAGTCACTGTTAGGCAGAATATCGAGTCAAGTTTAATTGAATACATATTCAAGCGTTAACACTTCATATATATATTATATACATGCTCAAGAGCACACTTCTGTTTGCAATACAGTGCAATGTGGCTAACTTTTATGAAGAAAATGTTGTTCATGTGGCTCATTGGCTCCTTGTGATGGATGTGGGTTTTGCATTCTTGATTAATATTGGTGTGTGAATATAGATAAATAAGTTATCTCTTTTCTAAAACCTTTTGGGATAAGTATTATATTAACATGGTATCAGGGCAAATGTTCTAGATTCTAGTACCACTGGTCTGCTGGATAGGAGTGTGTTCCTGTGTGTATGTCAAGTGGAATGCTTAGTTTGTGGTGCTTGCACATGCGGGGGAGTGTTATTGTGTGTCAATTATACACATGCTATCTGTTCCCTATCTAACCTCAAATTTAGTTTTATCAGTATATTATTAGCATCTAACTTGTTTGCAAACTGTTTGTCTTTGAATATTCAATTATTCTGCTTTTTTGGGACGATATTTTTTTATCTGGAATGTCACTGGGATTTACTTTCCATAACAAACAGCTCTCTTGTTGCACTTAGCCGTGGTTGTGTGTATGAACTTGCCCTTTTACTTATTGGATTTGATTATGAGTTGGTGAGGCTTGATTTATGAGAGTATATCTAGAAGTACGACATGATTCTTCTGTAGTATTCTTAAAAGTTACTATAAGAACTAACATTTTGGTGCTGGTTTAGGCCTCTATTTGCTAGTAGCCTATTAGGCGTTGTGAGAACACTCCTGGAGCAAACCTGTCAGGATGAAATGCGCATACAAGGATGCCAAACTCTTGTTGACTTCATAAATGGCCAGGTCTAATTTTATTTTAAATTTCACAAATCTCTTTTCTGTCTGATATATGTGAATGGTTTTACATCTATGAAGTTAATTAAATTGACAGAAAAATGTCCACTTAAATCTGTTGTTCATACATTGAACTTGTGTGAGTTACAAAATTTCCTGAAAACTGTTATATTGTGTCTGGTTAATGTAGACAGATGGCACATACATGTTTAATTTAGAAGGCCTAATCCCAAAGCTTTTCCAAATGGCTCAAGAAATAGGAGATGATGAAAGAGCACTTCGTCTGCGGTCAGCAGGGCTGCAGGCTCTTTCTTTCATGGTACAGCATTTTTAGCTGCTTTATGTGTCTTCTGTTTATTCAATTTTTCATATCTGTTTTGCTTCTTTGTTATTTTTATTTGTTTGTTGTTTTTTAGTTCATCGTATGGTTATAGATGAATTCCTAATGTATATTTCATATTCGATCTTAATCAACAGGTTTGGTTTATGGGCGAGTTTTCCCATATCTCAATGGACTTTGATGATGTAAGCTTTTTCATTATTTATTCTCGTTATTTGTGGTGTTACAATTTTCCTATTCACCAACGTTAGAAATTTAAATATCTTTTTAGAAGTATGTAACGTTTCTAGTCGTTCGTTCTGGAAACTGTCACTGGCCTGTATGGCATGAGGTTCTGTTATTTGCAACTAATATAACTAGATCTTTTAGTTTTGCACCATTAGCCTCAGCTTAAAAAAGGGTTCATAGCGAAAAAATATCTAGCCATTGTCATAAGCAAGTTAGTTGATTTAAAGGGAGAGAAGAGGATGTTGCTTTCCTTTAGATTGTTTAACTTAGTAAACATGGGAGAGAGCCTTGAGACTAGAAACAGAGTTTCAGCAACATGCCATGAGATCTCCCTTCCAAGTCTGGTTACTATACATTGCTTTTTGAATTCCTATCCCTAGTCTATAATATTGGATTATCTTTGGTTTTGATCTTTTTTATTATTTCAGCAATCAGTTGGTGCTTGTTTTGGTGGTACTATAATCGATCTGGATATTCTTTCTGCTGTTTTTATCTAGATTATGTCAGCAACCTTGGACAACTATAATGGTTTCTCAGATATGTCAAAGCGAGAGTTTGAATCAGATTTTGTGAATGCTAAAATTGAATTGGATGGCACAATTTAAGATCTCTCTCTCTTTCCCTCTCTCTCTCTCTATGAAACACATTTTCTGATGTTCTACTCTATTCACACATGTTGTGCAGCCCATTTCTTTTTGTGCTGCATATCCCTTGACGACTTCACTATTTTAAACAGAGATACTTCTAAATGTCCTTCATATTGGTCCAAGTTTTGTTTGCATAATATAGCTGGGTTGGCCAAGGAGGCAACCACTATTCGTCGGGTTTTGGAACCTATGCTTCGTTATTATGATATGGAAAATCATTGGCCTTTTGAGAAAGGCCTTGCTCTTTTTGTCCTGTCTGACTTGCAGTTGCTGATGGAAAAAACAGGTTTGTCCTCTGATTGACCCTAAAAATTCATTGTTCCTCTCAAATTTTACTTGATCCATGAGCATAATTATACTTCCCTCAGCATGCAAACACTCATTTGTTATTATCTATCTTAGTGAAGCACCTGGATCATAAAAATGTTGTCAAACAGCCTAGTATGCAAATTGATGTCATCCGAGTTACCACACATCTTGCCCAATGTTCAAAGCAACAAGCTTCCGTGGCTATTATTGGTGCTATAGGTGACCTTATGAAACTTTTGCGCAGATGCATGCAATGTTCTGTTGAGGCATCTGACATTGGTGATGACCCAAATAAGTCAAAATGCAACTCTTCATTCAGTACTGGAGGACTGTCTTGTACATCTTTCAGAAAAGTGCTTGACTTCTTTTTGATATCTGACATTGTATTTTCATAGAAAGAGACAGTTTATGGAACTTCTGATGCCTTTATATACTGTATAACATGGTGGTGGCTTAATAAAGTTGATGCAAAGGTTGACGTTGTCCAATAACAGGTCGGGGATGGTGGACCCATTCTTGATATGATGGTTGTAGTGCTAGAAAGCCTCCCAGCAAGTCCTATTGTAGCCAGAACTACTGTTTCTTCTGTTTATCGAATTGCTCTGATTGTGTCATCCATTCCTAATGTATCATATCATAAGAAGGCAAGTTTTTCTATTATAGCTTTGACATTTTCTTGTGCAATAGTGAGATCTGAAAAGTTGACTTACATGTTTGTAGTTCTACTTCTCAGGCTTTTCCAGAAGCTTTATTTCTACAATTACTGTTGACAATGACACACCCAGATCATGAGGCACGAGTGGGAGCACATCGTGTACTTTCTGCAGTGCTTGTGCCATCACTTGTTTGTGCTTGGTCAAATTCGCAGTACCCAGTAGTGTTAAAAGGCTGTAATCCATTGAGGACTCTTTCAATATCACTGTCGGGTTTCTCTTCTACAGCCACAATGGAGAAGGCAGAAAAGAGCTTTCCTGTTCAAGAAAAGACAATAATGGTGCTGAAGAGGCACTGCTGAAAGAGCAGTCAGGCGCAAAACAATGTTGAGGTAATATCTTGAACAAAGTACTTGCTTGCAATGTCAAATTTTCTCCTGCATTCTGTAACTTGTAACTGTTATTTTCTTTCCCTGCAACTTTTAATAAATGTTTATCAAATTAGTGTTTGAATAGTTCTTCACATTTTTCAGGATCCAACTCCTCTTAGGTTAAACAGTCACCAGGTAGGACTGCTTCTTTCATCAATATGGGCCCAAGCAACAGCAACTGGAAACTCTCCTGAAAATTTTGAGGCTATGGCTCACAGTCACAAGATTGCATTAATGTTTTCACAAGCTAAGGTAACAAATTGCTTCCTTTTCTACTGTGTGGTTTCTGTTCCATGTGTATTGCTTACATGCTTTTAGCTATGCAAATTTTGTTGTTGTTTGAAGGGCTGCAGGTCGCTCTATTTTTGCTGGGATTGGATGGGATAAATAAGGAGGAGCATAAAGAAATATAAACGCATGTATAAGGTATCTAGCAGCAACTTTATCAGCTACGGGATTTCTACTAAGTTATGGGGAAGTTTTGAATTCCTAAACAAACTCTGAATGTGTTGAGGGAGAAAGGATTGAAGCTGGGAAGGGGTTTTGTCTAGTTTGAAAATTTGTGGCTCAATGCTCTCTCCAATAAATTTGGGCTTTGAATGGAGTCATGTAGAATTAAGTTATTTACATGAGGATTAGGATGAGCTAGTCCAAGCTAGGCAAATGGGTTTTTGGGTCTTCATGGTTCTTAGCTTTATTTTTGGGTAAAATAAGCGGAAAATGCCATAATTCTTAATCATAACCAAGTTGCGGCTTTTCCCAACAATTTGAGGTCCGCGACATGGATCTTACGCCTCCATTCTAGCCTGTTTTGTGCCAACTCTTTTGTAAGAGATAACAAAGCCATATCACAATAAGCTGAAAATGTTGTGACTTTAAATTTTCAATGAGAAATTGCAGGTTAGTTTCCCACATATTGATGAGCAAAAAAACTCAGGTTCATATTTTATTTATGGTTGAAAGTGGCCTGCATATGGGAAAATTAGTTTTCTATAGTCCTAGTTACTTCCTTCTTCTGGTACTTGGGCTTCAAAAACATTCCATAAGCCTGTGCCAGGACTTTGCATAAACTAGAGTCACTACACTCAATCCAAAAGGAATACCAATCTGTCCAGTGACAGCCTGATGTATAAGCATGATAATCTTAATGGGCAGCACCCAGGCCAATAATATCTTCTTCACCAACTGCAGTAATGAACTGTGCTGAAGACGATTTGGCTGATAAAGATTTTTAACACCAGTGTTGCCAGAAACCAATACACTACCAAGTTCTTCATTACATATTTGTATTGACTTCAAAGATGTGCATTATTATGTTTTCCACGTAATCATTGATACTACTTCAAATTTCTTCTTCTTTATCTTTATTGATCATGTTTTTCACTTGATAAATGTAATTTATGTGAGTAAAAGCATGTTCAACATTATGGGTTCACCGTATTATTTTCCCAATATCTCCAGTACATCTTATCTTTAGTTCACCGATATATCTCTAATGAAATATATGGCCGATCATGAACACCATAAAGATATAATTCCAGGACTAGTTGCTACAACCATACTGGAAGAATGAAGAGAAAAATATGAGAAGAAGAGTAGAGAGATGCAAAAACTCACTAAAATGACTCAAAATACTGATGAGAAGTACAAACCAGACCATGCATAATAAGCTCAAATGAAAAAACCAAATAGGACAATTAACATGGGACAAATGGAGTTATGATAGAACTACTTTTCCATTCCAACCACTACTTATTATAGAATGACTTTTCTATTCCTACTGTGCAAATCAAAATCCATCATAGGAAAATTAAAAAGAAAATATGTTCCCTTAATCAGTAAAACTTCCCATCAAAGTAGGATTTTTCAAAGAAACTACTTTAAAGAAACTAAATATTAGCCCATGTCTTTCTTAAACGAAGTACAACCTCTGAATACAAATTCTGATTGACATGGTAAACTGACTTCAAAAAACCATCTAATGATGTTGCATGACTCTAACCAAACATATGTTAGATATTGATGCAGCTTCCGGAAATTAAGAAAACCCCCCGACTTATCAACAAATTAATAGCATCAAGTCATAGTTTTCTTCCACTTCTCTACACCCACATCCACTGCAACCACAGCTCATCATCATCATCATACGCCTTATCCACTGCAACCACAGCTACAATGGCAATATCTAAGAAGTCATAAGCCATATAATTTAGCAAGTCCGTTCCAATCCCCTCAACATTATGGCAATCAACCAGTAAACAGCAAACTAGTTGCTGATGAATATACCATATGCATGAATAGGCGGTCCAATTAGTCAAAGAATCAACGTGAGAGGCTCAAGGTGGATTACCACTGCTTTACAGGTTTTAACGGACTGCCAAGAGTTGATAATTTACATAATTTTACCTCTGACAGTTTGTCACATGCTTTCAGAAAGTGGGATATAACAGTCTCTCTCAACTGCGAATTGTCAACTTCTATTGCTGAAAGAGACTTTGTAGCAGCAGCTTGATCAACCACTGATCCATAAGTCATCTCACCACCAGAGGTCGTGTAAACAGCCACAAGTCTGCTCTCCTCAATTAAATGAAGAAAAGGATCAGACTTCTGGTGGTGATTCCAGAAGATATCCTACCGCCCTCCATCTCCTTTTGTTCGCTATCAGCTTGGTGGCCCACCATCCCGTATGGCTTTCAAGTGGGTCCCAGCTTGCAACCTTTGCCCATATACCTTAACAGGCTTCATGGCTCAAGTATTGTAAAGTTATATGCTCTGCATGCTGATTAGGCACCTTGGTTGTTTCAGGAGCATCTGCTTATTCTAAGTGAGCAGCTTCAGCAGGATTTTTTACCAGATGATGCATATCCACTTGGACCTCCATTGTTCATGGAGACACCCCAACCATGTTCTCCACTTTCTCTTCAGGAGTTCCAGTCATTTGATGAGGTTTATTCAATAACTTTCTCGCTATTTCTCTCTATTTTTCATTTATGTATCTAGATAATAAGGTGAGTCATTGAGATTATTAGGCATAACCAATTATAGTTTTTTTTTTCAGATTAGGTTCATTCAATGAAGATGAAGCATTTAAGGATATAGTTGGCGATCACTCAGGCCGCAAAACATCAGTCACTGTTAACACTCTGGATATCCTGAGTGCCAACCATCTTATTGATTCAGTAATACTTAGTTAATTTATGCATTTAGTTTACGTTGTCAATGATTAGTTTCCATATTTTCACATTTTTATGAATGATTGGTTTTACATATGTTTCTTCGAAACCATGGATTTTTAAAATTATTCTACATTCTACTAAATTAATCGCCAAAGGCTATAAAGAAGATTATGCATAACTCAAAGACAGCGGAAAAACAATGGTTTATGTCAGATACTTACAATTGGTTTACAGGTCCTTGAAACGGCTCGACAAGTTGCTAGCTTTCCTATTTCTACAACTCCTGTACCCTATGACCAAATGAAAAGTCAATGTGAAGCTCTTGTGATGAGAAAACAGCAGAAAATGTCTGCACTTCTAATTATGAAGCAACAGAATGAGACAGTGATCCATGAGAATGGCCTCACCTCTTCTTCCAGGGTATGACAATTTTCTTGTTATCACAGATCTCTATCTCACAATAGCTTTACCAAATCTGAGCTTGGTTATGCTTTTATTTTTGGGCAACTTCTGCAGATAAGAATTCAGCTCTTAGAACAGTCAAAGATGGTTGAGGCTGAGCAAATTCGAGTAGGTGGACGACTCAGGTGCTCCGCTGTGAGCAATCTTTTAGACTACCACCTTCAAGCCCTTATGATAAATTCTTGAAATCTGCTGGATGGTAGAAATTTGGCAACCAGTTGGTATAGTCGATATTTTTTCATTCTTTATTTGTAGAAAGTGGAACATGTGGCAAATATATTAACGGCATCAGGGGCTATTGTGAGAAAAAGGTGATCAGGTGATTGTAGCACAAGTTTTCACCTCATGAAATTTGGCCCAAACTTTGCACATATTCCCTCCATCCAAAAACACCTGTATTTGAAAAATTATATTCCCTCCGTTCCAAAATACTATGTATATTTTGAAATATAGACTGTTCCAAAATACTATCTACATTTTACCAAATCACGTGACTTCCTCTTTCCAAAATTGGAGGAGACTTGGAAGGATTGACTTGAACTTAGTTCGTGAATGAGCGTATGAGTTGAACGGGATATTAGGAAGAAGGAGTCGTGACTTCTTTGTAGCCTTCATGGTCCAATAAAAATAAGAAAATTTTTAAATATACACAATATTTTGGAACGGAGGGAGTAATTCTACAATTAGATGATTGGATTCGCCCTACATCCAATAGAATCCTCATGAATGTGCATGGGTAACTCGACGCGTGAAATGTTGTGGCCCTACATACTAATAAATTCAACTCGATTTCAAATCCCGCCAGGATTTTGTGGATAGAGGGAGTACAATCTATCCAGTGCGTGAGAGGACATTAGCTCATGCATGTCCTGTACATAGGCACCGTGAGCCATTGGATTTTGGTCATACGGAGTTTTTAATCATCCACTCGCACTTCACCTGCCACCCCATCCGGAGCTTTTTACGTGTGACCTGGCGCCAACTACGGGTTTCTCATATTACCCGGAATCACTTTCTTTCTTCCATATGACCCAGAAAGTACCAAAAATGCCCTTAGGTTTAGGTATAAGCACCTACTCTCCTTTTTCCCATATTACCCGGAATGGGAGCGGCTACCCGGAGAAGCTCGCGTTAGTCGGAAAATAAGGCGTTCCGTCCGGCCTCTCCGCCCAGATCATTGCCGGCGCCGGCGAACTCCGGAAAGGTCATCGTCGCGGCAAAAAGCGGGGAAAACGAGCGGGAAAGATCGGGTATTGGAAAACAACTTCAACGGAGGCAGTGCACATCAAAAAACCCGTAGGTGAAGTTCAAATACGATGATTTTTATCATGAAAGTTGGTTCCAGAGAAGAAAGTTGAAAACTTAGCAAGTTTTCAACTATTGTTACTGTCGTTATTCGACAACACGACTCTAACAATAGTTGTGTTTGATAAAACACAACTCATAGACGTTGCTTTTCACTCATATACGGTTTTCAATATATCGTGTCTGACGGTTTATTAACTTATTTCGGTATTTTAATGGCAGGTACGGATGGAGAAGATAGTTGTTTGCTTACACTACGATGGAGTTTTTACAAATTCTGATAAGTACATGGGCGGGAAATAGAAGCTCCTGCCTATAGATACACGAGTAAAGTACCTAGAACTGTTGCAGCAAGTGGAAGAAAGATTACCGCTTAAGTCTGGTACATTAACTTTATCATATCATGTTGACTCTGAATCCACATACCTCCTCGAAGACGATAAAGACGTGGAGTCAATATTTATACTTCACAAGAGCAAGCAAGGCACAAATAGACTACTCCGCCTGTACGTAGAGTGGACTTCTACGGGCAATAACATGGAGACTTCGACTATCAATAAGGAAATAAATGCTAATGTAAATAAGGAGGAGGAGAGGCTACCAGAGGCAGAAGTGAGGCCAGCCAGTAAGACACCGCCAGAGAAGCCGTCCAGCCTCGGCAATAAGACACCCGCATCAGCAGTCGATGGAGGAAGAGATGAAGATTATGCGAGGTGAGACTTCTAAGGCGCAGATACAGGCAAGTCGTGTGCTATTATAGTCGACTATAATAGTACACGACTAAAAATTTTGTCATGTTGTTATGATCCTATTCTAATTAGGATTAGGATTAGCCTACTCCTATGTCAATTAGGACTATAGATTAGGGTCTATCCTATGTCAATTAGGACTTCCATGCAAGCACGCCATGGCATGTATTGATGAGAGGAGTTTGGAACCGGTAGAATATTGTGAGAAGTGGTACTGCGCAAGTATGTACCGCACCACGTACGAAGAAGTAGTGTTTCCTACTTTAGACAGAAGTCAGTGGGGGAATTACGGGGTTTTATTTAAATGCGAACCGCCCATGGTTGAAGCTCCAAAGAAGGGCAAGAGAAAGACAAAGAGAATTGAGTCACAGCCCGAGCCACCTGCAAGGACAAGTTCGAAATGTGGGAATTGTCGTCAAGCTGGTCACAACTGTACGAGGTGCACCAACAGCCCAGTTCCGAAAGAAAATAGGAAGCGTAGGAAACGAACACTTCAGCAACAAGGCAAACTGACTACGAACAAGACATCGCATATACGCCGCTCCGGCTTACCTAAGCCCCCACCATTCTTCACTTAGGATGTAGTCAAATTCTTGTATAACGCATATTAGCTTATACCGAAATGTACCTGGCATCCAAAAAAGAAAATCAGAAATGAAAAAATAATCTTTCAATGTATCATCCGTGTATTTCCATTACACCCGAATATTATAGTACACGACTATCTATACCGTCGTGTATTGTGAAACACGACTATCTATACCGTCGTGTATTGTGAAACACGACTATTTACAAAGTCGTGTCGGGTAGTACGCGACTATATATAAAGTCGTGTTGCATCAGATACGATTATATATGTAGTCATGTTGCATGAAGGCCGTATTCAAAGTGATGCTTGCGAAATTTTTTCTAAGGCAACCATGTGTCCAAAAATTCGAATTAAGTGAAATAGTACTGTACAACAATGTGTCCAAAAATGAATTCGAATTAATTAAAAGACTACGGTATGTACACCAAAGAAGCTTTGTACAACAAAAAAAATTGAATAAAATGAATATGAATTTAGTCTTTATCCGGAAGCCGCATAAAACCCACAACTGTGACGGCATCTTTTTTTACTCTTCCGGAATCGTCCTTAAACTTGCTATTAATAACCCCGTGAATCAAGGTTGAAACGATGACTGGTCGCCAAAGTCGTGTAATTGTGGACTGATCAAACTCCGGTGGGCTGACATTGGATGCCAAGTGCGCGACGTACATCATAATGAAGATGCCACAGTCTTTGGAATTCTGTTGCCACGGCGCTTTGGCGATCTGAGTCATCTTCCAGTCGAGCAAACCAAACCACCCCAACTTGCCTGCCATCACAACGTTCATGAACTGCGTGAATTTATCACCAGCTTTTCTGTGATGTAGATATAACTGGGATTTGCCAGACAGCGGGTTATAGAAGCGCCGTACACAGTGCAGGAAATATACATACATGAGGTAGAAGTGGGAGCCAGTGCGGATTGGGAAAAATGCGTAGAACATGTTCCTGTTCAAGCCATTGAGCATCCTCCCGAGCTTTTTTATCAATTTTGCATTATTTCCTCCTTCTTTGTGCTCCTGCGAAACCGCAAGAGAGTCAGACAACGATGCTGGGAACATGATACTTAATTACTTATCACTCCTTATGCTGGGAACACTTACGTTGTCGAATATCTCTTTGAATGCATGGCATCCAAAAAATGCCCACGGATACTTCATCCGGTCTCTGTCATTGCGCTCCCTCAATAGACTTAAAAACGCATCTATAACCTATAGAAAAACATCCACAGGATTCATAACAGTCGAAGTAAGGCAATATACAACTTCTAATTAAAAGTCGATTATTGTATATACGACTTTTATGATAGTCGTGTCGTCGAGAGACACGACTATGCGTGTAAAGTCGTGTTTTGCCAAGACACGACTATGCGTAAAGTCGTATCTTCGAATACACGACATCGTCAAATTGCATATTTGAAAAAGTAAAAGAGGAAAACATATGAGGAGCATAGGTTTACTTACATTGGTGTTTATTTCTGTTGTTTGTAGGAGGGATACGTAGTCGTCATCACATAGCGTTGGGATTGGATAAGCCTTCCTCGGATTGGCGATCCATCCATCTATTGCCACTCTATCCCGCTCTAACAATACCCCCATGTCGAAGCATAACTCCAAATCGGCATAGTTTTCGGGGATTGCAATTGTAGACTTACACTTTTGAGGGGTTCGGAGGACATCGACGTCAACAGGCTGGGATGCGGTTAAGTCAGTGGCCTCCGCCACCTCCTCCTCCTCCTCCGCCTCCTCTTCCTTCACCTCCTCCTCCTCTCCTCCTCCATCGCCTCTTCGTCGTCCTTCACCTCCTCCTCATTCGCCTCCTCCTCCTTCGGCTCCTTGTCCAGAACATCCTCCTTCGCCTCCTCCGACTCCTCCTCCTTCACATAAGCCTTCACCTCCTCCTCCTCGACATCCCCGTGCTTCACATCCTCCATCACCTCCTCCTTGACGGTTTGGATATCTGACTGCTGTAAGGAAGAGATGACCACATCGATAATAGCGGTCGCTTGTTGATCGGATATGGTTTCTTCGGAGTTGGCTTTCGGCTGAGGGGACCTATTCCTTCTTTCCTGCTCCTCCGCCATTCTCCGTATATGGTCATCTTCCCTAATCGTCTGCAATTCCCTCGCGGAGGCAGTCCTCATTCTCTTCCTTACCACTAGACCAAGGGGGAATAGGTCCCGTCCGTACGTCGGACGGGACTCGACTTCTGCACGCTCCATATCTTCGTTGAATTCTGGTTGGAGCTTCTTCAAAAACAACTTGGCGGAGGATCTCTTTGTAGCCCGTTGAATCTTGTCTTCCTCATCCGCGCGTTTGATGGGAGCTAAAATGATAATTCATGTGAGTAGCAGCACGATAAAGAACATAGTCGTGTTTTATGAAACACGATAAACTACATAGTCATGTAGCATGAAACACGACAAATATAATAGTCGTGTACCATGTGGCACGAGAAAATAAATAATCATCTACAACTTACCTTTACCCCATTTCGTCGAATCGAGATGTGACTTCCTTGCCAGCTCCTTTGTCCACATACAAATTGGAGTTTTCTTCATATGCTCCTTGTCACGGGGCCGCTTCTTTGGCTCCATCTGATGCATCGATGACTTCTTTGGCTCCATTTGGGGCCGCTTCTTTGGCTCTTTCGTCGGCTCTTCAGTCCTCTCCTGCTTGGGATGCTCAAAGATCTGACCACCCTCTAACAGCATTGACGCTGAGGCGACAGAGGCCTTCATAGAGTGGAGAACCTCTCCAGAGGTCCGACACTCCTTCCCATCTCCTCATACGAAGACAAAGCTATCTCAATTAGTGACTGTATGCCCCGAAGCGCACCCTCCAATCGCCCAATTGCAGTTGCAGTGGACGGGTAGCCGTCCTCGAGGAAGGGGGTGCAGGTTGGATGGGATTCCTCTTCATTTCCGGCCTCTGCCGTCTCAGAGGAGGGGCCACTGAGGTTGACGAAGCAAGGAGAGATGCCTCTCCGGCCATGGGGTTGATTACGTCGACGAGTTCGTCCCATACTTCGAGATTGTGGAACACTCCCGTCCAATAGTCAACCATACGGTGCTTCTTCTGTGCACCTTTCTTCACCTCTGTAATGAGGGCCCCACTTCCTGGCCACCTTTTGGTCCGTGGACTGGTAGGGCCCACGACAAGATTGAAGATTGTCGTGTGCTCGAAAAACCAAATCTGCATAGTAAATAGATGAAAACATTATTACGAGGCGTGGTTGCCTTAGTCGACTATAAATAGTACACGAATTGAACTATGGTAGTGTCGTATACAACACGACTATATACCTAGTCATGTTCTATCATACACGACTATAAATATAGTCGTGTTGCATAAGATACGACTATAAATATAGTCGTGTTGCATAAGACACGACTATAAATATAGTGGTTTTGTATAAGACTTGTTTGCCTTTCGAAGACTATGAATGCTACATACCTGAAGGACATATGCGGCACCGTTTAGGTATCCACCGCCCAGGCACCCTCCTTGCGATCTCGCACCTACTAGTCTGCTGGTGTGGGTTATACCAGAAACCAACATCTTATGCATAGCCCCAGCCCAATTGTATGACCTCAATCTTGGGAGGTCGTCCATGTAACGGTACAAACAGGGATGAACCGCTCTAGTGCTGTGTGGAAACAACACCGTGCAGAAGAGGAGGCAGATGATCATCCTCGCCATGTCCTCCTCTTCCATCTTCAGTTCGCCCGCGCTAAGCTTGTATATGATTTCCTCAATCTGTGGAATATCCGCTCTCCTCGCGGCGAAGTGCTTTCTGAAGAATTGACCTTCCGGTCGGCGTGTCAAGGAGGGGAGGACCTCAACTCTTTCGCCCTTTGCGGGCAATCAGGTGATAAGAGCAACTTCTTGCTCTGTGAAATGTAGCGTCCTGCCCTTGATATTGAAGACCTTCGCCGACTCATCCCAGTACCTGACCAAATGGTAGAAGAGGTTCTGAGATACAACTACGTCCTCACCTTAAAAAATGACAACGAAACCAGCATCTTTGATCACTTGGGCACATCTTTGGTGATGCTGTAGGAGGGCCGCACACTTTTTCATCGCTCCCGATTGACAAAATGTCTGAAGCACCGATCGCGCATTGTATGTTCTCTTTACTGGTCGGTCCATCAGAGCCTTCCTCTTCCTGCCCCTCTGATTTCACTATCGAGGTGCCAAGACAAAATCCTGATCCTCCTCCTCTTCTGATAGTATTTCCTCCATAGGCTCATCTTTTTTTTTGTCCATATGCAAGGAGTGAGGTAAAGTGGTCAGTAGAAAATTCGTGTCAGTGAAACACGAAAATATAAAAGTCGTGTTGTCGCGTACACGACTAAATAGAAAGTCGTGTCTTTTACATACATGACTGTATAGTTCATAGTAAAAATTTAAAATCCAAATGTCGGATCTTATGAAACTAAAATCAGTAAGGATTGTTGTAACCTACCGTGGTTTAGTTGTGTGTATGTGTGTATTTCCTCGCAGGTGCTTTTCACACTCTTCCTCGCGGTCAACCGAAGCTCAATCGGTCAATCCGCCAGTTGCATGCAGGTGGAGGGAGCTGCGGGGGAACTCAGAAGGTTGAAGATCTGAAATACCGACGTATATGCTTCAAATCGCCGCCTTTCTGCACTCTCCTCCAGTCGTATTGTCGAAATCCAGCAGGGGGCAGCTCGAAATCGAGATGGGGGACGTGAATAGGCTCGTCAAAATCTGCAGGGGTCGCCGGTTGAATCGCCGCTCGAACTCGCTGGTCACCGATGAAGTCGCCGATGGAAATCGTTGGAGAACCCTTGGTGTTTTTCGTGTTATACACAACACGCCTCTTCGCACAGTATTAGCACGAAAAAACAGAAGAAAGGGCATTTTGGGTACTTTAAGTCTAAATTCCAGGTCATATGAGATTTCACGGGAAAAATCAGGTAATATGGGAATATCAAAGTTGGCGCCAGGTAATATGGAAAAAACTCCCCCGTCCGATTAAGGTTGTGACAATTTAAACTTTTTCCTTGTACATGATTTTTAATTTTTCTTCTTATTTCATTTATGCTTTCGCCAGAACCCTTTCCTTGCTTGCCCATAAAAAGCAATTTTACTATCACACCCAAGGCCCAAGTCCAACCCTTCTGCCCGTTTTCATCAGGCCGCTGCTGTGACGGTCGGAGTTTGGGCCACCGGCCCAAACCTTTCGCCACTGCACACTCGCGACGTGGGCCTCCAAGCCCAAAAATGAGCCCATTGTCCCACATACATCCAACTCAGGTACCCAGCCGGCGGAGCCCACATAAACATCCCCTCATCACGTGACTCTTCCCGCATCACGTGCCCCGCAGACCCCGCCGCTCTCAGTCTCTTCTTCCCCCAGCCACCCCAAAGCCCAAGCAAAAGCCGCAGCCGGAAAGCATCCAATCCCTCCGTCTTCGTCGCCGCCCTTTCCGCCCGATTCTCCGGTCCCCCTCCCCGTCGGTGCACTCCCCGTCTGTGGACTTGCCGACTTGCAAGCTCTCATGGCGATTCTAGGTTTGCCTGTTTCCATCTTCCTCTTCCGTTGTACTAATTTTCCTCTGTTTTTTTCGAATAATTTCTCTCACTAGGGCTATTTGTACGATTATTGTACAGCCAATATAGCAGTTTGTGTGCAGTTGAGGTTGTAGGTAGGTTAAATCGAGAGTTTGACAAGTTTTGGCTGAGTTTTGATTGCTTGAGACTCTGTTTTTGGTTTGGCATGAGAAAATTTTGTTTCTTGATTGTAATTTAGTCTGTGGAGGTTGTTTATTTCTGTTGTGTTCATGATTGTGCCTGTTGGAGGTATTTTCGAGTTAGGGTTGGTTGTTTGTTCTGCATATGCTCTGTTGCTGCCAAATATGGAAGCATTGGGATGTGTTTGGGAGCTTACTGCTTGCTGGTTCTTGGGTTGTTTGGCAATGAGAGATTTTGTAATTGACGGGGTGCGAGTGATTGGTGGCTTTTGTAACTAGTTTAAGCTAAATTAGCTGCCTGTCACTTCTCGGAGTGAGTATATGAGGAAATAAGTAAGCTTTCTGATGCTTGGGTTGTCTGGCAATGAGAAGGCTCTGTCCGTGCATAATGGATGGGTGGCGAGTGGTTGATGGCTTTTGTAAGTACATTAATATAGTTTAGGTACTTGTTACTTCCATAATGAGAGAGCATATGAGGAAATAACTAAGTTGGGGAATTTTTGTTCTCATTTACTTACATTGCATATGTAGTGTTACTGGTAGTGATATAATTGTCTAATAGGAGTTGTGTTACTGACCAACATTACTACACTCTGGTGGTTATGATGATGGTGTAGCAGCAGTAGTACTGCACTGGGGTTTATCTTTGGAGGTTAATTTACTGAAAACCCTTCACCGTTAGATGTTTTTGAGTTCTAAATAGGATTTTTTTTACATGGTTAATTTACTGCCTTGACTAAAAAACTGCACATCTCTGCTTTAGGTCAATCTATGCAAGTATGATTTCGAAGTTGATTTTTGCAGTGCATTCATTTTAACAGATGCTCTTTTCTTTGTAACAATTTCTTTAATCAATTGTTGGTATGTTGTTATATTTGAGTCAGATATGCTGTCAAATTTTCTTGTACATTAATGCTTATTCTGTGATGCTTTGGAAGCTTAGATTGTGAATGAGTCCTCAAGGGAATTCCAATATCAAACTGCCAGAATGGCATAGATACTGGGCAAATAACCTTGAGAGTCTTTATTGCATTCTAAGCATATGGCAGATGCAGATGGGCCTACTAGCAGACCTCTGCGGACTAGTGACAGGCTTCGGCGGAGGCCAACTATCCTCAGCAGATCCTATCTATATTACCAGCCTATTCGAAGGAAGGCAAAGTCTAAGAAGCGAACTGCAGCATCTCAGATTGCAAAATTGTTGCGTCCTGGTCGCATCCCTGTGAGAAATCCTGCTTCAAATGTATGTGATTCATTTATTTGTGTTGAAGTTTAGAAGTCTCTTTGAAACTTATTCGTGTTGATACAATCTTTTAAAATCAATATGAACAATTTATTAAATTCAAACACAAAGATAGAACTTCAAAGTAGAGACAAGCATCCAGGCAATTAGTATTCTCATAGTAGCTTTGGTTGGCATGATTTATGATTTTGACTAACCATAATATTATCGAAGAAGGTAAATGGATGATGTTTCTAGAAGAAAATAGTTATCAAGAAGAAGTAGAAAAGAATAAAATGAGGTGAACCGTGGTGCTTAGTGAGTTTCATTAAGAACAAAAATAAATTACAAGTTTGCCTATCTAGAAGTTCTATGTGAAAAACGTAAACCAACTTTCATGTGACACGTGTGAGTTCACATGTGTGGGAAATGTGTTAGTCAACAATGCTATCTCATGAATGAAGCTTCCATTGGCAGGGAATCTGAAAGACCATTTTTCCTTTTATTTTCTTGGTTAGATGCCCAATGAGACTGTCAAAATCCATAGCATGAATTTCTCTCTCCAGAAAGATCTTGAGAATATTAGTGTTCTTACAGATTTCGGGCCATAAGACATTTTTAGCATATGTTAATATTCTTTTATTAATGATAAGTATGGTGTAAGAATATATGTTGAGAATTGATGTAATGGCATCATTGTTCTTTAGAAAGTTGATTTGTCTCTTTTGCATCTCTTTGCCTAATTGTAATTTTTTCTTTTTTTGAGTTAGAGGCAATGCTGTAATTTTTCTGATTTTGTTAGTCACTATCAAGTCTTTGTTTTGCAAATTTTCATTTTATTGCTAGTATGAGGTGTTTTTCTCTTCATGGAGTCAATTTATGTATGTTTATAGGTTTTTGAACGGTAACAATGAGAGCTTTCATAACTGTATATGCTATCTTTATTCTTTGGTACAATGTAAATGCTATTTCGCAACTGCAACTCGTGAATGATTTTGTTGTCTTTTTTATTGTAGCCAGTTGCAACAAACCTGCGTCGTTCTACCAGAAAAAGGAAGATATCTTTCAATTTGGAAGATTATGAGACAGATAGCTCTGAAATGGATGATGATTTAATGGTATTTATTCTCCTTCATGTCATCTATTGAGTGTTCACTAAATCATGTTATTTTATACTGTATACTGGTTATGTAGTTTGTTAATTGTTTGAAACTGATAGTTTATTAATTTGGGTGTAGAGACCCAGATATCGCCGTGCTTCCAAGACTAAGCATGACAACAATGCCAGCCAGGATGATGAAGCACCGTCCATGCGTAAAAAGAAGCTAGAGAACAATAGCTCTACTCCACGACGTGAAGGACTTCGGCCTCGGCGATCAAGACCAGAAGATAAGCAAGAGTCACTTAAAGATTTTGTTGATGGGCAAGGGACATCGGATGAACAGACTGGTCAAGATGAGGCAGAGAACGGCAATGAGGTTGAGGATGGTGATGAAGGCGAAGCTGAGGCTGAAGGTGAGGATGAGGAAGAGGGTGAGGATGAAGGAGAGGATGATGGAGATGATGAAGATGGAGAAGAGGAAGAACAGGAGGGGAGGCGGCGATATGATCTTCGCAATCGCTCAGAAGTTCGCAGATTTTATTCAGAGAAAGAAGGAAAACCCAGCCAGCAGTCTCCTGGAAGGGTGCTCCACCAAGGTATGGGCTCCAGGAATAACCGTGATGTAAGAAAGGGAAGCTCTCGAGTCCATAAGCGTCATCGTATGGCAAGAGCTGATGATTCTGATGACTCCCTTCTAGTAGACGAGTTAGATCAAGGTCCTGGACCTTCCTGGGGACGTGTTGGGAATAGAGGTGGGCCACCATGCCTTTTTGGTGGCTTGGACATGCATGGGACGTCAAATTGGGGGTTGAATGTTGCAGCATCTGGTTGGGGCCACCAAGGAGATTCTCTTGGTTCTCTGGTCACTGGTGTTCAAACTGCTGGACCAAGTTCGAAAGGAGGAGCTGATATTCAACCTATACAGGTGGATGACAGCGTAAGTTTTGACGATATAGGAGGACTCTCAGAATATATTGATGCTTTGAAGGAGATGGTATTTTTTCCATTACTATACCCAGATTTCTTTGCGAGCTATCACATAACTCCTCCAAGGGGAGTTTTGTTGTGTGGACCTCCTGGCACAGGGAAAACTCTAATTGCCAGAGCATTGGCTTGTGCCGCATCAAAAGCTGGTCAGAAAGTAAGCTTTTACATGCGTAAAGGGGCTGATGTGCTGAGTAAATGGGTTGGAGAGGCAGAAAGACAGCTGAAACTGCTTTTTGAGGAAGCTCAAAGGAACCAGCCATCAATTATTTTCTTTGATGAAATAGATGGCCTTGCTCCTGTTAGGTCTAGCAAGCAAGAACAGATTCATAACTCCATAGTTTCAACTTTACTTGCTTTAATGGATGGTCTTGATTCACGTGGACAAGTTGTTTTGATTGGGGCCACAAATAGGATTGATGCTATTGATGGAGCTCTGCGTCGTCCTGGAAGATTTGATCGTGAATTTATTTTCCCTTTACCTGGTTGTGATGCAAGAGGTGAGATCTTAGACATTCACACAAGGAAATGGAAGGAACCTCCTTCAAAAGAGTTAAAGGCGGAACTGGCTGCTAGATGTGTTGGTTATTGTGGGGCAGACCTAAAAGCGCTTTGTACAGAAGCAGCTATTCGGGCTTTTCGTGAGAAATACCCTCAAGTGTACACTAGTGACGAGAAATTCATTATAGATGTAGAGTCAGTTAAGGTTGAGAAGTATCATTTTCTTGAGGCCATGTCAACAATTACTCCTGCTGCTCATAGAGGGTCCATCGTGTACTCAAGGCCATTATCATCAGTGGTTGCTCCTTGTCTACAGGGGCACCTGAAGAAGATCTTGGACGTTATATCTGAAATTTTTCCATCTCTTATTGCTGGGGATGTGACAAAGTTGCCTCTGTTGACCTTTGGCTCTGCAGTTTCTCTTGTATATAGGCCCCGACTTCTGATATGTGGTGCTGATGGTGTTGGCCTGGTAATTATGACGTAGTCTTTCACTATGAATTGTTGGTCAAATTTAATCTGCCTTCTGAATTCTACTTACTGGTTTAGTTTCACAGGATCATGTGGGACCTGCAGTTTTGCATGAACTGGAGAAATTTCCTGTTTATTCCCTTGGTTTACCATCTCTTCTCTCCGATCCAAGTGCAAAGACTCCAGAAGAGGCATTGGTGCATATATTTTGTGAAGCAAGGAGAACTGTTCCATCAATTATTTATTTGCCCCAGTTTCAGCTTTGGTGGGAAACTGTAAGTATAACTGGTCATGATATTGGATGTTGCAGAATAGAATTTGGTCTTGAGTGGACTAGGTAATCATGTGGTCAGAATCTTAAGTTTAGCTTCTGGGTCAAATTCAGAACTGAGATTGAAACATCCGATGGTTAAGGTGAAGTGTTTTAAAAATTCCTCACCCTACCAAAAGAAGATAATTAATGTGAGAATTTTGATTGATAAAAATATGCAAACGATATTGATCAAAAACAACTTATGGAGGATTGGTAGGTGGATATTTTTATTCTTCAAAGGAGTTCTCTTTTTCTGTAAAGGAGTTTATTCTTTAATGTAAGGGCTTATGGTGGTTAAGTTATGGTGGGATTGGAATTGTCTTGAGTGGATACCAAATTACCAATAGGAAAATAGTATGTTTCTGATGATCATATCAGATAATACATAAACACTTGAGAGACCTTAGTAAATTTTTAGTTATAGTGTATACATTGAATTTGCCGACCCCAAATAGTTGGGAAAAGGCGCTACTTGATTATGATTATGTATACATTGAATTTGTATAGTTTTCTGACAAGTGACATCACGTTTTTACTCACTGTGTGCACATTATCACAGGCACATGAGCAGCTTAAAGCTGTTCTTTTGAGTCTTCTTGACGATCTACCATCAGACTCTCCCATACTCTTGCTTGGAACATCGACAATGCCACTTGGTGACATGGATGAAGAAGCTTCGTGTGTATTTGCCCTCCGTAATATGTACGTTTTGCTATCGAAAACCATTATTTTGCTGTTTATTTTCTTTTTCTGTTGAATTGTGGATTTACTGTTGCTTTGGTGATAGGATATGTGGAGTATTGCTGTCTTCTGTTTGTCTGTAGCTTTTGCGTTAATATTTTATGCTCAGAAGTAATAGAGCATTTGACTTAGATATCTTTCTAGACCAATTCTTGTTATAATTTAGAGCTTCAATCCTTTTTGTTGGTCAAGTAGTTGGGGTTTCCTGAGTTGGAAGGGATGCAAGTAGAAGAAACCAAAAGAGGGCGAGGGAGGACGGACTTGATAAGAAAGGATATGCTATCTGTTTTAAAAGAGTTGGCAGAAAATGGGCTAGAGTGAAGGCATAAATTCCATGTTGCCGGTCTTTTGGAAAACTTGCTACATTTTCTTCTTGGTGGGGGGGTGAAAGGCACTGATTATGATTCCGTGTTTCTTGAGTCATAAAAGGAAGATAAATTAATGATAGGGATTTTTGGCTGATGTGGATCTCTTCAGCCCGTTTGTCCTCATGGTCTGCTACCTTACCCAACTGGGTGTTGCATCATGCCATTTCTTATTGTTATATTTTTCCACACTAGAACTGTATCATTCATCTTTCTCCCCTTTTATGTTGTAATTTGAAAGTTTCTGCTAAAATATTTTCTTCCATTCTTTGCATAGATAGTTTCCATGCACGACAACATTGGAAATGGACCCATAACTACAATAAGTGAGCGGATTTTATATCTAAGTGGCAATGGGTGGACATGGTTTTCGTTTGTTATAGGGACATTTCATCAAACACTTCATGAGTGTCTTGTATACTTCACAAGTTAACAACTGATCTTTGTTAATTGACACAATCTGTTGTCTGATCAATTGACAAGCACCACGAAGCTTTTTAAGTTGGAACATGCATCGCCAACTACAAGGGCCCTAATTGTTTGTGTTTTTAGCATTTGAAGTGGGGAATTTTGTGATGAATACATGATCCTGTTTTCCCAAATTGTGGAAGCCACTTCCATCTCCAACAACACCAGACATTCTGAAATCCAGTTGATTTTTGTGATTTCTCTTTTTCGGAAATTAGTTTGTTGCAACTCTGCCCCTTAATATAAAAAACCTACCTGGAATTATCATTAATTTATATCTATCTCAACGTGCATGTTATGGATAATAACTTTCAGAGTTAGACATGCTAATAAAAGGGAAAGTTGATGAAAAGTACACAAATTAGCTTGTGTTGCCATGGATAATAACCATCTAAACTATGGCCAACAATCGTCGAAGTTATACATGTTAAAAGGAATAAGCCAGGTCACGCTTGTTGGCTAGCGCCTGGGTGTTGCTAACTGTTGATCTTGATCCCACGGCATGCATTAATGCTGGCGACAGGCAGATTTGCCTGCCCCCTATAGTAATGTGTGTCCTTGGATCTCGATGCAACAGCTCGCTATGCCCTGGCGCACGTTGATGAGCTTGAGCCGGGGTGCATACTAGGTCATTTTGTTGAAATGGAAAATTACTAGTGCAGTTCTTTGTGAACCATCTATTCGTTTGAAGTAGGTTACTGAGTCAGACTAGGAAAATATTCATCTGTCTTCTTGGATATTTTGGCTGTAATTCTCGCAGTTCATAAATCCTGAATATGTGTTGATTTTGCCATTTTTGTGGATGAGTAACTTAACAATCTCTCTTGGTTGAATGGGGCTAGACAGTGGTCAGCACGGCTGAGACCAGAGGGAACTGAAATAGGACGTTTGATGATGGTGGGTCTAATCCTTAGATCCATTCGTATGCATAACAACACAATTGCTGATGTAGTAAAATTTTATTGAAGGGGCTGAAACTCTGAATATTGTAATTAATGACCTACATATTAGATGCAGCGTGGACTTGATGAGTTCTCTCATCTATTACCCTTGGTCCTGCCTCAGCGGTATGTATGGGGCTTATTGTCATTGGGGAATAACCATGTTGGCTGTTCTCTGTTACATCCTCTCTGAGGAATCAGTTTAGAAGTTAAAATAAATAGAGTGTATCTGCTTGTTGCTTTTTGTGAATCTCTAGGGTTGTGTGTTTACATGAGAGGGTAGTTTGTTGTGTGTTACATTCATAGGGTAATATAGTCATTTCTATATTTTGTTATTGAGAAGAAAAAGAGTGCAATTTTATTTTCTATATGTTGCAAGAGTTCTTTTCCTGATTTTTCTTTTTCCATTTCCTTATTTAGTTATGAAATGGGAAATCCGGCTAGAGAGGATAGGTCAATGCTCATTGAGAGACTTCTCCAAGCGGTTTTTACTGTTTCATCTGATGAAATGACAAGCAAATCCAAAGAGGCTAAATTACTTCCTGAACTCCCTAAGGCACCAAAGACCATGACTGGTCCAAAAATCTCTGAAATGAAGGCTAAGGCAGAAGCTGAGCAGCATGCTCTTCGCCGACTTAGGATGTGTCTGCGGGATGTTTGCAATCGGTGAGTTGGTTCCTGCCCAAATAAGACAACTGCTAATGAGTGATTTAAATTCCTATTTACTGGTAATATCAACTTTATGTTGTGTTAAAAGGGACCAAGCACCTGGGCCTTTCGTTCTTTTCATATCCTGGTGATTGGGGTGTTTGCTCATGTACGAAATGTTAATTTTGCTTCTTTTAGTGTCTCCAAGTTTTATTGTAATATCTTAAATGGCTATAGGAAGGTGCAAATTCTACCAGGTGCAGATCGGCCCTGTTAAGATGTAGATGTCTCATTATATTATTATTATTATTAAAATAGCTGGGACAGGGCCCTAAGTTAACATAGCTTTATTATATAAGATTTTACGGAATGAACCTAACTTTTTTGTTGATTTAGAAATGCTTTTTTCTGTTTTTTGGCTAACGGATAGGAGCTGTGTTGTCTTTATTTTTCCTTTTCTGATATAATAATTAGCTGTTGCTGGCACTTTTTTCTTAATGAAAGATTCCTATTGGGATTTTTTTAATAATTTACTTCCATGTGGTGTTTCCATGGTTACTTATATCTGGTGAAAGTCTCATGCATAAATTAGGAGCATTGACATTGCAGATCATTGTATTCATTATTGCTTTTGAGGCTGAAGTCAGCATACAAACTTTAGCATTCTGAATGACGTTTGACTAAAACCTTATGCAGAATATTGTATGATAAGCGCTTTAGTGCATTTCACTATCCAGTCACGGATGAAGATGCACCAAACTATCATACCATTGTTCAGAAGCCTATGGATATGGCAACTGTGCTACAACGTGTAGATTCTGGAACATATCATACATGCTCAACCTTTCTACTGGATATTGATCTGATTGTTGCCAATGCAAAGGTAATTTTTGTAAATTGAAACAAGATGCTGACTTATGGTGACATTAAACAGATTTTTTTGTCATATCATTCAAGCTCATGTTTTAGTGGTTGTTTCATTTATATATATATATATAAATTACTTCTGGAATTTTTGCTCTTTCAGGCTTATAATGGAGATGACTATAATGGTGCTAGAATTGTTAGTAGAGCTCATGAGCTTCGGGATGCTGTATGTGCCACATCTTTTTTCAGTTGAACTTAATTGATAATTGACAATGGATAATGCGAGTTCTCAAGTTGTCGTCTTGCTTTCATTCCAGGTTCATGGAATGCTTTCACAGATGGACCCATCTCTTGTTGCATTCTGTGACAAGATTGCTGCACAAGGAGGACCAGTACGCTTGCCAGATGATGTTGCTGGTTTTGCTCTCCTGCGAATGCCAGTTTTACAGCAGGCAGCTACAACAAGAACGAGTGCCCGACTTCGCAATGTTCAGCCAGAAGTGAATTTATGTCAAAGTTATGAAGCATTGAAGAGACCAAAGAAAAGCTTGGATGTGGAGGATGCAGGTAGGCCCATTTCGCTGGTTGGTTTATTTGTGGCATTTATGATTAGCCTCGGTAGTGAGTTTAATTATTTTCTAAGGTAGGAAGAGAGAAATGAGACTCTTCTTTACAAACGGTGGGCCACTTTGATGAATCCTAGATCAGGCAGGATATATATTGTAATTTGTCATGTGGCTAGCTCTGTTATATTTCATAAATTATAACCTGCTAGAAGAATGTGCTTCCCACTTCAGATGTGTAAAATGTCTTCTCTGCCATGTCCTGTGGTTGAGAATACTGTTGCAACTTTGCAGGTGCTACTGCTGTTGTGGCTGTGGCAGAGGAGGACGAGTCACGGATGATGGCAGAGCCAGAGCCAACTAAGTCCACAGACTCTACACCACCAAGCCTTGAACCTGAAGGAGTTGTAGCAGGTCTGGAAAATTGCATAGAACGTGATAAGAGAGCAGAGGATCCTGAACTTGCTTCTGCAGATGGGTGTGTGGAGGAGGCTGACATGAGAGATGCGGAGATCTTTTCAGGTCAGTTAGAGTCTGTGAAGCAGCGCCTACTGGAGCGTACAGAAGGGTATGGTGTACCGCAGCTTGAGAGGCTATATACTCGTGTAATTAAAGGTATTGTTGAAACAATAGGGACACAACATGACTGCCGTGAGCGCAAGTCATCAATTTTGAAGTTCATATTAAATTTTATAGAGGATGAGGGGAATTTTTGAATCCCCTTTTTTTGGCCTTCGGCCACTTTTTCTCTTAAAGTATTTATTATTATTATTATTATTATTATTATCATTTCGCGGCTCATTTTCAGCTTTATATCATCCTTTTTATGTAAGCAAATACACATTTTTTCCAGTTACATTTTTAAATATTTTTTCTTAACTTTACATAACCGAGGAAGTCATAGCTAAACTATTTGCGAGTACTTCACATTATTATAGCCTTATAGGAAAATTTGTGCACATTAATCTATGAGGCACTAGTTTGCCATAATTCTAGGTGGTAAAGAACTTTCCATGGCATCAAGTCCTTTAGACTTTAGAGAGTACTATGGGAAAACCGTAAAAAGTGTATTGTAGATCTTGAACTACCAACTGGCTCACTTGCACAATCTTATTAAGGAAGATGTGAGATCAATGGTTTTATAAGATTTATCATTGGAGATAAATTTAGATGTTGAGACTGAGACTATCAGTAGCTTGAAGTGCTCTTAGGATACCCCGATGGAGAATAATGACAATCGCATCATTATTATTGACATTTGTGATATAAGTATGGCGTGAGAGAGAGAGAGTGTGTGTGTAAACAAGACAAATAAAACACAATTAAATCCACATGATTTATAGTGGTTTGCCGCCAAACCAATCGCTTCAAAGGGTACGTCCGCTCTCGAAACACCTAATCTAAGGACTTCCGACTTTTCACCAAGTGAAGGTATTTAGTTCACTCACGATATCATACAAATAATTTTCTTTGGCTTATCTCTAATCAAGGATTTATTGACTCATCCTTAACCAAAGGTTTTTTCTAGGCTAACCTTCAGCCCTGTGAGTGAATCCACGCTCACATATAGTTTTTTTTTCTTTTTGGATAACTGGCAATTATTCACCGTGAATGAATCCACACTCACCCATGGAATGTCATATCGGATATCGGTAAAATATCGGTCGGTCAAAGAGACGAAATATTGGAGATTTGTGTAAAAAAATATCGTGGTTGAAAACTAGTTTTTACCATATATTTTCACAATCTAACTTCTAAAATGAGTTATACTAATTTAGACAAAAAAGCATAAATTTCAAAAAAATGCATATTAGGATGGGAAACAAACAAAAAAGTTTTTTTCCTTTTTTTTCAAAAAAAAATTCCAAATTTTTTTTTTAAATATTTTTTTTTAAAAATGGTGATATATTGGTCCGAAATCGATATATCGGCGATATATTGCCGATATTTGGAATTTAAAAAAAAACGAGATTGACTCGTATCGGTGTATCGGGTGGGGCTCGATACCGATATATCGGCGAGCCGGCATTCCATGCACTCACCTTGGGTAATAGGAACTCGTCTCTTTCACACACATATCTAGACCCCATGGTCTACTACACATTCAAAGAATGGAGAGAGGTAGATAAGTGTACTGCTCTAAATAAGAGAAGTTAAAGTATGTATTCTTGTCGAGAGGATACGAGAAATCCTACCAAGAGCTTGAATCTAGTGTCAAGTTAACGGCCACCCAAATGTCCACCCTTGGATCATGCTAGTAATGCTCCGAAATTTGTGAGGCATTTTGGACAATTGATAGGGATAATCTAAGGACAAGTCCTAAAGATCTAGACACGCTGAATGGAGCAACGTACTAATCTCTATGATATAGTGATCAGTCAGAGTAATAGAATACTCCGCAAACACAATCCTTTTAAATGATTGTTTGTTTGACAAATCGGATCATCGGGTGATTAGTGGTCCTTTTAAGATATGTTATAGAACTAGCTAAAATAATTGTCTCAAAGGATTAAGTGGTGTTCTATTGATAGATCCACAACATATACTCAAAGGATATAAGTTATATGTCTCTCTTGAGCTTAAGCTATAATGAGAAAAGAAACAAGCTTAAGTCAAGGAACTAGGTGGAGCATGCCTTTGGAGGATGGGGAAGGTCCCTATTTATAGGCATGGAGGGCTCTTGGATCACGTGAAGGGGAAGGAATTTGGTATTTACCAAAAGCCCTCAAGGATCATACTCAAGAGTTGAGTATTTACTAGATGCCCTAGAGGATCATGCTCAAGAGTTGAGTATTTACCAAATCCTCTAGAGGATCAATACTCATGGGTTGGGTATTTACCAAAGAGCCCTAAAGGATCATTTCTACGAAGATACTTTACCAATAAAGTTTGGGTATTTATGATATAGCCTAGAGGATCATTTATATGAAAATTCTTTACCCAAGAGTTGGATAATTATCATATATGCCCTAATCTAAGATATCGTACTCAAGGAGTTGAGCATTTGCCTTTGATGCCCTTGGGGAGTTTTTTTCTACTAGGGCTTTGTTGGGCCTAGGGTTTTAGCTAGAAATCATTCCTAGGTGCATTTATGGGCTTTCCTAGGAGAGACTTGGGCCCAACTTGTGAGATCTTATAGTCATGTATCATGGGCTCTAGCATTGTGTTTTGTATTGAGCCTTAAAGAGAGTCTTCATGGGTTAGTGGTGTGCTTCCACTTTGAGATGGGCTTGCAATGGTCATCTTCATTAAGATACTTTAAACTTCACCTTGTGGTGCCTCCTTCACTTTGTGGTGGCTTCTTCTTGAGGCGGTTTCTTCTTGAGCTTTACCTTGTGGTGGCTTCATCTATGTCCCCTATGTGCACTCCAATTCGTACATACACCCCATTCTATGTTACACATATGATAGTTTTTGTACATTAAATTGATATACATTGAAAGACAAAATCACTCACCCCAAATTTTGTCCTAACATAGTTATCACTGGCTCGATGAGATAGCAAGGACAACATTTTTCATCTTCTTTTATTTTTTGAGTTTCACAAATTTTTATTTGTTATAAGATTGCCTTAGACGAATAAATGACAAAATATGGAATCTAGATTTTTTGGAATGTGAAAAGATGTAAAATAAAAAAAATGAGAAATACCTTGTTGTATGGTTAGGAGTCTTGGTAAGTTTACTTTAGAATATTTGTTCCTTCTCCTTTATCATAATTTGACGAATGAGATTGTTTGAATGCTGACCAACAAGCAACTAATCTTAGTATATAGATGCAGATATATAAGCAAAATACTAGAATAAATCTACTTTTGTCATTAAAATCATAGTGTAGATTGTACGTCTATTAGAGGTGAGTACTAGAACGGCAAAAAGTAGTTAAATCGATTTTACTAAAGATACAAGAATCATATGGTTATACAAGTATTAGAGAGGATACTATGACAGTGAAAATACTAAAATGGATATTACTATTAAACACAATACTAGTAGTTAATATGAAAACTATAAATATGATTACACTGTGAAAGCTAATATAGCAACAAAATGATACAGTTGATCTCTTGCCTACCAAGGCACGCAAACTCCCATCGTGTCCCAGATCACATTCCGTGAATTGAAAGGGGAAGCCTACTCATCTATCAGCTCCTCTCGAATATTAATGCGAAATAGAGTAAGCAAGGTCATTATATAAATTTTAGAAGCGGGAATAAAATAACCTTAACATGGGTGTATGTAATTAACTTTTTTTAGCTAAGCAATTCATCTACTCTCTAAAATAAATGTTTAGCTGTATATTTATTATCCATGATTAATATTGTGGTATCAACCCTAAAAATCAAAACTCGTGCAAATTTTAAAATTTGTTTTAAATTTAAATAAGCTATTATTAAAGAGTGACATGCAAAGAAACATGAAACTTCTTGAACTCATAAAAAGAAGAAGCTTATAGAACTATAAATTTTTTAATGGAGCCTATTTAAGTAAACTCATAACAACTATTTACTTTAATACATATTTTCTCCCACAACAAAGAAAGTTATAGATTCTTTGTTGTTTATAATAATAAAATTATAGTTCCCTAAGTATCATAAGTTTCATTTTTTTCACTAAAAAATTCTAATGGTTCATATTTTTTATGAAATTTTTTTGTCCAAATGAACAAAAAAACATTTAAATGATCACTTCAAACTTTTATAAATTTACTTAAATAATTCCTAATTTCATAAGTTTCTCCAACTTTTTCATTGGATATGTTTAGTTTGTTGATAAATATACTTCATCCCATCTTGATGTTGATCATCAAGTGTTTTTTAACTTAGCTCTTCACCTTTTTCAGTGATCATTGAATCAGGTAAAATGAAATTTATTGATATCATAATTCACTTTGATAAAATGAGTCATTGTAAAGGACCTCCTCTACACAGTTTAAATATTGAGCATGAGTACTATTTAGAAAAAAACTTGGCTTATTGATAAAAAAAGTCGGCATTGAGCTTCTTTCTGTTACATTTACTGTTGAAAGCTAAATATAGGTAGCTTTTACATGTTTACTTGGCAAAATTTTATTTTTTTAATACATGTATATTTTTAATCTGACATTATTCAGGTGAGAGTTTTATCGAGGTTTACAAAAAGTTTATTTAAACTTGATTCAATAAGTGATTGCCACACATACTATTTCGGAAGCACTTCGGGAAGCGACGACGATTTATATATGCGGAGCTGGACCTTAGCGTACATGATATGCTTTATCACCACTTACCCGTATGCCGAGCCTTGCACGATCTCTGTGCGCTTGGTGTATCATTGGCTCACATATAAGTCCGAAATCTCTCTTCGGATAGAACCTTTATATTTTTAATTTGCTTAATAAAAAGGGGAATAGAATATCTCACCTATATGCTTTAGCTTATTATGTCTATAGATACATTTGACACCACTTGATGGGGAGCAACTAAGGGGCAGCTTTACTTACAATTGGGCTTAAGTTGTAACAAAATTTTAACGTGTAAAGTTGTTTCATCATCTAAATTGAAAAGGGGGAGATTATTAAGACAATAAGAACACCCTCATGTGTGATTGTTAATTTAAAGATTAATGTATATATGTGTCTTAATGTTATAGGCTAATTGGGTCATAAAGATAAAGCTCTCTTCGAGAAGAAGCCTGCTCAACTTGAGCCCATTTCGAGAGAAGAACTTTTTAAAAAAAAGCCAATTCATGAGGAGTCCACTCTAAAATGAAGGCCTACTAAATAGAGGATCCTACTTCAAGATTGAAGCTCATCTCAGGAAACTAAGGCAAAGAAAATGCTCCACCCATCCCACATTGTGCGGTTTTTTTATTTATTTTGAAAACCAAATTGAAGAATTAAAGTGGGACAGACCGTAAATTTTCCTCCATATAATCTGGCTATTTCAGTTGAAATACTCCTTTCGTCCTGTTTTGGAGGCTTCGTATGGTCAATTTAAGTGAACTTTGAGCCTCTTATTCCTCATTGTCAATTTAAGTGGACTTTGAGCCTCTTCTTCCCCCGTTAGTTGGGGTTTTCAATTTTCACCGTCTAATAAAAATTACTCCCTCCGTTCGCTTGTAATGTGTAGATTTTGAAAGTAATTCTTTTCGGAAATACCGTTCAAATTTGATGAGAATCACATGACGCTCCCTCTTTACTCTCTTTTGTCTTCTCTCCCCTTTCTCTTTCACGCTCCAAAAAAAAGCTTTCAAAATATTCTTATGGCTTTCTCACATATGAAGCCGCGTCATCCCCGCCTCCTGCTTCGCCAGTAATTAGCTACCCCCAGCTGCCGTCCCACACCCCTACCAAGCCTCCACCAGTAATCGGCTACCCCCTCCTCCCTACCCCCCGTTGCCGTCCCAACACAACTAGAACTCCCTCCTCTGTTGCCTCCTTATCGCCGTCTTCCCCTTCTTTGACACTGTCACCCTTGTCCTCTGGCTCATCCTTCGGCCCCTTCTGCATCTCTGTCGCCTATGCCTCTATCTCATCCTTCAACCTCTCTGCCTCTACCTCCTCCTTCACCACCACATGGGACCTCTCCTTCCGCCTCAACAACCCCAATACCAAATGGGCATTCACTGCGACCACATCGAGGCCTATGTCATCTATGATTGCGTGTCATCTGTAAGTGGCTTTGGGCAAGGACGGACCTACGTGCAAGGATATGGGGTCAGACAACCCCATTGGATTATGTATTTTTTAAGGATCTGTCTAGCCTGACCAATTTGGTCACCAAAATCACATCACCACCGCGTCAAGAGGGAGGGAAAAAAGGCTGAATAGAAGGAAAAATTACAACTTTACCTAAAATTCATGGGTCCCCCCTCCACTTGTCTTTTGGTACTACTTTCTGGTCACATAATGTGGTTAGGAAAATATTTTTCTTTTTTTTACTACCATGAATTAAAGTTCATGTTGGGTTGGGCCAAAAAACCAGTAAAACTTAGTAATTGACCCCAAAGAAAAAAATCATTGACCCCATATTAAAAGTGGGGTCAAAATTTGCTTTCTCCTTATTAGAGTTTTTTTTTGCTAAATCCTGACCCATAGTTGTTCCAATGCAGTTGCTAAAAAGAAAAATATCATTAAAAACCAGTCCAGACCAATGAACCCAAACCCATAATTCATATAAACCCGTTCGGACCCCTCATTTAGAGGATTTTGGCTTGAGTTGTGAACTTGATGGGGACCGGCATAAAAAACCAGAACCGAAAAGCAGATTGCTCCTCTTTCCCTTGCCAACTGCATATCTCTCCTAGGTTTTTAGTTGTAACGACCAACTTTAAGGGCAATTGTCGTAGATATTTTTGTTAACGATTTTGTATATGTATTTTCTTCTTTTGTGGCAATTATCGTAGATAAAGTTAACTTAGATATCTTTTTTAAAAAAGTTAATTAATTATCGAATGGATACTTAACGGAAATATTTTTTTTTTCTAATATGTCACTTGTCACAGTTTTTTCTTTATTCCTATATTTTATTTCAACACAACTTATTTGTGAGTCTAGTTATTTTATAATATTGAAAAAAAAATTTAAGCTTTGTAATTTATGACCCCATAGATTGAAAATCCTGCATTCGCCCCCGGCTTTGGGCGTTTTGGAAGAGGACGGGACCAGAAGAGAGAGGTGAAGTCACGTGATATTCTTATGGGCCCATGGTTCAATAAAAATAACAATGTTTTAAAATATATAGTATTTCCAAATTGAGGGAGTTAGGGTGCGTTATGTTTTTAAGAATCACGTAATTTGTCTAAATCCTGTGTTTGACAACTCCTTTTTTGATACGGTTTGATTCTTTCCCAAAATTTCACACCAGAATTCTGATTATGACGTAAAAGAGGGTCGCCCAAAATGAAGGCATGTCATTTGCCAAATCACACGAGATTCTTTCAACGACGTGATTTCAAGAATCGGACTCCAAATTAAGGTTGCCAAACTTACCCTTACATATTTTCAGGTGGAGCATGTAAATAGGACGGAGAGAATATTTCATGTCTAATCGAAAACAAAACATAAGTGAAACAATTGCTTATTTCATTTTTTTTTTGTTTTGGCATCAAGCGGCTAGGCTTTCGCTCCCGGAAAATTATTGGCTACCCGCCGCGCAGGGGGAACAGTGTGCTCATCACCAAAATTTCACACCAGAATGACGTGACCTAATTCTGATTATGACGTAAAAGAGGGTCGCCCAAAATGACACGAGATTCTTTCAAAAACGTGATTTCAAGAATCGGACTCCAAATTAAGGTTGCCAAACTTACCCTTACATATTTTCAGGTGGAGCATGTAAATAGGACGGAGAGAATATTTCATGTCTAATCGAAAACAAAACATAAGTGAAACAATTGCTTATTTCATTTTTTTTTTTGTTTTGGCATCAAGCGGCTAGGCTTTCGCTCCCCTCGACACTTTCTCTCCTGCCTGAGCAAAAGAAGCAGAGGCACGATGCCAGTAGCAGCGGGGTTAGGGTATGCCCTGCTTGCGCTGGGTCCCTCCTTCTCCATCTTCGTCTCGGTAATCGCAAAGAAACCCTTTTTGATCCTCACTGTCCTCTCAAGGTTCGATCCGTCCATTTTATCCTCTTATTATTCTTGTTCTTTCCCCCCTTTACAGCAATGTATGGCATTTCTGAAGCCAATTCTAGATCTTTTGGCTGCATCGAATACAACTTGGTCCAATCTCTCTTTAATTGGTCTGACAATTTCTTGTATTTGACTGATCTTTCCTACTCAATTGTATACATTTCGTTGATTTGGAGTTTTTTATGTTGACAATTATGATTGGCAACCTAGAGCTGGAGCTGAAATAATGCCATGCATGCCTTTTTTTAAATTAATTAAATTCACTTTTCCGGCTTTAATATGTGCTTACTGATTATAAGTTGGTTTTTTTTACGTTTTGCGGGGATATGTGCTGCTCCCTCTGTTCAATGAAGCTCATCTGCATTGCAAAATGACTTAAATTTATTGGAAACTAGGCCTGTACAAAAGAAACATAGAGTTTTCTCTTCTCTATTCATGTTTTTGGTCTTGAAAGATCGAAGGCAGCCATGTGATGTAGGTCCCGTCTTTTTATTTTCAAATTGAGGCGAGCTTCATTGGACCAAGGGACTATTAACATAAGCTATTTACAAGTGTTATCTAGTGCATAAAAAAGGTGTCATTGAAGGTTATTTTGAAGAAAATAGAAGCAAATGTATTTTATTCTATATTACAATTATGAAAATTACTGTTAATGACCTGTAATTGATAAATGCAGCACTCTATTATGGCTTGTGAGCCTGATTGTGCTCTCTGGACTTTGGAGGGGGTTCCTTCCTTTACAATCTGCATCATGGTGGGCATATGGAATCCTGCTGATCACGTCTGTTGGCTTACAAGAAGGTCTACGGGTTGTCTTTTGGAAAATTTACAAGTAAGTTAACTGACTGATTTGTGCATGCTATCACTAAGAAGAACAGAACAGTGTTAGTTGATGCAAGTCGATATGAAACATCAGCTTGGGTTAGTGTTAGAGCAAAATTCTAAGCTTCCTCCAGATAAAAGTATATATTCGACTGTCTTACATTTGTTGTATCCTTTTCTTTATATCATTTTCGGGAACTTATTGCATGGCTCTATCCATAGGAGGCTGGAAGAGATGTTGGACACATTTGCCGTTAGAGTTTCAAAACCTCGGCTCTATCTGACGGACAAAATGCAAATTGCTCTTGGTAAGCTTTGGAAGTCTTTTGTCGTTGCCTGCTATCTTTGCAAAACCAGCTTGAGGTTAATGGCATACATTCTTTTCATCTGGGTGAGACTTAGCATATCTTCTGCCCCAGAGAATTTCTTTTAACTCTGATGCACTTTTTTATGTCTTGAGTTTTTGATATGCAGCTGGTGGGTTGGGTCATGCCGTGGCTCATGCTGTTTTTTTCTGTCTGAGCATCTTAACCCCTGCATTTGGCCAAGGAACATTTTATGTAAGCAAGTGTTCAAGCTTGCCATTTTTCCTTGTCTGTGGTGAGTACCTAGCTGCTTTGTTCACTGTACATTTGTTCCATTTTTTCTGGAAAAAGCGGAAAAAACGCCTGCATCTTCGATCTGTAGTCTGTTTCCTTACAATTAACTTAGCACGAAGTTCCTCAGTGCACATGTTGAAATATGAATTCATGTTTTTGCCAATGCCAAGATTAAAAACAAGTTGTTTACTTAAACTTACGAACATCATGGTGCATGTTCTTGAACATAATTTTTGTACTCTCATAACCTACTTAAGTACTCTACCTTTATTGTCAGCAATCATTGCCCTCGGATTTGCAACAATTCATACTTTTTCCATGGTCATTGCTTTCAACGGATATGCAGAGGGGAAGAAAAGAGACCAGATTTTTGTTCCTGTTATTCATCTGGTTGCTTCTCTTGTGGTAACTTTTTTTTCTTCTCTTTCATCTGGTTGCTTAATTGTTATGTCTTGTAATTTTGGATTATGGTATTTTGTGGGCATTAGAATTTTGATGTCAAGATGCAGGATTGCAATATAACATACTGAGGTGTACAATAAACATACTGAGTTGCTCTTAATGTATTTCCAAAGTTAGAATTTAGAAAAAGTTTATTAGTACAAACTCTTGTGCCAGTACACGACATTTCAATGTATGGAGGAAAATAAATTAATCTTAGAAAAGAAATCTGATGTAGACCGTTGGTCTACATAGGATCATTGGATAAAAGGGTTTGAGAAGGAAGGACTGAAAGGGGTGAACAAGGACAAAGAGAAGCGAGAAGAGGTTACAGGAACATACTGCATAATTCAATAGAAACTAAACTTTGTTAATTCTTCACTTCCTTTGGCATAAGCCAGTTACATTAACTTTTAATCTGAAACATAAATTTTAGCCTACCCTAGTTTGGAGTTATAATTAAAGGAAACTACTTCTTCAAATTGTAATAAACGTAGGAAATAGAATCTACTCCAATTCTAGAGAGGACAGTTGGTAGATGATTGGGCCCCCTGTTTTGGGCCCTAAGAGGCATATTAAAAGCTGATTTTTGTACTTTAAAAGGGCCTTAGAAGAAGACAGGACAGCCATAGATGTCCTGGTATGAGTTGGTGCAAGGAAAACATGCACTTCAAATTTCCAGCGGAGCTGAATGGGGAAGTTAGAAAATATAAATCTTCTGCTTCTGCTCCTTTTGAAATGCAGCAAGCACATCTCTTTTCTATTTCCTACTAGAACCACCTAAACTTAAGCAGCACATGAGATTTTAACAATGGCTGGTGTTGGCCTCAATTTGTTTGTTTATTTTTCTGAATTACATTGGACAATAATTCACCTTTAGACTGATGTATTATCCCCGTCAAATCCTTTTTGTGAGATAAGAAGACAGGAATAGATCTATTTCATCTATATGGTGAATTCCACAGTTAGAGTTGCAAATTCCCATTAAAACTTTGTTTTCAGTGGTTGCAAATCCGTAGAATCTGTTTAAGTTTTTTTAGTTGCCACAAGAAGGTGTTGCATCAGATATCGGTCATTTATGATACTGTATGAATATATTTACAGCATTCTGTTTCTTATAACTGGCTTCAACTCTTTAACTTTCTGCAGATGCTGCTGAACCTTGCCCCTGGAGGCTGCGTTGTTGGGGTTCCTTTCCTCTATGCTTTGGCAATCTTGACCTTGCTGTATTGTGGCAGAATGGTATTAAGAAGACTTACAGAATCAACCAACCAGCAAGCTGGGTGACATATAATCATTAACCTCTGTACATTCCTCTTTCATTCTTTCCATGCCAACCTTTCTAGTTTCATTGATATTTGTATAAGTGTTGAATAGTACACTCTAAACGGGCTTGAAAAAATGGTAATGCCGAATCTTGTTGTCATTTAGCCATTTTGCCTCTTTCGGATACACAGGAGGGAAAATCACCCGTTGGATTTTATCTGCCATCAGTATAGGTCCTTGCAATTTTAATTTTTCACCAACTTAAATGGACAGGGCTTTGAATGAATGGGTTGAGACTTTGGGCCTAGCCACTCATCTGGATGTAGGAATTCCATTCCTAGTTGATTAAGAAAAACACAAAGGAATTCCATGTGGACCTCCTCAACATATATGGAGATCATTGTCAGGGAGCACAGTAGATATGAATTTTCCAAAAAGGCTTGGTTCACATCTTAGTGAACATCTTGATTGTAGTTTTCAGATCTGCTGTGAGTGATCCAAACCTTCTGCTGTACTTCTGTTCATTTTTCTCTGTGAGATACACATTAGTTCTCTTGTTAGTTGTTACACGTATAACTGATCAATTGTTCATACGGAGGAAATAAAACAAGAAAAAACACTTTTGGTTTCACTTGTCTGATGTTTGTGAGATTGGGTGTTGGTCATGGCCGAGTAGTTAAGCTGCAGGATGTGATTCTCTAAGTGGTTGGTTGCCGTACCTCTTTGTAGTGACATCAACACCTCCATCAATAAAAAGCATATGATATTAGTAGCTGTACAATTTGAAACCTTTTGCACAATGATCTTTTGCTTGAGCATGCAAAGTTATGTGATGTTACTTCTAATGAATATTAATGTCGTGAAGGCTTGCTTATTCATGGCTTGGCAACCAATTTGATCTTGAGGTAGTTCATTACAGCAACGGAATTATTTTTCTGCTTCACAACCACAAGAATTCAATCATCTTTCCGATGAAATGGACCAAAACATTACGAAGATAAATCTTAAACTTATTCCTGTGACTGTTCTATTGAAAAACATGTGTATCAGGTCTCAGCTAGTCATTGATCAGCACTCGAGGATTCCGCCTGTACACATCTCCTAGCCCAGAAATAATAATTGATAAACGCCACCACTTCAATGGCAGCAAGCAACCAGTAGAACCTGTCCAAATGATTCTTGTTGAAGTTATTCCCCTGCAACCACCCAAGCCTATCTCCCGCCATCTCTTGTGCATCTGTTCACCAACAGAATGGTGCCCATGAAAGAAGCCAGCCCAACAATGCACCAGAAAATGACAGTTCCCATGGACTTCATCCCTCTGGACACCTCTGTCGTAGAACTCCATCATAACACAGGCGCACTGCTAGCCATACCATAGACATTACAAGATTTTGTCTAAGTCCTTATCAACCACAATAGCCGCATCATTCCTATTTGAATCTTTACCTACATAAACTAGTTTAAAACTCTCCATCAGTTCCCTACTTCTATCTCCTACAAACTTAATCTCATGCAAACAAGTTATGTTAACCTCTTCATTCTCTTAAGTGTTTCTACTAATTCTATATCTATGATTGTAAACAAACAGGATCTTCCCAAACTAATTCGAAGGGCCCAATAAGAATCCTACCTCAACAGGTTTCTTATCCCCCGTCCATCTAACTCCTTATCAATCACAACTCCTACTCTAACTTAAAGTACACAATTTCTACAAACTTATCTCTGCACTCTCATCCCTGGCCCCAGACATATCCTCTAGCCGATCATACTCCCAATTCTATTAGGAGTCCTATTCTAGATCAATCTATTCAAGTCAATCCTCTCCTTCCTGATTTGAATCGATCTTAGTTTGATTCTACATCGTCATTCTCCAATCCAGCTCCAACTCGAAGTGTAAGTTGAGTCGATCCACACCTTTGCAACACATCTCTGATGCTAAACACTCTTATCTCTAGTGCCAGACGTATCTCTAGCGCCCGGACTCAAACTCCTAGTTTCATGAATCCTTTTTCAATTAGGCATCTACGATAAATCCAATCAAATTTATCCAACCAGCATTTACCATAATCCAAATATATTCCAATTTCCTAGAGTTTACATCGATTAGGGTTTCTAAAGAAAAATCCTTTTATAAAATTTGAGGTCGTCACAATGCTAAAGATAACCACTACCTTTATTTTCCTTATGAAAAAATATGTAGAAGTGTACTTAAACTTGTTCTAAAACAAATACGCCCTCAGTCCCATATAGATAGCTCCACTGAAAAAAATAGTGAATATCATTGGATGGTGAAAACCACATAAGAGACTTTGGGGGAGAGGAATTAAGTTCAGAATCCACTTTATTTAAGCCAAATGGAGCGATTAATAAGGGATGTTTCTTTCAAATGGAGCCATTAATATGGGACAAGGGAGTGTCATTATAGTTTCGAAAAATTTTCAGTCACGACCACTATTTGAAAGGGACAGAGCAAAACGAAAACAAATAATAACTCAGATAACATATGAACAAACAAACACATAACAAAAAGGGACATTTTTTCTTCAACTCATGTTTAGCAACTGCCAGAACAGGTGCACTTTATCATCAGTGCACTGCCCTTTTGCTTATAATATTTTCCTTACGACACTTGGTCGTGTTTTGTGCATTTTACTTTTGTTGAACTCATGTTTACCATCCAGTACTTTCCCATGGACTAGTTAGTATCTATTTATTCATTTTTGCATATACAAATAGCAGAAAAGGTGCAATTTATTATCCCTATTTGATGCCACTTCAAAAAAACTAGAGAGAGAGAGAGAGAACCAGGATTTCAAAGGTGGTGAAGATGAGTATGGTTTTGAAGCGGGTCATGTACGAGTCTAATAGAAATCCACCGAAGAGAGAGAGCACAGGTGAAGCCAATGAAATTGGTTGCTATGGTCGAACTCGTCGCGATGATCATGTGCAGGTACTTCACCATGTCCAGTACGTTCGGCATGAACGTTATATTCGTCATAGCCAACATAACTTCAATGAAGAAATTACCAATCAAATAACAAATACAAAAACCCACAAACTGCCTTTCTTGATATAGATCATGTTCGAAGCCGAGATGTAACGAAACAAGAAAAGGTTGATGAAGAGGATACTTACAGTAGATATAGAATATATGAAGCTCTGAATCCTCCATGATTATCTTTGTTGATGATGGGTCTTCCCTTCCAGTCCGTGAAACTCGAGGCTTCCATGGTGGCGGCTGCCGGAGCTTTGGCCTTCTTGTGCTTAGATAATCGGGTGTCTATATCTTCTTTTGTCTGCGATTGGCCATTGGATAATCTTTTTTAGATTGGCATGGTATGGCATTGAGTATGCTTGTCTTTTTACTCTCTCTTTTTCCTTTTTGTACTTATGATATCAGAATGCATTTGTTTCACATATTTGGACAAGGGGAGCTCTCTAATTAACCTGTTTTTCTACTAGAAATGTGACCTCTCATCAGTATGAAACGGATGCATGTAAAATGGTTAATACGCTAATGTGATACACGCTCTTGAGTGGAGCATGGGGGCGTGGTAATTAATTAGTACAGCAGGAGAGGAATCAAAGAGGATCAGCATAATCTCTGATTGCACCTCTTGTGTTGTCGGCTGGCTTTTGACCATGGAGGAGAGAAAGGAGGTATGTAATTGTGCCTAAATGTACCAGTAAATGTTCCCTTCAAAGAAAAAAATGTACAAGTCACTAAGTCCACGGAGGCAGGTTTGAGGTTCAGAAACTACAGGGATTAGATAAGGTTCTTCTATGCGGCAAATGTGTGAAATCCGAGAGGATGGCAAGCTCCCATGGAGGAGAGGAAACAAGAAGAAGTGAAGAATAAAGTTAGAAGAATGGAGAAGACTGTGAGCAGGAAGAGGAGGACATGAAGAAGAGACTCGAGGAGAATGCCTAAGTAAAGGAGAAATGTGGGAAAAATTTACCTTAAATTATCCGAAGTAAACTTACCTGTAATTCCCCTTTGTAAGACTGAAATTAATGGCCTTTCAGGAACAAAACTGGCACCAAAAGACATAAAACTCTTTCTGTCCCATAAAAAAGATTTAAATTTTTTAAGGTTCTCGCCCCGGCCGCCGCTGCTAGATGAGCGTGTTTATACTCCCTCCAGCTCTCATAATAATTGCTCCATTTGGAATAAAAGTTTGTTCATAGTAATGACTTTTTTTTTTGCAAAAAGTGCTTTTTTAACTAATTGCTAATAACAAAGGCTAAACAGCAATAGTAAAGTCTCTCAAAACAGATCTGTTCAGAGTATCTCCAACCGAATACCCAATTCGGCGAACTCAATACTAAGTTACTAACGACTAGTTTTAGGTTTCGGTTATTTCCAACGACTACCTAAAAGTTGACATGGATTTGGATACCCCGTTTACGCCAAATTGGATACTTGGTTGGAGAAAGTTCTCACGTCTTGAGGAGTTTTTTCTATATTACCTAGCGCCAACTTTCACTTTCCCATATTACCTGGTTTTTTTTGTAAAATCCCATATAGCCCGGAATCGGCACCTGAAGTACCAAAAATGCCCTTCTTTTATATTTTTCTTGCCTTTTCTTTACGAAGAAGCGTGTTGTAGAAGACACGAAAAACACAAGTGTTCCGACCGGCAATTTCCACGGAGACTCGAGCGGCGATTCCACCGGCGATTTCGAGCTGCCCCTGTGGATTTCGACGATCCTATTCACGTCTCCCTGCGGATTTGGACGATACATTCGCATATCTACAGCTGACATGAGTGATGGAGAGTGGGCAAAGGCGGTGATTTGAAGCGGCTACCTGCGGGGATTTCGGAGCGTCATCTTGTTGACTTTACCCTGCGGCTCCCTGCGCCTTCATGCAACCGGCGGAGTGACTGATTGTATTTGGGGCTTTTTCTGGGTACGGTTTGCGACGAGGAACATTGGGAAAGATTCCTAAAAGAAAATACAGAAAACTACATCGCGGCAAGTTACAACAATCCTTACTGATTTTTGTTTCAGACTACACGACTTTTGGAATTGTAATTTTTATCTTCAAATATACAGTCGTGTACTCGACGACACGACTTTTATATTTTCGTATTTTTCCGACACGACTTTTCTATTAACCACTCTACCTATCTCCTTGCAAATGGATACAAAAAGAGATGAGTCTATGAAGGAAATACCAATGGAAGAGGAAGAAGATCAGGATTTTCTATTTGCACCTCGAGAGCAAAAACAGAGGGGCAGGAAGAGGAAGGCTCCGATGGACTCATCAGGCAAGAGAACATACTATGCACGACCGGTTCTTCGGATGTTTTGACAACCGGGGGCACTAAAAAAAGTGTGCGACCCTCCTACGGTGTCACCAAAGATGTGGTTAACTCATCAGAGAAGCTGGTTTCTCTGTCATTTTTTAGGGTGAGGAGGTCGTAATTTCTCGGAACCTCCTGGACCATTTGGTCAGGTATTGGGATGAGTCGGCCAAGGACTTCAATATCAAGGGGAGGTCACTACATTTAACAGAGCAAGAAGTTGCTCTTATCACTGGATTGCTCGCAAAGGGCGAAACAGTTGAGGCCGTTCCCTCCTTGCCACACCGACCGCAAGGTGAATTCTTCATAAAATACTTCGTCGTGAGGAGACCGGATATTACACATATTGAGGAAATTATTGAGAAGGTTAGCATTGGCGAAATGAAGATGGCAAAGGAGGACATGGCGAGAATGATCATCTGCCTCGTCTTCTCCGCGGTGCTGTTTGCACACAGCACTCGAGCGTTGCTGCCCTGTTTGTACCGTTACATAGAAGACCTCCCAAGATTGAGCTCATATAATTGGGCGGGGGCTATCCATAAGATGTTTGTTTCTGGTATAACCCACACCACCAAACAAGTGGGTTTCAGATCTGAAGGAGGGTCACGGTGCGGTGGATACCTAAACGGTGCCTCATATGTCACTCAGGTATTTAGCATTTTTATGCATTTAGTGTCTTCAAAAGACTTCATATATAGTCGTCTCTTCTGCAACACGACTTCATATATAGTCGTGTTGTAGAAGACACAGCTTTATATATAGTCATGTACTACAATACACAACTAAATTTGTAGTCGTGTACTATTATAGTCGACTATAATAGTACACGACTTGCCAGTATCTGCGCCTTTTACTAATGTTTTCATCTTCTTACTATGCAGATTTGGATTTTTGAGCACACGACAATCTTCCATGCTGTCGTCGGCCCTACCAGTCCACGGGTGAAAAGGTGGCCTAGGAAGTGGGGCCCTAATTACGGAGGTCAAGAAGGGTGCACAGAAGAAGCACCGTATGACGGACTACTGGAAGGGCATGTTTGATAATCTCGAAGTATGGGAAGAAGTCGTCGATGTAATCATCCCCATGGCAGAAGAGGCATGCCTACTTTCGTCTCCCTCTGTGGTCCCTCCTCCACGACGACAGAAGACGGAGAGGCACGAAATAAAGAGGACTCCCATTCATGGTTCCCCCTCTTCCTCGAGGACAGCCGCTGAGTCAAATGCTATGGGGCGATTGGAGGGTTCGTTTGAGGGCATAACATCATTAATTGAGATCGCTATGTCTTCCTATGACAAGATGGGAAGGAGTGTCGGACCTCTGCGAGAGATTCTTCACTCTATGAAGGCATCTGCCGCCACAACTTCAATGCTATTAAAGGGTGAGGGAATTGAGGAGCCGAACAAGGAGACAAAGCAATCAGAGAAAAAAAAGAAGATGAAGAAGTCGTCGGTGCATCAGAAGGAGGAGCGAAAGCAGAAAACCGATGACAAGAAGCAGATGAAGAATAATTCAGAGCATATGCGGAGGAAGGTGCTGGCGCACAAGTCAGCCGACAACTCCTTCAAATGGGGTAAAGGTAAGTTCTACACGATTATTTAATATTTTGTGTCATGTTATACACGATTATTTAATATTTAGTGTCACATTAGACACATTATTTGTTGATTCCTGTCGAGTGTTGTAGCAACCAATAAAACTCCACGGTACTTTCCTTTTAGGAATATTTCATCAACAGTGAGCAGCGGTCGCAGTGATCTTCGAAATGCTCTTGCAACCGGGCCGAACATCCAAAAGACACGTCTGGAGTCGTATCCGGCTAACTCAATTTCAATTTCAGGTATATCACAAGATCTTTCTATTACCACATGTGTACTTGGATTAGACCGCTCTAATTCCCTTCCGTAATGTGGCAAAATGCGACATGCGTCTTGAGGGTTGCCATCGATCAATCGGATCAATTCCTCTTTTGCCCTCCATGCCCTTTTTATAGTTGACTTTGATGCCCCAATGATTCTCAATGTACTGTTGGATATTTGCGATTTTTATGAAGTTTGAATCCTTATGGAGGCCATTCCTTGCAATCTAGAGGTGTGAAGCCAATGGATGATCTTTCGAACTTATCAAAGTGTCACATTATGCGTTACTTCCCTCCTTGTCACGCTAACTCCGTCAAGTCTGTTCGAAGCCTATATGTACCACTTGCACCCCGTAACCTTACACGTTGCAGCAAATGTGTCCTTGCTCTCATCTGCCACTTTGAAAATGAACTTCCTCTTGATTTCCAAATCAGTCAGAACCATCTTGAACTGCTTGATGCTTACAAACCTAGCCCCTAAGACAAGTTGTGCCTCTTAGTCATCTGCTTGCAAACTGCCGGTCAACATCGTCTCCTCTTCACAATGTTTTGAAGGACCGACCTGTGCAGAATATGTACCCCAATCCCAACCACCATCACCATCAATATTGTTGTACTCATCATCCTCTAAATCTTGCGGCTCCGATGCGACAAACTTCCTTTAGATGTGTCTCCTGCCGTAGGAACTCTAGAAGTAGATGCTATCGCTGCATGTTGGAGTTCTATAGCCGTAGGAACTCTAGAAGTAGATGCTATCGCTGCATGTCGCAGCTTCAAATGAATGATCTTCATCTCTTCCTCCTTCAACTACTGATGCAGGTGTCTTACTGACCGGGCTGGATAGCTTCTCCTGCGGTGTCTTACTGGCCGGTCTTACTTCTGCTTCTGGTATTCTCTCCTCCTTATTTGCACTGGAATTCATTTCTTTATTGCGAGTGGAAGTCTCCATGTTATTGCCAGTAGAAGTCCACTCCACGTACAGGTCGAGTAGTTCATTTGTGCCTTGCTTGCTCTTGTGAAGTAGAAATATTGACTCCAGGTCACCATCGTCTTCAAGGAGGTAGGGGGATCCAGAATCAACACGATATGACAAAGATAATGTACCAGATGCAGACTTCAGCGGTAATCTTTCTTTCACTTGCTACAATAGTTCCAGGTACTTTACTCGTGTATCTAGAGGCATGAGCTTCCGTTTCCCGCCCATGTACGCATCAGAATTTGTAAACACTCCATCGTAGTGTAAGCACGCAGGTATCTTCTCCATCAGTACCTGCCATTATAATACCAAAATAAGTAAAAATACCGTAAGACACGAAATATTAAAAACTGTATATTAGTGAAAAGCATCGTCTATGAGTCGTGTCTTCGAAGACACGCCTATTGTTACAGTCGTGTTCTCGAAGACACGATATTTTTGACAAGTTGAAAACTTGGCAAATTTTCAACTTTCTTCTCTGGAACCAATTTTCATTATCAAAATCGTAGTATTTCAACTTGATGTACCATTTTTTTATGTATGATGCCTCCGTTGTAGTTGTTTTTGCGTACCCGGTCTTTCCCACTCATTTTCCCACTTTTTGGCGCTAAGATGACATTTCCCAATTTAGACAGCGTTGGCGATGATATGGGCGGAGATGTCAGACGGAACTTCTCTGGAATGCCTTCTTCTCCGACTGAACGCTCATCCGACTGATATGGGCAGAGATTCCGAGTAATATGGAAACGCAGGGTGTGGGCTCTGCTTATACCTCTTCCTAGGGGTATTTTGGGTAGTTTTTGAGTCATATGGAACAAACAAAGAGATTTCGGGTAATATGAGAATGCTAAAATTGGCGCCAGGTAATATAGAAAAAGCTCCATCTTGAGTACTTAAAACTTGCCACATTAGCATGTGGATACTCAACTATTAGAAGAGTCTAGTTTCTCGTACAGCTTACCAGTTACCTTCGTAGCCAAGCTCATTGCCTTGAATTCCATTTCCTCCGTAGAAGCCGCATGATGGAAAAGAGCACAAGATCACTCGGCCCAAGACATTTCTAAAGACAGCCCCGGCACCCCCCTTGCTTCTGTTGAAAATTGACTTGAAATTAAACAGAAAAATTGTTGTGAACGTCAGCCCAAAGGCCAGCAGACCAGCCGTCAGCAGGCCAGAGGCCAACAGGCCATCACGCATTATTAGGATATTTGATTTATTGTAATCAGACCCGTTTAGGCTAATTGTTAGGTAACGGGCTGATAGAGAATAATTAGTGCCAATTAGTGGCCCATCAGATCAGCGCCAATTAATGGCCCATCAGATAGACAGATGGCGCCCTAGCCAATGCGCCATCTGATCCCTTTATATGTAGATCGTCTTCCTCATGAAGAGGGTATGCAATTAAGAACTTATCTCTCCTCTACTATTCTTCCTCTCCTTCCTCCTTGCCGCCAGGCAATTCCTTGTGGTCCCAGCGACCACAACATTGGTATCAGAGCAGTTCTGATTTAGAGGCGATCATGCCTCCTCGCAAGCAGCCGGCTATGGGTGCTGGCGCCCAGTCTGAGCCAGAAGTGACGCAGGAGGCTACCAGTCCACGGACGAATACTGAATCTACACAGGAGGTTATGCTCTCTCTACTCAATTCAATTAACATGCGGCTACAGCATGTTGAAATCACTCAGACAGAGATGAAGGCTGAGATCGCAACCCAGGCTACCTTCAATACCACTCCACCGCCGTCAGCAGGAGGGCCTGGCGGCCCAGAACGGCCAGGGGGCTCTCAGCCAATCGGCGGCTCACTCTTGGGTAATCCTATCGGTCATTCTCTTCCACGAGGTATGCGAATTGGATCTATGCACTTAGACGCTGATGGGGGCCATAACGGCCAGGAGTCACGGGGCCTGGAAGGTGTTCGTATTAATGCCTCAATGAACACGCACCCCCGCAATATGCAGTTTGAGTTGGAGGATGATATGGAGGAGTTCTCTGGGACTCGCAGGGGCCAGCGAGCCAGCGCTGAGCCTAGACTGGCCCGGTTACAGTTTCCACGGTACAGTGGAGATGAGGATCCTGTTGAATGGCTTTACAAGGCCGATAAATTCTTCGCTTATCAAGGCACTTATTCTGATGAAGAATATCTTCGTGTGGCTGCCTTTCACTTGGACGGAGACGCCTCAGTTTGGTTTCGGGCTTATGAAAAGGAGGTGCGCCGGCCCACGTGGATGACCTTCTCTGACGAACTGTGCATCCAGTTTGGTCCAAATGAGTTTCAAGATTTTAATGAGATGCTGTCCACCTTGCGCCAAACTACTACGGTACGGGCTTATTACTCTGAATTTATGAAAATTGCTAACCGCTTGCCCGACTGGCCGATGGCGGCCCTGGTTGGCACCTTCAAGCGTGGTTTGAAGCCTGAGATTGCTGATGAAATGAGGCATTTTTCGTGCCACACAATGAGGGACGTGGTGCGTCATGCTCGCATAGAGGAGGAAAAACTGGCTCGTCAGCGACGAGGGGGGCGTGGGGGGGCCAACCTGCGACCGTACAGCAACCCCCTACCTGTCGTGACGCCAGCGCCTGGTCCAGGCTTTAGTCGGCCAGCCTTACCAGGTCCTACTACTCCTCCTGTCCGACATCTAACGCCGGCCCAGATGGAAGAACGGCGTGCCAAAGGACTCTGTTATAAGTGTGATGAGAAGTTTGTGCCCGGACATCGCTGCTCCGTCAGGGGTAGTCTCCTCATCGTCGAAGCTGAGGAAGAAGAAATTGCTGAGCCAGAAGAGGCGCCCAACCTCTATGACCATGTGCAACCGGAGATCTCCGTACATGCTTTCTCCGGCACCTTCACACCCAGGACCATGCGTGTTCAGGGTCAGCTTAAGCGTCAACAGGTTGCGGTACTCATCGATAGTGGGTCGACCCATAACTTCATCAATGATAAGGTGGCCCAGCGGTTGGGGTGTTATGTCTCCGACTCTAAACCGTTTGATGTGCTGATAGGGGATGGCAAACACCTTCGCAGCATGGGCGTGTGTTCTCAGGGTGAGCTTTTAATCCAGGGACATTCTTTCGTCACCGACTTGTTTCTTCTACCCACGAAGGGGGCAGATGTGGTACTAGGCGTCCAGTGGCTACAGGACTTGGGTGATGTGGTCTGGAATTTTTGGGACCTGATCATGGACTTCGAGGTCGCTGGCCAGTGTGTACGTCTTCATGGTGCACAGCCGGGAACCTTGCACACGGCACAGGGGGTAAGCTCTCTTTTCAGGTTTGCGCCACAGGGTATTTTCCTACAGCAGCGTGCTCTCGTAGATGTGCGCCAACCAGAGTTGCCAGACGACATGCTCGACCTCCTTTCCGAACATACCGACATCTTTGCTGAACCATCTGGCTTACCGCCAGCCCGGGGCCACGATCACTCCATTCCGATCACACCGGGAGCTCCGCCCGCCAATGTTCGGCCCTATAGGTATCCACATGTGCAAAAAGCTGAAATTGAGAAGTTGGTCCGGGAGATGTTACAAACAGGTATCATTCGCTCCAGTACTAGTTCCTTCTCCTCTCCAGTTCTTTTGGTTCACAAAAAAGATGGCTCCTGGCGTTTCTGTGTGGATTATCGTGCGCTCAATGCCATTACGGTCAAAGATAAATATCCCATACCGGTGATCGAAGAACTACTGGATGAACTGGTAGGGGCGGCCGTGTTCAGCAAACTGGATTTGCGTTCGGGTTATCATCAAATCCGTATGCAACCCCAGGACATACACAAGACGGCTTTCCGGACTCATGACGGTCACTATGAGTTCCTCGTCATGCCCTTTGGCCTGACTAATGCTCCCGCCACTTTTCAGAGCCTGATGAATGACTTGTTTCGGCCGTACCTCCGTCGGTTTGTACTCGTCTTCTTTGATGATATATTGATATATAGCTCGTCCTGGGCAGATCATCTTGTCCATCTCCGATCTGTGTTTACTATCTTGCGGGCTAACTCATTGTTCTTGAAGCGCTCGAAGTGTTCTTTTGGCAGTGCGCAGGTCGAGTATTTGGGCCATATCATTTCGCAGAATGGGGTGGCTACTGATCCATCCAAAGTGGAGACTATGCTATCGTGGCCACGGCCCACCTGTGTGAAGTCTCTCCGGGGCTTCTTGGGCCTCACGGGCTATTATCGTCGGTTTATTGGGCGCTATGGGCTAATCGCTGGCCCACTCACAGCGTTACTCAAGAAGGGGGCTTTTATATGGTCGGCCGAGGCCCAGACTGCTTTTGACAAATTAAAACAGGCTATGGTCCACGCTCCGGTCTTGGTTCTTCCTGTCACGCCCCGAAATCCCATACCTCGATCGGAGTGCGGAAGCCAATCAAAGATATACATTTGGAGGTAGAGAATCTCGGGCGCGAGACCGAACAGTCGATTTCACCACCAATTACGATCATCTCAAAAGGATGTGTAATCGGTCATGCCCATAATCAGTGCAATACAAATACAAACATTAATGAATACTATGGAATGGAAATTTACTTAATAATACTGATAATAATGATAATCCATTTAAGAAAGTCAAATCAAATAAACCTATAATCTATGGCACACAATTGCCATTAAATGTCATAAGCATCAAATAAGCAAAGCAAATAATATAAACTCTAAGTCTTCACGGCTCCTGCGACCGCTTCACTACTGCAACCTCCTGCTCTCAATTTCCATTTGCGCCTGCATCAGAGGATGCATGAGTATTTCATAGAAACACTCAGTAGGATGTAAAAACCCACTGAATTAGGATAAACAATATGAATAGGATAAGAATAACAAAGGTTTATGAAGATGCCGCAACATCTGGACTAAACCAAGGATTTATACACCTGAAAGGTTAGTCGATAATAATTCCAACCCGCAAGTAGGGAAAACAACAATAAGGCTCCTACTACACATATGAGTAAGGAGGGAATGATAATCATATTAAAAACTCCAGACATTAAAAGTGAAAGGAGTACAATTTCTGCTCGCTGAACCGATCACCCGCAAGTGACTATACCAGAACCACCCTAGGGGTCCTCTTTTTGGAACCCTGCCATGCGTCTAGGATGCTGGCCCCACCAGTACTTACGGACACGATGGGCGGAGACTGAAGACCTTCCGTAATGTCAACAATCTAACGTACGTATGTTGCCTCTTTTTGGGCAGTGTGGAACCGCAGTACCACAAATATTAGTGACCCCGCAAGATCAAGCAATGGCATAATTTGAGCATACTATGAATCCACTTCCGGAGAGAGTCCCGCAAGACCTCTAGTGGAGGAATCAATCAAATAATCATGATGAATAATAATTCAAAGAAATAGAGGCCGCAACGCTCTAACCACATAAGGTATCAATCACCGGAACAGACTCACATACAGAGTATAAGTAGGAATGTCACACAAAGAGAATAACACAATCCATACATACGTTCATGCTCAGCCCTAGATGGAAAATCATATAGGTCTTATTGAAATATATAAATCAGAGACAAGGTATTAATGAGTCCTAGATGATTTGGATTCCAAATGGAACCTCAAACCGACACAAGCGCTTTATCTTCAAATACACGATTACGGTTTTCTTAACATAGGTATTACCCATCTATCATATTAACCATAACCCAACCTTACTGTGATAATCATAAGAATATAGTCTAGTATTAGTTACTAGCACGTCATACCATCTTCACATCTTATTAAGTGGTTTTACTTAAGTACTTAGTATTTTCACTTAGATTCTGCTCACTGTCTTATGCACAACAGTCCCCTTCCGGCGGCTCCCAGACACTGTATAGTTAAGGTTATATTCTGAAATTTTTACTGAGAATACCCTTGTGGGTCTAGTTTCTAACCCCACCGGTTTTATATTTTTATGATATCATATGAATTAGTTATGAATTATTTACTGTCGACTGTCCGTGCAGAAACAGTTCTGGCCGAAAGTGAAATACATGATTAAACTTTAATATTCTTATTCCGAACCACTTATAGATGATAATATACTCATGATAGATGATAGTACTCCCCTCCTAGATCAATTACAGATCCTGGAATTAACTAGAATTACCAAAAGATTCCTTTTTTATCATGTTTCTCCCCATATAACACAATCTTAGACCATAATATCTTTCAATTAAGTCAATTTAAGCAAAACGATCATTAAAGCATAAGACTCAATCATTAGACATCATAATCAAAGCAATATGAGAACTTTTATCTTCTGTAAAATTAATAAAGCATCCAACTTTGATCTGATTTACCATCTAGACACGAAGCATGAAGGCATATATGCATGTATCGCAATACACATGGAAAACAAGACATAAATCATTAATCCCGCAAGATTCAAAGCAATACTCCAAGGAAATCAGTAAGAACACTCATCATATAATGTGAGAAAAGAATAAGAAGAGAGGGAAAAACCATCCTACTCTTTATCACCAAAAGACGTCGCCTTTCTATGCGATGTTCGTCTCCTCCGCTTCCTTCAAAGCTTCCCGATCCAAGCTCTTGAGCAATTCCCACTAGAAGAGGTCTTCTAAGAGAGGGATGAACGTGGGAAGGAGAGGGGAAAGCCTCTGGACGTTCTAGGGTTTAGTTTTCAAAAGCACAAGCCTAGACTCTATGGGTTTATATAGAGTTTTTAGAAGATCTTTGCCCAATCAATTCTACCATATCTTGGGCACTTTCCACCAATGGGAGAGTCCCTAAATCACCCTAGGAACGTGCAATACAAGTCTAGTTAGGATATGACATCTTTCCCAATCAAATCCGCCTCAAAATTAGGTTAGAATTCGCCAAACCGCAACTGGCGATCGATCGTGCAATACGGCGATCGATCGTCCTGCGCTGTTTACAAACTGCACGATGGCTTCGATCGTAGCCGATCGATCGTGTTCCATAAGCCGATCGATCGTTTCCAGCGCGATCGATCGTGTTTATTCAATTTCCCATATCTTTTTACTCCGAACTCCAAATCACACAAAATTGGTGTCGTTGGAAAGCTCTTCTCACCAACTTTAATTAAAACAAAGTACCACATAGTCAAATCAATCATTAAGAGGGTCAAATTTCAGTTTTAAGATACTTACTAATTTTTCGGATGTTACACTTCCTGATTTCAAATTACCTTTTGTTATTGAAACGGACGCCTCAGATGCGGGATTAGGGGCTGTCCTTCTTCAGCAAGAACGTCCTATTGCCTTCTACAGCAAGGCCCTATCGGGCCGCTCCTTGACTCTCTCCGCATATGAAAAGGAGATGCTAGCTATTGTGCACGCCATCCAGAAATGGCGACCCTATTTGCTTGGGCGGAAATTCCTCATACGGACGGATCATCAACCTCTCAAATACTTTCTAGATCAGCGGGTGTCTACACCTTCACAGCAGCGCTGGGTTAGTAAGTTACTGGGTTATGACTACGAGGTGGTCTACAAGAAGGGGGTGGATAACACGGTGGCTGATGCCTTATCTCGACGGCCCACGGAAGGGGCCTGCTTCGCCCTCTCTCTTCCTTGTTGTCCTTTTATTCCAGAGTTGCAGAAGGTATATGTGACGGACCCGTCTACCCAGGAGCTGATTGCTCGAATTCAGGCTGACCCGCAGGCAGAACCGCATTTTGCTTGGCGCGATCAATTGTTATTCTGGAAGGACCGGTTGTGGGTACCAGCTATTCCGGAATTACGTCGACAGGTGATATCCCACTTTCATGACTCTCCGGGGGCTGGTCATGAGGGCACATTCTGAACTTTTAAACGGGTTAGTCAAAGCTTCCTGTGGGCCGGTATTCGTAAGGCGGTACATACTTATGTGGCTACTTGTGATATATGCCAACGAGCCAAGGCGTCGTCCACATCTCCTGCTAGCCTTCTTCAGCCCCTTCCCATTCCGGATAAGGTTTGGGAGGACGTGTCCATGGATTTTGTGGAGGCCTTACCTGCGGCCCAGGGTAAGACGGTTATTATGGTGGTGGTTGACCGCCTCTCGAAGTACGCTCATTTTTGTGCTTTGAGTCATCCGTTCTCTGCTCGCACCGTGGCTGAACTCTACGTGAAGGACATCGCCAAATTACATGGTATGCCTCGGACTATTATTTCTGACCGTGATAGGGTATTTGTTTCCCAGTTCTGGCGCGAGTTCTTTAAGTTGCAAGGTACGGCGCTCCATATGAGTACGGCTTATCATCCCCAGACTGATGGGCAGACTGAAGTGGTCAACCGGTGTTTGGAGCAGTATTTACGCTGCTTTGTCGGGGACCAGCCCCGCCGTTGGCTACAAATGCTTCCTTTGGGCTGACGCTCAGAACCGGATGAAACAACTCTATGATAAGCATCGTTCTGATCCGGTCTTTCAAGTAGACGATTTGGTTTATGTCTCTGTTCTTCCGCAGCGCCAGACAACTTTATTTCGGGCTGATCATAAACTAGATGCTCGGTTTCATGGACCATATGCCGTTGTCGAACGGGTGGGACCGGTGGCCTATCGTCTAGCTCTTCCTTCTGGGTCACTGGTGCACCCTGTGTTCCATGTGTCATGCCTCCGTCGTTTCGTGGGAGACCCTCGATTGATCGCTCCTAGTGCACCCCCGCCTCTCATGGGTCCTCCTGCAGCGGATATTCCAGTTCCGGCTTCTCTTATTGACAAACGACGGGTGCGACGTGCGGGGCGAATTGTTACGGAAGTACTTGTGGCTTGGAAAGGCAAGTCGTTGGAAGACGCCGAATGGATCCTTGAGGATGAATTTTTGGCGCGTTTTCCATCATGGTCGCCTTGAGGACAAGGCGTTAGCGGAAGCGTGGTGGAGTGTTGTGAACGTCAGCCCAAAGGCCAGCAGACCAGCCGTCAGCAGGCCAGAGGCCAGCAGGCCATCACGCATTATTAGGATATTTGATTTATTGTAATCAGACCCGTTTAGGCTAATTGTTAGGTAACGGGCTGATAGAGAATAATTAGTGCCAATTAGTGGCCCATCAGATCAGCGCCAATTAATGGCCCATCAGATAGACAGATGACGCCCTAGCCAATGCGCCTTCTGATCCCTTTATATGTAGATCGTCTTCCTCATGAAGAGGGTATGCAATTAAGAACTTATCTCTCCTCTACTATTCTTCCTCTCCTTCCTCCTTGCCGCCAGGCAATTCCTTGTGGTCCCAGCGACCACAACAAAAATGAAGCGATCGATCGCCTTGATGACGCGATTGATTGCTAAACGATTGATTGGCTTCAGGATGATCGATCATTTCTACTGTCTTTTTTTGGAAAAGAGGCGCGATCGATCGCTGCGGCGGTTATCGGGAAAAAACTCCCGTTTTGGCTTCTAAAGATGTGTCCTTTTCTTCCTGAAACACCCTAACAAAGTTATGATATATATTGAGAACGGGAAAACTCATATAGGGTTACAGAACACATTAAAACTCTTCTTTTTTCTCTCTTGAATTCTTGGTCCATCATTAAGCAATAGCATCTTATTGAGTTCCAGTCAGTTTGATTTTCGTTATATCTTAGGAACGAAACGTCATTGATTGCCTGTACATGGAGGGCGGCGTATCTGTTTCAAGGACAGCGTGTAGTGCGCCTTGAACCGGATTTTTCTATTCTTTTTATGGGTTTTAATTTGTGGAGTAATTCGTCAAATTGGTTGGTAGTATTTGCCGTCTTATTTTATAGACAATCCCAACAGCTACAATCTCCAAGAAGGCCCTGTCAACATTGGCTTTGATCTCCCCATCCTCCAGAAGCATCACTAATGGGCCGTTTGGTTCGTGATTAATCCAGAACATCTACAATGAAAAATCCACTTTCACAATTTATTTCCGGATTTTTCACTGTGGATGTCTGAAACAGGTCCTGAGGTATTTCAGCTAAAAGTGAAAAAAATAGGAAATGAATAGTGAAAGTAAAACATCCGCTGTGGATGTGGATGTTTTGCCTTTTATCACGCCCCAAACGGCTTATAGACCGGGGTATCGCAACTAGGTCATGTTTTCTGCATATTTGAAAAGCTTGTTATTGAATGTTTGGACGGAGTATATTAAGTCGAGGGAAGTGTTGTACTCCGTCCCAATGGAGCTCTTAATATGGGATAGACGGATCGCCTATCGAGTTAGGTTTGCATGACAAGGCAAATGGTATTCAATGAAAGTAATTTTGAATCCTAAGAGGCAATGCAGTACCGCCCAAGCACAAGAGCAAGCTGGCATGGAATGGAAGCTGGAATAGTACGGTGATCTGGCTTCTTGTTTAGGCATGAAGACAGGTGAAATACATATCGAGCCTTGAAATAGCGAACAATGGAGCCAAAAGAATTTTTTTAGTGAGCCCATTAACATCTTTTTATATTCCCTCGTTCAGAAATAGAGGGAGGATTTGAAAAACTTACACTAACCAGGTTTTTCAAATCCTCCCTCTATTTCTGAACGGAGGGAGTATTTGTTAGGAATTAACTTCTCTATTTGAGTCGAAGGGCATTGCCTAGTTTCATTACCAACTTAACGAAGTAAATGAGAATTTACTAGGCAAATAAAGTTGGACTTATCTTCAATTACCTTTTTCATTTAACTACTTTAATACATGATGAAATAGGCCTTAACGATCAATAGTGTTTGAATAATGAAGTAGCATCACATACAAATTTTGACGTATATAAAGCATTTTTAAATTAGTATGGGTGGGCTTGTATATAACTTCTTTTCTTCTCAATCTAGGTCTGTACCTATTAATTTTTTTTCTACCCATTAGCAACAAACGGAAGGTAATATACTAAGCACTTTGTCAATTGTCCATACAGACTGGGGATTGTTTGGATACCCATTTCTCATCTCATTTGAACCCATTTAAAATCCTTTCCCTTGAATTCTTGTTTGGGAGGTTCATTTCCCTTGAATTCTTGTTTGGGTGGCTCCTTTGGAAAGCTAATCTCATTTAGAACCCAAGCCATTTAACGGGGGATTTACTTTTGACATTCTGATTTCCTCACGAGACATTAGAGTAACAGAGTTTAAAAGAACATCATCTTGTCAGAAAAATAGGAATAGTGGGCAAAATGATGCCCAGTACCGCTTATCCGAGATTGAAAGTTGAATACTGAGTTGGACACTTAGGTAAAGATGACATTTCTTGTCCTTCAAATGGGTTTCCAAATGGTTCTTCCAAACAAACATTTATACATCTTAAATGCCAAAAGCAAAATACAAAAATTGGGCTTCCCTAACGAAATGCGCTCTTCATTTCCTTTAAGAAAAGGAAAACGAGGGAAATGACCTTCAAATCAAATATCAAATGGGAATCCAAACCACCCCTAGTGTTTACCGGCACATGCAGGCCGACACAGACCTTTTAGCTACAAAAAAATTTCCAAGGCTACGCAGAATAATACAGTATTGGATATCATACCTAGATCGCGTCCCAAGCAATAAGCTGAACTATGCGATATAAATAGTTTTCCTTTCGGACAAACAATGGTATGTTCTATTGACTTACCAGATAAACAATAGCAATATTTCTTAACAGCACTCGAGATCAAGAGGCGAAAAGAAGTTTATTCGCAGACATCAAATGATTACTAGTATCGGCCATGTACATTTGTATGTATTTCAAGAGTAATTAAGATCAGTATCATGCAGTCTATCTAGTGAACTTCTCATTCTTGTCTTCTCATCTCTTCTGCTTCACACCTTATCTTCGCAAATCTAATTTGTTTCAGCTGCTGCAGCAACATAATTGACAAATATTGCATCTCGAGCTAAAGAATAGACTCTGTCGTTTCATAAGCAATAAGCTATACACGGGCATCAGTAGAGATACTTCACTCTACAAAAAAAGCAACCATGAGCTATCAATTTCATCAGATAAAATTGTTTATCCATCTCCATTGATAAGTTCAGGGCGTTTTGCCTCAGTACTAGCTGCACAAGCGTACAGTGCATGCGACAGCTTGTGCCCAGTATTTCAGTCTAGCTTTAACATCATCTGGATGGTCACCTGTAATCAAATTCGCCCCATTAGAAGACATTCAGTATCAGATAAGATGAATAGTAGTTAACATGTAGGGTTGTGATATCAATGTAAACTGAAATAAGCAAATTCTAGAACAATTTTCTCATCTAATCTAATCAAATTAAGATAGCAAAGTAATCAATTTGTATATCCAAGAATATAAAGGGTTCGTAAAGCAATTGCAAATGAGATTAAGCAGCACGTATGAACGTTTGTAAAAAAGAAAAATCACTCCCCAAATGTCAGATAAATTGTTTGGAGAAAAAAGTGTACTCTTTGAAAAGAGAAAGGGCAGGTAGTCCTAAGAACTTCACCATGCCATGTTTTCATTGTGAGGAGTGTCAGGAAGGATCCTATCAAATGGAATGGGGCAAACCCCATGTACTGATACAGATCTCATCAGTTACACCTATGAAAAGGGAACTTCGAAATGATATCTCACGATCTTTAGAATAGGGCATCATTCCAAACACACTGCAAGAATGAATAGAGTATTACCACTAAAATACATAAATTACAGTGAACAAACAGAGTACACTCATATAAGTGTAAAAGAAAAAAAACAGAGTACATTCACCTTGAAGACGAGAAAGCAAAAAATGAAAAAAATTTAGAACATAAGTACAACCATGACAAAGCACAAGAAATGAAGTTAACACAACCATTCAACAATCCGAGCGGATTTATACGGTGTTATAGCCAGCACAAAGTGATCAACAACAAAGCAGATAAATGTCCAATGCGACTGTCTATAAATTATAAAGGAAATATATGTTCTTCGTTAAATTAAGATGCACACTAGTGCCAACACAATGTTAATCCAATCCGGCAATATTAAATTCAACAACATGGATACAATCAAGCAAACTTTAGAAGATACCCTACAATGCGGAGAATTCTTCCCGCAAACACTTGATTATAAGCATTGCATACAACCTCTCTAGAAGGGAAAGAGCACAACTCAATTATTCAATCGACGTCTCATTAAAAATTGAAGTATAAAAACGATAAGCTCATTCAGGTTTCACAATCGTCGACTGCAAAGATCAAATCGCACAACAGCAAACAGAGAATTCAATCGATTTCAACAACAACGAAGTAATATCTAAGATCAAACAGAAAGAAATAAGACCACAGTAACAACGCATCTAAAACCAGTGCATACCAGGGCCGGAAATCCTCCAATTCGCCATGGGACTAGAATTCAACGAGCCCGAGTCCGCCACCGACCCAGCAACCGAACCCTCCGGCGACTTCTGGTGCTCGTCCAAAAACCTCTGGCTCATCGAGTAGCAAAGCTCGAGCGCCGGCAACGTGTTACACAACTCCGGGATCTCCTCGTAGCTGAACCCGAACCCCAAATCCACGCACCCCTTGAGCTCATCCAAATCCTCATCCGTCAAGCTCTTCGTCCTCGCCACCTTCGGCACTCCCTCCTCCTGCACCTCCTCCTCTCCGGAAGCCTCCACGAAGCCCTCCAAGAACACCGGGTTCTTCTTCTTCTTCCGCCGCAACCACGGATCCCGCCGGCGCGGGCGCCCCTCGTCGTCGCCGGCGAAGGCTAGGGATCCGAGGTCTTCCATGGACTGCGAGTCAGAGATTCCATTAAGGCTTTTTCTGGCCGCCGGGAAGCTCAGCTCGGAGTCCGACGAGAATCCGGCCATCGTTTCTCTCTCTTATCTCTCTCTCTCTCTCTTCTGCGTGGCTGGTCTCTGGGCGCTAGGGTATTTAAAACTGAGGCTGTTGCCATGTATGGTTGCCTTATTGCGCCATGTATGTATGCTGTCATGCATGGGATGGTTATGTTGTATGCCATGATTCCGAAATGGTTTTATTGTGCCAAACTGGCGTGTGGAAATGTACGTGGATTATGATATACGTGGGGTCGAAGTTTCTTGACGGAATTTCGAAGAGTCTCCTGCGTCTTTCGATAAACTTGTAATTTGGTCTACTTTAATTAAATATTTACAACTATCCGTTCCAAAATATTATATACATTTGAAAATATTCACTTTCTAAAATATTGCTTACATTTTGCTAAATCATATGACTTCTTCTTTCCAAAATTGGAGGAGACTTGGAAGGATTAGCTTGAACTTGGTTCGTGAACGAGCATATGAGTTGGACGGGATATCAGGGAGAAGGGAATTATGTGACTTCCTTATCGGCTTCATGGTCAGTAAAAATGAAATTTTTTTAAATGTACATAATATTTTAAAACGGAGGTGCGTTAGGACAAACCCAAATGTGCGTACAACGCTCATTGTTGCTTCTTAATTATTTTTTGTTCTAATAAGAGGCATTGAAGTTTTTAGAATTCAATTAGGAGCAGGGCAACCAACCCCTTAGAGCACTGTACCCTTCCACCAATCCCCTTAGGCGCGTATATGACCCATATAACATACACACTGTTTAAGTCAAGTTATAATCCTTCTAGGTGGTCAACAAACTCTGGACCTCTGCTTTAAGGCAGCACCCTGGCCATCACACCAGCACCCCTTGATTTCCGTGTTGCATCTTGGTTGCCCTGTACACATTGATGCATTTGGGGTGCTTACTAACCGGACTAAAAAATGAATCCATCTACCACATTTTTTAAAATCTGTGGCTTATAATCCAAAATGAATTAGTTTGAGTTCATTTTGGATATCGAATTGAGACTCCTAAAGTGGAACAACAAGAGTATTGCTTCAATTCTTTTTTTCTTATACAAAGTATTGCTTCAATTCTTGAGCTAACACTACTAGATATATAATGTATTTTCTTTACTACTTAGAACATAGTTATTTTTATAGAGGAATAAGAAAACTAGCAGCCCTTTCTAATCCAAGACGACATATCTCTAACCAGTTGGGATAGGGCCGTTAGCTTTATTAATGCCCCCTCTAGTCACTTTTAAGTGAGGTCGTCACATAATTGGTCAATTTTATTGAGATATAGGGTTTACAATAAAAGCTTAAACTTTCTTATCGACCTCAACCTAGGGTCACATTTCATCACAGAGAGGCCTCTCAACCTCGACTTCAACCTAGAGTCACTGTTTGCAGCCGTTGTTGTCGCCTCCGCCTGCCCAATCTAAGAATAAGTCAAAATAATATCATCTAATTTTAGTACGTATATTTTGTTAATTATCTCAATTAAAAATGGCTAGAGGGAGTAGTAGAACTTTTGTTTATGTAGACTAGTAGTAGAAGTTGCTAACATGGTTCTTACAGTCGCCTAATTGGCTTAACTTAACGGTTAGAAACAATTAAAGGCTGCCGATGCCACCTGGCCGACCAGCTCCTGCCCTGGCCATGGCCTCGCTGCGGCAAATGCAGACTCGACCGCCATGGTCGCAGCGATTGCAAAAAAATGGCCACTTTCCAATGGCAATGACATGACTTTGAAAGTTTAAAGCGAGGGGATAGTTCTACCGAAAGGAGCATTGGGAGAAAAAAATTATCTAGGCCTACTCCTCCTTACTAATTGCAAAAAGCACTTACTGGAGAAGATCCAAACAAGAAAGCAGGAAGGACCATACAAAGCGCATTCTCAACTAAAATGCATACTACATCACATGCGAAAAACATACAACTACCTTGCATTCAAAGGGTCAACATTGAATGAGATTTCTAATTGAAAAATCAGTTTAATCAGGACTGATATTTGCCTCTTCAATCTATTTACATTTGATAGAATCAACTGATAATTAAGGTGCATTTGTTAATGTAAATACTTCATTTGAAGCCGCTTTTCACAATAATCTTCTCTTGAGGAGGAGGGTTAGGTTACGTCTCTTGCTACCTGATGGGACGTTTAATGAAGGGAAAGCGGGTTAAGAAGAAGCCACTTCGTTTACCAAATACACCCTTAAGCAGTTAAGCAGGATCGAGAATGCAAAGTTTTAGCCAAAATAAAAAAGACCGCAGTAGGTAACTGCCAATCTAATTCGAGAATCCCATTTTTGGAAGTTCATCAAGAAAAAGTAGTTTTTTTTTTTCGATTATCTCTGAAGTTTGATAATAATTGAATCTTAGACATAAGTTCCACAAGCGTAAACCAAGATATATGAGGAACATTAGATGGAAGACAAATTAAAATGTATTGATACATATATGATGTAGATTCTATGAGCAGCTCTTTGGGAGATCAGAGATTTAGATTCTGGACAGTGCTATTAGGGAGGCCCACGCCTAAAATGTGATCAGATGGGCCTTTTGGTGCTTGGTTGGGAGAATATTTGCTTGACTTGTGGTCATTTGTGGTCCACAATCGAGTGATCACTATCTTGTGGTCCATGTATACGGCTACAATAAGACGATAGGGACGCCCGTGGACTGTTGCTCACGGGGTCCCTGCAGCCCAATTCGAGGTGGGCCTCTTGCCTCCAAGAGGCCCATTCTGAGTGGATGGAAAAAATCTGTACCGAATTTATGTGAACAACAGCAATCAGGGGAAAGTTGAGATGTTCCTTGTCAAGCAATCAATGGATTCAATGCTTCCAATTTTCACACTGTTTAGGAAAAAACAAGCAAACTACAGTTTGACTTGTTATTTAAAAACCTCTATTAGTCCTTATAGATCATAGTCCTCAGCTAGAAGGGTTCTAGGCAATAAATAAAATTAATAAAGAAATGAAGTAACTTTTTTGTTATAATATTCAATTTTCTTTTGCTGATTGGTTATAGTTGTAACTTGACAACTGTAAAATTGTACCAAAAAAAAAGTTAACTGCATAATTGTACCCCAAAAGAATTGATAACTGTAAAAGAGTTCAAAAGAAAAGGGTGTCACAAGACTTCATTGAGAGCGTTAATGAACGATCGATTGCTATCTGATCTTGTTATTGGTATTTTTTCTTTTAAATGATATTGCAATTGCACTCCATGTATAATATAGATATATTCTAAAAACATTTTAACTCCAAATAATAGAAGTATTTGGTGTCTGGCCACTCCATTTGCTTTATAATGTTGGTGGAATGTACTCCTATATTTCTTTTTGTAAACCTTTTATCCAACGAAATGCTGTGTCACGTCTTCTCATATTTTTGCACAAACGAAGCACGTTTTTTTCCCATCTTTTGTCTTGGATAAGTTACACCATTTCACCTCATCAAACAAGGACCACTGTTCAGTAACATCAAACACATGAGGTCGTTCCAAAACGAGTGTTTTCTCATTAGAACACGGAAACATGAATCCTCAGCGATTTCAAGGGTGCAACCGGCCACCACTACTTTTGCCTTTTAACATCAACCATGAATGATTCAAAAGGGACGAAGTTAAACAAATCAAACAACAAAAGGACGCTTTAGGTTTACTTGGACAGCATTCCAGCATTTTGCGACTTTTATTGAATACTGACTGATCAGAGGTATGCAAAGAAACGGACGACATTGCAGCACCACATAATTTTTGAATCTCGATTCTTTTGTGCGTCGCTACTAATGTGACTTTTTGTGGTTTCCCTCCGTCCTACTTTAACATCCGATTTGATTTTTTAGAATGAACTACACTTACAACTTACAAGAAGTTAATTTTGATAAATGACAGTACTTCATTGTAAATTTAATATACTGGTATTGACTATTGAGTTTAAAGATTAAAATCTTAAGTACTTTAAAGAAGTGATCGCGAGATGAGGTGAAATTTGGTAGACTCTATCGCCTTTAAAGTGTGGTTGGCTGTCCTTTGGTTATTAGAGTGGGGAATGGGGCTAAATCAGCAAAAGTTTCTTTTCAAACAACTTTGGGACTGTTGTTATAGTTGAACCAAGTTCCAATTGACAGACATAATCTATAAATTTTGACTTTGAATGTTTGAATGACTGATGCAATCAGATATATTTCACTTAAAAAGTCTGAATGAATAAGGCTTACTTTTAGGTCTTACCACTTCCAAATTTTTTTAAAAAGGTCTTGCTCACTTCGACACTTTACAACGCCTACTAACACCTCCCATATTAAACTGTTATTGGGAAAATGTAGTACCCCCTTCGTCCAATAGTACCTGTCTGCATTAGAAAACCAGATGAAGTGATTTTAGTTTGTTTTGGTTTTGTAATGCAGACAGATACTCCTGGGCCGAGGGAGTTTTTAAGAAAGCCATTCCACTAACCCATTTTACTCCATCTACTAATTATTATGATAAGGATGCAATGAAATAGGACTACTCACTCATCCATAAACCCATTTTGATCATTTCAGTAATTATTAGAAGAAAGATAACATTAAATGGGACTATCAATATGGGACAATATTTTAAATGGGAACACTAATATGGGACTAAGGGAGTATTCTATACATCCTGCCATACTATCTCAGTCGGCCTAATTGCCGATCAGACTGCACCGGTCCAGTCAGTGACAGGTTTTCAAAATAGAGTAATTCTACGTAGAACATATGTAATTATACATCTCCAATCCCAATTCCTCACGAAATATATACACATAGTGGTTAGGACAACATGGCTTATCATTCTGTTGCCAAAAAATATGGCTGATCATTAGCTACATTCGGCCTCTTCTTCAATGCAGATGCATATATACTCATCAATTTTAGTCTGCATTAGAAAGAAAATGCTTCAACTTGACATTCCTTAATGACTAAGATCAGACATAAATCAGAAATAATAATCTTTCTTAACATTGAAGTCTATTTATGGTTGACCCCATAATGCAATCAATCCCATTATATAATTCCATGTTGTGCTTCTCGTGGCAACCAAGATAGACTTCCACCATACTGGACTTGTTCATTGATAGGCCCATAATACGTCCATATTCTCACCCTTTAGCCTTAATCTAGCAGAACAAAACAAAAGCAAGATTGCCATCGACTTGGAGAGGAACAGCTCCAACTATACACTTGTGAAGTTGCTAAGTGTTGATTCGTCAGCCATGCAACAACTTGTCTTCATGTTCTCAACGCAGGTAACATCCAACTGATCCACCTCTAACATCATCATCGAACTTACTGATCTTGTGCAAAGCCTCTGACCACAGAAGTAATGAAGTGAATCGTCTTTTTATCTTCTTTCCGACTCTGATCATAAGCACATGGAGATGAAGACAGAGAGGGACAACTAACAGAAGATTTGTTAACTCACACAAAGAGATTTGGAGATCTCTTGGAAAAGTCGCATCCAGCCAGTTGGGCTTTTAGTATTACATTACATTCAGATAACGTAAAGTCTTGCCTTTAGGCGTCCACGTGGTTCTCAAATCCAGTATTTTAACGTTCAAGTTGTCTAGCTACTTTCAGTTTCCAGGCCAAGCCAGCAAAAAGCATGGAGAAGAAGATAGCGCATTTGAGCTGGTCATTGATACGCCAGACAAGCAAAACCCTAAAAACCTGCCACACAAGAATAAGGCAAAAAAGGATTGGCAAACATTCTCTGTGTCCCATATTAGCGTCTTGATTAGAAAACAAAAAATGTACTAATTCTAGTTCATTTTAGTTTTCTAAGCCTGACAACTTATGTGTGGAGTAGTTCGTCTTTTATTTATATTATATATGGGCTAAATTGCCATATACTCCCTCTATGATCCACAGTAATTGTCCACATTTTAAAAGAGATAATATTAAGGAAGTCAACTTATTAACCTATTTACTTCATCCAATGTCTACTTTTACTTTATCCACTAGTTACTAAGAGGAGTACATGTAATATGGGACAAGTTCTTTACCAAAACCAGATAATTTATATGGCATAGAGGAAGGTTTTTTTGGCTATGAGTTTTTACTTATGCTATACTCTATATATATAACTTAGAGCCTCTAGCTTGAGTATAGCATATCAGTACCCTTTGCTTTGGTGGTCACATCTGGAGAAGCAATCAATTCTTCTTGGCTACATTTTGTAGAAGCAATCAAGCTGATGTGGACCCTGATGAAGAGAGGGGACGTGGCCTTAGTAGCGCAAGAAATATGCCAATTCTAGCACTTGGGCTGTCGAGGTCGGTGTTGATTGTAGAGCTTTCAGGTTTCTAACTAATGCAGGTTGAGTAGGTGACCCGAGCTTGACAAATAAACAATTTCTGTGGAAAATATGTGATTTATTAGTCGTTTATAGAAGAAATCTGTCAACTAGGATTAGATGTTTAGACGTAGACTTGTACCGAGGCTGAGAACTGAGATTTCATATTTTAGAAAGACACCCAGGTCATGAAAATGATAAAAAATTTCCTTTTAGTTAGAAGTTGAGCCTGACTAACAGACATCATTAGTACTGTTACGAAAAGTAATACTTCCTCAGCCCAATGAAACCTGTCTGCATTTGATAAAAAATAGAGGTCCATTAGATGGCTGGCTTTGCTTGATCGCGATCAAAAACATGGGGGGAGGACTCTAGCCCTAGGAGTCCAATTCCCCCCACACCATTTTGTTTCAAATACAGACAGATTTCATTAGACAGAGGGAGTAACTCTTTTTGTCTTGGGGGTAGCACATCCAGGTAATATAGCATCTGTATTGTTTTAAACCAGACGAGTTATATTGGACAGATATTATAATAACATATATGTTCACTGACCCTATAGAGATCGAGTTAATATAAGATTGTTCTCGTATAAAGGTCAACCGTTTTAGTGGTTGGATTTTGATCCGACGAAAGGTATTAAATGAGTGGTAGGTAAGTGTGAACCGTCACTCACTATTGTAGCATTAGATTAAGATCCAATGACTACGATATTATACGAGAGCGATCTTATTTAAAATTTTCCGTATATTGGACACAGTTTCCGCATTAATAGTTGATACTTGATGCTTGACGGGCAGGAAGATGACTTGGACGTGGTCGGCTATCGGGCATGCACGAGCGCGACCACTGTCCGACACTTGCCCGTGTCCAACACTCACCGGGTCCACCTAGTTGGCTCTTATAGTCTGCCTTGCATGGGTCATGATTGAATGCACATGGCCATGCATAACATGATAGTATGATGAGAATAGCCAAAAAAAATAACATGGTCATATGAGATGGGCATGATGCTGGCATATAAGACAGAGGCTAGAGGGGAATCAACTCACGTGGTGGGAGCTGTCGACCAATAATTGAGGGAGAGAAGGAGGAGGAGTCAGCCAAGCAGTTCTCTTTTTACTGTTTACATGGAACTTATCCAAAAAAGGAGTGCCAGCCGCCATGACACATTCACAATTCGATTATTTACAGAATATTCGAGCACATAAGAAGATATCCTTATCGTTTGTTTAATTTAGTGTTACTGAACGAGATCAAAAGAAAAAATGATGCATTAAGCTGGGAGGGAAATCTGTGGTTGGATGTGTTTTAGGGCTTGGTTCTTGTTTATTGCTGGTGGCCAATCAAGTGGATTAGCCAAGTTCTAAAAAAGAGAAAGGAAAAGGGTTGAGTCAAGTCATAACACAACAAAAGCACTTATTAGTAAGTCGGTTTGATTGCTCTTATCAGAATTTTCCATTGGATCTTCTAATATTCTTGTGGAGATTCTCCATATTTACCTGGACTTTTTGGTTGGCACTGACCTGGTCCAAGTCACCTTAAGTTTGAGGAGATATTATAATACATTGATTATTGAGAGGGATGTTGCTTATACTTGTGCTATGTGCCATCAAGGGGATTTGTGGGACCATAAAAGATCGTCGACAAATTACAGGGCACATGGCAAATTAAGGCTTATGTTGATGAGTTTTGGACTCACAGGTTGTCACAATTTTTACACATTGATGACTAAACTTTGATAAGGTTAAGCATATAGGTCTTGTATCTCAATTTATAAACACACAACGTGTTGGTGCACCCCTCCGGTGACGAAGAGTAGAAGATGTCTGATAATTAAGGCCCACAAAGATCTAATGGTTTCCGCATCTGTACACCTAATCAGCTGCATTTTATTTTAGGGCATGTTATTTATCATTTTCCTCCAGTGAGATTAAGACCTTAATCAGTCACTCCTATTTTGTACGTCTCAGAGCTCAAAACACGTTGATTATTGATTCAAAGGTCAGGTGAAAAATAGTTCGACCTGTCCAAATGGGCCTTACATTTGTGGGCCAATAATGTTGTTAGTTATGTGTCGATAATTCTCCTTTCTTCTTTCTTGCACCCTCTACCACCTACTTCTGTAAATTCTACCTTTCCCTGCAAATTGCAATCAGGATTTTGATTGTTGTTGTATTCATATGAACAATTATTAAATCTCATCAGGCAGGTGCAAGGCCCACCATCATAGGCCTAGGTAAATCGAAATATAATCCTGGTGGGGTGGCACCGCCTTCCATGAGACTGCATACAAACTAGCTGTTTTGCAAGTGGTGTCTTTTCGAAAGTGAATTACTAAGCAATTATACGTTCATAAATTAAATTGAAATATTAAACTAATAATGTCCTGGCATAATTTTCACCCATTTAAGGAGTTGTCGGGTTGTTTGGCAACAACTTTCACAGCTTTGTTTCCACAGCGAAGGAAAAAAGTTGATCTAAGCTCGAGAGAGCTGAGGCGATCTGACCCATCAGCAATCCAACGGGGGGCAGGGTGGGAAGTGATTCAAACCTACCCGCCCTACCATTAAGGTTTGGATCGTGAAAAATCTAAAACATCTACAGGGAAAAATTCACTTTCATTGTGGATTTTTGGGATTATCCACTTTCAGCTGAAACACCTCTGGATAATCCAAAAAATCCACAGTGAAAATGGATTTTTTAGTGTGGATATTTTAAATTTTTCACAATCCAAACGGTCCCTAAATCTGACTAATCTCCACGCCGCTAACTCACGTGCAGCATGCAGCTAGCAAGAGAAAAACGGGAAGCAGATCCACTTTCGGATTAGTCAAGAAGAAGGGTTTGCTATAGAAGCCGATCGATGCTTGAGAATAGAGTCAGAGCAAAATGGAAGCTGCCAGATGGGTGAGAGCATGGAAGAATGTGGAACCATACTTTAACATGATCTTGTTGTAGCTCAATGCATGCGCAAAATCATCTTCACTCAAGGCAGCAGCACCTTTGTTTTCGTTGTCTATCAGTTCTGCGCAGCTACCCACTTCATGTCCCCCTTTGCCTACTTCAATGAAAGGTGACTAAGTATACTCTCTCTCTCTCTCTCTCTCTCTTCACTTATTTGTTATTAGCTGCAGCAAGACAAGAAGTGTTAGAGTTTATCCCATATCGGTTGTAGATGGGCAGTGATAACCCTACAGCAGATTCCTACACATTTCCATACACATCAGCTGTGTATGAAAAATGTGTAAGAATCTGCTGTATAAATATCATTTCCCGTTGTGAACGGGGCTGGTGCGCTTATAAGTGTGAGTGAAAGTCCCACCTTTCAAGCTCATTTTTGGAATGAGAGAGCTCAAGACCATCCAATATCGGTATCAAAGCCTAGTTACTAACAATCTCAGCCCAACAAGGAGAAACTAGGTTTGTCCCCAACCTAACGGATAGAAGCCAACCTAAGGCCCAATGTGTGAGGGAGAGATTGTTGATGTTTATAGGATGTGGTAGGGCTGATGGTCTCACCAACACAAAGCTCCAAAGTTGTGTTGCATCCGAGGCCTCAGAAAGCTATTCGGCACCGGACTCTCAGTCTCAGGTGCATTCGTCATCGTATTTTGGCAGGGAAATGTGATGACAATGATGCTGAGCAGGTCTTCGAGATAAGTTGTAGGATGCGCCGGTTGTCTTTTCATGGCTTGTCTTGCAGGTATGCGAAGAAAGCTCCTCCTGAACATGTCTCATAGACTTCACGTTGCACAAGCAGGGACCAGTAACAAGTTCCCAGCTGAGCTATAGATAACGGCCATAATGTCCTAGTTTGGAACAATTCAATCCAGCGTGCTAGCAGCATTTACGAGCCGCCATATCTCCGAATGGAAGCTCCCATGGGGTTTGGAACTCGTTAACGTCTTCTTTGGAGTAAGTACTTCATATCATCTATGCTAGCTCATAAACAAATTACCGTAGTAGTTACAGCCTCTGCTTCTGTGGTTCTCTCTGTATCTCTCTTCATCCTCCCAACAAACCATGAAAGTCTTCAATGCGTTTATGTAGGGGGTGATCAACAGCGGGGTGGGGAACTTCCTCTTCGCACAGTGTGCTAGATTGAAGGGTCCTCTGTTTGTTGCAGTGTTTACGCCATTGGCCTTGCTTTTCGCGGCGATCATGGAGGGATGTTTCTAGGCCAGAGCATGAGTCGAGTAAGGTGAGAACCCCAGTCCACAGTCCTGGTTTTTCTTAATGACAATCACAGCTACATGTGTTTGCTCATTTTTTGCAGCATTGCAGGGTCACTGATGATGATGATATCCATAAAGAGAGACAATCAGCAGTCACTTCTCCCCTCCTTTGCAACCAGTATCCCTAGCTGCCAACCAGTTGCCACTTCCTTACACTTTATTTTAACCATGGCAAACAAAGTAGAGTCCCAAAATGCAAGAAGCTCTATAAATTGTTTAAAATGTCCTTTGCATTATCGCAAATAAGTGACATACATTGTAGAGAGAGGATTTAAGGCAAGCACCATATTCACTTGTCAAGACCAATGAACACTATACAGAGTTTATGATCAGAGATAAGTAAAAAAGACCACAAGCCGACTGAAAAAGAAAATCTTCGAGAATGTGAAACAAAAAAAGGGTTCAAAGAGCACATAACTTTATTACCGTCGAGGATTTGTCCTGGTAGAAAATGCAGTTGATCCAGTCGAAGACTTGGCCTCAAATCGAAATGTCACACTTGCTTCAAGAGGCCCCACTAAAACTGCCTCATGCCCTCTCCTTTAAATAAGAAGACATGGTAAGAAGATATGGTACAACGTCTAAGCACTTGCTTGAAGAAGGCTTGGTGACCCGCTACCACTGCCCCATGCCTTCTCCTTCCATAACCGTTCTACCTGCTCAAAGCTCAGGCCCTTGGTCTCTGGCAAATACACCACCACAAAAACAAAGGCTAATACTGCTACACCAGCAAGCATCAGGAATGTTGCAGCAGTACCCACTGCTGCTGCTATTGAAAGAAACGTCTGAGCCACAATCAGATTTGACACCCAATTCACCGTAGCTGACATTCCTCCACAGATCCCTCTATATGCCTCTGGATAAATCTCCGAATTCACAGCCCATGGAACAGGACCCATGCCTGGAGAGAAGAAAGCAATGTAGAGAGCCAGTCCAACAACTGCAAACCCACCATACCCTGTTCTTTTACAACTGCCATGGAGAGTAAGAGCATTACAGAGGCCCAAAATTGAATCATCAGAGGTTTGCAAGAAAAAGGCTGTAGAGAGGATTAAAAGAGATATGATGACACCAAGTAGGCTAGTGAGAACCAGACGTCTTCTCCCACAACGATCAATCAGGTAAATTCCAACGACAGTTCCAGTAGCATTCAACCCAGCAAGAATTAGGGAGAGGAGCAATGCAAGCTTGTTGGAATGAAATCCAGCCATCTGCACAATCATGGGACTGTAGTACATGACCGTGTTGATTCCAGTGAACTGCTGAAATGCCTGCACAACATGTCAATTGATCATTCCAAGAATATCAGATGTAAAGAGTATACGGCATACTATAGTTCAACTTTGCCTTACAAACAACTACTCCCTCTGTCCCATATTAAGTCCTATTTGGTTTTCCAAAATGAACTAATGCCACATTAAGTGTCCTATGGGACGGAGGGAGTATTTATAATTACATATTTGTAGGCATCGCACTCGTCCACGTGAATGTGCCGAAAAGCACATTCTCTCTTTTTGTACCACACCACTATTAATGTATCCAAATGACTCTTAAGATGAATTGCACATAACACCCTCCTAATTTGTGCAGTTAAAAGACAGAGTTGGCCCTACCATTAAGATTTCTACCATTTAGTCAACTATGGAACAAACTATAAAAAAATCAAAAGTATTTGAACAACAGAGAAAGTTGTCATATTTCTCTCCAAAGATTTACCTGGAGTCCAGCTCCAGCCAAAAATGCAAGCCTGATCTCCTTTGATTTAAAAACATCCCAGTATCTGACCGTTCTTTTTGGGTGAACATCTTCTACTGAAGTTAAAGAGAGTTGCTCTATTTCCTCTTCTAATCGATCAGCATCATAAATATTTTCAAGCACTGCAATTGCTTCAGATTTCTTATTCTGAAGAAGAAAAGAGATATCATTCAATTTCAAAATTGTTCAAGTCCCTAATATATGAAATTACTAGGACACTTGTGCCCAACTTCAACAATAAATTGACAGCGGACCACAATTATACAATATGTGTATTTAATGCATAACCAAACTCTAACTACATGAGACAGCTTCAGAATATCACGAAATGATAATATTATCAAGCAGGGAATAGGGTTACACTAAAAGCTACTCCCTCCATCCTGAAATACCTGCCACCTCCGAGAAAAGTGGGTAGTGTATTTTAACACTACCCACTTTTTTAGGATGTGGCAGATATTTCAGGACGGAGGGGAGCATAATAAAGCACCGCCAGATTGGTTCAATGGTACACATAAATAGAATGGACAGTTCTTGTGGTGCCTGCTGCTTACATGAGCACATGATCTTAAGATAGAATTTCAGATGTCATTCATGGATGCCAAGTGAAATTCAGAGTAAAGGGTCGAAATTTTCAGAAAGGATTCAAACATATGCAGATGGGTTCCAAGTTCAACTAGAGTCATCTCAACCGGCTTTCAACCGCAGGGTATTCACTTATCTCATTCTTTTTTTCAATCAAACATGTCAATCATGGAACAGAGAACCGAACCTTCAAGAAAAGCCAACGGGGTGACTCAGGCAAGGATAGCATAAGGCAAAACTGTAAAATAGCAGGAACGGCAGATACTCCAAGCATCCAACGCCATGTCCCAGGGACCTGTTCAACCATGAACAATTTATTTGACATACATTAAATATAATATTTCCAAACTGAACAATAATGATGCATCACATGAAAGCTACTTGAATGACCTAAAATACCATTGTTTATCAGAAATTAAACCAATCTTACATCAATTTCACATTCTATTAAATAAACATGATCCACTCCAGCTTTCAAAAGCCTCCCTTATTAGCCCACAATTAATACTATAGGGTAAACTAACCCGTAAATAATAAAATTCAGTTTTCTTCGGAATGAGTATGTTGGAGTTACATTCATGCAAGGATAAGTAAAGTACCATTTTATTGTTCTGATGGTTTGAGTAAAGGATATGAGGCCAAATCGTATGAGAAAACAAATAGGAGATTATATGCATTTTTCAGTAAATTAATCAAAATACAAGTATGCAATCTAGCACTTTACATCAGCCTGATGGGAACTACAAGCGTGACCAAGCAGCAACTTGGTAACTCAGGCAAGAACAGCACAAGGAAGAACTCTAAAATGGCAGGCTAATGAGAAACTCCAAGCATCAAACATCATATCTCAGGGACCTGTGCAATCACCGAAACTTGTTGGTGATAAAAGAAATTATATATCAACCTTAAGAAAATTAAAACAAGTTTTCAACCTTTCAGGATAAATTTTAATAGCCAATAGCAATTCCAGACACAAGCTTGAAATTAAATGCTTACTATACAGTCCTCCAATTTTAGTTAATACAATTACTAAGAACAGTACTTTTGAGAATTCATGCACCGACACTGAATTTAAAATGGGATCAAACAAACACTCCCTCCATCCAAAAAAAACTGACTGCATTTGAAAAATGATGGATCCAGAATTAAATGACTGGAACCCTACAGGCCAATAAGTCCTCATGAACGGACATGCGCAGGGGTAACTGCAGGCTTGAAATGCTGTGGGCCCTACAGGCCAATAAGTTTAACTCATTTTCAAATCCTGCCAGGTTCTTTTGGACGGAGGGAGTACAAATGTGTTGTGACAATGTAGCTAATGGCAACGTAAAATAGTCTTGTTCGCAGATCTTGTAGAATTTTACTTCTTTAAATAGTTGAGTAATATGAAAGTTGTTTGAAGTTCATAATGGCAGTTGATTACTTACCCGAGTCAGGAATTTGAACCTAAAAATAGGTACACAACCTACATTTCTACTAGAGAAACTAAAAGAAGTTTAAAATTCATAGTCTACGCCATATGACTTCTATTTATAGTGAATACCCAATTTCCCTTTGTGCATATTGGGTTTTTCTTCCTTCAAATACCCCTCAATATCCAAAAGCAAAAAGTGCATTGATGGAAGGTAGAAATGATTTCTAGTTATTATCCCTTCATATGTCACTTTAGCAAATCTAAAGCATTTACATTTCACATAAACCAACAAGAGTAAGCAAAATAAGTCTGACCTCTGTGAAGGCAAGATTAACAAGGTAAGAGAGAAACTGTCCACCCGTAATCATGAGCACATTGGTGCTCACCAGCCCTCCCCTAATTTCTGATGGGGATGCTTCTGCAATATATACAGGAGCAGTAACAGATGCAACCCCCACTCCCAAGCCAACCAGTAGTCTTCCAATTATAAGCACATAAGGGTCTGGTGCAGCAGCCATGACAACTGATCCAGCGGCAAAAACCACATCAGCCAGCAGGGTGGTCCGTTTCCGTCCATATGCGTCGATCAGCCAACCCCCTACCACAGCTCCAATCATGGCCCCAACCAGAGCCATACTAACAATTGTTTCCTGCAAATTACAACCACCATTATTTCCATCACAAACAAGTTACTCCCTCCGTCCTATCTTAAAAGTCCCATTTGGAAAAAACGTGACTCCCTCCATCTGGAATTAATAGATACATTTAGTTTCCCCATATTCAAATGTAACTACTAATTCCGGAAGGAGTGAGTATTTAAGAAAACCAATCCACTAAACTTTTCACTCTAAACCATTTTTAAACCATTTAAGAAAACCAATCCACTAAACTATATATTACGAGATGGATAACATGAAATGGGATTATTAATACAAGATGCTTTTTTCAAATGGGACAACTAATATGGTACAAAGAGAGTATATTCTAGACATTATTTCATCACACTCCAACTACTTGGATTTGTACCTGTATAAACCTGCTATCGTTAACTTCCTGGAAGTCATCCCGGATATATAAAAGAGCTCCAGAAATGACCCCTAATTGTCAACATTTCAACCAAACAAATCAATGCAATTTAAAAACAGTTCGACTAAATTCAGAAATCTACCGGCCACAAATGCATATCAAGAAGAACTGAATAGAACATTTGAAGAACAATCATTTGAACAACAATGAAATTGGATTCTTGATAGTATTATAGTTTACAGAAAGGAAAAAAAAGGAGTTATGGTGTCCAAGCTATACCCGTGTCATACCCAAACAACAACCCGCCTATACCAGCAGTGACAGTCAACATAAGTACATAACGGTTGCTGAAGTAGGTCATCTTCCTGCCGGGGCCGGAGTCCAATAGACCCGAGCTCCCCGGCATCGAAAGGATCGTCATTTTTGCGAAACCTCAAATACCAAATTCTTAGAAGTTCAAAAAATGATCACTTCTATCAACACCAGGAACCCAATTCTATCAGAGACGCGCCCCCAAGAAGTCGTCTGAATCTCTGCCGAATCCCACCACCCTAAAACCCATCAAATTCGAACGTTGGCTAATCCTAAACTACATACAAGGGGAAGATCAAATTCACCAAATTGAATTTCCGCAAACTGCGGAGACCAGAGAACAAAGCAAGATCGCAGCTGAACTTGGCCACCAAAAGGATTGTGATGGAAAGACAGCCGTTTCGGGAAGAGGGACTGTTGGAGACTCCCTATTTATTTATTTCTTATGAGAAACGATGCGTACGCTCGATCCTCGCTCGCTGGATTTGAGTGGGGCCCACGTGATCATGGCCCTCGTTCCGCGAGCGTTGGATGCGATCGTACATGGGTTTATGAAAGCGAGCGGGAGGCGGATAAGGGATGGAGACGTGACGAGGACGGAAGCTGATCCGTTGTGGATTCGGCACACGACAGTAGCTGGACCCTTCTGTGTGAATTCCCGAAAATGCTCTCAGCTCATTGTGGGGCCCTGAGTCAACGGCCCCGACGTCGTCAAGCGAGTGACGGGGGTAAAACGGGTACAAAACCTTTTGTTCGCGGAGATTCTCCAGAAGCGGCTCGCCACGTCGACGACAGCATTCCAGGTGTCCGACATGCACGTGGAAAGCTTGGGAGCCACTCAGCTGACCCACTCATTTTCATGCTGTGTATGGAAAATGTGTAGGAATTTGCTGTACAAATATCATTTCCCTTTTGGATTTTGTAGGAGGATGAAGTGTTGACATCAGCGTATTGGACACGTGCAGAAGGTGCAGCCTTGTGGTCCGTGTGTCGTCCCTAGCGTGAAAAGTTACACATGGTGAACTTTGTCACGTGAAAAGTTACACATGGTACTTTGTCACGCCAGTCAAATCTATAAATGTCATCTTTGTATATAGAACGGACAACGTATGGTGGCTAGCAATGATTCAGTTGGTCGTTGGAAGTTCATTGTGGCATCCTGTCCAAGCTAGCCAGAACAGAAAAATGAGATTCGCAGAAAAAATCAAATTTTTTATACCAATGTCAGTGTCCTCCTGAGAAAAAACAGTAATCAAGGTAGAACAGAAAAAAAAAACGTTTTAATCGAAGCTGGCCGTGGCAGACCGAGCACATGAGAAAGAGAGAGAGAGAGACCTGCTGCTGGAAGAAGAGAAGGCTGCGGCGGACGGCGGTGGGGGAGAAAGAGGAGACGCAGGGAAGGGAGAGGTTGCCGGTGGAGGAGAGGAGACGCACAGAAGAGGGTCGGGTGGGGATCGCGATGGTTTTTCCTGAAATTCTGATGGGAGGGCCCATCGGAAGAATTTTTAGGGATCCATTACATAATGGGCTGATTTTCAGCCCAGAATTCTGATGAAAACCAAACAAACCCAAAAGCCCTGAAAAAGCTGCTGATTTTCAGCCCAGAATTCTGATGAAAATCAAACAAACTCAAAAGCCCTGAAAAAGCACAGCTTTTCCGGGCTTATTCAGGGGCCGTTTGGGGCGTGATTAAAAGCAAAACATCCAGATGGGATGTTTTGCTATACGGTAACATCTGGATATTTTATATATCCAGCTGAAACACCTCAGGATGTGTTTCAGCTGGATGTAAAAATCCACCTGGATGCTACAGTGGATATCCAGAATCCAGTCTGGATGTTTTGCAATAATCACGCCCCAAACGGCCCCTCAGTCTTGATCAGAATTAGGAAAACCAAACAGACCCTAGGTCCGGACCAATTCACTTATTAATTTTTTTTGTTAATTACTAAAGTAATACATTTCACTTATCTCGATAGAATTTATTCATGCTGATCCCTCATATCATTTTTTTCCTCAAATAGGCATTTATCATTCAATCCATTATTTCTAAAAGATGCGGATTCTTTCTATGATACGGGTGTCTTTGGAAGTTGAAAAACTCAATTTTTGGTGAAAAAACCGTGTTTTAGGTATGAAAGACGTGAAATGCGTTTAGAATGTAAAGGTAAAAATTATGTCAGTGATGAGAATTCGTCAATAATTTTCACCGTTCACCTTAAAAGATGTGGAAAACTTGAAATACACAATGGTGAACATCATTTGTGACGAGAATTTTTAACCGTTAAAAGTCATTTATTGCAATAAGCTCTCATTTCAAGGTCACAAATTTCAATTGTAAAAGATTTTCGTCACAAATCATTTTTAGCTTCCAAATGCGCCATTAGGCAGATATTACAATATTTAGCCCATCTCTTGAATAAATCGGTTCCATGTACTAGGTTAATTGGTCAGCTTTCTATCATAATAAGTTTACTAGATAATGTGCATAAAATACTGTAAAAGTCAACTATGTTAAGAATATAGTTACTCTGTCTGAAAAAGGTGGGTACAGTATGGAGAATTGAATTTTTAAGCCACAATGAACCCACAAGGGGGACACGTCTTCTAATTGTATCTGTTCTTTATTTGTCTTTTATAAAGTGTTTAAATGAAGGAACACTAACAATGAGAAAAATACTTTTTCTACAAAATGATCAAAGCAAGGTATATTGTTCATTGTTCCTTCCTTGAACTAAAGATTAAATCCAATCCATCCTTTGCTTGACATCGCATTTAGAGGCTCGAAGTTCACTTTCCAAGGCTCTGTGTTGGAGAATTGGAACTTGTCAAAAAGTGAAGGTTAGGGTAGTCACATGGTTGCCTCCACCTTGCACAGATAAGACTTTATCTTTGAAAAAGAATCTTGGATGAGAATGCTAGGGTCGGAAAGTTGATTGATGAGGGCATGGAAGCTTGGAACTCAAAGTTTATAGATCGTCCATGCCCTTAATAACTACGACGATTGCTTTCAGTCCCAATTGCCTAAATGATGATCTCACATGCACAAGGAGTAACAATGGAGTCAATGCAGTTAAAGATGATACTTAACTAAGCATTTCTGAGCAAATGGATGTTCCAATAAACAAGGTTTTAATTGTAAAAAAAAAATTACAATAAGCTTTGTGATTGGCGTATTTGTATGAACATTCTTCCAACTAAAATTTATCTTAAAAGGGATACCTTGCAAGATGTTTCTTGAGATGTTTGTGGAGAGAAGGATAAAGGAATTAGTCATCAAACTCATCAGAGGCATCTGGAGCAGAAATGGTTGACACTCACAATGTAGGTAGCTGATCCTTTATGATGTTATGCATTTCATTTTCATACATCATTCGTATGTGGATGTGGGACTAGTGTTTAGCTTGCTATAATGAGATAAGAATGGGAAGTATAAAGAGAGGTTTCAACGCTATTGCTTTAATATGTTGAGTACTACATACCAAACTCCAGATCCTATAATGCCAAAGAGAAACCACAAACAATGCAAATAGACTCACGACGGCGTTCTCCACCTAAGAAAGTACTATTTTCACTCACCTTAACGAAAGCACTATCCCTCGGAGGAGGAAAAGACTCTGTCGGCTGGCCGGGCAATAGCAAGGAGTGTGTAACTTGCACACCTTGAGACCTCCTTGAGATGCATAATTCCATTACGAGCCCAATGTACATTTGAAATAGGGTGTCCATCATAATTTGAGCAATTTCTGATAGGTATGTTCCTTCTTTCTAGCATACTACTATAACAACTAGTAGTCGTTATAATGGATGTTTTCTATGGATGCACTGATAGCATAATTGTGCCTATGGTGTAATGTACCATAATTGTGCATTTTGGTACTAGCCAAAGTGCATATGATGTCATGGACACTTAAAGTCTCGATTGTGTAGATCTATTTAGATTGATACTTAATACATTAGTCTCCTAAAAAGAGAATCGATCGCACAAGTCATTGAGGTGGGTTCTTAGATACGAATCCATTAGGATCATTGATTACTTATAGTTTTTGTGAAGATTATTGATTACTTGGAGGAGTATTTTTTAGAATGCACTTAAAAGTGGCAGTATAAACATTTTTTCATAGCTTCTTAAAAATCAAGTCTAATTCTACTAAAATAAAAATAGAAACAGCAGACAGCTTGTTTCCTAAAAAACTCCACCTACCGCCCGAGGGCCCACCCATATTTTGAGCTATAAAACCAAATATTCCCCTCAGACAAAATCCGACTTCCATTCCTGCAAACAAAAAAGAGAGAGTAAAATTTGGCTCCTTTTTTCAGTTTCTTCGTCGCCCACGAAATCGCTCTCTTAAGCACCTCCCCTGTTTCCCGATTCTTCCATCCGCCGGGCCGGCAATCGCGCGCGCCACCAATCGGAGGCCTGGGTATCGGCGGGGGCCGGTTTGGACTGGTTCGTTGCTTTGGCGAGGGTTTGATTGATTTGGTGTGGGGGGATGGACTCGGATGATGACATGCATGATGCTAACGATGTGGAGTCGCTTGATGATGAGTATTACAGCGGTGGCTCGGCGGCGGAGAGCGACGGCGAGTATTTGGATGATAATTACGGCTTGGCCGCTGACGATGATGATGGTGACGAGGATAGTGAGACCAGTCTTCGTCGCCGCCCGCAGGTGGTTTTGATTTTGTCTGTTTTGACTTTTTTCGGTGGTTTTTGTTATAAAAGTCGCAGCTTTTAGCGGATTGGTTCTGCCAACTGCCGTTGTTTGATTATGGGGTTTAAGTTGTTGTCTTCTGTGTTTATGATCAAATTATTGATTGGTGATACTGTTTTTGAAGCGTTTGGGAATTGTGATTAGGTTCAATGGCTTTTATTTGCGCATTTTAAGTTTGAATGTTAATTCTTGGGTCATCTGTTTGTTTTTTTGAGGGATTACAATACTGTAAGTTTAGAAGATTGTCAATCGGAATTAAATGCAATGTAAGTAAATATCTGTCTCTCACTTTTTAGTATCATTGATGCATTTCTTTCTTGCTTCAGGAATGGTATTCAGTTTTAAGCGACGAAGATATTTACGCACGCCAGCAAGAAGATATATCAAGAATATCTACTGTTCTTTCATTGTCAAGGGTCTCAGCTAGTATTTTGCTGCGTCACTATAATTGGTAAAACACTCATCACTGCTGTTAGAGATCATCATTTTCATGAGGATCACTATCTGTAATTTGTCCCAGCATTCAACTTCATGCTGACTAAACAATGGACAGAGTCCATACGAGAAAACATTATGGCAAAGTTTACACTTCAGTGTTTGATGAGGAAATATGAAAATCATGATTTTCAACCTTGTCAACATCATCATTCATATATGGGTCGGCAGCATGGATTTATATACCACGTTTGACTCTTATCGGAATCAAAATGGTACAAAATCCATACAAAGAAACATAGTGGCAAGTTTTTATGCCGGATGCCCTTCCTGATGCAACCCTCTGAAGAGGGGACGATGATAAGAAGATTCAACGTCATCATACACCTTTCCAAATGTGGATTGGCTTCATGACATGATGGTTGCACATGAAATATTAATATAGCCATCTTCCATCACAAAGCTGGTAACAACGAAAACCAGTCTGCTTTTACATGGAGCATGGCACAACCTTGTCAACATCACCGACATTTATATCTCCTAGTTATCCTGCGACTGTATTCATGAAATGATAGTTTGATAGGCTCATTGTCGATATGACGTGATGTTTTTAATAGTAATGATCATGATAATTTCATGTGTATGGAATTTTTTTTTTCTCTTGTACCCTGCTGTGAAGTGTTGCCCCTTTTTCCCTTCATGGGGTGTCGATACAACTTTTTATAGTATGCAAATTGTCTGTTGTGTTTTGCTTGATAGAACTGTTCCTGGAATTACGGGTTTTAGTTGGAAATTTGATTGGAATGGGTACATGCCCATGTTCTTTTCGTTTTATACCCTCTTTGAGATGAAGCATGTATGGGCATATCACTATATACTTTCATATTTTTTCTCTGCAGGGATGAACGCAAGGTGCATGAGGCCTGGTTTGTGGATGAAGAGAGAGTTCGCTTGAAAGTTGGTTTGTTCGAGCAACCAGTTGTTGTTATAAAGCCAAATGCCAAGGTAGTGGGATTTTCTTTTTTGGAAGATTGAGAAATAACGCGATTTTGATAATTAAATAATCTTGCATTTTTGCTGCTGATACTTTGTATGGATCTGTCATACTTTTACATTGATATGTAATTATATTAATAATTTGTTTGTAACTGCAGCTCACTTGTGGGATATGTTTTGAAACCTACCCTCATGCTCAGATGAAGGCTGCTTCTTGTGGTCATCCATTCTGTCAAACTTGCTGGAGAGGTTTTCACTCGTGCAACTTCTGAACTTTTACTTGGAAAATTTGTTTGAATTCTACATTGAGTTTACATGGAGATTAATATGTCAGAAATGTTTTACTGTTTGTGCTAGCAATGTTGAGCGAAGTCTTAGAATGAAACGGATTTAGAATTAGCAGAACTAAGTCAAAGGATACAATATTTAACTTAAGTGAAGGTAGAATTGTATGTGGATCTAGAGTTACAATGGATGGGCAAGAAATGCTAAAGTGTGAGCAATTATGCCATTTAGGCTTTATTACCTACACGGGAGAAGATATAGATATTGAGGTGGTACATAGGACGAATGCAGAGTGTGCGAAGTGGAGAGCTTCTTCATGAGTGTTGTGTGATAGGCATGTCCCATTTAGTCTTACAAGAATATTATATTGGATAACCACAACCCATGTAATACTATTTGCTGTAGAGTGTAGAGTGTTGGGCCTCGAATCAAAGTCGTTTGCGAAAATTGCATGTCCCAGAAATGAAGATTTTGAGGTGGATGTGTGGGGATAATCAGGAGAGATTTGATCAGAAACGAGTATATTGGAGAGAACTGAGCACCTTCTGGGGAGAAGTTTAGAGAGTATAGGTTGCATTGACCTCAGAGAACATGGATTAAGTTGAAGAAAGGATGACTATTTTATTTCCTTTAAGAGAGTTGGCACGAAACAGGCTTAGAGTGGGGATGCATGATCTTTGTCGCGGACATTATTATGAAGGTTGAGTTGCAAGTATCTAACAAAAAAAAATAGTTGTTATTAGCATGTCATGAATACGACTGATTGTTGTTTTAAACTGATACTCCCTCCGTCCTGTTTTAGATGCTCCATCTGGAAAAGAGGACAGCTTCGTTTTAGATGCTCCATTTGGTCAATTTAAGTGGATTTTGAACCTCTTCGTCCCCCCATTAGTTGGAGTTTCCTCCGTCCAATAAAAATCAACATTTTTTTCAGATGGAGATTTTAAACATGATGGAAGAGTACTAATTTTGGGGCATTACAGGTTTTAGAAGATTATAGGTTATACTTACAGTGAAAGGGGGCACCTTGTCGCGCGGGGGTGTGAAAGGTGGCGTGGGGGGGAAGAAGAGTGCACCCAAATCAATGGCCTACACTTTGGTGTTTTGTATCTTATTACTAATATTTTGATTTTCATCTTATTATTTTTGTTGCATTCGTCATTTTCTTTAAGAGGGGAAAACAGGAATGAAAATGAACTCTATTTTTTTAGTTTAGTATTTACTTTCTTTTAGGTTTCTTCGTGAGTTTTTTTATTGACTGAATGCAGGTTATATTAGCACATCAATAAATGATGGCCCAGGATGCTTGACGCTGCGATGCCCTGATCCTTCTTGTGTTGCTACAGTAGGTGATGGCATGATTAATCTTGTGGCATCTGAGGATGACAAAGCAAAGTATTCTCGCTACCTTCTTAGATCTTATGTTGAGGACAGTAGAAGGGTATGTGCGTTTTGCAAGAGTTCTATCTTTTGAGCAATTTTTAATGGATCTCTTTGCCTTTGCTACAAGTATGCATTATGATCGTAAGAAACATGAAGTTATAGGCAGGGCATACATGCTCATGTTTTCTAGTGTGGGATTAAAAACATCACTAACAGTACTTTATCCCAATTGTCCTGCAATTATGTTTGACACTACAAAATTGTGGCATATTTTGATTTTCATTCATGTATGTAAGGGTTATTTTATTGTGGATTTTGCAATTTACAATGCGTTATGAAATTGTCTTGATTTTTGTTCGTTTCATTTGATAGACAAAATGGTGTCCTGCTCCTGGTTGTGAGTATGCTGTGGATTATGTTATAGGCAGTGGCAACTATGACATCACCTGCAGATGCTCATATTATTTCTGCTGGAATGTAAGTTCTTTTATTAACAGTTTTTCAACATTCATGATTATACTCTATATAGTTGATGAACCAAAGTGTATCATATGTGCTAAATTGTTATGAATATATAAACCTGTAGTGTTCAGAAGAAGCACATCGCCCAGTGGACTGTAGCACCGTGGCCATGTGGATATTGAAGAACAGTGCTGAGTCCGAGAATATGAACTGGTATGGCTTAGTGTTATGAGACTTAAAGCTGACGATACTCTTCTTGTATTATCTTGGCATTCGTCTAGAGTTCTTGTGAAAGTTCGCTATTTTATTGGTCCTAGTATCTTGGACCTGTTGTGGAAAATGAATGTTTTGGCAATGCTATCCCACGTGTCTTAAATGTTGACCCTATTGAAGCTATTCTGGGATGTAAAACTGGTTGCATCAGACATATGTGTATAACTTTTTAAATATAAGGTGTGTAGTCTGCCACCCCATGTTTTAACTACACACCCATTACTACAATTTCCGAACTAATTAAGATCTTTAATCAAATTTATGTTCAATAATTACGGACTGTGATCTTCAATGTTCTCTTATTGATAAGGAAGAGAATAAATGATAAATTCAAGCTCCTACAATTTCTCATTGATTTTCTTTCCATTTAAATCCAAGTGAGAAATTGCAGGAGTCTGGCATTGTGTGAAGGTGTAGGAGCATGACGTTGAGATTATAAGATGCTGTCCTATTTAGACTTAATACTGCTTCCTATCACATAAAAAAAAACCTACTTCCTATAATAAAATTTCTACATGGAGATATATATCGAACATTTATATCTTCCATTTCTTTCCTAATGGACGGGAGGCAAGGAGAACAGGAAGAAACAAAGTAGCATAGAGGTAGAATTTCATCTGGGTCTGGACATGGATCACATCTTGAAAGCTGCCAGATCGTCTGGATCCCTTTAACTTCTCCAACTAGTCCCTTGGGTATCTTCAGCCTCCCTCTGGCCTCAGATAAATTCATCTTGGATGCCCAGTATCATTATTTTTTAGATTGTGTTTTTGAGCAATGGCTATTCTGTTAGGGTTGAATTAGATTATTGGTTTTGCATCCACTAAATGCCTCTAGAAGATTTTCTCATTGTTGGATCATTTTTCGTAATGGATTATACATACAAAGAAGTGCGGTCAGTGAGAACAGTGTTAGTTTGCCATTCACCATTGCTAGAGCTCACATGTGGAGAGCCATGTTATACTTAGCATTCATTGGAAATTCCAGTATTAGTGGAAGGAGACAGTGGAAGGAGATTGTGTATTGAGGATGACCCATGTCAATAACAATGCAATTGTCCATGTGTGTACATTTTGTGTGTTTTTCTGGATATCTATCTCTAAAGATACAAATATATTAAAAAATTACGGCTCAATCATTACTTAATCATTTCAAGTGAGTTTTCAAAAATGCCCTTTGTTAGTTTTCTACTTAATCATTACTCCTAATAAATACGTAATCAATAATCCAATTCAATCTCTCAAGAGATTGCAATATTATTGATGTAAAAAAAGATCTTCGTTTTAGAAGAGTAGTAATAATGTCAATTAATTGTATTACTCTTAATTAAAAACCCAAGTAGATACATAACAATAAGTGGTAAAATATTAGAAGATACATCTTATGGGAGATTAAGTGTCCAACTCAACTTTTTATAAAAATTTCGTACTTGGAAATATAATAATGGCAGTACTCCCTCCATTCCATATTAATTGTACTGATTGTTGCCCCCAGTCCCTGGCCTTGATTTGATGGCTAGAGGGTCTTCAGTTCACTAGTTTGTCCTGCAGCGCAGGCTAGTTTTCTCCTTATAAATGCTTATATATATAGCTTTCTCTCAATTTTTTTTTGCCATATCTGCTGATATAATTTAAGTGATAAATTGTCAGGATTTTGGCCAACTCCAAGCCTTGTCCAAAGTGCAAGCGTCCAATTGAGAAGAACCAGGGTTGCATGCATATGACATGCACTCCGCCATGTAAATTTGAGTTCTGCTGGTAAATTTTTATCACATGGCTTTCTTTTCAATCAGTATTACAGAGATTCTTAATCTGTATGTACCATTTTCAGGTTATGCCTTGGTGCATGGTCAGAGCATGGGGAAAGGACCGGTGGTTTTTATGCTTGCAATCGGTATGAGACAGCAAAGCAGGAAGGAGTAGTAAGTGTGCATATTGTTACCAAATGTGTTATTATCAGGTAGATCAACATATTAATTGGCATGTATTATATGTGCTTCGTTGTATTGTAACTTTACAGTATGATGAAGCTGAGAGAAGAAGAGAAATGGCCAAAAATTCTTTAGAGAGATACACTCACTACTACGAACGATGGGCCACAAATCAGTCGGTATGTCCTTTAAAATGATTTTTATAACTTATTGCTGTGTTCAGCATCTGTCAGTTGATCTTATGTGCACATGCTATCTCAAAATTCTTTTAACTACTTGTCTTCTGAACCCAGGTGTGTGCGGAAAAATAACTGTTATGATTTTAGAGATAAATTCCTGTTAATGTTAACAGGAAATTCAATCGGATCACATTTATTTGCATGTATTTAAAAAATGGGCTTGCATGTGGGCTTGCGTCGCTCAAAATGAAACATGTGGGGCCTGCAAATAAGAAAAAAGTAATAGTACAACCTATGATGAATGCAGAATGCACTGAGCTAAGTTTGGCTGGCTCAATTACTGGGTATTGACTTGGCTTGCCTAGTTTATTTTTACAATTGGTGAATTTTGTAATTCTCACTAAAGTCGAACACAACTGATGTATAAATTCCTATAAGAGGTAACTTTAATATTGATTATAAAACTATTTTAAAAATATCTACATCTTTATCTTTTATTATATATCTATATCTATATATCACTTAATATGGTAAGAGAGAGAGAGAGAGAGAGAGAGAGAGAGAGAGTCTTGTATGTCTGCTTGTTGGAGTGAGTCCAATTGGGGCCCTCAGCTTTTTCTGCACCTTTAACTGCATCACTAGAGGGGTTTGTGTGGCATGCGTGAAAAATGTTTTTTCTGGTTGTAAATTTCTCTTTTCCTGTACGATTATCTTCTGTTGGTGTGTGACCTCTGTTTTTGATATTCTATATCGGCAAAGAAAGTAACATTATTTTTCTGTCAGAAAGAAACTTGTCTCAAGCACACTTCTGTTTCATGGTAAGGGGCGGTAGACATGTTTCCTTGTGCCATAGGTCCAATTCCCTGTGATGGCAGGATTTGGACTTATCCTTGAGAGTCTCCATGTGTGCCCCCTTACCACTTGCTACCATTTTCAAGGAAAAACGAGAACTGAAGTTTGAATGTCTAATTGACGGGATTTTATGTTGAATCTTCCATCTCATTGTTTGTCTAATTTCAATATTTATTTTGATAGGATTTTTAGTTGATTCTTCCATCTTCTTGTTTGTCTAATTCCACTATTTATTTGATGTGCAGTCAAGGCAGAAAGCTTTTCAAGATCTACAGCAGATGCAAACTGTCCAGGTGAGCCTGTTTGGGTCGAAGATTTTTCTTTTGACATAATGTTTACCTCTGTTGTTGGAGGAAGGGAATCACCCTTTACTCAATGGTTGGAAAATGTATTGATTTAATTTCAAACATAATTTTGGGTGGGTTTAATTGCAAAGATATTGCACTGTCATTTGATTTTATATTGTGTGTGTTTAGCTTTATAGTCTTTTGAGGCAACACATATATTTGCTACCTGAAATTTGCGTCATTCAATTCCTTTGCAGCTATCGAAGCTGAGTGATAGATACAGTCAACCAGAATCACAGCTTAAATTTATAATAGAAGCTTGGTTACAGGTTATTCTTCTAAGTCGTTTTATTTCTTACCAAAGTATTACTGAAAATTATTCTGGGTAATCTGAACTTGGCTGTCTGAAATTTACAGATAGTTGAATGTAGGCGTGTGTTGAAGTGGACTTATGCCTATGGCTATTATCTCCCAGAGAAGGAACATGCTAAGAGGCACTTCTTTGAGTACTTGCAGGGTGAGTTTTAGACTCCTTCCCACTAATTCTCAAGTTTATGTGATTTACTAATCATCATAATCATAATCAAGTAGCGCCTTTTCCCAATTATTTGGGGTCGGCAACACGGATCTTACTCCATTCAGGCCTGTTTTGGGCTACCTCTTTTGTAAGAGATAGTAAAGTCAAATCCTTAGGGGCATCTCCCTCTTTTAGCATCATTTTCATGTATCCCTTATCTTCGCAGAGGGGCATCTAAAGGTCTTCTTTGCATATGCCCATACCAACGCAACCTACATTCCCTCAGCTTCTACCCTAAAGGAGCTACTCCTAGACTCTCACGAATATATTTATTTCTAATTCTATCTCTCCTAGTTATCCCACTCATCCACCTTAACATTCTTATTTCAACTACATTCAACTTATCTATATGAGTCTTCTTTTTGGTGCCCAGCACTCTGCTCTATAGAGTATTACAGGCCTAATGGCTGTCTTTAGGAACACGCCTATCACACAACACTCCCGAGGCTGCCCTCCACTTTACCCACCCCGCATTTATCCTATGCACTACATCACTTTCAATACCCCCTTTTTATGGATAAAGTATCATAAGTGGAATTGATCACACCTTGACACTTCTTGCTCATCTATTTCAACTAAGGCTCTATCTATAATTCTACCTTCCTTAAAATTAAATTCTATGCAGTCTGTCTTAGTCCTACTTATTTTAAAACCTTTTGATTCTAGAGCATCCCTCCACAATTCCAGTTTCTCATTCAAACCTACTTTACTCTCATCAATTAAAACTACACCATTTATAAAAAGTATACACTAAGGTACATTATCTTGCAAATGACTAATAAACTCATCCATAACTAAAGCGAAAAGATAAGGACTTAAGGTTGACTCTTCGTGAAGACCTACCGTAATCGGAAACTCCTTAGTTTCCCTCAATAGTCCGCACACTCATCACAACCCCCTCATACATATCTTTTATGATATCTATGTAACCTCTACCCTTCTTCTTCAAAACACTCCAAATAAGCTCTCTCTGCACTCTATCGTAGACTTTTTCTAAATCTACGTAGGTCATATAGAGGTTTTGAGAAGTTAAAACGGACCAAGGTGAGCATTAATTCAGATGGTTTTGGATTGTCGGGATTGACAGAGGCTTTTGATGATGGTGGATTACCATATTTTGGAGCATTCCATGGATCCCTCCTATTTGCTATGTTGGCCTCTTGGTCCTGGACACCTGGCATCAAGAGTTTAATATTTGAAAGGGTTCTGTTAGTTCTTTGTACAGAATTGCATTGTGGAGCTTAATCTCTTTTATTTCCTTATCAGGTGAGGCAGAGTCAGGATTGGAGAGGCTTCATCAATGCGCAGAGAAGGAGCTAAACCCTTTTCTTGATGAGGAGCATGAACAGCCCCTGCCGACAAATATGGCTTTTGATGAATTCCGCACTAAGCTAGCTGGACTCACGAGGTAGGATTGTTAAGCAGGCAATTACCATCGGTTACATCATTATGCGAAATATCTAATTGCTTGCTGTATGACGGTACAGTGTGACAAAAAATTACTTTGAAAACCTTGTGCGCGCATTGGAGAATGGTCTATCAGACGTGGACACCCATGGTGCCTCCAGTAGAACCGGAGGCTCCAAAAGCCTGGGTGGTGGAAGCAAGGGCGCCCGAGGTGGGAGAGGCAGATCTGGGAGCTCCAAGAATAATGGTGGTAGTTCAGAGCGGAGTGGTGTGGATAATCCTTGGTCTTGCGAACACTGCACCTATGCCAACGTAAGAAATACCGCCACATGTGGGATGTGCCACCATGAGAGGAATACATAGCCTCTTCTCCATCCGGGCTCCTCTAGGGGTACGTGGCTCTTCACTGGCAGGGTTGCACTGTAGTAACCTCTCAGATGGTGAGGAAATCATGTTGTTGTCCTGTTTTTCTCTTGGCTGTGTTTGTGGGCAGAAAGTTGTCAGCAACTGCAGAGCTTGAGTACTGCTTGAAGGGTAATGTGGGAAAAAGTCGTCCTTGTTACTGTAGGCCGTTGTGTTAATAGGTGTATACAACTCATTAATGATTATCATGTATATATTTTCTGTCCACAAATTGCACTAATTCATGTCATCTTGACGGAAAATGCGAAAATGGGTAATGCATGCCTCTCTGATCTGCTGCATAGCTTCTTGGCGCAGCTGATGTCACTTCTTTTTACAGGGTAATTCAGCGGATGTTTCTCTAAAGGGTTCATTTAGTATATTAGTTCCATGCGCTGTAAACTTGGTAGGCAAAAGTTCGTAAGGGTTTATCGCATTTTTTCACTTGTTGGTTAATTACAGTCTGCTTTGGAATGCTAAGTTTTCTGTGAGGTTTAGGAACCAAAGGATCAACCATTAAGATCTAGGTAGAAAGAGAAGAATATCATGGCAGGTGCAAGTAATTGAACTGTATTTAGCATTATGGCAAGAGGGGACAAGAGCTAGAAGGACAAATATTTCTGCTTGTAAGCAAGATTTTTTTCACTTCCATTAGTGTAGTCTGCTGTCTTCATTGAGTTTTCACTCCATTAGTCTGTAACCTTGTAAGTTATTCGATTACCATAGAAGCAGATTGAAATCCGTTCATAACTTCACAAACAAGTAATTTTCTTTGTATTGGTGGGGCCAAGATCTTGGGGTGCACAAGTGAGTCCCATTAGTATGTGACCCCCTCTCATGTTTATTGATTTGCGTGAGTTTTTTTCCATATAACGTGGCCAATACCTAGTTTCAAAACATGATTTTTTCATTTTGCCTTCTTGAAACCCTAAATTCGTTATTTTCCATATTATCTGGCCATTCAGCCTGAACATGATAGAATTGCTATCGAGTATTCGATTACACGATAATTGTGTTATCATATAATGGATTACACGATAGCAGTAATAGACAATATGTAAATTAAACAAAGAATTAAGCGATATTAAATACAAGATAACACTGTTATTATTGCCATCTTATATTAAAAAATACGATAGAATTGCTATCGTGGATTTAATTATACGATAACTGTGCTATCGTGTGTTCGAAGACATGATAGAACTACTATTATGTATATCGTGTAATTGAATACATCATGCTTTGAATACACGATGCTGGTATCTTGTATTTGAGGACGCGATAGTTTCAATTACAAGTAAAAGCCTCTGAGTTATGTCATCGAGGAAGAGGTGAAAACAAATCGGAAGTGAGGGAGATATGGCGAATTAAATACACAATAGCAGTTCGATCATAATTGAAAAACGTGTATATGAACAGAATAGAAGAAATATAAATGTACATTTTGCAATTTGTATTTTTTATATTTATAATTATAAGTAGACAATTATTCGTGTCCTCGAATACACGATCATTCAAATACATACTCGATACAATTGTATCCCGTGTGTTCAATAATATAACTAATGAAAAACGTGTTAGAATAAATTTATAAATGTATTATGTATACGAAAAATGTGTATATGAACATATTAGAATAAATTTACATGTGCATTTTGTAATTTGTATTGTATATTTTTAATTACAAGTAACAGATTGTGAGTCGCGATTTTTTTTTTGTTTTTGTATAGTTGATCAAATGAGCACAACTAAAACAACGCGATGCTAGAAGGGAGAACGAAGAAAAGGAAAGAGTTTTGTTTTAAAAAATACAACATCAAAATGCAAATTCAATCTGAAATGCAGTTTGTAAAATGCACGTATTTGTGCGATTTGTGTTTTAAATTGCAGGAGTTTGAGCTGTGTTTTAAAACGATGGTATTGAAATGCATCAAATGAATACGAAAGAATAAGTACAATAGTATAACTAAGGGGAAGTGCGAAGGAATACAGAAAAAGATGGAAATACAGAAATAAAGCATAAAAGTACCAAACAATAGTAAATATTCACTTTTTTTTACGATGTGTCAGCTATTTTTATGACGCAGTGAGTATAATAAATAAAAAGACTCATTTATATGGGACCAATCTCATATAAGAGGGTATAAGACTAGTCTTTTATCTCGTTGAATTCTGATCTGACGGTGGTAGATACATGACACATGCTTGGATTCCGATCTAACGGTGGCAGACACATGACACATGCTTATCCGATGTGCTATCAGATACCAATCTTACAACTCGAACAAATCTCATTTGAACTTTTTCCTAAAAAAGTAAATAAAATATGAAGCTAAAATAAATAATCACCTGGTAATGTTGACTTCGCTTTTTTATCAAATGCGGACAGGCTTTTTGGACAAAGGGGGTATAATCACCGGGTGGTACTTGGTAGGACCTACGACTCTTGTTTGAACTTTCAAGTTCCAAACTCTGCTACAGTCCCGACTCTGGTCTCTCCCTCTTTCGGAAGTTCGCCGGAGTGGGAACTGCAACCTTTTCCGGCCAAAAATGCTAGCAATCTGCTTCCCACCCCCGCCCAACCCACGCCCTTACCAGACACTCCCAGCTCGAACCTCTCTCCCGGCCTCCGATGCCGGTTTCCGGTTTTCCCGCCGTTCCTTCGCAGGGGTTTCCAGCGTTTCGCCGCGGACGACCACAGGCAAGAAGGCTACTAGGAGCTGTTCTCGTATCTTGTCTTCTTCCAATGCGGATTTCAAGTCGTTGGAAGCCTTGACCTTCGATGTCGTCGTCGTCGGGGCAGGAATCATTGGGTTGACCATCGCCCGGCAGCTGCTGCTCGGATCGGGTCTCTCCGTCGCCGTCGTCGACGCCCGGGTTCCGTGCTCCGGTGCTACAGGCGCTGGTAAGCTGATTCGATCTTTTCTTTCATCTTTTGTTCAGCGATCTGTATATTTGGTATTCCCTGGTGGGAATCCTCAGGGAGCCGTGTGCCTAGACGAGACACGCATCCGAGCGACGCGCCGGAAGGGGTGCATACGCCGATTCCCACGATACGAGTAGCGGGGACGAAGAATCCGCACAAATAAAATTACTTTTAACGTGGGTACAAACTAGGAAGATATATTTGTGGATTGGCCTAGCTAACTCCACCAAAACCAGATTTTTGACTATCAAATTGAAGAGTACAAGTACATGATTACTCACTAAGGGTGTGTTTGGTTAGTGGGAAAAGGAAAGAAAAGAAACGAAAAATTAAAATATTTTTTTTTTCGGCTGTTTGGTTAGAGAGAAAATATATGACGGCGGATTTTAATTTTTCTCTCGTGGGTCTCCCTCGAGAAAACCTCTTCATAGCTTTTTCTTTCAAAGCGAGAAAAAGCGAAGAGCTGCCCCAGCCATGCGCCACCTCCGGGGTTCATAGACTGCTCGATGATGGCAATTCGGACGTTGGAATTCTTGCTGAGCTCGTAGCTGCAGGAGAGGTCGGCGGAACCAGCACTGACCACAACCACGTCGGTGTCGGCATAGGTGATCATGTCCATCATGTAGAGATGGGTCATCTCGCGGGAGACGATGGACTCTTTGATGGGGTCGAACTTGAAAGACTGGAGGTCATAGTCGGGGGCAGCGGCGGACTGGAGACAGAGAGATTGGCAAAGTGCGGGGAGGAGCGGAGGGGCTGCATGCGAAGACAGAGAGGTTTGCAATGGAGGGAAGAACTGGAGAAGGCAGTCTTGGACTTGGAGGCAAGAGGGGAGGTGAGGATGGCGGAGATGCTGGCCATAGTCGCTGAGATTCAAGCGCCTGCTGTAGCCTGAAAGCAGACCTTGTTGAGTGGCTGGATAGTGAGGAGAGTGGGAAAGATATTTATCTTATTCTCATGTAGAAAAGCAACTCTACCAATCAGATCAAATACCCTTATTCCAATTGCAAAAAGATAAAAGACTTTGCTGAATGGTCTGCCACTCAGGTCGAGGTAAACAGAACCCGACTGAAACAGAGCAAGCAACCCATCCAAGAAGAAGAATATTTGAGACAGAACAAGATCATGAAGAAAAGCAACAGATTTACAACCAAAATCCACATTTCTGACATCAAATGAGAGGCGAAGATAAGCGCAAACAGCTTGAATCATGAAAAAGATTGAATTTTTGCACATGGGTAGTGGCCTAGCCTTGGAGAAATGGGCAACTCCAGCAGAAGATGAAGGATCGGAGCTGATTTGCCGACGAATTAGGGGTCACATGAAAATTAGTGGTCACCTGGAACCAGTATATTATCAGTTGGCAGGAGCACTGTAGCGACAACGTGCTGGAAGAAGAAAGCACTGAGAGATTGTGGCATTTTGCAACTTGTGACGAAAGCACTGAAATACTTAGTTTTCTTTTCTCTTTATCCAAACACACCACAGAAAAAAAAAAAGAAAAGACAATTTCTTTTCTTTTCTTATCTTTTATTTTCTTGAGATTATGATTTTTCTTTTTCTTTCTTTTTCCCACTAACCAAACAGACCCTAAACAAAGCCCCGAAGCCGCTTGTCCAATTTCTCTCCCAAGACATATAAGATCTCTCAAGCTCTCTCCGTAGCTACAAAGTGAAACCCAACCCTAGACAACTCTAGTACAAGTAGTAAACACCGACTAACGTCTCTCTAGCAAGAGAAGTGCCAAAGTACACAAGAACAAGTGGCTATAGCCAAATAAGAGTCCTTTCTCTAGAACTCACACCATTCTAGCAATCCTAATGGCATACACAAACCACAAGATACAAGGCCTTTTATAGACGTCCCCAACCTTAGAAAAGACCACCATTGGATGTGCAAAAGACCCCTCGTCTAGTAGGAGAAAGAGTCCCAAACAAATTTTCCTTAGAATAGAAGTTTCTTGCATGCATACAGTTTTCGAAAATGTGACCGGTCTACTGCAAATAATACCAGTTTACCAGAAGCACCCGCCGTCCCTACCGATCTACCGCTAGCTTGAACCGGTCTACCGTTGAACCTTCTGTCAACTCCAGTAGCCCTTCCGGTCTTCTTCCATTCTCTGCGTCTTTTACTTCCTCTACATATTCTTCATCTACAAGGGGTTTAAGGCACAACCCTAACAATCTCCACCTTCACTTGAACTCTTCAAATCCCACACGAGCCTTCGTTGTTATGCCTCCACCTCAAGCCAAATCGCACCATGCAAACGAACAAGTAACCATAGTCAAGAACCAAATCACATATGCCCAAAGGCACCAAGATGCACCCAAAGGTGCTATCAATAGCACAAATCAAGCAACAAGCAAATTCATAAGCTGAGACCCGAACAAATAGTCTCAGCCAAGCAAGCAAGCTCCAACTCCAACGGAGCACCAAGGACAAGAAAACAAAACCAAATAGGTGCTCCAAAATTAGACAAGCGGTGATCCAAAACATATCATCACCAACACTCCCTCTATTCAAAATTACTTGTCTTCATTAGAAAACCAAATTTAGTTCATTTTGTTTAATGCAGACAGGTAATATTGGATGGAGGGAGCAATTGTCACTGAAATTTTGAATTGTCGATTCCAATATCTTAAGTATAATTGGTCGTAAGAACACTGAAGTGGTAGATTTCTATTCCCTCCGTCCAATGAAGCCCGCCTGCATTTGAAAGTAAATGGATCCATCATTAGATGGCTGACTTTCCTCCCTTCCGACTGAAAGCACGGAAGAGGATTGGAAAACTCTGCTTTTTGTACAGGCCTTGGAGTCCAATAAAGCTCACTTATTTTCAAATGCAGACAGGCTTTATTGGATGAAGGGAGTATGTTCTTAATTTAGGTATTATTCCTGAATCCCAAAGCTGGCATGCCAATTCATTTCTTTTTCAGTTTTAATACTCCGTCCATCCAAAAAAGGTAGGTACAGTATGGAAAATTGGATCCCTTAATCTACAGTGAATCCCAGGTGGGAAAAGGCCTATGTGGCTGAGAAATAAAGCCTAATTGTACCTACTTCTTCCGGACATAGGAAAAAGAAAAATGTACCCACTATTTTGGAAGCTGGGAGTATCAAATTCTAAACTAAAAGCCTGTTTCGTGTAATGATCAGTGCTTCATTACGCTATGGGTCACAATGATGCTGTAATAATCGAAGATAAATGTTGATTAACAAAATGCCAGCATCTTGTTAATAGTTAATCTGGATTGTGCTGCTGTGATGCATGACTTGGAATTTTTCCATGTAAAATTTGTGCTGCCAGTCTGACCGCCACCTCTTGTATATTGTTACATAAGCTTTCTTATTTCTATGCTATAATGTTTGGTGGATCACAGGGCAAGGTTATATTTGGATGGCGCATAAAACGCCTGGAAGCGATGAATGGGACCTTGCTCTGAGAAGCAAGCAGCTGTGGGAAGATTTGGCTCATGACATTCAAAAAGATGGCATGGATCCCTTTAATGTTTTGGGTTGGAAAAAAACAGGTATCGGTTGCTTTTATTCATAGATTGCCAGGCTTGTATGAAATTCCTGTCTTTACATGAATGAACTCATGATGCTTGATCATCCTCTGAAACCAGAAAAAACATTTGAAAAAGACTTATGATCATGAATTTTCTTCTTGAAAGTGTTTCTGAGGGACTAACCAGGAAAGGCTGGTGTCAAGTTTTCTCTCCTGCCAGTACCAAAAGTAAGATGCAAACTTTATACATAAACTGGGGTTGAGTATTAATAAGTTGCATGATCCACTGTATCCGATAATTCTATATCCCATGGATACCTAAGGTCAACCCCTTCCATCACCTTTTCATGAGGCAAAATCAACATTATCGATTCTGACATTGTTAAATAGCAGGATCTCCCTGAGTGGATAAGCTATATATCGTCAATGTCATACATGTAAATATCCAATACATGAAGTACATATAACAAATACTTTATGATGCACTACTCTAGGAAAACTGTATTTATAGTAATACATCGTGAATTTTATATGTCCATTTTCTGTAAATAGGTAGCTTGTTAGTTGGTAGAACTGCAAAAGAGTCCATGTTGCTGCAAGGGAGAGTCAAACTTTTGTCTGAAGCTGGCATGAAAGTGGAGTTGTTATCTAGCACTGATTTGCATTGGAAAGAACCTGTCCTGAAAGTTAATAAGGAAGGTGGAGGGGCATTTTTACCAGATGACTGCCAATTGGACGCGCATAGAGCAGTTTCCTTCATTGAAAAGGTGCCTTGCTGTTACCTACTCTCTTCTATCTAAAAATTGAGACGCTAGAAATGTTTAAAGCTCTTCCTAAGATCTGTAACACTTAAAATGTAGGTTAACAGATCATTCTTCTCACATGGCAGATATGTGGAGTTTTACAACGAACCTGCTATTGAGTTGATAAGGTATTTTCTTTCTACAACTCGTTTTTTTTAAGTTACTTTTTCTGTTTTACGCTTTAATATCTCCTATCTCTTGCAATTCTTATGGATTGTAAATTTTGAAATTTTGGTCTGCAGGAAATATGAAAACGGAAAGGTGGAAGCAGTTCATACTTCTAAACATGTTTTGTATAGTAAAAAAGCTGTTGTGATTGCCACTGGTGCTTGGAGTGGTCATTTTATGCAAAACATGATGTCAGGTTCAAATGATGTAGTGGATATCCCTGTAAAGCCTCGAAAGGTTAGTTATTATAAAATAATGTATCTTAAATGTTGAACTCTTCGGTTTTGTAATGCAATTTTCAGTAAACTGGGTTGTTAATGCACCTGATTAGGTATAACCTTTTGTCTTGTATTTGGCTTGTACTTCGTAGAATTTGGATTGACATGTTGAACTCAGATGAACCAGAAAAACGGTTGAAGTACCATATGACATGCTGCTGAACATGAGTGTTAAATCTAGTTGCCTGTAATGTGTTGCATTTAATAATGGCGTTTAATTTCAGAGGCCATTTTGGTTAAATGACACTTTCCAGGCTTATTAGATCCTTAAATATACAATATTTGGCCTATGGACTTCAATAGCTATCTTCTATTTCATCTGAAATTGCTATAAGTTTATAGCAGTGTTTTTGTAGAACTTTTTTTATATTGCTTAGGCTATCTATGGTGGCATGGACTCTATGTCTTTTGTAATTGCCGTTCCTGTTTCAACCCAAGTGTGAGTTCTTTCTCCTCTTCTGAAAACAGGGCCACCTCCTTGTGTTAGAGAATTTCCAACATATTCAGCTGAACCATGGTTTAATGGAGGTAGGATATATGGATCATCAAGTTCCTAGTTCTCTGGCATTGCCATCTGTTGTGGAGTCTGGTGATCATGAAGAGCATTTGACATCTATATCTATGACAGCCACTATGGATTTCATGGGCAAACTTGTCCTGGGTATTAATTTTACTTTTAAGTCTCATTGAATCATTTCATTTAAACCATTAGGATCATTTGTCTTAGGTTTTTTAACTTGCCAGACCACAATTTTCTTAGCAGGTAAATATTCTTGCTTGCTTGTTTTTTTCATTGAGCTAATGGCTATGAACTAAATCATGTTCTCTATTGAATAAGATTGCATTGAAAACAAGTTGGTAAGGAGTTTTGAGAGTTTTTATCTTTGTGCTTCCTTTACCGGATGTGAAACACTTGGTCCTTGGTCCTTTGACCAACTTCGAGCTATAATGCTTGAGGGTTTAAATTGATGGAGGGTGCTAGTTTCACTAGGTATCCTATGTCTTTGTTAATCTGATAGGATTTTTTCTTGTATTGCTCTTTTTTTCTGCATTTGACTGATGAGTGAAATCCAAAATGCTCTTCCCAGAATGGAATCAAATGATTAATCTAGTTGCTTAATTGTGACTGGACTTTGAGTTTCTTTCTTAGTATGAATTAGTTTTGGGAACCAGGTGGCTTTCTGTCAGGTTTATTAATTTATGATGACAGGTTTTTGATCCCTTGTTTATTGTTGAGTCGCCATATGATAATTTTCTTTTCTAATTGTCGTGATAATATTGGTTGATGACTCATGTTTGACTATTTATCTTTTAGGAAGCAGCCGACAGTTTGTTGGATTCAATACGGATGTAGAGGAGTCTATCATAAGTCATATATGGGAGAGGGCAGGGGAATTCTTCCCTACTCTCAAACAATTTTCAATCAAGGAATTAAGTTCAACTCGACAAGTGAGGATAGGACTGCGTCCTTATAGTAAGTATTATTAAGTTCATACTTCTTGTGTTTGTAGTTTGGCTTTATTGAAGGGGCAAACAAGTTATTCATAAGGGAGGCCTTTTCTGGGCCTCGGTCATAGAAGCACCTGGATTGTTTGTGTGAGAATATGAGGCTTTGTTTTCTATGCTTGTTTTTTCAGCAGTGAGAACATTTGTTCTCTTCATCTCTATTTTAATTTTGTATTTTTAATTAAAACTCCGCAACTTACCATAAAAACCCATGTAGTGCCTGATGGAAAGCCGGTTATTGGACCTGTCCAACGCTTGCCCAATGTTTTGCTTGCAACTGGACATGAGGGAAGCGGACTTACCATGGTATGCAACCATTTGCTCTGAATAAAATGCTTGAGATGCATCTCTCTCCTTTTGCATGGGCACCCTCTAATGATGCTATTTTGTTGTTGTGCTTTTAATCCTTTGGATTCTGGAATATGCAAACTGAAAGAATCCATTATGCAGAAGCAATTTATATATAACAACAAATATCTCTATCTTACGTTGAATGGATAAAGGAACTGGTAGTACATTTGAGAGGGATCTCTGAATCCTCCAATCAAACTCCAAGGATTAATATTTGAGCAGTTTATGGTGTAAATAATTTGTAGTAGGTCTCTGACAAATGTTAAGTGGGAGAATTTTGAAGCTGCATTCTTCCATATTCAATTGATGAACCGAATTTCTACGGATTGAATTTGTCATTCTCTTTTTTTGCCTTTCAATTTATTTCTGTCAACTACAGGCTCTGGGGACTGCTGAAATGATTGTTGACATGGTTTTGGGTCAAAGTTTGAAAGTGAACTGTGAAACCTTCTCTCCCCAAGGCGGATGTTAAAGGTATTTACGGTTTTCCTGTGTGCATTGCAAAATGTTGGTGAGATTGTGTTCTATTCTCATCTTTCCTATTTTTTAACATTTACTTAACTGGCATAAGAAATAAGAGAAATGTAACTGCCAATTTCCAGGCTGTACCAAATATATGGTTCGGATTGTGTATCTTTGACCTTTCTTTGGTTTTATTGTCTGACTGCTGTCCACAATGTCTAACGGAGGGATGACAGTGATGATGGATGGTCTGGGAGTGTGAATGAAGAGAGACCAAGTAGAGACGGAGAGAGAATGAGAGATAGAGAGACAAAGGGCAGTAGAGAGAGGACAAGTGGGGAGAAGGAAGAGCAGATCAAGGGGCTACTCCTCTCTCTCTTTCTCTCTCTCTCTGTATATGTACCCATTAACTACTAATTAATATTAATTCTTATTGATTAATTTTGTAAAGCGACTATATTGAAATATGTATATAGGTATAAGCATTCTATAACCCTAGTCCAATAGGAATTCCAGAATAAGAAGCTTGCTTTAATTAAAGCATCAAAGGAAACTAAAACTAATGACCTGAGGAAACTTATATAAGCAAGCATGGATCTCAAAGAGCTGAATATGCCATTCGAAGAGGAAGGCAACTGTGGGATATGCGCCACCTAGCTGGTGGCCGAATAGGGTTAAAACATGCTAAGAATTTTTTGTTAAATTCCCTTGAGATATAAGAGGGGTAATTGTTATTTCTAGTATGGAATCCCTAAGGCTGTCATCATTGGAAGTTTTTAGATGGTTATATTTCATGCTATGTAGTTGCTCTTACCAATGAAGCACATGGTCTCTAAACATGAAAATGCAAACTGCTAATTAGATGATTTAAAATAAAACCTGATGAAGGCAGTATACTTCTCCTGTCTGTTGATTTTTTGTTGATGGCTATTGCAGGGAAGGATGATGCTTATCAGTGTATGTTTATTATGCAGGCATGCTTTCCCAAGGTTGCGTAGCAAGAATTGATTTCTTCACTTGCACCTATTATTGTGTCATGTTTCATTCACGGATTGGCAAAGCAGCTGATGTGGTTTTTTTAGTACTAAGGTGCAAATCTCAAAAAAGTAGAGGTTTTCTCACTCACATTTCATGCAGGTTTCTGCTGCAAGTTCTGATGCTTAAGCTAAAAAAGTTACGAAATCTTGTACAAGATCTTGTTGCCACCCCAAATGCATATACTGCACTTGAGGTTGAATGTGTTGCACTTCTGTAGCGCTCAGAAAAAGTAGAGCTGCTTGCTTGGCATAGTTCGGGAACCGCTCGAAGTGTACTAGGGACAAATTTTTATTTAGTCTTTCAGTGGCCTTTCTTTTAAACCATGGAACTATAGCTCTTTCTAGATGAATGTTGCATGGTTCCTTCAGTTGTCATCCTAATATAAAAGTCTTTTTTTCAAAATGAAGTAATAAATAAGGTGTGATAAAAAAAATATCATCATCATCATACGCCTTATCTCAGCTATCTATATGGGGTCGATGGCATGGATTATATACTGCATTTGACTTTTATCAGAATCAAAATGGTACAAAATTTATACCAAGAAATACAGTGGCAAGTTTTTACGCCGGATGTCCTTCCTGATGCAACCCTGTGAAGAGGGAACGATGATAAGAAGATTCAACGTCAGCATATTCATCATAGACCTTTCCAAATAGATAGATTGGCTTTATGATATGATTGTTGCACATGAAATATTAAAATAGCCTATCTTCCATTACAAAGCTAGTAATAATGAAAACTAGTCTGCATTTACATGTGAGCATGGCACATATGATAAAAAATGAAAGTAACAAATAAGTTGTGTGATAAAAAATGAAAGTGATAAATAAGTTGTGAATGGTTATTGGATGTGAAACTGAACTGTGAACATGCTCCTTTCTTTTGGTTTTGGAAAGGTCTTGGGAAAATGGAAAGATGAGCATGCTCAAATGGGGAACTAAGGGCCATTTTGGGCATGAAAAATCAGCTCCATCCACTTGGATTAATTTAGGAAAATCCAGCTAAAGATTTCAGCTGGTTAATGGATTATCTCATTTATCCACTCTTTAGCTAGATTTTTCCAATTAATCCAAGTGGATGGAGCTGATTTTTCACCTCCCAAACGGCCCCTAATTAGGTGGAGTGAACCGAGGTAATATGCATAAACGGGATGTAGATAACCTTGAAGTGCATTAAGTGCCTGATAAATTGAGAGAAAAAAATAAATGCAACAGTGGTGTAAAGCAGAATTCTTGCTGACAAGAATCGTGAGAAGTCTGGTGAACAGCAAGTTGAGAAACTTGAAAGAAAGAAGCACAAGCAAAAATAACCTGAAATAGGTACTAGAAAGAGAATGTAGAAGATGCAAGATAACACATTCTGAACACCAAAATTAAAGAGTGAGTATAGTTTCTTATACATTATTAGCCTGAAAACTTTGTTTAGTTATGATGAATGTGTTTGAATTTGACGTTAATTAGCATACACTATTCCATGAGCCCAGCTGGTACGCTGAATTCTAAACCTCAAATACTGAATTTTTAATGTCTTTATGTTATATCTTTTATATTCAGCATGGGATACTTATCAATGTTCTTTTGGTATTTAAATGTCATATTATATGAATATAGAGGGCTTTACTACGCTGAATTCTAAACCTCAAATACTGAATTTTTAATGTCTTTATGTTATATCTTTTATATTCAGCATGGGATACTTATCAATGTTCTTTTGGTATTTAAATGTCATATTATATGAATATAGAGGGCTTTACTACGCTGAATTCTAAACCTCAAATACTGAATTTTTAATGTCTTTATGTTATATCTTTTATATTCAGCATGGGATACTTATCAATGTTCTTTTGGTATTTAAATGTCATATTATATGAATATAGAGGGCTTTACTACGCTGAATTCTAAACCTCAAATACTGAATTTTTAATGTCTTTATGTTATATCTTTTATATTCTGCATGAGATACTTATCAATGTTCTTTTGGTATTTAAATGTCATATTATATGAATATAGAGGGCTTTACAAATGGTCTCCTTCCACCCATCTGGTTGGTGTTCGAATAGAACAATCTATCTACGAGTGTAAGATACAAAAGCAGTGAATTGATACAACTTGTGCCTTATTGCTAGAGCTATGTTACCATTGGAAAACTCCAAAGGCCAAACTGCTGTAATGTCTGGTCAACTTGGGGGATGTTCGTCATGGTCTTAGCCGCCCGGAAACATCTTTGAACAATCTTTGGCTAAGGATGTTTAACAATGCCCTTGAGTACTGCCGCGAGGCCTTCCTCCAATCTGTTCCAGCTCTCATCATCATTGTACATTCATCATAGCTGATAAGTCCATCCTGGTAAATCCATGTCGAAAGATAGTTTCAGTTATAGTAAATTAAACATATCAAAATTCCCAACAATCAGAAGTTCTTGATTTTGAACCGTGAACATTATCATATTGTTTGCAAGAGCCATCTTAAATGGTTATACTATGCACGGAGCAGGCGGCTATTTCCCTCGGATCGGTCATGCTCCTCGGGCATATTCGAAGTATGTGCGACAAAGCTGCATATTAACTGTTTCCCTTGTGCAAATAAAACGTTTCAGTATAGTGAATTAAGAATTATGCTATACCTTATTCGTGTCAACATCGCGAAAGATGTCTCTGATCACCTGTTCGTCGGCTGGAGCAGCTGTATCTTCTTGCAAGGCGTTTCTCAACTCATCCATCTCAATAAACCCATTCTTGTTTTTATCAAAGTAGGTAAATGCTGCATGTAAGTGGTCATCCCATCCAATCTTCTTCAGGTGGACGGAGACTGTTACAAACTCGCCACAGTCTAGGCTGCCATTTCCATCAACATCGGCCTGTCAATGACAGCAATTTATTAGAGCTTGTCGGGCATGCATAGAGACTTGAGTATCCCAAGTATAATTGAATTGGACGAAGTATATTGATGTTTCAGTAAGAATGACAAGGGTTGCCACATACTGCATCCATGAGCATTTGAACATTGGGGTCAGACACCGGATGTCCGATGTTGTGCAGGCCTTCCTTTAGCTCGTCAAAGCTCAAGTTGCCGTTCTTGTCAAGGTCCATCTGATGGAACATCTTCTTTATTCCAGCAAGTTCCTCAACAGGCAAGTTTTCAGCTACCATCTGCGTATTCGGGTAGCAGCAACTAAAGATTTATCAAACCCTCACATCTATATCTAAAACAAATTTGAAAAATGATGATCTAGGACTAAACTTACTCTTAAAGCTCTCTTCTTCAACTTGTTCATTGCACAGAACTGCTTCAGTCTTGCTCTGACAGTTTCCCCAAGAGGAACACAAGGGGCATGATCAGCATTTTGAAGCCACGGGTGTTCTACACGTGAATGCAAATTGTACGTTTAGTTACATCTTCGCAAGAAAAGTATGACGGAAATGTTGAATATGCAATAAAATATATTGATACTCCGTTTCCTAACAGCTCGAGCTTTTAGGAAACAACCATTGTGTAGCATGGTATTAGTATGAAGGAAGTAATTGATAATCCATTTCCTACTCGGTGATTTGGGAAAACAACGGTTATCTAACATGGCATCAGTCTGAAACAATTATATTGATAATCCGTTCCCTAATAGCAAGAGATTTTGGGTAACAACTACGGAGTATTGTCTAACAAAGAACCTCAACATAACAACTGTTATATTGAAATGCCGTCTCAATGCAATACCGGAATTTTTGTGTCTGATAAACAATAGTGGTGGAATGGGAGAGATGGAACAAATTCCAACAGAATATAGGTGGATATATACCAAGAACCTCTTGGGCAGTCAACCGGCTGTAGGGATTTGGGTCAAGCATGCACCTTACTAGATCCTTGGCATTTTCAGACACCTTTGGCCATGGCTCCCTTTCAAAATCAACCTCTGAGCGTGTAATAGATTGAGCTATTCCTTCTTCCGTTTCTGTCCCAGTTTCAATCAACTTTCAATTGTTAATTACTTGAGGAATGATATGAACTTCTGATAGATGCTAAATAGTCTCTCCAACTCTTTACACATAGTGCTTTTACCTGCCCAAAATGGTGGCATCCCGTAAAGCGCGCAGGATGTAAAGAATGACTCCTGCACTCCATACATCTACTTCTTGTCCATGATTCCGTCTAAGAACCTCCGGGGCCATGTAGTATGGACTCCCCACAATTTCTCTGAAACGTTCGCTTGTGCAACATCGATCATAGATCATACCTTCTTCCTTGATAATAATGCAATGCCAATGACACTGAAATACACACAAACCAGGCTTGAAGGTGATAGAGAGGCCAAAATCAATAGTTTTCGGTGGAGATGTCTCCTTTTCATTGGCAAACAAGAAATTCTCCGGCTTCAAGTCTCTATGGATGATCCGATGCTCATGGCACACCTTCAAATCCACAAACAAAGATTTATTCCGGTATTATTATTAATTACCAGATTCGTAATGTTGAAGTATGTAAATTAATCAGAGGAGCATAGGAGAAGAATAACCTGGACAACTTCGATGATGGTCTTGAACACGCCGCCTTCGCAGAGCTCCATCACGAGGTGCACCGAGTCGCCGTCCTCATAGGTGTCTTTAAGCCGGACAATGTTCGGGTGCACCGGGAGTAGCTTCATGATCTCCACTTCCCGCCGCACGTCCTCCACGTCAATCTGCGTCCGCAGCTTGCTCTTCGCAATCGTCTTACATGCGAGTTGCTCCCCCGTCTCGACGTCCGTGCACTGCCGGGTCACCCCGACCTCGCCCTTCCCCAGCTCCTTCTCGAACCGGCACCTCTTCTTGATATCGCTCCCCGTCGGCGATTTCAAGACCGACAACGGGTGCACCGTTGCAGACCGCCTCCCCTCGACCTCGATCGGCCGCGGTGCGGAGACTGACTTGAATTTGGTCGAGAGCTTCGCCTCCGCCGGAGAAGAGCAGCAATTTCCCATATCCTTCTTCTTCTTCCTCTAATGCCGGAGAAAGAAGGCACCAGAGGAAGAAGATAAGGCTTGAAGGTCTAATCCGCCATGAGACTTGAGAAAGGAGATGGTGATGAGGCTGGACGAGGAGGAGAAAGGGCTTCAGTTGGGTAAGGACTAAGGAGAACGAGCGGTCTTCCGGCTGCATTGAATTGGACGGCTGTGATCTTTCTGTAGGGAGATTTGGACGGTTGCCATGAGTCCTACGGTCTGTCTTAGTGATTTTAGTTATTGTTTTTGATAATGTCTGTCTTAATGTTGAATTTGGGATTAAAAGATGGATTAAGGTGTGGCCACTAATAAGACAACAATATTTTAGTTTTGTCTTGTGGTTAAATTAATCATGGGTCTATTTAAGTTTGTATTTACTACTTAGTGACTGTTTACCAATTAGGTCGTAACTTCCAAAGAGATTAGCGAAAAAGATTACTTTTTTCATGTGAAGAAAAAAGGTTACTTTTGTAAGAGAAATAATTGCAATGTGGTTTATAGAAAAAGCAAATATATGAAAATGTCGCCGTCTGTGGGAATCGAACCCACGACCACATGGTTAAAAGCCATGCGCTCTACCAGCTGAGCTAAGACGGCTTTGTTATGTTGTGAGTTTTATATTATATTTTATAAAAATCTTATTTGCCCTTCACAGCCGATACCATCATTAGGTAAGTGACTTAGTTCCCTAGAGACTAAAACATCTGACGGAGGAGGGGAAAAACTAATAATCCAATAAATTTCACTAATTTTCAAATATACAGAGGTTTTATTGAATGGAGTAGTATACTAAAATGTTCATTTAATGTGCTACAAGACCACACACAAATGTGGTAGCTTAGACGAGTGGCTCACATTTGTCTTTACTACATGCTCCCTCCATCACTTTTAATTGACACCGTTACATACTTGGTCAATTTTATTGAGATGAATAAAAACCTAGGTTTTTGGAGCGAACAAGTCACCTTTCATCTCGGAGGCCTCGACCTAGGGTCGTTGCTGGCCGGCCGTCGTCACCATGTCCGACCACCCGGCAGGAGAATAATTAGGAAACAATATCATCTAATTTGGGTACGCATATTTTACTAATTATCTCAATTAAAAATGACCAATGACCGATGGAAGAACTTCTTATCTGAAACTTAGTGGCCGCCTGATTAATTGTCTGCAAGTCGAATAGCAATGAGAAAGAGAGACCATCTTTTTTCTGACCATACTCATGAGATTTATATTCTAATCAGTTATGAATTCCACCTAACCCATCCCCGAAAAGCAACTGAATTAGATGCACCTGCTCCACTATCCTTAAAACCTTGAGTTTTTATAATGTGGATATATAGGCAAGCAGACCAAAAAGCAGACAAGGTGCATGGCTCCTTTTTAGTACCAGGCAAACTGCAAAATGCAAGTATTGATATAGTCACTTAAAATCTCGATTGTGTAGGATTCCTCATTGCTAGGTAGGCTAATCGAATTTATTATAAATCTCCTAATGTAGAAATCTTAAAAGACATTGAGTTTCACCCTTAATGACAAATATACAACACAATATATTAACACCAAAGAGAGCACACATATATAACAAAGTGCTTAATTATACACAGACGTCTACTATATATAGACCTTAATTGCTGTCTCCATTATATATAGATATGGTAGTAACATCATTTCTCAAGCGAGAAACTCATGAAAGAGAGCTTCAAACTTTTCCATCTGCTCCTCCTTATGTGCACATACCTGAGCGTTCACTCCATTGGTGTTGTCTCCCACCATGCCAGGCAGAAGCACCACAATGTCATAAAAGGGCTTAGCCACATTGCAAGTGTAGATGGCCCTCCCCCAAGGGAAGTCCACCTCACTAAACCCTAATTTCCACCATGAAGTCACCATCACGTCCCCATAGGGGACCCCTCTGTGGAACACACTCCAGTCGATCACTGACCGGGCATACTCGTTGGTCATCCTCTTGCTACCCTCCCAGACCGCCTCCACCAACCGGTGGAATGGCCCCTCCGCCAGCTCCCGACGTGTCGCTGCCCCGTAGCCATTCAGCACTGCGTTTCCCGTGTACGAGGCCGGAAGCGGCGGCTGAAGCCTTTGACGTATGTCGATGGCATAGAGTACAGTGGTCAGCTTGTCGGGCTCGTTGTCGGGGATGGAGAGCACCTTGCACCGCCAAATGTGGGCGGTGACGACGTTAAAGCTGGTGATGGAGGGGCCGGAGCCACCGGAGAGCTTGGCCTTCTCTTTGAGGTGGGCGATGTCGTCGGCGGTGAGCTTGAAGACCTTGAATTCAAGTTTTGGTAGGGAGTCCATTTGGAGGTACTTGGGCAGTGCGTTCGGTTCGTCGAGTGCGAGGAGCTCCGAGTGGGGGAAGGAGACGACCGGCGGTGACCTAGCGGCCGTGAGGAGGCGGTTGGTGAAGGGCATGATGGCGAGTGGCTTGCCGGACGCCAAGGCGGCGAGGTTGTCCAGGAACATCTTGACGCTGATGCCGTCAAATGTAGTGTGGCTGTTGCTCATGCCAATGGCGAATGCTCCACATTTGAATGAAGTTACCTGAAAATTAACATTGCAATTTGCATGAATGTGTTTATGACTTAGCTGAACATGACCAACCCCGTGACCATGCTACACAGGACGCTAATACTACATAGAGATGGTAGCCAGTGTTCTACTTTATAAGCCCATATGGTAAGGTAAAGACCTCAAGCTATTTTGGTCACGGTGCCCAGGTCAGGCAAGACCCTGATTCATGCACATCTACATGCGCCTAGGCATCTGAACAGCCAGATTGTAATCTGACGGCGCACTATTGCTTTATTTTCTCTATCCAATCTGTATATTCTTACATATGTGCCCCATATGAAGAGGACTCTAATACTCAACATATGTTCTAAATGATACACTGATTGGATAGAGAAAAATGCATCTCAGGTGACAAGAGGGGACATAATTTTCTCTTTTCAATCAAAATCCATGGGCTTGATGTATAAACTCCACAAACAAATATCTTTTTTTTGCTATAAACAAATATCTTCTTATCTTCTTTTTCAGCAAGAGCAAAGGAGTCGAATATAGCTTTATTTTAGGGAGAATTTCCTATCACACGGAAAGGGAGTGTAAAATATGGGAAGTATGAAAACAATTAGCGATGGGGTAGTACAGTACAGTGTCATAATTCTACATTATTAGCTAAAATACTCCCAAAAAATGCAAATTTATCAATCAGTTTAGTTAAGCTAACTAGAAAGTTTAATTTAGCACGTAACTACAGTTTTAAGTATTTGTATCAGAAGCATAATGCTGATTAAGTGATCACATGGTTAACTTATATGTGAGGTTTTTCTTTGACACTCTAAATTTGTGCCATTCATGTTGATCATGCTCATTGTCATGCTTTAAGACAAAGAATAACAGCCATGTGAAATGCTTTATTTTTTTTATTTACTACTGTTTTGCCTTTCTCTGAGCTTCACGGACCAAATTAGATGAAAAAGGAAACAATTTCTGAACTAACCAGTTAAGAACACCCAAGAGTTTCACTACATTAAATTCTCTTCATAAAAGATAGGTTATCTACAATCTTTTCCAATAAGAAGTTTGTAATTAGTAACATTGTATTACCATCCATAGAAATTGTTCTACGTCTACGTAAAATACCTGAACAGTAAGAAGGGGTCGGTCCTCCATCTCCTTGGCCTCTACTTTTATAACCAGCTGCCCAAATGCAGGATTGGGGTACACCAAGTCTCCGATCTCCTCCAGCGAAAGCTCGCAGGTGGCGACGGAGAACGGAACCCCGGCCCGATTGCAGTCGATCTCCAGCCGTCCATTCTCCGGGTTAAGCTTCAGCCTACCAGCCACGAAGTCATAAGTCACCAGCAGCGTCCCAAGAGCAGCTTCTAGCTTATCAGCTACTATGTCAAGAGGGAACTTGGAATTGCTAGGGAAGAAGTGTACTGTCTCCACTTCCAAGGTGAGGACCTGGTCAATGTTGGAGAGGAAGAGGGACTTCTTTTCTGTGGGCTCTGAAGGGGTGATAATGGTGGACTTGTGGACACTGACTTTCAGGTCTTCAAGGAGGGGAGATGAAGTTGGAGCTATGGTTCCCATTGTGGAAGGGAGTGCTTGTACAGGCCAAGGAGTAAGCTGGATGGCTGGGGGATGAATAGTTATATATAACTATCCATAAAGAGATGTTAGACTCTTTTTCCTCTCCTTTATAAGGTAGTTGGAGTAGATTAAAAGGGCTTGGGGTACATTCATTTCGCCTAGGTTTTGAGATTAGCTTAATGTTGAGCTAGCTATATATAAGCCAGGCTTATGGCCTGGTTTGATTGGAAGATATGAATCCTTCTATGAAAAGCATGTACCAAGAGAATGTGATGAGCAGATTGAGGCTCTTCTATATATCAGGTTTTGGTGGTATTGACACTTTAGAATTAAAGAGGTGGTCCACTACTTCTTTGATTAAGCTAACAGTATAGTGCAAGAATCAATTCCCTATGTTTAGCTTGTTTAATAGAAGTACTGCACAGACTAAAGGGTTCACCATTGGAGGACTTTCTTTCCCCGGCCGGGTGGCTCTTATTTAGGCTTATGATGTAGCAAAAATGGTAGAAATTGTACAATTGCTTGAGTTAACAGTACTCGGTACAATATCAATATGATGATGGCATTGACATTTTCTGCAATAATAGTAATTGGTAAGTTCAGAAAGCTAGTATACTGCATACTGGATGCAGTCATGGGATTTTAAGTGTAGTTCCTGCCATATGTTTCTGATTTTTTTCATAAAGTAGGTCTGCTCCATTAAATCGCTCATGGAATTGGTAGTTGAGGCATCAATATACATCTTCGCCTGCCATGAAAACTCGACGTGTGGTGTTGGGAATTTATCTAAAAGGCAACATCATCTGCCATGGGAGGACCTTCATTATGATCGGATACAAATGTGGGTGGATAGATCATTTATGGCCTATATACTATTTGACTGTATTGCTTCTTTTTGGTAATTTACTTAGACAGTTTCAGTGTCTTGCTAGCCCATCGGCAAACGCCTTAGCTTTACCCATGTTACATCTCATAAGAAATTGGTATATATGTACCAATTACTTGGGGAACCCAACAGTTAGCAGGAATGAGTTAACGGGGAACCATTCCAGGCACTGGTTACGTCAGAGATATAATCTTTCTGAAATGTGATCTATTTTTAGTTCCAGTGTTCCACATCCTATTTTTTTTTTTGTGTTTTCCCACATCAACTTGAGCAATATACGCATTTGTTTTTTCGATACAACTCATAGAATCCCCCATAACCAAGCTTGCCGCTCGCCCGAATCAAAGCCTAGGATGTTAAATAACCGATTTTCCCAAAATCTCGAACTAGTAGGAAATTAAGTTTTTAATTGATATATTTCAACACTCCTGCGAGAATTGCATGGGCCTATATTTGAGGAGGACAATGTGCCCCGGTGCACGAATTACGGGATTTTTCCAACAGGACCTAGAAACCTAGAGAATATTTTTTCATAGAAGGAAACTGCTCCTGAAAATCCAAACCTAAGCTCATAATCAAGTTTCTCAAAAGCTCGAGCTATTAGAAAATAAAAATCTTTATTAGATATTTTGTAGGACCTCTTTCTCGACAAAAATAGGCCCTATCAAGTACATTATGGCTGGGTTGACAATATATTCATTTTTTAACTGCAAAAAAATACAAGTACATAAGATGTTCCCTACTAGGATGGTGCACTACTTATATCTCTTTGATTCATTGACATAACCCTTTATTCTTTTTCAAGCTACTTCGATCGTGTAACGCTAAACTAATGTTTAAATTTCTACGTGATGAAGATACGTGCTCATTAAAGCACCGTTGTTCATTTGGGCCCAAAAAAGTGGACGCCAGCAATCAATTGTGCTTTAACGAGGGTATGGGGTTGGGATGGTGCAATACTTGTATCTCTTTCATTGACATAAATTTTTACGTGATGAAGATACGTGCTCATTAAAGCACCGTTGATCGTTGGGGCCCCAGAAAGAGATACAAGTACTGCACCATCCCAATCCCTTACCAAAGCACAATTGGTTGCTGGGGTCCACTTTTTTGGGCCCCAATGATCAACGGTGCTTTAATGAGCACGTATCTTCATTACGTAGAGATTTAAACGTCAGTTAAGCATCACTCAATCGAAGTAGCTTGAAAAAGAATAAAGATTGTCAATGAATCAAAGAGAATAATCATTGAACTGGGTGGATAATGAATGATTTAAATGCATCAATATTTGTTGGGTGACCGTCATATCTCTTTCAGCTGAAACATGTCATTCTGATCTAATTTGTTGCGGCTGACGGATCTCTTTCTCTTTCATTGGTCCACATAAAACTAAAAACACCTTCTGGCCACACTGGCTTTAAGCATGTGGACCTTTTTTTTGGCACTAACCTTGTTTATTTATTCCTTTTGAAAAACTTTATGTTAATAATAAGGACATAGAATTAATGAGATTGCAACTAGAACCATATTGAAGAGATGATGAAGTAATGGTAGGATATATGAATAATAGAACTATATATTCATGCCACACTGGTCTAACTCTAGAGTTGTTTATTTCAAACTTGTTGACAAAATGCCTCTACCATTCATGCAAAAAGTAATATGAGATATGGCTCATCGCACGCTGGATCAAGATCTGACGGTGCATGTTATTTAAGAGGGTGGGTTATAAAATCTCCCTCTGTGTTGTGGATGCCACGAGTTTTTTCCATATTACCTGGCGCCAACTTTTGTTTTCCCATATTGCCTGGTTTTTCCAGTGAAATCCCATATGACCCGGAATCGACACGAAAAGTACCCAAAATACCCTTAAGTTTAGGTATAAGCACCCACACTCTTTGTTTTTCCATATTACCTGGAATCTAAGGAGGTACCCGGAGAAATCATGTTCAGTCGGAGAAGAAGGCATTCCGTCAAGCATCTCCGCCTATATCATCGCCGGCGCCGGCGCCGTCCAAATCAGGAAAGGTAGTCTTCGCGTCAAAAAGCGAGAAAACGAGTGGGATTAAGGGATTTTGTTATAAAAACAGCGGGGAAGCCCCCCAACTACAAAAATTAAGATCTACATGTAAAAAAACACATATAAAGATCACCCATTGGTGTTGGACCGCTCCTGGACATGAAATAAGGGGATAAAAATGGACAAAAGCGTGAAATACTCTTCGGCGAGTAACAAGTTTAATTTATATATCTTTCTATAATCCTAATGAAAGGGAAGAGGAGGAAAAATAAAGAAGAACACAAAAAAATGGGCAAAAATGGATGAAAAATGAGCGAGTTATCACATTTTGAAAATTTCTATTTTATCGTGTCGTCGAAAACACGTAAAATATCCAAGTCGTGTCTCCAAAGACAGGACTTGAATTGAGTCGTATTTTGTATGACATGATAAAATGGGAATGTTTAAAATATCATAACTCGCTCATTTTTTTATCCGTTTTTGCCCATTTTTTTTTCGTTCTTCCTTATTTTTCCTCCTCTTCCACTTCATGAAGATATATTAGGATAAAAGAATAAGAAAAAATAAGAACAAAGAAGAAAGTGGAAGCTCTTCGCCGGAAAGCTTCTATTTTTTTTCTTCTTATTTTTTCTTCTTCTTTCATCTAGTATATCTTCGTGGGGTGGAAGAGGAGGAAAAATAAGGAAGAACGCAAAAAAATGGGCAAAAATGGATAAAAAAATGAGCGAGTTATAACATTTTGAAAATTTTAGTTAAAACGTATTTTGAAAGATACGACTTGCAGTATAGTCGTGTCATCGCATACACGACTATACTGCAAGTCGTGTATTCCAAAACACGTTTTTACTAAAATTTTCAAAATGTCATAACTCACTCATTTTTTATCCGTTTTTGCCCTTTTTTTTTTTCGTTCTTCCTTATTTTTCCTCCTCTTCCACCTCATAAAGATATATTATGATAAAAGAGTAACAAAAAATAAGAAGAAAGAAGAAAATAGAAGCTCTTTGCTAGAAAGCTTCTATTTTTTTCTTTCTTCTTATTTTTTCTTCTTCTTTCATCCTAATATATCTTCATGAGGTGGAAGAGTAGGAAAAATAAGGAAGAACGAAAAAAAATGGGCAAAAACGGATAAAAAATGAGTGAGTTATGACATTTTGAAAATTTTTGTAAAAACGTATTTTGGAATACACGACTTGCAGTATAGTCGTGTATGCGATGACACGACTATACTGCAAGTCGTGTCTTTCAAAACACGTTTTAACTAAAAATTTTAAAATGTCATAACTCGCTCATTTTTTATCCGTTTTTGCCCATTTTTTTTTGCGTTCTTCCTTATTTTTTCTCCTCTTCCACTTCATGCAGATATATTAGGATGAAAGAAGAAGAAAAAATAAGAAGAAAGAAAAAAATAGAAGCTTTCTAGCAAAGAGCTTCCATTTTTTTCTTTCTTCTTATTTTTTGTTACTCTTTTATCATAATATATCTTCATGAGGCGGAAGAGGGGGAAAAATAAGGAAGAACGGAAAAAAAATGGGCAAAATTGGATAAAAAATGAGTGAGTTATGACATTTTAAAAATTCTAGGAAAAACGTGTTTTGAAATACACGACTTGCAGTATAGTCGTGTCATCGCGTACACGACTATACTGTAAGTCATGTATTCCAAAACACGTTTTTACTAAAATTTTCAAAATATCATAACTCACTCATTTTTTATCCATTTTTTCCCATTTTTTTCGTTCTTCCTTATTTTTCCTCCTCTTCTACCTCATAAAGATATATTATGACAAAAGAGTAACAAAAAATAAGAAGAAAGAAGAAAATGGAAGCTCTTTGCTAGAAAGCTTCCATTTTTTCTTTCTTCTTATTTTTTCTTTCTTCTTTCATCCTAATATATCTTCATGAGATGGAAGAGCAGGAAAAATAATGAAGAACGAAAAAAAATGGGAAAAACAGATAAAAAATGAGTGAGTTATGACATTTTGAAAATTTTAGTAAAAACGTGTTTTGGAATACATGACTTGCAGTATAGTCGTGTACGCGATGACACGACTATACTGCAAGTCGTGTATTTCAAAACATGTTTTTCCTAGAATTTTTAAAATGTCATAACTCACTCATTTTTTATCCGTTTTTGGCCATTTTTTTTCCGTTCTTCTTTACTTTTCCTCTTCTTCCACCTCACGAAGATATATTATGATAAAAGAGTAACAAAAAATAAGAAGAAAGAAAAAAATGGAAGCTCTTTGCTATAATGCTTCTATTTTTTTCTTTCTTCTTATTTTTTCTTCTTCTTTCATCCTAATATATCTGCATTAGGTGGAAGAGGAGGAAAAATAAGGAAGAACGCAAAAAAAATTGGCAAAAACGGATAAAAAATGAGTGAGTTATGACATTTTGAAAATTCTAGGAAAAACGTGTTTTGAAATACACGACTTGCAGTATAGTCGTGTCATCGCGTACACGACTATACTGCAAGTCGTGTATTCCAAAATACGTTTTTATTAAAATTTTCAAAATGTCATAACTCACTCATTTTTTATCTGTTTTTGCCCATTTTTTCCGTTCTTCCTTATTTTTCCTCCTCTTCCACCTCATGAAGATATATTATGATAAAAGGGTAACAAAAAATAAGAAGAAAGAAGAAAATGGAAGCTCTTTCTTAGAAAGCTTCCATTTTTTTCTTTCTTCTTATTTTTTCTTCTTCTTCCATCCTAATATATCTTCATGAGGTGGAAGAGGAGGAAAAATAAGGAAGAACGAAAAAAAAATGGGCAAAAACGGATAAAAAAATGAGTGAGTTATGAAATTTTAAAAATTTTAGTAAAATCGTGTTTTGAAATACACGACTTGCAGTATAGTAGTGTACGCGATGACACGACTATACTGCAAGTCGTGTCTTTTAAAATACGTTTTAACTGAAATTTTTAAAATGTCATAACTCGGTAATTTTTCATCCGTTTTTTCCCATTCTTTTGCGTTCTTCTTTATTTTTCCTCCTCTTCCACCTCATTAAGATATTGTAGGTTGAGAAAAGAAGAAAAAATAAGAAGAAAGTAAAAGCATTCCCACGTTCGGAGCTTCGCCGCACCACCCACGCTAAAAAAAAACTATGATCAAGAGATTTTGATGTAAGAGCAGCGGGGAAGCCCACCCAACTATAAAAATTTAGATCTACATGTAAAGAAACATATATAAAGATCAGCCATCGGTGTTCGACCGCTCTTGGACATGAAATAAGAGGATAAAAAATGGGCAAAAGCGTAAAATACTCACCGGCGAGCGATAATTTAATTTATATATCGTTCTGTGATCTTAATTAGGTGAAAGAGGAAGAAAAATGAGGAAGAACGCAAAAAAATGGGTAAAAACGGATGAAAAATGAGCAAGTTATGACATTTTGAAGATTGTCATTTTATCGTGTAGGATATACACGACTTGGGTATTTATCGTGTATACGACATACACGATAAATACCCAAGTCGTGTATATTCTACACAATAAAATGACAATCTTCAAAGTGTCATAACTCTCTCATTTTTCATCCGTTTTAGCCCTTTTTTTGCGTTCTTTCTCATTTTTCCTTATCTTTCACCTAATTAAGATCACAGAAAGATATATAAATTGAATTATCGCTCGCCGGCGAGTATTTTACGTTTTTGCCCATTTTTATCATTTTATTTCATGTTCAGGAGCGATCGAGCACCAATGGGTGACCTTTATATGTGTTTCTTTACATGTAGATCTTAATTTTTGTAGTTGGGCGGGCTTCCCCGCTATTATTATATCAAAATCTCTTCATCCCGCTCATTTTTCTGCCTTTTGGCGCGAAGATTACTTTTTTTATTTGGACGGCACCGGCGCCGGTGATGATATGGGGGGAGATGCCGGACGGAACGCCTTCTTCTCCGACTGAACGCGAGCTTCTCCGGGTACCTGCTCCTCAGATTCCGGGTAATATGGAAAAAGGCAAAGTGTGGGTGCTTATACCTAAACCTAAGGGTATTTTGGGTACTTTCTGGGTCATATGGAAGAAAGACAAAGATTCCGGGTAATATGAGAAACCCAAAATTGGCGCCAGGTCATATATAAAGAGCTCGGATGCCACAGTATGGTATAGAAATTGTAAGCCACAATCATTTTAAAAAATTTGTGAGCTACCATGTAAAGAAAGCTTTGCCCAAGTGGATGGGATGGAAGCTACTTTAAATTTGATATTTTTAGACCATCATATATGCATTAAAGACATCGATGTGGACAGCCATACCACGCAAGTCTTGGAAGTTTCACAATCTTAAAGTGCTCAGAAAAAGTGTTGCTGTTTCTGGTTGATCAGTTGTACAAAAAAATGTTGGCTCAACTGCTACCGACACACACTAAAAGAAGCTAAGTACTTCAAGAATGTAATCGAGTACTTCAGCGGTTGCTCGCTGAGAGTATTCAGCATTAATGCCCAACTGCTGCTAGCTTTGCCCTTACTGGTTACTTTTATTGTTTTCTTGGATATGTCGAGTTTACGAAGGAAGTGAATAATGTTACAAATTTATGTATCAAGCATAGAATTTTGTATCGGATATCGGTATCGTATCGGTCGGCCTAAAAGATAAAATATTAGAAATATTTGTAAAAAAATATTGGTGGTCAAAAATTAATTTTTACCATATATTTTCCCAATCTAACTTCTAAAATGAGTTATACTAATTTAGATAAAGAATAGATTTTAAAATATGCATATTAGGATGGGAAACAAATGGGAAATTAAGTTATTTTTTTCCCTTTTTAATTTTTTTTTTGAAAATATTTTTTTTTTAAAATAGCGATATATGGGCCCGAAACCGATATAAAAGCCTGAAAAACGATATTTAGGTGTATCGATTTATCGGGTGGGACTCGATATTGATATATCGGCGATATATCGTCGATATGGAATTCCATGGTATAAAGAACTTAAAGGGCTGTTGGGTTCATGAATTTGGAAGCAAATTCAGCCTTAATTTGGAGATATCTAATTGAATCCTGTTTGGTTCATGAATTTGGGCTTTGGGATGAATTTAAAATTAAGCATGAAAGAGGATTCTCCTCCAATTCAGGCTTAATTTGTGAATCTTCTCACAAGGAGATTCATCAAATTAAGGGGTTGTTAGGTTAGTGAATTTTAATAAAGCTAAAGCTTAATTAAGAAAGAATTTATTCATGCTGAATTTGTGTAAAATGAGAATGTTGTTTGGTTGTTGAAGTAAAAAAATTACAATTCAGTCTTAATTTGATGAATCCCCTTATGAGAAGATTAACAAATTAAGCCTGGATCAAGGGAGAATCCTCTTTCAAGCTGAATTTTAAATTTAACCCAAATTCATGAATCAAATAGGATTCATTTGCCAAATACATGAACCAAACAAGCCCCTAGATTGAATTGTAAATTTTCACTTTAGAAACCAAATGACATTCCCATTTTACACCAATTCAGCCTAAATAAATTCTCTCTTAATTAAACTTTAAATTCATTAAAATTCACTAACCAAATATCCCCAAAGTGAAAGCACCAAAGTGGCAAAGTGGATTTAGTGATGCTATGAGGCAAAGTTTTGTAGATATATAATTATATGAATTTCTAATACCTTTTATGCATCAAGACGATTTGCAAATCATGATATCGTCACAGGAACTAAGAGGAACTGTAAATCAGAAAAATTAGGCAGTATGATACTCCATTGATGGCTGCTTTATAAGCTGCTATTTCTACTTGGTAGAGAATAAAGAATAAGACAATCAATCGTTCTTTGCCGATATTCATGCCGTTAAAATATGATCGAATTTACTTACATTTAACAAAAGATCATGCCACATTACAAAAAAAAAAAAAAACTGAAAATCAGTCTAGCCTTAGGCCGGGCTGGTTGGATTGCTCCTAGTTGTGATCCAAGAATCGAATTCCATTGGCCCAAAAAGGCACAATCTAAATGTCCAACTAATTAAGGCCTGATGATATTTGATTATTCTAGTTTCGAGGGCATCCGACAGCCTGTAGCAGCCCTACCCGATGCCCTCTCGTAAGTGTTAATCTTTTCATTTTTGTAGGTTAGACACACGAACCCAGACTTTGTGCCAATTGGATTCGATTTTGGGCCTCATGACATACAACTGGGAGAGATGCCGCAAAGGCACCAACCCAATAAAGTCTGGATCAGCAAGTGCTCAGAATCTTTCTCATACTTTGCCCAAAGAGTAAGTTAGAATCTCTTTTAATCTTGTGCTAGGTAGTTACCATTTAGCAAAAAAAAAAAAAGAATCCAAACGGTTGCTAGGTGAAAATGTTGGTGAGAGTTTACAATGTACCTTGAAAGGCGCCGCTCAATGTTGGTGTTTATTAATTTTTTATATAAATACTCTCTCCATCTGATAATAATCTAGTTCATTTTGGGAAACCTTATCGTGATGATAATATCAGACGGAGGGAGTAAAACAAAACAATTAGCTGCAATGCATTAGAGTGTTAAGAATATACCCTTGATAAATAAACTACTCCTCTGTCTGGGATCATTACAAACATTTGCCTTTTCAAAATGGACTGATTTCAATTCATTTTGAAAAACAAAATGTTAATGATAATTCAGGACGGAGGGAGTAATAAGGATAGACAATAAGTGGATTGCTCACTTGTAGTGTTATAGTCACTTAATTTATTTAATTTTTCCCATTTTGTTGCAACTACCACGTTACTTTGAAAATGTAATGAACTGCCCTCCATCTGGTTTTAGATGTTCCATCTAGAAAAAAAGACAATCCCAATTAGATGCTTCTGTTATGCACCTTAGATGGACAATAGCCGGCGGCAAAGAGCAGGGAAAGGGATGAGAATGGAGAAGAAAGATATGAAAAACTAGGGTTTAATTCATTCATAATCCAAATAGGACAGGGCGTGCCCTACATATAGGCACTGAGCCTTTAGCTGATGGGCCATAACACATAAGTGACGAAAATAATAAAATAGTATATTCATACTGCAGCGGCCCACATGGCCTTATTAAACAATAAAATATCATAATAGCTAAGGAGTCGTAAGATTTCACCACGCTCCGCTATAGCCTTGCCCTCAAGGCAAGAATGTAGGGAAACGAGCATAGAAATTATCCTCCAATTCCCATGTCGCATCGTCCAAGGAATAATCATGCCCCACAACGAGCATCTCAGTCACCAAGCGTCCAAAGCAACGAACCCGATGGAAATCCAATATAGATGAAGGAAGATCAGGAGGATCCGCCAGCAATATCAACAGTGCAGGTACCTCACTAGAAATTAGGATCCGCCGGTTATTTGTGATTAGGATAGTAATTAGGGGATTAATAATTAATTTACTCTAATTAACTATTTTAGATGCATTAAAGAATTTAAGGAATCATATTTTTACTATGCGTCTAATTTTAGTTTGGTTTTATTATTGCAGGATTAAAAATGCGAATTGCAGATCGGTAGCAGACGAGCACATTAGACGTGTTTTGAAGTGCCAAAGTGACCCAAGAGTTGATATCACGTGTATCAAAGATCTGAACCATTGATGATGCACTTAAGGAAGATGGGCGTTTATTTTAAGTACAAGCCGTTCGGATGAGAATTGATGGTTGAGATCGTTACGACATGTTTTAAAGAAAAGAAAAAAAAAGAAAGAAAAGGAATTAAACCTGCTGGTCTGGGTCGGTTCAGAAGAAAGAAAGAAAAAAAAAACAAAACAACCCGAGCCATCGGCTTGGGTGTTCTCTTTCTGAAACAGAGCAGAGCGCTCAAGCTTCTGCTCGAGCGCCGGCAAGATGGTCGGGAGCCCGAAGGTGGCCATGGTTTTCGACGAGGGCAGGGACGGCAGCAAATGGAGTTCCGGCGACCCTTGATTGGTCTGGCGAAAGGACGACGAGCGAGCAATAGCGGTGGCCTGGATTCCGACAGTCAAGGCGGCCATGAATCAGAAGCTCGATGGCGGCCATGGCAGCTCTGGTTTCACGGTGGCGATTGATCGTTTAAATATAAAACCCTTGCAAGTGCACAAGGCAATTGTACTACAGTGAGTATGGAAAGGGTTGTCGAACCTCAGGGACGGATTAATATTCTACCAAATTCAAGAAAAAAGCAGCAGTTTTTAATTAATCTAGAGAAAAGCAATGAACTTTAATTAAACTAAGCTGAGATTAATCAATAGGAGAAGTACCAAGGCTTCGAATCCACCACAATAGACTAGTGTATCGTCTCTCTCTCTCTTTTGAATTCAGATTTCCAGTTGGCTAGTGTATTCCTCTCGGACATACACTTGTCAATTCAAATTATAGTGCCCTCCTCTCGGATGTAACACATAAATCTATTAAAACATGGAACTGTGATCTATCTCTCTCGAGTATAAACCAATGAGACTTTATTAATATGTAACACTTCAGAGCCCTCACGTTCCTCTCGGACACGCAAGTGCTCTTTCAGATTGAAATCCACAAAGATCCACTCTTGTCTCTCTCGAGTACAAAGAATAAACTCTAATGAATTAACTTTTATTGCATAACAAAGATTCATACACCAACTAGAATAAAAACATAATATAAGAGAAAGAAACAATAACCAATCAGTTGGGTTTCATCTACGCCTTGGAAGAGAGTCTAGCCAAGCATGGGAAGAGAATCCATCAACAAGTTCTTCATCTTCTTCTTCTTCTTCTTCCTTTGCTCTAGCCTCCAAGGTCTCCAAAAGAACTCAAAACTCTATTCTTGCATATCCCATACGTTCTCCCTTAAGGCATATATATAGGGGTGAAGGAAAGCCCTCAAATCCCCTTCCAAATCCGAGTCAAAATAGGGTTAAATTGCGTTTTCCGTATGCACCGATCGATCGCCTCCATAGCACGATCGATCGCTTTACGAACGTAGCCGAACGAAGCCGTTTTCCTTTGTTAATTACTCCCGATCGATCGTATTGCGAACGATGCCGGACGAATCCGATCGATCGTTTTTACTGTTCAGAATCTTCAAATGGCTATAACTTTTTGCTCCGAACTCCGAATTGCGCGTGGTTGGTGGCGTTGGAAAGCTGACATCTTGAAATTTAACATGAAGCTTGAATCAGTTCAATCCGATATTTGTACACGGAGTTATGATAATTTGACCATTGAAGTCCGTTTTCGCCATATTTTTGTATCTTTGCTCTCATTTCCTACAAAAACCAAAATCTATATTAAAGTAGTAGTTATTATAACCAAACACTAGCAGAAACATAAGTTTAGGAGATAATAAAATGCATATTTCATGTATAGATCACACCCCCAAACCTACATTTTGCTAGTCCCTAGCAAAACAAAACAAAACAAAATCAAACAAACTAAAGAACTAATGCATAAAAGTAAACACCACTTTCGTAGGGAACACGATTGCATTGAGCGTATGCAACAAGCCGTTAAACCTCTAGGTGTCCCTAGTAGGACGAGTATTGTCTCGTGAGGGTTTGCAGCCATGCTACCCACAAACATGTATTTATTAAACTAATTAACCTAAGTTCAAAACAAAGCAAAAATAAAAACATTGTAAAAACAAGCAAACCTATTATCCCGACAAATGCACACTACAATGCTTAAGAAAATCAACCACATGTACTTGGTTAATAATCAACAGGAATATAGAAGCCCTCAAGTAAGTGGTTTTATTCCACACTTTCATCTTGGAAATTTCTGCTCAAATATTATATACATGATAACATAAATAGTAGAAAGTGTAGAACATTATAGCAATACATTCTAAATTTCTGTTTATACAGATCCAGTGTTACCCATTAACCAAAGAACATCAGAATCTACATAGTTATCGTAATCTTTAGGTTCATGATAGCACAAATCTGCGCGCCTCCTTCGGGTCCAACATTCTAGATTTGAGAGGATAATACACCACAGACTTTTTTTTTTTCCTTTTTTCGCTAGGACTTTGTAAGGCCTGACTTCAAGATGCTTAGGTTTAGCAATGACTCAGGCCAATGACTCCTAGCTAGTTGGCTTAGGGCATTAGGTTTTAAGAGACCGCTTCGGGCCCGAGCATCAGCCTAAGTTAATCCTATAAAGTCAAGCAGCCCCTTTTCTTTCATTTTGTTTTCATTTTTTCACATTTTCATTTTCATCATTCATATTTTTCAGCACATCTTTATTTTGTCCAGGCTGTATTATACTCTCAACCTATTTCCGGTTCCAATCCCTTGCCATAGCCAAGTAAATGGTCTATCATGATCTTTTAAGCTCAACAGATAACTACACATCATCCAATGACTATGACTAAAGACATCCCACTGTAGATTAGTAATCAACAAATCTCTAGATGGTATTACTTTATGTACTAGTGTGTGTAAGTGAATTTTCGTAGTTCAAGCACCTGTTCCAAGAGGACTGTAACAGAAAAGATATGCTCAGTTAAGTGTATCTATCCTCCAGTATACTTACTCACACTTCCAATGCAAATTAATCTCCTAAGAATTGTAACATGCATTATTACGGGATAAACTATCAAAACCTAAGAAAAATACTAACAAACAACTTAAAAACTAATCAAATTTTTATGATTTTTCAATTTTTAAATTTTTTTTTATATGCAAGCAATATTCCCTCCCCCAAACCTATTATGAACATTGTCCTCAATGTGAACAAAATATAGCATGACAATGAGCATATAACAAAGAAAATCAGATAAAGGAGAGAATACACCTGAATACGTGGGTTGCCTCCCACCAAGCGCTAAGTTTAATGTCTTCAGCCAGACGGAGTCACGGTCATTTGCAGGGTTGAGATCCTCAAGAATTCAGCCTGGATCAATTAAATGATTTCCCCACACACTCCTATCCTTGTGGCTTATGTATGGAGCATATCGTGGAATAAAAGGGTGGAGTGGTAGGTGAGGAAACAGTAGAAATATGGGTCCCTGCATTGTCCATGGAAGAAGGTCATCAGAAAATTTTAGTATAAAGGGAACCTCCTCCCCCACATCAACCATTTTGGCCTTAGGGGCCTCTTCTAGTAACCTAATTGGGAAAGCTTCCTCAATTAGTGACTCAACTAAACAATCTATGAAACAGTCTAATTTTCTTTCAATAATTAAAGGGTTAGATTGGTCAAGACATGGTATAAATGGTGTTTCAGGAATAGAAGGTTCTGTTGATAGTGCCGTAGAATGTGATTCCTCAGATATAGAAGAAGGTTGAAAATTTGGTTCTATCAACACACTCACTTCTTCTTTAATTTCTACATCCTCTTGATCATTATGTAAAGCCCACTCAAGATCATTGTCAAACCTTTGGGCATTCTGAAGGGATGTAACATCATAATCAGGGGAAAAACAGATCCCTTCATCAGAAAATGGGCCCTTCGGATATTGGGGTTCGACAGGTAAAATGCATTCTTCGTTAATATTCATGGCTTCTGCCAATTGTTCTAACTGTGTTTCAATGTTGGCAAGAGCCTGTGTATGGGAATGGATAATCTGGGCCTGGGTACTCAACTCACCTGTCAACTCTCTATATTTGGTGTCTATCATAGTCTCCACCTTGGCTTCCATCGCACTGAAAGCTGAGAGGAGAGTGGATTGGGTGGTTAGCATTTGGCTCATTTGATCTTCTAGGGATGGTTTCTTATTGGTTTGGCCAAACTGAGGATTAGAGGCTGGTTGGTAAGGTAGTTGTTGGCTTAGGAAATCTTGTCTAAGGGCCTCATGAAGAGTGGGCCCAGGGTTGGGTTGCTCCCAAGGGTTATTAGGATGATCCTCCCACCTATGAAGACTTTGGGCCTCATTAACATATTTTTTTATAAAATCAGGGTACTCATGGGCCAAAGGGCACTCCACTGGGGTGTGAATGGGACTTAAACACAGGGCACATGGTTCCGACATATAAGGAGTCGTGTATTGTAGGGAAGATGTGCCACTCCCAAAATTAGAGTGATTATCCCAACCACGGTTGTAAGTATCAGCATATAAGGGACGTGGGTAGTAGGGCATTTCATAAGGAAGGGGATCAGGTGTGTGTGAAGAACAATAATCATTCAAGCTCCTGTATGGGTTCTCATGGCTAAATCCATAAAAAGGTGAAGACATTTTTTTCACCATGCATTCATCAACTGAACCAAAATATCACACATCCACAAATCAAATAAACAACCCTAGATATCCACAACTAGCAATCATCAGTCCTAGATATCGACAACTAGCAGTCCTAATAGCCACAACTAGCACAATATGCAGTCACAGAGAAAAAATGAAAACACCAAACACACAAATTTATCTAAAAAGAGAAGGATAAGAGAATGCAAACTAGGGGAAGGGATGGCCCTTCCACGTTGGCGAGAATTCCACGTCTTCTCTTAACCTTGCAAAAAAAAAAAATACAAATTAAGCTACTGACAAATAATCTAAGCTAAGACTCACTAAACTACTCTAACACTAATTATGCTAAGAATCTGGTAAACTATTGGCTTCCGTCCCCGGCAACGGCGCCAAAAACTTGATCATTTAAATATAAAACCCTTGCAAGTGCACAAGGCAATTGTACTACAGTGAGTATGGAAAGGGTTGTCGAACCTCAGGGACGGATTAATATTCTACCAAATTCAAGAAAAAAGCAGCAGTTTTTAATTAATCTAGAGAAAAGCAATGAACTTTAATTAAACTAAGCTGAGATTAATCAATAGGAGAAGTACCAAAGCTTCGAATCCACCACAATAGACTAGTGTATCGTCTCTCTCTCTCTTTTGAATTCAGATTTCCAGTTGGCTAGTGTATTCCTCTCGGACATACACTTGTCAATTCAAATTATAGTGCCCTCCTCTCGGATGTAACACATAAATCTATTAAAACATGGAACTGTGATCTATCTCTCTCGAGTATAAACCAATGAGACTTTATTAATATGTAACACTTCAGAGCCCTCACGTTCCTCTCGGACACGCAAGTGCTCTTTCAGATTGAAATCCACAAAGATCCACTCTTGTCTCTCTCGAGTACAAAGAATAAACTCTAATGAATTAACTTTTATTGCATAACAAAGATTCATACACCAACTAAAATAAAAACATAATATAAGAGAAAGAAACAATACAACCAATCAGTTGGGTTTCATCTACGCCTTGGAAGAGAGTCTAGCCAAGCATGGGAAGAAAATCCATCAACAAGTTCTTCATCTTCTTCTTCTTCTTCCTTTGCTCTAGCCTCCAAGGTCTCCAAAAGAACTCAAAACTCTATTCTTGCATATCCCATACGTTCTCCCTTAAGGCATATATATAGGGGTGAAGGAAAGCCCTCAAATCCCCTTCCAAATCCGAGTCAAAATAGGGTTAAATTGCGTTTTCCGTATGCACCGATCGATCGCCTTCATAGCACGATCGATCGCTTTACGAACGAAGCCGTTTTCCTTTGTTAATTACTCCCGATCGATCGTATTGCGAACGATGCCGGACGAATCCGATCGATCGTTTTTACTGTTCAGAATCTTCAAATGGCTATAACTTTTTGCTCCGAACTCCGAATTGCGTGTGGTTGGTGGCGTTGGAAAGCTAACATCTTGAACTTTAACATGAAGCTTGAATCAGTTCAATCCGATATTTGTACACGGAGTTATGATAATTTGACCATTGAAGTCCGTTTTCGCCATATTTTTGTATCTTTGCTCTCATTTCCTACAAAAACCAAAATCTATATTAAAGTAGTAGTTATTCTAACTAAACACTAGCAGAAACATAAGTTTAGGAGATAATAAAATGCATATTTCATGTATAGATCAGCGATGAGCAGCGGTTATGGAGCTCGACAGCGATGAAGATTTCACGGCGGATTTGAGAAGGCGTATGCAAATCGGGAACATAAAAAGAACTGGGAAAACAGAGTCGTGCTTGTGCAGGGGTCTCAAATCGAAATCAGATTTTTCAGTTGGATTTGGATCAACTCGGAAAAATCACATTTGGGTATGGACTCTCGAAGTCTAGTATCTATAAAAACCGAGCGAAGAATTGATCAAAAGGGAGGTTTTTTGGGGCGAAGTGGACGAACTGTTGGACTCTGTTTTGAGAAAGAAAACAGAGATTCTGTTTTCATTTCGCGGCGGATTTGGGTTGTGATTTCGTCGTGTTTTAGGCCGGAATTGAAGAGGAGGAGTAGGAATTAAAGAGGGAGAGAGAAGGAGAAGAAAAAGGGAGAATTTTGAGCTGATTTTTTTGCGTGAACAGTGCTGTGAACAGAACTGTATTTTGCTACAGTAACGGCTGATTGGGGAAGATGATGAACAGTGATTCACTGTGAATAGTGCGCTGCTACAGTGTTTTGCTACAGTGATTTTTCAAATGCAATTTCTTCCGAATCTGATTTTTCTTTTTCTCTTGAATATGCGTAGGTAAATCTTTTGTCAAAGCTAGAGGTGACGTTATTTAGTCGATATTTTTACGTCTATAAAGAAGTGTTTATTGCTTATTTGGTTGAATGCAATGTTTTGATAAAGTCATAATCTATACAATTATTTGATTTGTCGTTAACGTAAGGTACGGCGAATGCTTATAATTCTCTATGATTAGTAGACTGAGCTTATTAATGATAAATTTTCAATCGATATTTTTATGTTAATGGATATGATGTACGTGAATGAAATATTTTCCGATTAGGTCAAATCATTATTTGAATCTAATTGTGTAATTAAATAGACGTAGAGTATTGATTAAATAATTGATCCTTGAAGCTTTGATATCTCTCATCGATTATCTTTCCTATCTTAAATTAGTTTTAATTAAATTTTTAATCGTCATTTTAGTAGTTAATTAAATTACAATCTCTCTACAAGATTTCCTGATAAGAACTTTAATTTGCTAAGCTAAGTAGTAATTAGATTAGTTTGGAGTAGAATAATCTTACATCATTCCCTGCGGTTCGACCTTGGATTTACCGAGTATATATTATAATTTGTCAACCTATTTTGGGGTTAGACCACCATGCAACTTGGCCACTTCTCGAACATAAATTTCAGCAACTATTTTAGCCGTATAGGGGTGACCAAGAGTGCAAAAATGTGCATATTTTGAAAGACGATCCACTACCACCAAGATAACAGATTTAACTTGGACTACAGGTAGAACCTCAATAAAGTCCATGGAGACATCATCCCATAAACGGTCAGGAATAGGGAGAGGCTACAGAAGACCCGCTGGAGTAGTAGTAGAGGACTTGGCGTGCTGACACACATCACAGGCCGCCACATATGAATGGACAGCCTTCTTGATTCCCCGCCAAAGGAAATTTTGACTAACACGCTTGTAGGTGAGGAATGATCCTTCGTGACCCACACTCGGAGTGTCATGAAAGAAGGATATGATAGCCTGCCGTAGGACCGTGCTCGGAGGAACCCATAGCTGATGCTTCCACAAAATATAATCTCCCTAAAAGAAGGTAAGCAAGTCGGATCAGCCTGGAGACGATGTAAGATATCCACGACCTCAGGTACATCCTGATAAGTCTGAAGCAAATTGGACATAAAGGGAAAGGTAGGGACTGTTAGACCCATGAGGGCCACCTCTGCATCTTGTCTGGATAGAGCGTCGGCCACGGTATTATCGGACCCCCGTTTGTAAACCATATCATAGTCATAGCCCATAAGCTTAGTCACCCAACGTTGCTGGGATGGAGTAGAGATCCGCTGGTCATGAAAATACTTCAGAGGCTAATGGTCCGTCCGAATAATAAAGTGCCGACCCAATAGATATGGATGCCATTTAGTAACGGCGTGCACAATAGCAAGCATCTTACATTCATAGGCCGACAAACGGAGGGAGCGTCCGGAGAGGGCCTTGCTAAAGAAGGCAATGGGCCGCTCAGTCTGTAAAAGGACAGCTCCCAGCCCACTATCCGAAGCATCAGTGTCAACCACAAACGGCTGAGAGATATATGGCAAGGCCAAGACTGGGGCGGAAGACATAGCCTGCTTCAGAGTGTCAAAGGCCACCTGGGCTGCAGGATGCCATTCGAAGGCCCCGGCCTTCAGCAAGGTAGAAAGGGGTGCAACCAAAGTACCATAATGGGCAATAAAGGGCCAATAGTAGCCCGTCAGTCCAAGAAATCCACGTAAGGCCTTCGATGATTTAGGAGTGGGCCAATAGTAGCCCGTCAGTCCAAGAAATCCACGTAAGGCCTTCGATGATTTAGGAGTGGGCCAATTGAGCATAGTGGCCACCTTGGCCGGATCAGTAGAAACTCCATGTGCCGTAATAATATGGCCTAAATAATCAATATGGGGTTGGCCAAAAGAACATTTCGACCATTTCAACAGAAGAGAGTTGCCGGCCAAGAGGTCAAAAACTGTCCGGAGATGGCGGATATGATCTTCCCATGAGGCATTATATGCCAATATATCATCAAAAAAGACCAATATGAATTGGCGCAAGAAAGACCGAAAAATATCGTTCATCAAACTTTGAAAGGTGGCTGGTTCATTTGTCAAACCAAAGAGCATAACAAGGAACTCATAATGATCGTCATGTGTATGAAAAGTGGTCTTGTGAATATCAGCTGGGTGCATCCGTATCTGATGATTACTAAAACGTAAATCAAGCTTAGAAAAGTACTTCCCACCTGACAATTCATCGAGAAGCTCCTCAATGACAAGGATCAGATACTTGTCCTTCAGTGTGATGGCATTTAAAGCACGATAATCCACGCAAAACTGCCATGTCCCATCTTTCTTCTGGACCAATAATACCAGAGAATAATAAGAGCTAGAGTTGGGACGAATGATACCAGCCGCAAGCATTTTTGCCACCAAACGCTTGATCTCAGCCTTCTACACATAAGGGGTAGTGGTATGGCCAAACATTAGCGGGGCTCGATCCTGAAAGAATGGGAATCTGATGGTTATGCCCACGTGCTGGAGGTAATCCCAATGGCTCCCCAAAGAAGGACTCATGGTCAGCCAGGAGGGCTCTCAAGTTGGGCGGTAGATTTGTCTGATCCGTGTCGGATACGATCATTAGCTGTAGCAAAAATCCATGGACTGAGTGCCGAAATAAGGAACCCACGGCCTGGGATGATTGAAGGGTTCCGAGAAGTGACCCATGTAATCGAACCGGCTGATCAGCCACCCCAAAGGACATAACCAAGTCTTTGAAATTCCATACCACATCCCCAAGCTCTTGGAGCCACTAGACCCCCAATACAATATCATCCCCTTTTGTTGGTAATAGATGAAGATCCACAACAAAGTCATAACCTTGAATATGCAAAGGGACACGTGGGCATAGTCCCTTACTGGGCATGTGTGTACCATCATCAATAAGGACGTAAAAAGCACATGCGTGAGCAATGTGGCAGCCCAGACGCTGCGCCACCCTGTCATTAAGAAAATTGTGGGTACTCCCACTATCAATCAAAATAGCAACGGGTTGGCGTTTTAACTGACCTTGCACTCGCATAGTGTGAGGCGTGTATGTTCCCGAAAAAGTATGAAATGAGATCTTGGCCATAGAATCAACATAATCTTCCTCGACTGGCTATTTGGGGAGCTCGTCCCCCTTAGGGCAGGACTCTTCCAGAATGAAAGCAGTAGGTGGTGTGCGACAATGATGCCCGGGAACATAACGCTCATCACAGTTAAAGCAAAGTCCTTTGGCCCTTTTCTCGTCCATCTGGGCCTGGGATAACCTGCGAATAGGAGGATTCATGTCAGACCCTACTGGTGGTCCGGGCCAAGAGCTGGCCACTGCCCCATTAGCAGGAGCTGGCCTAGGGGATTGTAGTCCTGGAGGGTCGAGAGAATGGCTGGACCGCACGCCGTTGTCGGTTCAAGCATTCCTCCGCAATGCGAGCATGCCCAATAATATCCTTCATGGATTTAGGCATGAATTGACATATTTCATCCGTAATATCAGCCCGCAAGCCATGCATGAAGACACCCACTAATGCCGCCTAATCCCAATTAGGTAGCCGATTAGCGGTGCGCATAAACTCCTAATGATAGGCGCGCACAGTGGAAATTTGACAGGGAGATGCCAGCAATTCATTAAAATCAGCATAATCATTCGGCCCGAATTGCACGCATAATTCATTCACATAATCATTCCATGTAGGATTAAGCAATTCCCGCTCAAAATATTGAAATCAGACTAATGCGTCGCCCGTCAGATGGAAGGCGGCGATTTGCAGTTTATCAATTTTCGATTGTGTGCCATGATACTCAAAAAATTTATTAGCATGGTAAATCCAATCAATGGGGCTATCCTCGCCACTATACTTAGGAAATTAGCCTGGCTAAACGTGGCTCGGCCATCGGCCGTCCGAATGTGTCAGGAAGTGGTCTATGAGAATTACCTGGCGAGAAGTCTGTGGAGCCATGATATGCCTTTCCTCCAAAGATTGGCCTATAGGTCAGCACCTCCATCCGTGCATGGTGAGGTATGGTGGTCTGATAGGGAAAAGCACGAAGATGGGTGCCAGCTGTCCCCGACGGCAAGATATTGGTCGGATCAAAAGAGCCAAGTGGCCCTGAGATAGGAAAGGCACGATCTTGCTGATGAGGAGCACTCTGCACTGCAGCAGAGGACTGACCTTACAACGCTGAGTGCTGTAGAGGAAGCCCATGCAGATGAGCACCATGCAGATGTACAGCCGCGGAGGAAGACCCTTGCTGGTCGGCGGTCTGCTGGTGATCCATCCCAGATGTCGGCAGTGGTGTCAGCGCTCAAGCATTGTCCATTGCATGGACTGCATAGATTGCATGGTCACCGAGATGTCTGCCAGGGCCTTGAGCAAGGCCGAATCCATGGCTGCAGAGGGCGCAGCCTGGGCCTGGCCAGTTAACGCCTCCTCATCAGACTGGGTTGAGGGACCCTCCGTGGTGTCTGTAGCCTTCTTCCGAGTCATAGCGTCGGAAGCCAGGAGTCGATTGCTCTGATACCAGTGTTATGCACAATAGCCAGCGATAAAGAGCAGGTAAGGGGATGAGAATGGAGAAAAATGAGGTGAGAAAATAGTTCATTCATAATCAAAATGGGACAGGGCATCCCCTACATATAGGCATTGAGCTTTTAGCTGATGGGTTTGATGGGCCATAACACATAAGTGACGAAAATAATAAAATAGCATATTCTTACTGCAGCGGCCCACATGACCTTATTAAACAATGAAATATCCTAATAGCTAAGGAGTTGTAAGAGCTTCTTTCAGTCAATTTAAGTGGATTTATTTATATTTCGAATCTATTCACAATTGGGAATATAGTTTTGTTGTTGAATTGAAAATTCACAATTCACTCTTAATTTGGTGAATCTCCCCATTAACAGATTAGCAAATTAAGCATGAATTGGGAAAAAATCCTCTTTTAGTTTGAATTTTAAATTCAGTATAAATTCTTAAACCAAAGATGATGCATGTTATTCTCTCCTAATTCATGCTTAATTTGGAGCCAAATTTACGAACCTAAGGGGCTGTTTAGTTAGTGAATTTTAATGAATCTAAAGCTTAATTAAAAGAGAATTTATTCAAGCTGAATTGATGTAAAATTTGATGAATTTTCTCGTAAGAATATTCACAAATTAAGCTTGAATTAAAGGAGAAAATTCTTCCAGGTTGAATTGTAAATTTGGCCCAAATTCACAAACTAAACAGGATTCAGTGAGTTATTTCCAAATTCATACTGGATTTGGCAAATTCATGAACTACTATTTGGTTAGTGAATTTTAATGAATTTAAAGCTTAATTATGACAGAATTTATTCACGTTAAATTGGTATAAAATAATAATATCATTTGCTTGCTGAAATGAAAGTTCATAATTCAATCTTAATTTGATGAATCTCCTCGTGAGATGATTCACAAATTAAGCCTGAATTGTGAAAGAATCCTCTTTCAGTTTGAATTTTAAATTTAGTCTAAATTATGGACCAATTAGGATTCAATTAGGTATCTTTAAATTTAGGCTGAATTGCAGCCAAATTCATGAACCAAATAGCCCCTAAAACAGGGCGGTGGGAGTATCTTTGTTAAATTTTCGACCCGCAAGCATGGTTTTAAAACCCGGACTGGCCCGGGCAGTTTGACCTGAGCCGACCACTTTTTCGAGTTGGATTGGCCAGGTAAATTAACCCGGTTGGGTTAGTTTAACCCGGCTGGTATAACTGGTGACCCGGCCGACTAGTCTGGGCCGGGTTTTACCCCCTACCCACAAAATCCCTAAAGCTCCCCTCCCTAATCGCCAGAGCCCGCCGCTGCGGTCGTCGCCCTGCCCCCGCCAACCAGCCAGCCCATTCAATGTCTTTCAGTGCCGAACATCTACTTGGTAAAAATGTTAGCATATCCTAAGAACAATAACAACTCAAATGAAAAAAAGGAAACATTTTAGATAACTTTTACCACCATCCAAAAAGTGACTATCACTACAAGACTCAAAATTTCATTAACCATTTTTCATCAATTTCAACAGATAAGCATTCCAGATGACAAATACTTCCGACCTATGACGATGGCAGTAAGACCAGTGCCATCAATTCCTTAACTTCTGCAGTTATAGAAGAACCGGAGAAGCTAGAAGGGGCCTTTCTACTTACCACATGACTGTTTACTTCTCAAAAATGATACAGTTCTACATTGAAGAAACCCAGTTCCGTCGAGGATGCCGTGATTTATACACCTCCTTTTTTTTATATTAATGGCGTCAGCAACCGGACGAGCATTCCGGGTCAATGATGGATCTGGTTTTAAAACATTCCCCGCGAGTGTTATTAGCCACTGGTACCGGAAAAAGAATATTCCTTTTTTAATCGGCACGTCCCTCAAATTATAAAATTTCCCGTTTGGGCCTCCCTCTCCTTTCCCGAGCTCCGACCATGTCGTCAGCGACCAGGCCGCACGCCGACGAGCCGAGACAGTCGGCGGCAGGCATCTCCATCGAAGGCTCCGGCGAGGACGCCGCCCTCGCCGCCTCGGAGTACCTCATCCGCGAGGAGGTCCTTCGCCGGCGACTCCGCCGGTTGGAGCAGCTTTCCAGGTACTACCGCCGCCAGTACTGGGCCCTCGCGGAGGTTAGGGTTCAGCACCGTCGGTACTTCTGGGAGTACGGCGAGAGCCCGTGCTACGATGAAGGCGACACGCGTAGACAGCCATACCAAGCAAGTCTTGGAAGTTTTACAATCTTAAAGTGCTCAGAAAAAGTGTTGCTGTTTCTGGTTGATCAGTTGCACAGAAAAATGTTGGTTCGACAGCTACCGACACACTAAAAGAAGCTCAGTACTTCAAGAATTTAATCGAGTATTCTAGCAATTTCAGTGGTTGCTCGCTGGGAGTATTCAGCATTAATGCCCAACTGCTGCTAGTTTTGCCCTTGCTAGGTTGCTTTTATTGTTTTATTGGATATGTCGAGTTTACGAAGGAAGTGAATAATATTACAAATTTATGTAATTAAAGGGGCTGTTAGGTTCATGAATTTGGAAGTAAATTCAGCCTGGAGATATCTAACTTAAATTATATTTGGTTCATGAATTTGGGTTTTATGCTGAATTTAAAATTAAGCATGGAAGTAGATTCTTCCCCAATTTAGGCTTAATTTGTGACTCTTCTCATAAGGAGATTCATCAAATTCCTTAGGGCTATTAGGTTAATAAATTTTAATGAATCTAAAGCTTAATTAAGAAAGAATTTATTTATGCTGAATTTGTGTAAAATGGGAATGTTGTTAGGATTCTCCCCCAAACGACATTCCCATTTTACACCAATTCTGCTTGAATAAATTCCCTTTTAATTAAGCTTTAGACTCATTAAAATTAACTTACCAAACATCTCCAAAGTGAAAGCACCAAAGTGGCAAAGTGGATTTAGTGATGCTATGAGGCAAAGTTTTGGAGATAATTATATGAATTACTAATACATTCTATGCATCAATACGATTTGCAAATCATGATATCGTCACAGGAACTAATAGGAACTGTAAATCAGGAAAATTAGGCAGTATTATACTCCAACGATGGCTACTTTATAGAAAGGTAATCCAGGAACCTAAATTAGCTTTATAAGATGCTATTTCTACTTGTAGAGATTAAAGAATAAGACAATCAATCGTTTCTTTGCCGATATACATGTCGTTAAAATATGGCCGAATTTACTTATATTTAACTAAAGATCATACCACATTACCAAAAAAAAATTTGAAAATAAGTCTAGCCTTAGCCGGGTTGGTTGGATTGTTCCTAATTGTGATCAAGGAATCTAATTCCATTGGCCAAAAAAGGCACAATCTAAATAATTGAACTTAAAATCTTGAACCATAAATAGTGAAGCCCCCCGATAAACAGCCAACTGGTTAAGGCCCGATGATATTTGATTATTCCAGTTTCGAGGGCCTCCGAGAACCTGTAGCAGCCCTACCCGATGCCCTCTCATAAGTGTTAATCTTTTCATTTTTGTAGGTTAGACACACGAATCCAGACTTTGTGCCAATTGGATTCATTTTCGGACCTGACATACAACTGGGAGAGATCCTGCCAAGGCACCAACTCACTAAATTGGTACGTTAACTAAAAGTTTCTATTTGAGGAAACTGTTCTAAAATAGGAAAGTTTTGTTGCCTGATGTGATTTCTGGTTGTGCAAAGTGCTTTGATGTGTTACTTAACTTTTATGTTGTGGTATGATTCATTAATGGCATGACTAATAGTAGTAGAAAACCAGGACGCGATGGTTGGTTCTGGCGCTGGGCACAACCTGGCGCTGAGGCTAGCCTGGCGCCAGGGTCTGAGAATATCTGACGCCAGGAGTGGGGCCAGGTGCCAAGGCATGTGTTCAGTGGATCATCCTTAATTAGTAAAATGAATTTGATTTTGTTGGGTGGTTCGCGATGCACACGTGTTAGTGTAACGAGTAGTGCAACAGCGACGCCAGAGTCATGTGCGCGTAGGACTCAAGTCAAGACGCAGGACCTGGCACCGAGCCACGTGGCACTAGCCCAGGGGTGACTTATGAACATGGGTGACTTGTCATAAGGTGATCTTCAGATGGTTGGAGTAATCTCGAGTTGATTGGAGTGAATCTTGGTGCAAATCTACGGGTTGACCTAATCGCGGTGGATAAAGTAAGTGATCTATACATGAAATATGTATTTTATTATCTCCTAAATTTATGTTTATGTTAGTGTTAGATTAGAATTACTACTACTTTAATATAGTTTTTGGTTTTTGTAGGAAACAAAAGTAAAATGCAGAATTACGGTGAAACGTGACTCTAATAATTGAATATTAATTACTTTGATTGCTTATTTTTGATGGGACTGATTTAAGCTTCATGTTAAAGTACACGCAGTCAGCTTTCCAACGCCACTGACCGTTCGCAATTCGGAGTTCTGAGCAAAAAGTTATGATCATTGGAAATATAGCACGCAAAAGAGACGTGACTAAAAAGAAGAACCGTCAAGATGAGATTGGATGGATGAGATTGATACAACGGGTTTTCATTTAATAAAGAAAAAAAGAAAAGAAAAAGGTTCCGGTTCGGTTCGGTTTAAGAAAAAAAGGAAAAACAGAACGACCCGAGCCGAAGCTCGGGCCCTCCAGGACAGAGCAGCGCTCAAGCGCCGGTGTGGGGCAAGGCTGGCTGAGACTCCTGCGGAGATGGATGGCGGTGACAGCGGATATCACGGCGGCTTTGATGACGGTGGAATCACGACGGCGGCGCCAATGGACGGCGGAGAGGCGAGGAATAGATCTCGATTGAAAAAAAAATAGAAAATGGAAACGGAAGAATCATGTTCAAATTGGAAGCCAGAGATAGAATCGTGCTCAATCTGGGAAGTCTCGAATGGATTCAATCCGAGCTCGAATAGGAATTGAGGAAGGGCTATAAAAACAGAAAACTTTCAGAGAAAAAAGAGAAACTGGAGAAATGATTTCTGGCCGGGAAAAGCAGGAGCTTGGGGAGATAATTTCCGCCGGAAAGCCGGCTTGTTTTTGGCTGGAAAAGAAGGGGGAAGAGGAAGCAGCGGCCGGAGGAGAGAAGGAAAAGGACTGAATTTTTGATATGCTACAGTAACTCCTGCGATTTGCTACAGTGCACGGCTGCTTGAGGAAGATGATGAATAGTGTATAAACAGTAAATTGCTAAAATAACTTGTCAATAGTGTTCGCTGAATAGTGTTTTCTGGTGAATAGTAAATGATGACGCCGACAAATCAGTAGTGTTCTCCTCGTCCGATGGCCGGCTAAATCCTTGTCCAAGGCGTAGATGAAACCCGAATAAATTGGTTGTATCGTTTTCTTTCATCATAATCTTAATTTTTACCTTGATTGGTATATGAATCTTATTATACAATCACTGTTAATTTATTGAGGTTTATTCTATGTGCTCGAGAGAGGCTAGAGTGAATTCTTGTGAGTTTTAATCCGAGGAATACTTGCGTGTCCGAGAGGAACGTAAGTAAACTAAGGTGTTATAAAGGAATAAGTTTTCATTGATTTATACTTAAGAGAGATAGATCACAGTTCCATATTTTAATTGCTTATGTGTTACGTCCGAGAGGAGAGCACTACATTTTGAATTGACAAGTATATGTCCGAGAGGAATATGCTAGCCAATTAGGAATTTATTTAAAAGAGAGAGAGAGAGACGATAAGCTAGTTTATTTTGTGGTGGATTCAAAGCCTTGGCACTTCTCAGTATTAGTTAAACTCATTTTAAATAGTTAAAATTTATTGCTTTTCTTAAATTAAATCAAAATGCATACTTTTTTTCACTTGAATTTGGTAAATCATTCATCCGTCCCTGAGGTTCGACAACCCTTTCTATACTCACTGTAGTACAATTGCCTTGTGCACTTGCAAGGGTTTAATTTTAAACGATCAAGTTTTTGGCGCCGTTGCCGGGGACGGCACAATAGTTTACTAAATTCTTAGCATAATTAGTTTTAGAGTAGTTTAGTGAGTCTTAACTTAGATTATTCGTCAGTAGCTTAATTTGTGTTTTGCTTTCTTTTGCAAGGTTAAGAGAGGACGTGGAATTCTCGCCAACGTGGAAGGGCCACCCCTTCCCCTTGTTTGCATTCTCTTATCCTTATCTTTTAGATTAATTTGTGTGTTTGGTATTTTCTTTTCTTTTTGTGACTGCATGTTGTGCTAGTTGTGGCTATTAGGACTGTTAGTTGTTGATATCTAGGGATGTTGATTGCTAGTTGTAGATATCTTGGGTTGTTTATCTTATTTGTGGATGTGTGATATTGTGGTTCGGATGTTAATGAATGCATGGTGAAGAAATGCCTTCACCTTTTTATGGATTTAGCCATGAGAACCCATACAAGAACTATTTATAAATGAGAATCCAAAATGAACAATAAATAATAAATTATTAAGTTATCTAATGGTCCAAAATCATCAAAATAAACTGCAATTATAAAGTCTAAGCTTTGAGCTCTTTTTCTATGAATCCACCTTTTAAGTCTAGCTCTCCTCTACGAGCTATCAGTAACTAAACCTGCATCGCAGGATGCATGAGTATTCCATAAAAATACAAGTAGAATGAAAAACTATAATAGAATGTAACAAGATAATTCAAGAATAATATGATTCAACGGAAGTAGTTGTAACATGAATCTGTAATATGTTACAAGACAATTGAAATAGATGATTCATCATTAATGTCAAGAACTCAAACCTCCGAATAAAGCTATCAGACTCCACATCTATTGATAATGCTAAGAGTGAGTGAATCTCTCTCAAATCATTGTCGCCCGCAAGTATACACCATACACATTCGCCACTAGGGGTCCTTGATAAGAGCCTTGCCATGAGTCTAGGATGTGGGCCCTATCGGTCTTCATGGACACAATGGGCGGAGATCGTGTAGGCCTTCCATGATGCCTAACAATCTAAAAAGTGCACATGGTGACTCACAGGGATACGCTAATCCCAAATATAAATATAGAGACCTCGCAAGATCAATGTTTTTGTCATGCCTTATTGAGCATACTATGATTTTCATTTGAGATATGTTAATATCTTAGGAGACTTCAATCGAGTATTTCATAATGCAAATTACAGAGATACGCCAATCCCTGAGGAGACTTTAATCGAGTATTTCATAATGTAAACTACAGAGATACACTAATCCCTGAGGAGATTTCATAATGCAAACTGCAGAGATATGCCAATCCCTGACGAATTCAAATTTTCGGAAAGAACTATTAGAAGCATTCAAGCAAATATAGAAACATTATATGTAATTGTATTAAGTAAGAAACCTCATAAAATACAGAAGGAATGCTGCTCATTATGGGTTTAAGAGAGATAGAAAACTTGAATATCAAATTAGGGTTTATGGTGTATAGAAAAGACAGAAAGCTGATGAAGCAATAATGTTTAAACCTAAAGACTAGTTCATGATATGAAGACTCATAGCTATTATATTTTTAATAGATAATAGTGTCACTCAGTTATCTGTATATGTGTATGTTACTAATTTAAGACTTTATACATTGACCGGTCATCATTTTTAGAAAAGCTGACAATACTTATAAGATTTTTAGTACTACTAAATTCTAATTATAAGCCATATGTAATTAATTGAAAACACATCAGCATAGTAGAGTTAATTTATATTAGCATATTGAGGCCTCAAAAAGGATTGGTAGAGCATTTGGAATAAGTAGACTATAGTTATGTAAACCGACAGAGATAGACTTCTTTTATAAACTTTGTATGATACTTTTATAACACTTCATTATAGACAATTAATACTTAGAGTATTCATCACATGATACATAAATATAGGCTGATATATGATCGAACATAGATGTTTGGTCAATACACTTGGTTATGAACATTATCTAGATCAGTAGAATTCAGGAATGCAAAATCTATCCAGAAAAGGAAGGGTGGAAAGACACACCTCCCGAGAACAATGTAGATAGTTTCTGGAGTGGAGAAAATTACTAGAGATAGCCCTATAAGTATAGAACATAACACAACTAACGAGGTATTTTTATAATTTTTTTGGAATTACTTATGAATTATCACGTATAGGGTGTCAGTGTATAACTGGCCGAGAATGAAAAACTATTCTGGGACTGACTGTAATGCTTAATAAAACCCTAGACATTTAGCAATGCTATAACCTTGATTAAATAAATCTTAACTTTAAGAATCAAGACTTGTAAAACCAAATAGCAAGGTCGTACTTGAAGATGGCAGCAACAAGGAAAAGACCAACACAAATCAGGTTTCTTTCTTAACATAATACACTCAATAGAGACACGAATCATATAAGTGATCGCAATCGTTTATGACAATTTTAACAAGACAACAATGGATGTAATTCAAGAAAAGTCACAAGAGTATAAGTATGAATAAGATTCAACTCAACATCAAAAGGAACATGCAAATATCTGACTTCAAATGCAAAAAAATCTAGACTCTATAGAAGAACAGGACCATAGAAAGAATTACGTAAAAACATCCTACCTCAAACCGTTCATCGATATCTTCTTGCTTCACCTAAATTCCAACGTCCTATGAACCTTCTTTGTCGCCTTTTCAAGTTGTCCAACAAGAGAGAAGGATGAGAGAGAAGAAAAAAATAGGGGTTGGGAGAGAGAAAGAGAAAGGGGTATGCAATTTGGAGAAAGAGAGAGAGAATTATGGGAAAAAGAGAGAGTCAACTTCTCTATTTATAGAGGACGCCCCAATTACCCCAATTGGAGTCCCACTCTAATTATTAACTCTTCATCCTTATCCCGTTTGAAGTCTATCCGTATCTAGTAAGTTTATAACTACAAGGATTCTCCGAAACTAATCCTGTCGTCCGGAGGGAGTCCTAGCCTAGTAAGTTTTCTTTTTCCATTATCTATTTGATTCCTCTTCTTAACCCTACTCCAACTCAAAGTATATCCATTACTATGTGTCAATCCACTACTATACAACTCATCTTGGCATCAGGCTTATTCTCTACTGATCAGACTTGTAGATTTCTAAGGAGAACTATTCTAGATTAACACTTGGTGTTATCTTTTACCATTCCTACTTCAAGTAAGACTCTACAATCTTATCTTCACATATTTATCCATGGCACGAGGCATATTTTCAACTTCAAACATTCTTCTAGATGTTCATAATCCTAACTTTTGAGGAATCTAGTTCTAAGTTAATCCACTGTGTAGCACTACTCCATTCCTACTCCAAGTAGGAATATAATTGGAAAACAAGGTTCTGTCCAAAGTAGATCAGCAAGGTTTTGAAATTCCCACGGACAGCATGTGAGGAATTAAGATATGAGATTTTTACAGTAGATGCTCCTATGAGTAGAATCCAACGCAACTGATGGCATGTTATTCTGACACCTGTAAATTTAGTTATGAACTTTTTAGTTCAGGCTATTGGGCAGAAATAGTTCTGGCCGAGAGCATTAATTTGACCCATGGTCAACTGTTTAGTTTAATTAAGGTTTATACAGTACTTACATTAATAATTCAACATAATCCAACATTAGTTATCATGTTACACTTCACTTAATCCTACTTTAATTAGGAATATAGCTTCCCTTAAAATTTGTATTATTCCATAATCTTCTTATTTAACTTTGGCGCCAGGCACGTCTCTGCACCTGACCCTGGCGCAAGGCACAACTCCTACGCCAGGTTGGACACTCAGAGTCCTAGTTTTAAGATGGAAACCAATTTTAGTTACGTCATTAAATCATATTCCTAATTCAAGTAGGACTCCAAGATAATTGTCAACCATCTTTATCTGTCCAACACTTACCATAGCCCAAACAATTATGATTTCTCAGTTGAAGACACCAACAATAATGCTTTTATTCAAGTTTTTTTTCACAAAATTTGGGGTCGTCACACCTTATGGTGATAATAATCTAGTTCATTTTGGGAAATCTTATCATGATAATAATATCAGACGGAGGGAATAAAAAAACAATAAGATGCAATGCATTAGAGTGTTAAGAATGTACCCTTAATAAATATACTACTCCTCTTTCTTGGATTATTACAAATGTTTACTTTTTCAAAATGGACTGATTTCAGTTCATTTTGAAAACAAAAATGTTAATGATAATTCCGGATGAAGGGAGTAATAAGGATAGACAATAAGTGGACTGCTCACTTGTAGAGTTATAGTCACTTAATTTATTTCATTTTCCCCATTTTGATGCAATCTACCACATTACTTTGAAAATGTAATGAGCTACTACATCCGGTTTCATATGTTCCATCTAGAAAAAGAAGGACATTCCCAATTAGATGCTTCATAAGGTCAATTTAACTGGATTTATTTATTAGATTTTAAATGTATTTCGAACTTCTTCTTCCCCCATTAGTGGGGTTTCCACCATCTAAAATAGACTAATGACAACATTTTTTAGATGGAGTTTTTAAGGACCTGTTTGGCTGAAGAATTTTAATGAATCTGAGTCTTAATTAAGAGAGAATTTTTAGACTAAATTGGTGTAAATGGGGAATGTAGTTGGTTGTTGAATTAAAAAATCACAATTCACTTTTAATTTGGTGAATCTCATCATGAGCAAATTAGCAAATTAAGCATGAATTGGGGGAAAATTCTCTTTTAGCCTAAATTTTAAATTCATTCCACATTCTTAAACTAAACATGATTTAGGTTATTCTCTCCTAATTCATACATAATTTGGAACCAAATTCACGAACTTAAGGGGTTGTTTGGTTAGTAAATTTCAACGAATCTAAAACTTAATTAATAGAGAGTTTATTCAGGTTAAATTGGTATAAAATGGGAATGTCGTTTAGTTGCTGAAGTGGAAATTCACAATTTAGTCTTAATTTGATGAATCTCTTCATTGGAAGATTCACAAATTAAACCTAAATTAAAGGGGAATCCTCTTTCGGGCTAAATTTTATATTCAACCCAAATTCACAAACCAAACGGGATTAAGTTAGTTATCTCCAAATCCAGGTTGATTTTACTACCAAATTTATGAATCATTGTTTGGTTAGTAAATTTTAAAGAATCTAAAGTTTAATTATGATAAATTTATTCAGGCTTAATTGGTATAAAATGAGAATGTCGTTCGGTTGTTGAAGTGAAAATTCACAATTCAGTCTTAATTTGATAAAATCCTCGTGAAAAAATTCACAAATTAAGTCAAAATTAAGAAAAAATCCTATTTCAAGCTGAATTTTAAATTTAGCTTAAATTTATGAACTAAATAAGATTAAGTTAATTATCTCCAAATTCAAGCTAATTTGCTGCCGAATTCATAAACCAAACGGCCCCTAAGGGGCTGTTTGGATAGTGAAAGAGGGCTGAATTCACTGTCAATTCAGCCCTCTTTCAGGTGAAAGAGTGTGAAATAGGTTTGTGTGGTGAATTTCAGGTGAATTGAAAAATTCACCTGAAAGTACAAATTCAGGGTGAAATAGCACTTTCAGGTGAAAGTCCTCATGAGGACTTTCACCTGAAAGTGAATTCAATTCATCTACGAAAATACAATTCTGCCCTCATCATGATTTATGAACAGTATTCCCTCCATCCCAAATTTGTACCAAGATTTAGTTTTCCAAATTAAACTAAAATTAATCCATTTTGAAAAATTATATGGTATTACTAATGTCGGACGGAGTGTAGAAAAGAGGTCATGCAGGGGTAAAATGGTCAAAATGTAAAAAATTACTTACTGTATCACATTCACTATCCAAACACATGACCAATTATATTCATCTTAAAAATTTCACTATCCAAACGAATTTCACATTCATCATGAAAGCCAATGAATTTTTTCACCTGAATTTGATTTCACATTCATGACTCTTACACTATCCAAACAGCCCCTGAAGCAGACGGTGAGGGTATTTTCGTTACATTTTCGACCCGCGTGAGTTATCCCGTAGGTTTCAAGCCCGTAGTCAAAGTCCGCAAAATCAGCCACTGGTACCGGAAAAAGAATATTCCTTTTTTAATCGGCGCCTCCCTCAAAATTATAAAATTTCCCGTTTGGGCCTCCCTCTCCTGTCCCGAGCTCCGACCATGGCGTCAGCGACCGGGCTGCACACCGACGAGCCGAGACAGTCGGCGGCCGGCATCTCCATCGAAGGCTCAGGCGAGGACGCCGCCCTCGCCGCCTCGGAGTACCTCACCCGCGAGGAGGTCCTTCGCCGGCGACTCCGCCGGTTGGAGCAGCTTTCCAGGTACTACCGCCGCCAGTACTGGGCCCTCGCGGAGGAGGTTAGGGTTCAGCACCGCCGGTACTTCTGGGAGTACGGCGAGAGCCCGTGCTACGATGAAGGCGACACACGTGGGGTTTCTGGCGTTGGCGACAACTACGATTCCAAGGGGAATCTCGTTCGGCGTTGTGGGTTACCCGGTTGTAAGTCGAAGGCCATGGCTTTAACCAGATATTGCCATTCCCATGTTCTTTCTGATAGGAAGCAGAAGCTCTACAAACCCTGCATGTATGTTTGTTTGTTGTTTTAATTCATTATAGCTCTTTAAGGTTTAGGGCATAGGGTTTAAGTAGCATAAGCTCTTTGTTGTTTCTTTTGTTTCTCCATTTCGTATGCGTGTTGATTATTTTTTGGAGTGAAATTAATCTAGTGCAGATTTAAGATTGGAAATTAATGTATGGACCTAGCTAATCATGCTGATTGGTAGTTGATTTCATGTTAGATTTGTTGATCAATTTGTTTGTGCACATATTAGTTGTAGTTCCATTTATGTTCGGCTTCGAGTATGAGCAGTGGAATTGTTGCTTGCGATATTTGCACTGGTCTGCAATTCCCTTTTGTTACAGTTCGGAGGATTGACGTTTCTGAAGCATGCTTGTGTAGATTTTAGTACTTAATATGATTTGATTTCCTGTTCGAAAACGGTGTCTCTAGTTTCTTTTTGGAAGAGCTAGCTGAAGAAAAAGGTAACTCCCAAGTCTTTAGAAAATTGCTGTAATCATAGTGCATTATTCTGTGTACTAGATGGTTTGAGAGTTTTTATTTGATTAGAGTTGGGGAAACAACCATGACCCTAAGACAAAATATTTTGCACCTGTGCAAGGAGCTCAGTAGGCTAATAGATGGCTTGTTATGTAAATGTGCTATTATTCTCTGTTTCTTTATGATGATTTCTTTTCCTATTAATTGTGGCAGAAGAGAGATGTAATTATCTCTTCTCAGTCGATTGTAATACTCCCTCCGTCCAGAATTATTATCACCATACGGTTTTCCAAAATGAACTGAATTAGGTTTCACCATAAGTTCATTTTGGAAAACATTATGGTGATAATAATTCCGGCCAGAGGGAGTATAGAATATATAAGTGCGTTAGTGTCATTTGTTACTCTTTGCGCACCTGGTCTTGCCTCTGTATTAGCATGCACACATTATGAGTGATTTTCGACAGAATTATAGTTAAATGGCCATATCGATGCATGCTTCCTATGGTTGATGTTTTAGATATGTTTTCATTGTCAAAGGACCAACTTTATGTTTTTGCAACATTGTTATGAAAAAGTTCTTTGAAATTTATGAATTTGTATATACCGTATGCCCTTGTAATACATATAAAGAATTCTCTTTGTTTCTCCATCAAACTTTTTAAAAAAATTACTAGAAGTACCAAAAGTACGCAATGGCAAACTTTTTCTTTTTTGCAATTATCATTCAAGATGCTTGCTTCTTACTTGTTGGTCATCCTGAGATTATCTTATATTTTTATGTTTTGTATTCATTAGAGATTAATTTTTTTTCAAATGAAGCTATCTCCTTCTATTATAGAATGCAGCTGGGCTTGATGCAGCTTATTTTGGGTTAATACCATTCATGTTATCGCATTCCTTATATAAGAGCGTCGAACTGAAAGGAAGTTTCTAGCAATGGAGGATCTATGAGTTTCTTTTGGTTTATTATAAGTGAGGTTATCTTCTGATGTGCAAAACCGACTATATTAGGTGTTAGATTACGATAGTGGGATAAACAATTGAGAGATCTCAAGCCTAGGCCATCCTTCCCCAAATCCTCACCCCACTACCATCACACAGACATCATCTTATGGAGACCTACATAGCCTATGCAGCGAGCATTCTATTTTTGCTCCCGAATATTAGATAATCAAATTTATTGCATGCTGTTGTGGAGTTTCTAATTTTATTAGTTAAGCTTTTGAAATGTCTTCTTTAAATATGTTATGCCTTATAACTCTTAGTTAAAAGCATGTCCTGTATCGTATTCATAAAAACGATTTCAATCCTACAAACATCTGGAAGCTATATATATTTGCTCTTTTGAAGTAGGAAAACCTTGTTGGGTTTTAAGGTATAAAATTATTACTAAATGTTATCGTCGTCATTGTATACCAGTTATATATGGTCGGCTCCTATTCCACCAATTGACAATGGGTTATACTAATGTATATATATAGTACATATTTTAGTCTGTAGTATTAAACTAAAAGAGTAAGTGATTTGACTTACTGATGTCTGGAATGGACCCTTAAAAGAAGTTCTAGCCTTTGCCACCTGCTCAGTCTGTTGGTATGTTTTGTCAAAGCCGGAGCTTTGATTTTTTTTTGTGGCCTTTGTGTTTAGTTACTTACTGCAAAACTGTTCGTGTATTTCTGCTGCAAAAAAACTAATCCTTCTCATTTATTTCAAGTTTCCATATGTAAAATTTGGGGCTTGGTTTCTCATAAAATCGATGTTCCTAATTTTTTGCAGTGCACCAGTTCGGCAAGTTACTTGTGGGAAACCCATACTCAGAGCTGCTGTACCTTCACTCTGTAATGCCCACCTTCAGAGACATCAGAAGAACATCTGGAGAGTGCTTAAGAAGGGCGGTCTTAATATGCCATGTTCAAGCAAGCCTCCGAATTTTTCTCTAATAATTGCAGAATATGTGAGGTGTATACAAGCCAAAAGGAGGGAAGTACAGAATAAAGAAGTGAATAATGACACCATTATGGAAGAAGATGGTGGTTGATATGGTTTTGGCTTGTGAATACGATATATGATACGTACCTCGATACTGAGTGATTGTTGTGACATATAGCTTTTTAGTCAATGTTGATGAAAAGGTTCTGAAATCGAGCGTGGAAAACATACACCGTGAGGAGCCAAATTTCAGTGTAAGTCACCTCAGTCCTGGATCTGAGCCTTCTAGAGATCATTGACGGTGTCTGCTTTGTTGGAAAAGAGCTCCCATCTTAAGGTGATTCAATCATTCTCATGACCTGATTTTTTGTTTGCATATTCACATTGTATATGTTAGCCTGTTAAGTGCATTGATTGTTGCAGGGCAATTTTTTTATCGGTAGATTTCAATTTTTCTTTACAATAGTTTATTGCCAATGCCATCACTTATTTGCTTTATGGAAAATAATATCACCATCGTTTTTGTCTCCAATAGGTCGTCATAGATCCCCCCTTTAATACTACTTTGCATCATTTACATTCCGCTACTTCAGGTGAAGGAAGAGTCATGGAGGGTGTACGATATGCAACCATAATTGTTTGTATTCTGGCAAGGTATGTAGTTTGTATGTATATAGCGATAAAGTCCTCTAGACAGATGCAACTGGGTTGTCAGATGTTCCCATAAATATATGCTATGACATATTTCATGTGAAATACTGGAAAGTAGGTACTCACATTAGATCAAGTTGCAATTTTGTTTTAAGATCCTGAGTCGATAAGTTTTTTGTTGAAGGTGAATTCAGACGTCAAAAGCATATTGTACATTTTGTCAATTGCAATTTTCAGATATTTCCGGTTGCATCTGACAAATTCATTTTTGTGGTCCCTTCTAAAAGTAACCTAGTTAACAAATCAGAAATTGAGTTTGAGATGCGTGCTATGAACTGGTATCCTGTTGAACAGGAGTGCGTACTGTTGGTGGTGATATTCTTAGCCTTTTATTTTTCTGAAGCTCTGGCTTGTGAATGATTGTGGTGACGCGTTTATATGCATCTCTTCATCCAGAGTCTTGACACAATCGTTTTTTTTCGGCAATACAGATACTCAACTTATTGAACTGGTAATTAGGATGGAATTGCGAAAAGAAGGTGAATTCTTCCATTATTCCTAGTTCTAATCACTTAATTTCCATTATTATTCCAAGTTTTAATCACTAGACTAAATCATTTAAAAAAATATGTTAGAGAAGGGCTTTTTCTGAGGATCACACAAAAAATGGGGCCTGCTGTATGTCCATTTCGTACAAGAGTCCGGTTTACATGAGATTCATGCAGCAAGTCATCTTGAGTTATCGAATTTTGATCCGACGGCATGAGTGTCGAGATTACTCAAGCTCATGCAATCTGTATGAGACAAGTTTCATTTAAATTTTTCCCTTTGTACAATTCCTATTAGTCAAGGAACGCTATAAATTTGCTATTTCAGTGATGGAAAGTTTCAAAATGTTAATTACAAGCCAAGCAATTGTAGAACACCATTTTGGTCAAACTGCATCTCCATGGTTGAAAAAGACCACGAAACTGTCTTGCCTAGCCATGCCCACAATTACTGTTCAAAACTGCAAATCTGCTATCGGAAACGCCCGTATTAGCTTATTCATGGTCCGATCTCATACCGGGCTTATATGTCAATCATAAAAGACTTCTTTTACCTCAGCCCTTCAATCTGGCCCATCTCTAGTCCTCTTTAACACTCCACAGCCCTCTCTAGCTCTATGAATTGATCTTAATCAAAATCAAACATTCCCTCACTGTTTTCCTTCCTCTAAAACGCTGACATTGAAGGCCAAGGTTACCACCTGGTGGATGAAGAATTGCAGAACCCCCTCCCTCGTCACCATCCACACCTGCATCTCCATCACCATGCTCTTGTAGAGGAACTCCCCTGGCCCTGTTGGGCAGAGTAGTGGGAGAGGAGGCAAGGGTAAGGTGGTAAGCATGAATGCAATGCTGCTGTCATCGACCTTGCCGGCTAGGACAAGCTGAAGCGGGGACGGGGATAGCAGATCTAGAGGCTTTTGCTAGTGAGAGAAGTTGTGCCGATTGGGATTCTGAAGGTGAAGGAGGAGAGGGTGACAATGCCACTGCATTTTTCCAAACTAGGCAAAAGCCTTAAGCCCAGCCTAAGCCCCTCAGGGAAAATGCTTCACTAAAATGCAGATGTAGTTTACTACCTATTTAGGAAGTTTCATGCCCAAGCTTGTAAGCCAAAAGACTTGCCTTTTCCAAGCAAGACTCTAGCGCAAAATTTGAAGATAGAACCACTATTAGATTATCAGAAGCTAAAGTCATATATTGAGGAAAGATCAATGAATTATCAAAAAGTGTAAAAGTTGCTTTACTGCAGGAAGTATATCCAGCCACTAGCATGCTAGATAGACCTCCCTTGTTGACGGAGAACACCTAGATTCGATTCAAGACTGTGGGACCTTTGGGGAAGAAAAATTGGGATTCTCAGGGTGGGTCTTTTATGTGGACAAAAGCAAAACTATCTAGAGGTGTTACTACTGCTGACCTGCTCTAGTTTATGCTCGGGATGGGGGTTTGGAGCTGATCTCCAGATTCATTCAACTTGAATCCCTTGATTTCAAATGCGGGCAAAGATGTAGAAGGAAACTTCTTGTCTGCAAAACGGCACAAAGGTTGTTCCAAGCAGAAACAAATTCCAGTCACCATTTTTTACCCCGTTCTGGACGTGCATTAATATTCTCATAAAGCATTCAATCTCATCCCTATTATAGATGTCGAGTTATTGACACGAAGATTCATGAATTCTGGAAATTTTGAGGTTTTGATAATAAATATGGCACAAGTCTCATTAGTGAAAGTAAGCATATGCTCGTATACCCTCGTTGAACACCCATAGGGATTATATTCTGTTTTTTTAACCAGTTCATATGTTGTGTACAAGGGATGGAACTTGGGTCGGATTTTCACCCGATCCGGCCTTATTGGGCCGGTTCTGGGATTACTTATGCGGTACCTGATTCCGGGTTTCTTATATATATATATATATAAGAATGGTTTATATGAGATCGTTCTCATATAATGAGCGTGAGGCCAATCTTTATAGCCGTTGGATTCCGATCGGAGGGTGGATATCAAATCAGTGGGTAGGTGAGTGTGTCACATCAAGGAGTAGGTGAGATCATTATAGCTATTTGTAGCCGTCAGATCAAGATCCAATAGCTACGATTTAAAGTGGCCTCATATAAGCCATTTGAGAGTGATCTCATTTAAACTTTTCTATATATATATATATATTATTCATAAAAAAAGTAAAGAAGTTATTAGTTTAATGTATATGGCACATGCGATATAAAAGTTCTAGTACCGGGGCGGTTCCGGGTCCTTGAAATTGTACCCGTGGTGGGTTTGGAATGATTTTGGGTTTGAAGAATTAAAATGGTTTTGGGGTCGAGTATACCAATACCCGACCTAAACCCACCCCTATGCACCTGAGAGGATTGGCGGCCGGATAGGGTGCTCTAAGAGTTGGTTGCCTGCCTCCTTCTAGTCCGAGTCCTAAGAACTCGGACCCCCTCGTTAAAAAAAACATATGCTCATACATCTCAAACAATATCGATTAAGGGGCTGTTTGGATAGAGAAGATGCGAAGAAAAAGAAATGGATTTCAGGTGAAAAAATTCTTCAGAGAATGTGAAATATGCGAATATGGTTTGGATAGTGGAAAATTTTCAATGAATATAATGGGCGTTGTGCTTGGATAGTGAAAGCAGTAGTTTTTTTAAATTAGACATGAAGTTCCAAATATGCCCCTCACCTGGCTTGTTAGGTTAGGGTCGAGGTGGGCTGAGGGGAGAAAAGGGGATGCATCAATCGCCGTGCTCTTGTCCGTCGCCTTCCCGTGCTCCCAAGTCCCTCGTCACCGTCATCTGGTGCCTCATCGTCGTGATCCCCAGTCCTTTGTTGTTGTCGTCCGGTACATCTTCCTTGTGCTGCTTCACCAAGTAATAGTGTCATCGCCGCCGTACATCTCCTTGCCGTGATCCAGTACTTGCTCGCCGTGTGTGAACATGTTTGGCTTGTTAGGATTAGGTCGACGTCCCTCGTCACCATCGTTCGTGAAGCCCGAGTCCCTTGGTACCATTTTTTGGTACCTCGTCGTCGTGCACTGCCATACATCTCCTCGTCGTGTTCCGGTACCTGCTTACTTTCCCTCCTCGCTATAATAAGGTAAACAAAAACATCTTTGTGCGATTGCGTGTGTATGACAGCGCCTTTCATAAAAATGATTCTTTCATGCACAAATTGAGAGCTTCTATGTGTGTATGTAAGTAGATGATTCTCTCATACCTTGTTGTAAGAGAAAAAAAATGATTTGACAAAGATTGAATTTTATTATCATTAGCATTTGAAAGCCTCGTCGTGCTCCAGTACATGCTCGCTATACTTCCTCAACGTGCTCCGGTACCTGCTCGCCTTGCCTCCTCGCTGTGATAAGGTAAACAAAAACAGCTTTGTGTGATTGCGTGTGTATGACAACTCCTTTCATAAAAAAATGATTCTTTCATGCACAAATTGAGTGCTTCTATGTGTGTATGTAAGTAGATGATTCTCTCATACCTTGTTGTAAGAAAAAAAAATGATTTGGCAAAGATTGAATTTTATTATCATTAGCATTTGAAAGCCTCGTTAGTATGCACTATTGTATGGTGTTAGGGTCTATGAGTGATCTGGTTATGCCATGATGCATATTCAAAGAAAAAATTTCAGTCAAGTCTTGAGCACATTAAAAAAACTGCATGCTTGCCATGATGCAGATGTATTTTTTAATTTGGATGCAGATTTTCCAAGAATAAATAACCTTTACCACAAACTAGAAAAGGGATGCCATCTGTATGATTGACAAATGCACAAGCAAATTTAATAAGTCTACATAAAGAAAAACATCCATTACTCAAGGCTTACTTGGACTTTTTAAGCTTCTTTAAATTGCTTAATGCAACTTTGATCGATACTCCGCTCTTCCCTTCATTTGCCTGAAACAAGGAGAGGGTATCTGAACCATACACTGGCAAAACCAAAAATTTAAGTCATCTGCTCTAGAAATATTACAATTAGTAAGTGTTCAAATAGAATTACAAGTGAGCCAAGAAAAAGATTGACACAATGATGAACGAGGACAGATGTATGATAAGTCTTGTGGCTATCAGAATATTGGTATCCTCATTTCCAGGATGCTGTTCTCATTTCACTAGTCTTCTGCAAGCAGAGGAGTTATATATTAAAAGATGTACCATTGGCTCAACTACATAGCTTTCTAAATAGCTTGGGCAAGCGCTATTATCCAAAAAAAAGGAGGAACAAGCAGCATATAAGTTAGTCACAATTCGTCTCCTATAAACACTTACTAGGCACCAAAAATGGCCTCATTCTTTGTATTGCAAAAACTATTTTTCAGTCGTAAAATTTAATGACCCAATTTTATACATCAAACCGGGTTTCCCAAGCACATACCTTCCTTGTCTTAGTAGCCTCTGATCTTTTAGAAAGTTAGAATGTTCAAAGAGAGTTTGAACGAGTAGCTGCAAGTCAGTTCCAAACAAAAATTAACCTTGTATCTCAGCAATTCAGTCAAGAGAATCTAACATATAAACTCAATTTAAATAGGTAAGTAATAGTGTCAAAAAATAAAGTAACAGGCTCCCAGCTACTAAAATATAATATAATCATACCCGTATTATGAAATAGGAAAATATTAACACATTGTCGGCAAACTTTCAACTAAATTCATCAGTATGCAACCAGTGACTTTCAACATTAAAAATACACTAGTATGCAGGTAGGAGGTGATTTCAATTGCCATATGACCAAAAAAGCAGTTGTGCCATCATTGCTCATGTTGTCTTCCATTTCTAACTACTACATACCTTGCATAGCAAAATTCCCTGCAAAGAATGTTATCAATCAGCATCAATAGGGGTAAAAAGTTTGCTACCATCCACTCATATAAGTTGAATGACTGAAAGCACAAACCAAAAAAGAGTAGTCCACAACACTATAGATTGTGAGGAGGTGGGGGGGACCACAGGAGGCAACCTATAGTGTTCCCCTATAAGATCGCGAATGTTATCTCTCTCTACACGCATATACTGATCATCCCTGGCATATGGAGCATTCACTCCACCCAAGTCATGGTCAACATCATCATCATCAACATTCTCTTGAACCATATCATCTTGTTCCCACCTCTCAAAAAGTGCATCACGCTTATCTGGATCTGTAGAACCATTGTGCTTTTCCAGAATAAAATTATATAGTGCCATGGCCACATGCACCATTTTAGTTTGTATGTGAAAAGGATATCTTGGAATGTTATCAAACAACTTGAACCTTTCCTTGAAGACACCAAAAGTCCTTTCAATAATATTCCTAAGAGATGCATGAAGTTGATTGTACTTCTCATTTCTGCCAGATGGTGCACAACATCGAAATTCAGGAATATGGTATATAACATCTTTGTATGGTCCAAGAAACCCCTTCTTATTAGCATATGTCGCATCCACAATATATTACTTATTACCAGGGAGAGTGGGAATCCAGAATTTACATCACCAATACAATGTGAAAGCACTTTCTCATCGTGTGCCGAACCCCCCCAACCAGCCATTCCATAAATAAACCTCATGCTAAAGTCACAAATTGCCAAAATATTCTGTGTTACCTGCCTTGTTTTTCCTTGAAAAGCTTGTTGTATTTTTGCTTCCACTTTTGCCTTGATATGCGTACCATCTATAGCTCCAACACAATCTTTGAACCATGGGAAATACCGTGAGTTGTTTGCAATGTATGCAAGTGTTTGTTCAAGAGGTAGCAGTGGTCTTACCTTGTTGTCTGCCCAAGCATAGAGAAAGTCCAAGACAATATGGAGATAACGATTGATAGTTTCCACTGAGTGTGATGCATTATGGCCCATCACACGCTGCCCCTGACTATGCCCAAACAAATGTAGAACACAATAAACTTGCTCCTCAATTGATACATGCCTTGATCTTTTTAGGCCAATCGCCTACAGCTCCATACATAGATTCATAAAAGGCTTCTTCTTCATTCGACAGATTTCAAAATATACAAGGTCAGAAGCTGTCAACAGTTCATATATAATCTCCCTGCCCCTACATGGATTCAAGTGGATCAGATTCCTCTGTGGAACAATCGACTTGCCAATGAAAAACAACAGGAGTTCATCTAAAATTACCTCATCTTCAATCTTAGCTTCATTGAAGAGATCCATGTTCTGTATAACCTTCTACACAAGCTAGAAAGTACACCAAATCATATGCAGTAGTCATAAACATATAAGCAATTAGAGGAATATAAACAATATACATATATCAGATGTAAAGAAACAAGTTCATCTGAAGTATACTTTGAGTGCAATTAAAATGAAACCAACCACACATCATAGTTCGTTAAGTATTACATGCACACATCATCATCTACTAGTAATAAGTCCACCTGTCTTATTATTACAACACATATAAAGTACTAACGTCCATGCTTATCTGCCCAATAACTACACAACCATTTCTCTGCGTAAGAGGGATGGAACTTTTCCATGGTCAGCCACAACATCCTTGCTATCTTCTCGAGGAAGAAGGTGTTGCTTGCATAATACATTGGGTCATCGTCATCATAGCCTGGAAGAGACTTCAATAATGCAATGCATCTATTGAACTCCTCAACCTCAGCATCCGTTGCACCTCGGACAATATCATTTTTGTCCATCATGGCTTGTGACAATTGTTGCATTCCAGAAGTTACCTCAACATCTGAGGCCTTCCTCTTGCTCTTCTTTTGGGCTGCAGGTGTGGGTGCATTGGGATCTCTTCTTGTGGTAGTAGATCGGGGATTGCCTTGAGTATGAGGCTGACTACTGGATCTAGGCACATCTGTTTGAGGTGTGGCTGCACGGCTAGGGTTGGGTTGGGAGTGGGGCCGACTGCTAGATGCTGGGAAATTGTGTTCAGAAGGTGCTTGATGAGACATGGATTGTTGTTGCAGATCCCGTTCACGTTGGACTTCCTCTGAGCAGTTTTCGTAAGGCAAACCATTAACATACTATGGGTGGTAAAGATCAGAACTCCAACCACCATCTATCCAATTTTCATCAACTTGTGTGGTTTCTGCTTGAGAATTGTCTTGCACTACATCATCGACGGAAAACTTACTCTTGCTACCAGCATCCCTGAATTTTCCCAAAGCATGGTTGTTGCCATATATAAAGTTCAGATCAGCCTCTGCCTGTTTAGTGTGGTCCCACTTTTCCAACCTCTTGCATCCTTCGCGGCTTTGTACAACAAACACCATGTGAGGTTAATTGAAGAAGGCACATCTGTTGCATGACATAAAAGGCATAAACTTATATGAAATGACTCACCGCATGAAAGCTCTGCCATACTCGTGAAGGAGCAATAGCCGTGTGTGTGTTGTAATTCCAACCAAGGCCTGTATATCCTCTTAGCTCAGTCCACCCAGACCACATTAATCTACCATTTTTCATAATGATTTTTCAAAGCCGCAACATCAACATGGATATTGTTCTCCACTCTCAACAATGTAGCCACTTTCTCCCACCCTTCTTCGTCCAGCTGGTTCAACCTCTTATGTCCATCTCTTATGGCAGTTGCCATGTGTGTGAGGAAGGCATAATGTTCAACTTGATTCCATTCGACCTTCTTAGCAAATTTCCTTGGAGCATCAATAACTTGGACTTCATCGTGTGTGTTTGCAGTTGACATTTTCTTGATTAATAAATGAACAAGTGCATAGGTCACAAATGTCTCACATAAGCAGCATGCATTATGCAATGAACTTGCCATAATATGGGAGCATGAACATACAACATTTTTCTATTTGCACAAGACTAACCCTTCAATTTCAGACTGATTTTAAGTGATAAAATATATGCGTAACCATCAAAATTCGTCAACGCCAAATAAACATATGTAGGTATTCACAGAATGCAGTAAATATAAGCAGATGAAGGTCTTCATAGTATTTATCAGCATGAACATACAAACATTTTCTACTTGCACAGGACTGACCCTCCAATTTCAGCCTAATTTTAAGACAGATAAATATATGCATAACAATCAAAATACCTAAACACAAAATGCAGAAATGCAAGTAGTCACAGAACATGGTAAGCATAAGCATTGATCTAAAAGCTTGATTTTTGGAGATATATGCATACCCATCAAATTCCCAAGTCGCCATGTAGAAGTAATATATGCTTTTTAGAATTTTATGAGAAAGCAAGACCCATGCCTAATAGTTGAATCTTCAACCTCCCCTTCTAATATATCATGCATTTCTACTAGAACAAAGACTGCTTCCCATCTAGAACCCAATGCCACATCAGCAAGGTCCTAGATGGAAGTCATAAACCACAACAAATCAAACCTAGGCCTGACAATTTCAAGGTAGCTGCCTAGATGCTAAACCATCGGATGACCATCCTCAATAAAAAACTAAAATTTCTATAATAGTTTATTGCAGAATAAATTAGCTGACTTAAAGTCAAACCATAGAAATTTTCTTATCTCATCAGAGAAATTGACTGCAGAATAAACCTATGGATGTGGAATTGAGACCGTTTAAGGTTGAATTTCTCATGTGATTGGAAGAATTGTTTTGGTCAGAATTCTGGGCTGTAACTGGTAATAGAGGTTCAGGTGAGGAGCCAAATCAGAGATTAATTGTTTCAACCAGCAGAGACTCCCGAGTTTGAGCCAAAATAGGAATAAACTGTTTCAACCACCAGGGACTTCCGAATTTGACTTATTTCTCGAATTGGAGAAACAACCTCAATTTATCGGCTCATGCAATGACGAGGAGGGGGCGACTATTAGGGATTGCTTGGGGGACATAACGGCAGCACTCCTATGCATCTCTCGGGTAACATGGCGGTGGCGGAGCTAGGGTTGCGTGAGAGAGATGTGGATGCCGGCTCATGCAACGGCGAGGAGGGGCATGACGATCAGGGATGGCGATGAGGGTGGTCGAGATGGGTGAAGGAGATGAGGGCTTTGGGCGAGGGTTAAAAATGGTATTTCCGTAAATGAAGGCCTTTCATCTGCCGTATGTTTTAGGCCTTTCACATGAAAGCTGAATTTGGAAGTAAAATTCCCATTTCAAGTAAAATTTCAATTCTTCTTCCAAACATAATCAAGTGAATTCACCTTGAATTGATAGTGAAAACAGACCCATTTCTCAATCATTTCGGGTTTTCGGCACCCATTTTTGACGCCGACCCGGTTCAAAAGCCATTTTGATCCGGTCGTCCATCTGTCCACCTGGTTCGCGCTCATCCAGTAAATTTCCGAAATACTTGTCAGGCCCGGTCATGAACGCCGCCACCCTCAGCCGGCCCTCGCTCGCTTTCATCCATGGCCGCCGCCCTTTCCGCCGGTCCCCCGGCCTCCTCTCCATCTCCTCCTCCCTCTTCCGCCGCAATTTCAGGAAACCTCCGCATAAGTCGGAGGAGCCGCGGCTGGAAATGGTGATCGACCTAGACGAGATCTCCCACCGAGCTTCGACTTCTTTCAACAGACTGGTCAAGTCGTACAGACTGAAGCTCGACCGGTTCGTTTCCGCCGGCTCCGAGGCTCTGGAGGACTTGCAGTCCTTGGTCACGGTCGATCGGCAGGGGCGCGTGGTCGTCGCCTGCCGGCGCTCGTCGCTGGAGTTTCTCGCGGGTTTTGCGCTTTGGAGTTTCGTCGTGGTTGTTTTGGTTAGGGTTTTGTTGCTATGGGTGAGGTCGGGGTTGGGGTTCGGTCTCGGCGGTTGGGACTTCGTGCGGCGGATGGATAGGAGTCTGGGAGGTAGGGAAGTGGTGGTGGGGAGGAGAGTAAGTAAGAGAGATAGCTATAGGGTTGCTGTAAATCCTCTTTGGAGTGTTCGCGGCGGGACAGCGAAGGTTGCGGAGAGCGTAGTTAGGAAGATTGGTTTGGTGCAGAAAGAGAAAAAATTGCCGGATTGGTGGCCGAATTTAGTTCGGTGTGAAGACGGAGAATCTGGAGTCACAGAGGGAAGCCAAGAGATTGATTCGAGGTGGAATTTTAGTTTAATTAAATTATTTTGTTATTAATAACTGGATTGACCTTGCTGTTTGTTTTCCAATTTTTTTTCAGGTAAATTCTTGCTATCTTTTGTGTTGGGAACGATATTTTAGACATTTTTTTCTTGGAAATCACTGCATGTCATTCACTTGCTTGCCAGCAATCATGGATAATATGAGCGGAAAGGATCTTACTGAGGATGAAACTGTTCAAGTCAGTGTTCCTACTGGTGTTTTGCACTTTACAGTTTATTGCATGTGTATATGTTGTCTTTCTGGATATTGTGACTAATCTTTGGTCTATTTCATGCATTTTTTTCCAATTGTTTTCCTCGCAATTGAGCATTTCCTATGAAATTTGGATGCTCGGATAATTTCCCTGTTATTTTTGGAAAGTTGAGTCAGTAGGTACAAAATGTGGGAACTTAACTAAGAGATAACTACTTAGCTCCCTGCAATGTTGCAAGCATAAGAATTTATTCAGACACAACATACATTGACTCATCGAATCATGTTTTTTTTTTAATTTTGCATCTTAGGAAGTGTAGTTGACCGAGTAATAGTGGGCACCATCCCGCACCGAGCCAAGTGAGAGACCTATCTTTGGAAGTTGGGTATATGACTGTATGATAGTTTCATTCGAAAAGCAAATGTAGGAACTTCGAAAATTGGTACAACCATGTAAGTGGCAAGTGGGATTGTAGCAATTGATTTTCATGGATAAGCAATCTCTAAATCAGCACCTAGAAGCTTGTGTAAACTGTAAAGTATATTCCACCTAAATGGATCGGTTTCTACTTTTTGGGGGGGCTTTGTGGTAGTACATTTACTTTATTTCCAATTTCATACAAATTGCTCTGTTATCTGTGTGAAGATATTTCTTGTTCATACTTGCTATCTCCCTCTCCGTTTTTGACTTTTCTTTTTTTAATATGGAAAACAGCTTCATCAAATATGCAAATCTTCCAGGGCCAGAGTTTCTATTGAGACGGAAAATACACGGGATTCCTTTTATCGTGCATCAGTTGATTTTGTTCTGAACACTTGTAGCAAGTAATATTTGTTTTCATGTTTATAATTATAAAAAATGTTTGGCTTTTGAGTGTTAGTTGTTAATGGGTGGAATAGCTTTGACTTTAGTAGCTTAGCTTGGGCTCCAATTGATTGGTCAACATTGTATTAAGCTTTTGAAATTTTCGTTTATTTTCTTGTTAACCTGTCCAGTGTCATTCTAAATGTTTGGGTTGAGTGATTGCTGCCATTTTGTGTAAAATGTGTAGAACAAGCTTCAAGGTTGATTCTTTTCAAATCGACGGTGAGGATGTCCAAGAATTTATTGCTGGTCTTGCTGATAATATTGGCCTGGAAGATACTCAAGCAGCCACAATTATATGTGCAGCTGTTGCAGCACGAACTCGTTCAGGACTTTTGGAAGCATGGGTTGGGCCTTTATTTCCTCAGCCATTTAAAAAGCTTTATTTAGGGATTTAAGAGAACTGTATAATTCACTGACATTGTCTTTGTGGATATAATATATAGTACGCGAAGATTTTAGTTAGTTCCTTCTTAAATATTCAGTGAAATTTTATTGTTGGTTGAAGTAGTCCAGGTTTCTTGGAAGACTTAAGAGGTTTAAATTGTTTTCTGTTCTCTAATTATGTGAAAATATTTTTGCATCAACAACATTGAAGTGAAAAAATGTCATTGGATATTTTCCTTTGCCGTGATGCAATATGTAACTTTGTGTTTGAATGTAGTACAATCGTTTGCCACACATTAATGTAGGTAGGCATGTATATCTCCAAACTGTGAGAGAATACACTCAGACATGTATTGGCTCCACTCACAGTGAGTGGTCCCAAGCCTAGGTTCTGTTCTCCAAGCTGAGATTGAAATAAAACCCGTTTTATTCAATTTATGCATCCTGACTAGACTAGCTGGTTAGGTTAGTATTCACGTTTTCTAAAATTCCTACAACTTCTCTTGCAAATTTGTTATAGTTTAACTAGTTGTTTGGTCAAACATGAAACTGAGACGACCTGTGTTTGAATTTCTTGTAGGCATTTGAAATTCAAGGAAAACGACTTGATGCATTGGATGAACTTATGAAGATATGTCGCATCCATCAGACCTTTCCCCCTCAAAAACATTCTGTAATGCCACCTATTCCTTCTTCTTTCCGATTCATTGACATGTTTTGTGTATTTTAGTGTAATCAGCATGCATTTATGCTTATTGAGCACCAGAGTATGGATTGATTGTATGCCCTTGCAAGCTTTCATGCATGTAAAATGTATATGTTTTATAGTTTATAGTCTTTTGGATATACGATATCTCGTAATCTGAAATATTGGAGAATTACAGTACGAAGTCTGGAGTAGAAAGAACCTGAAACCAAAATATGCATTATTGTCCCAAGAGTTATTGAATGGAATAGCTGGATGCTACTAAGTGCAGATGCAAGATGGTTGCCTACCAAACTTTATCCTGTCGGGGAAGGAGCTTTGAAGTATTTAATGACAAGAAGCTGTAAATAACTTTGCAATGCTGCTTCTGTGGCATTAGGAAAAAAATTATTGACAAACGGTGATGACGAGACCTGTCTTCCTTGCTTATGGAGATATTGTGCCTTCCATTGTGTTCCTTTCTTCTCTGAATGGAAAATGATTGTAACAATGGATTTGGTAGTAATAAAGTGGGCCGTGGATGTGGATGTTGGGAATATACTTGATGCAACTCATCAATCCTTTAAATGTATTAAATTCAAAGAGTCACTCGAAACTGTATGTAGGCAAGAAGACATTGAAATGTGAAGGTTTTGGGGTTCTGACTGGAAATGGTTATTGTTACTAGGAACTGTCATGGTTCGTAGTCGTGTTAACCAGATTAGTGCTTGTACTTAAGCTCTTAGTGAGACTAAGTATTTGTTGGAGTTTGGCATTATTTCTTCTAAATAGTTAGAATAAAGCATAGAATTGACAATTGAAAAATATAGTAAGAGTACATTTCTTATTGGATTAAGTACTGGCTAATTACCTACATGGATATATCCTCAGCATCATCTTTCTAATGAGTGCCTTTTTTATGGTTTTGTGCACGTGTTTTGGAACATTTTCTGTAATCTTTTTAATGAGTATAAGTCATCTTTCTAAACAAGAGTGTGGAAGCTCTTTTCAAGCTCTTGTATATTTTTTTTTTTTTTTTTTTAAATCTTCGACATTTCCCTTTTTTTAATACTTGCAGACTCAACTTTCTCATATTGGAAATCTTGTGAATGCATTTATGGAAAAATAAGTAATTGTAGTTTTTGTGAGTTATTCCTTGTTTAATTCTTGATGCGTGTTTGCTGCAGCCGGAAATGGAAATGGTGGCTCATGGTCTTCAGAAATATTTGAAAGTTGAACAGAGGGAACATTTGTACATGTTCGTAGGCGTATGTCATACTGAAAATCGAATATCTATCCAAGAAGCACTTGGACTGGTAAGTGGGTTAACTTTGGGTGAAAGGATGTGAGTCTTCCTGAGTTGCTACTTCGTTATCTGTAACTTGGGGAAGTTTTTCCCTCCACACATGGTCTTGATTCTTGCCTCGAGATTGCTGTTGAAGATGGAAGTGAAGCATCTTCGTTCTCAGGGTAGGGTGTGTTTAACCTGACCTGCCATTAAATGTATGTAGGTTCTTTAAACACGACCCAGCCTGCCCCGAGTTGGATATGCACGACTGCATAGGTGCTTATTATGCAGTGTGCAATGGTAACTTTTTCCCCTAATTCTTTTGAAAAGATGCAAAAAAAAAGTGTATTCATGCAGAGTAAGACAAGCCTGATTTCAGGGCCTGGCCGGTGTGGTTAAAATGTGGGGTGGTGGGGCAGCACTGTATGCAGGAAGGTGTGGGGCAACTTGTACCAAATTGCACCCCTGATTATTAATGAAAAAAATTCATTTTCTTGTTTTTTGCTGTTCTTGAAAGGTGTGATCTACTTGGGAAGCGTAGATCCTCAAACCTCCACTACATTCACCGCCCTCGAGGATTATATCCTGACTTGCTTTTGCTTTGATGTGTGAGCTTTATACACGCCTGAGGGGACAAGTGGTAAGACAAGGTGCTCTAGGAGGCCTATTTTTTCTGCCCCTTTAATTAGGTCCCAAGGATCGGACAATTCCCTTAAAAAGAAAAGACCTTTGCTATCCAATGTTAGAAAAAGTGTTTTTGGGGCATGCCTCGAGGCATAGGCGCCCGCAAGCACCTCTGAGGCATTGGCATGAGGCGCTTCTTACAGACAACGCAAGTTTAAATTTGACGTTGTAAGCTGTATGCCTCATGATTGAGGCATGTTTCATTCAGCGACTCACTGAATGAGGTGTTTTAATATGCAATTAATTTTCACTGCTTCATTTCTTTTTTTTTAATACTCCTGAATTATCGGTGTAGTATTCATTAGATTATTCACTACTAATTGAAAATTACATCACTTACTTGTCCTGATTTTTAATCTTATATGTGGTAATGAAAGGCTTACACCTTCTGCTTTGAGGCTTATGCTTTGCCTTTCTGGAGGTCAAGTGACTCTAGGAAGTTTCACACTTTACATAACACTAATTCTATCCCTACTCACTGTCAAAATGCACGGAAAATGATTGTGGACATCACTTTTTGTATCTTATATGTGCTATCTCAGTGTATGAAAAGGGAACACATATATGTGCTGGCAAGCATGATTGATGATATGTATTTTGGAAAAACACCTTTTGGGTTCTCATAAATGTGAATCTTTTTTGCAATTTTTAAATGGTAAATTTTTTCTTATTGGTAGATTTTGTAATTGGCAGATTGTTATGTTATAACTCCATTACCGTTTTGGTGGAGTTTAAAATTTTGGTGTGCTGACTTATCAAAATTCAGGGTTGTATTTTGCTAATTTGTGCCTTAGCCAGAATTAATTAACTTAGATAGCAGAAGTTTGCAGTACATAATGCCCATGTATGGTTGCGGGAGGACAGCATTATTATTGGATGGCATTATTTTCAGGGGAAACGATATTTGTACAGCAGATTCCTATACATTTCCATATACCTGTGTATGGAAATGTATAGGAATCTGCTGTAGGGTTATCACTGCCCTATTTTCAGTGATCTTTATTTTGGGGGTTGGCGGCACTTTTGCTCCTGTGATTGCTGTGTGTACATCCTTGTAAATTTGTTGTTTGTTCTTTTCGCAAGAGATGGTGAAACAAGTTTACAGCATGCCACTTGTCAAAGAACTTAGTGTATGCAATGTGAGGACCAAACCTGAATTGTTCTTTAAAGCAAGGAGAATCTCACTCTATGAATAAGCTACTATATTTTTGAGGAATCCCATATTATTGTTTAAAAAATAATTATAATTAAGTTGACTCTAGTAGATGCCACATAGCAGGATGAAATATGTATTGGTGATCAATAGCAGGGCGTGCCATTAATGTAGGCAATAGTGATGATAAATAGCAGGGTGACATTTAGATTTAGACCGGCTGTTATCTAATATTCTCTCCATTCTAAATTACTATGTACATTTGAGAAAATTCTCATTTTTATTTGACCATGAAGCCCACAAGGAAGTCACATATACCGCATTCATGAAATACACTAATTAACTCTTTTGAAGTTGACATGTTTCTTATGTGATCGGATCATTCTTACTTTGGATGGAATTGCAAGTGCATGTGAATGTATGTTATAAAAATGCACCACTACCCATATTCCCTTTTCATTTGTTTTAATAACCATATAGGCAACTTTTTCTCCCAGATATCCCGTCCAACTCGTATGCTTGTTCACGAGTCAAGTTCAAGTCAATCTTTCCAAGTCTCCTCCAATTTTGGAAAGAGGAAGTCACGTGATTTGGCAAAGGTATACAATATTTTAGAACAACGAATATTTTCAAATGTACATAATATTTTGGAACAGAAGGAGTAATTAGTATGATTGCCCCATCTTTCCATGCTCGCAATAGATACTTGAATTTTTTTTACTACTGCTGACATTGTAAGAACCATTTTATTAGTGGAAACAATAAGATCAGATGCAGCAGAGCTTCAGAGTTTTTTCCTCCTGTTTCACATGCTAGGGGGATGAAGAAAGCATGTTGGCAAGGCAGTTTCAACGAAAACCGCTTGTGTTCATTTTGTCCAATGAGCAATCTGTGTTCAGATATGGTTATTTCCATACCATTTCTATATATTTTTTTTGGGAAATACTGCTTTCAAAGAAAATGTTCATATGTTTATAGGAAAAATTACGTTTTAGTCTAACTTGCTAAATATTTTCCATTTTAGTCCCCAAGACTAAAGTAGTTAAACTTTAACAAATTAGCATGGTCAATGACCAAAATGCCTATAACAGAGGGGCTAACAGCCCCTCACTCTCCTGCTAGACGGAGTTGGAGCAGTCATCCATCCTCATCCCCTTCCCATCCCTTTGTAGCAATCATCCACCATTATAGGAGCTCCAAAGACCTTCATTTGGCGGTCCATCAACGCTCCACTAAAGTTCGACCATTTTATCTGGAGAGCTCAGATTTTCACTTCTCATCTTGCTTGTAACAGTCATCCACCATTAAAGGAGCTCCAAAGACCTTCATCTGGTGGTCCATCGGCGCCCCACTAAAGTCTACCTTTTTCCTCTGGTAACCTCCGATTTCCACTTCTCATCTCATTTGTAGTAGTCATCCACCATTAGAGGAGCTCCAAAGACCTTCATCCGGTGGTCTGACGCCCCACTAAAGTCCGACCCTTTTCCTCTGGTGACCTCAGATTTTCACTTCTCCTTGTATATGAGATGACAGAAGTAATGGCAATGGATGCAGCCACCTCCACCAACAACATTCTGGGCATCCAAAGCGAAGATGATGATGCTGGACAAATCAGCAGAACCAAACAGTGGTTGTAGATGAAGGTAGTGGGCATACCGGCATAACTCATACGGCGGAAAAATTGAAAGTAAGTAGGAAAGCTACTATTTTTCTTATCATTTAATATGTTTGGTTATTGCTGGAATGTCTAAGTAGCGATAATAGGTCGAGTAGCTTAAGTTATGAACTGTAAAAGAGGTTGTGATAATATATAGATATGTTGTGATGACGAAGTTATGATTTGTAAAATAGGTTGTGATCATGTGTAAATAGGTTGTGATAATTTGTAGATGTGTTGTGATAGAATGTTGTATTATCGTTTGGTGTGTTAGTTATAGACATGTTGTGATGGTATGTAACTTCGGTTGTGATGTCTATTAGCTTCATTTGCGATGAATATTGTGATTCAGTTGTGTTGGTTTAGAATTTAGTTGTGATTGTTGTAATTAATATTGGCATGATTGTTGGCATGAATTGTGATGCTATGTGTGATAACGTTGCTACGCAAATTGTGACCTATGTTGTATTCTTCTGATTTATTTTGTAACTCTAGGATGAAGTAGGCAAGCTTAAAATTTTGGTCTACTACTGTGGGAGTATTGAATCCAGCTCCAATGGAACCGTGAAGATAGTTGGAGTTAAAAGCATGGCGTTGTCACTAGAAGAGGATAAAACTTTGAGTTCATTTGTGGAAAAAAATGCTGATGCCTTCAACGTTCCTCCCAAAAATTTGAGTGTTGCATACTTGTACCCTGATGTGCATGAGCTGACTTTCTTGATATCTGATAAGGGAATGGCTGACTTTAGAGAGTTATTACGTAGAAGATTTTGTAAAGTGCTGGTGACCCATGATGGAGATCAACGACCATTCATGAGTTCTCAGGACAGTGTGTACGAGTGCAAGGTTAATCCTCTTCCCACCAGTGGTAGTAGACAGCCAGCACCACTATGTTCGAGAGTCTGGGATAACAACTTGGTGGGGGTTGGGCAGCATTTTAAAGACCAAGTTGAAGTGAGGAAGCCATTGAAACAACTCTCTATTGCCAAAAACTTCTATTTCAAATATTTGAAGAACACGAAGCGTCGGGTTATGGCGTCGTGCAGGGTTGAAGGTTGCTAGTGGAAAGTGAATGTGAGCTTGGAGCAAGCTTCAGGTTTGTTTGTGGTGGATGAGTATGAAAAGCTTCATACATGTGTTGGAGGGATAAGAAAAAAGTATCACCCGCATGCTTTACAAAACTTGGTGTCGAAGCTCATTTCCAACAATTTAGATGCAAACGTTGCAACGGCCTTGGGCACAATCGGACTTCGTGCGTGCAACCAATCAACGTGGATTGAGAGTGCCGATGAACTTTATTTCTGTAATGAACTTAATCCCTATGATGACATTCGGTAGAACTTGATTTTTTATGGCTTATAATTATAATGTTTACATTACTTTGTAGTTTGTAAAATGATTCATATCGTAAATGCCTATCGTAAATGCCTATCGCAATGCAATCACAACCACAATGCAACCTGCAATCACAACATGCATAAGTCACCACAACTCAATCACAACGAATTAAGAAGCTACTGAAAGTTACGTTATGTGGTAGGAGCAAGCCTATCGCAATACAATCACAACTTCAACGCAACCTCCTATGAAAACATGCATAAGTCACTACAACTCAATCACAATGAATGAAGAAGCTATTGAAAGTTACTGTATGTAGCAGCATCAGGCCTATCTCAATGCAATCACAACCTCAAATCAACCTGCTATCACAACATGCATAAATCACCATAACTCAATCACAATGAATTAAGGTGTTGAAAGTTAGTGTATGTGACAAGCCTATCTTAATGTGATCACAACCTCAAGGCAACCCGCTATCACAACATGCATAAGTCACTGCAACTCAATCACAACGAATTAAGAAGATGTTGGAAGTTAGTGTATGTGGCAAGCATATCCCAATGCAATCACAACCTCAAGGCAATCCCCTATCACAACATGCATAAGTCACCGCAACTCAATCACAATGAATTAAGAAGGTGTTGAAGTTAGTGTATGTGGCAAAGCTATCCCAATACAATCACAACCTCAAAGAAACCCGTTATGACAACATGCATAAGTCACCACAACTCAAAGTCATCAGAACAATGCAATCACAACCTCAAAGAAACCCGCTATCACAACATGCATAAATCACCGCAACTCAATCATAACGAATTAAGAAGATGTTGGAAGTTAGTGTATGTGGCAAACCTATCTCAATGCAATCACAACCTCAAGGCAACCTGCTATCATAACATACATAATTCACCACAACTCAATAATAAAGAATTAAGAAGGTATTGGAAGTTAGTGTATGTGACATGCCTATCACAATGCAATCACAACCTCAAGGCAACCCGCTATCACAACATGCATAAATCATCACAACAATGCAATCACAACCTCAAAGCAACCCGCTATCACAACATGAATAAGTCACCATAACAATGCATAAGTCATCACAACAATAAAATCACAACCTTAAGGCAACCCGCTATCACAACATGCATAAGTCATCAAAATAATGCATAAGTCATCACAATAATGCAATCACAACCTCAAGGCAACCCGCTATCACAACATGCATAAGTCACCACAAGTTAATGACAATTAATTAAGAAGGTGTTTGAAGTTAATGTATGTGGCAAGTCTATCCCAATGGAATCACAACCTCAAGGAAACCCACTATCACAACATGCATAAGTCACCACAACTCAATGACAATGAATTAAAAAGGTGTTGGAAGTTAGTGTATGTAGCAAGTCTATCCCAATGCAATCACAACCTCAAAGTAATCCACTATCACAACATGCATAAGTCACCACAACTCAATCACAACGAATTAAGAAGCTCATGGAAGTTAGTGTATGTGGCAAGCCTATCCCAATGCAATCACAATCTCAAGGAAACCCGTTATCACAACATGCATAAGTTACCACAACTCAATCACAATGAATTAGGAATGGTTTGACAGTTAGTGTATGTGGCAAGCCTATCTCAATACAATCACAACTTAAACGTAATCCACTATCACAACTTGCATAAGTCACCACAACTCAATCACAACGAATTGAGAAGGCATTGGAAGTTAGTGTATGTGGCAAATCTATTCCAATGCAACCACAACATCAAGACAACTCGCTATCATAACATGCATAAGTCACCGCAACTCAATCACAACGAATTAAAAAAGTGCTGAAAGTTAGTGCATGTGGGAAACATATCCCAATGCAATCACAACCTCAAAGCAACCTGCTATCACAAAATGTATAACTCACCACAACTCAATCACAATGAATTAAGAAGGTGTTGGAAGTTAGTGTATGTGGCAACCCTATCTCAATGCAATCACAACTTCAAGGCAACCCACAATCACAATATGTATAAGTCACCACAACTCAATTACAATGAATTAAGAAGATGTTGGAAGCAATGTTTTAAAACCCAGTTCGGAGCCTGACTGGGTCGGGCCAACCGGTTTGACCCGGTGGGTCGACCCGGGTCAACCTGGATGGGGATATCACAGGGGGAGACCGGGAGAGGGAGGGGAGGTCGAGGGGCGAGAAGACGGGGAGGGAGAGGGGTGGGGGGGGGGGGTCGTCGGGGCGGCACCACGGCTGGGCGGAGGTGGGGCGGCGGGGCGGGGCGGGGCAATGGAGAAAAGCAGAGGGCCCTGGAGGAGAGAGGAGAGGGAGAGGAGAGGGGTGGGGGGGTCGCCAGGGCAGCACCGCGGCAGGGCGGGGGTAGGGCGACAACTGTGCAACGACGGGGTGGTAGTCGAGATGGCACCGCGGCAAGGCGGGGCGGGGCGACGAGAATTGGAGTTTTAGGAAGGAGACAATGTGTTCTTGAAGGTTTCTCCGTCAAAAGGAGTTATGAGGTTTGGTAAAAAGGGAAAACTAAGTCCGAGGTTCGTAGGACCATTTGAGATTTTGGAACGGCTTGGGCCGGTCACCTACAGATTAGCCTTACCCCCACAGTTAGCAGAGGTGCACAACACATTTCATGTGTCTATGTTGAGAAAGTATGTGCCGGATACATCGCACTTGTTAGACTACACGACTATGGAACTAGAAGCAGACTTTTCTTTTCTGATGAAGCCTATCAAAATTCTAGATAAGAAAGATCAGGTGCTACGGAGAAAGACAATTCCGTTGGTGAAAATTTTGTGGCAAAACCAGCACTACGAGGAAATGACATGGGAAACCGAAGATGAGATGAAGAAATCTTACCCTCAACTCTTTGAAGAATAATTTGCGGCATTTCGGGGACGAAATATTCTTTAAAGAGGGGAGGATGTAGCGACCGTAAATTTTATATTAATAAAGTGGAATTTTTTTTGCTGAAAGGGAGTAATTTTGAGTTCTAGAAAACTCATTAAAAATAAATTTAAAATTTTAATTTTTTCGTCAGACCGATCGATCGCGTTTATGACAGATCGATCGGGAGACGATCGATCGCGGTTATAGCGTATAGATCGTCGGACGATCGATCGCGTATACGGACCGATCGATTGCCTTTAATTTCGTGATTTTTGAGGCAAATCCGTTGGGGAACCTCTTGGGCTGATTTTGGGGGATCTTTGGAGGACGTGTATTACCTAATTAGCTCTAATCAAGGGATCTAAATTTGGGAGATAATTTGAATTTGAAAACCCTAATTGATAGCTAATTGGCAATTTAATAAAATTGGGATTTAATTTGGGATTAATTAGGGAGGTTATGTTTGGCATTCAAGGTGAGTTATGGAAGATGCTGAGGGCATATTCCAATCAAGCTTGGCGCCCTTTATCAAGATGGTTAGATCTTGCTAATTGAAACTGCATAAGGTCTTAATTAGGTAATTAATGGGATTGAGTTAATTCCCCTTAATTAAGGGATTTGTAACTGAAGCAAATTAAGGGGAAGGGCGTCCTGGTTGTTGTGGAATGGCTAGACCTTTTGGTAGCCTTTGGATCGTGGTGAGATGGACGGTGGAGAATCAACTAGGACTTGTGTATGTCCTATATATACATGCTATTAGAGGGGTCGACATTCTCCTTTGCAATTTTTGGGAGACGTGCCAGCAGAGGACCAGCAGTCGGTAGCCTTGCACACCACGTTCAAGGAGCTCTCCGGTGGTTTGTGGAGTGGTTTCGTGGAGAAGGGAAGCGTAGTCTACCCGGAGAACCGATTTACGCGCATAACGTATCGATTCTCTTCAAATCAGGTAGGATGCATTTTTACCCAATTTCCTTGGCTTGAATAGCATGTCTTGATGATATTTCATGCATGTTTATGTCTGTTGTTCATTGGTGTATGAGGATGATGCTTGTGAATTGAAAAAGTTCATATCTTTATTTATGTCCGGTATATGCATGGTCCATTTGAATACTTGAATGCATATTTCGATATGCAAAGTCTTAGATATGAATTCCTCTCTCCTTAGTCAGCATGTAATTGACTCGTTCATTTCCCTATGGATCTGACTTCGTGCTGTCCAGAGACTATAGTCTTACTCTCTGGTCATTTCTTGTTGTTTAAATTATATTAATCATTAGATCGGGTAATGATTCATGAGAATTAAGAAGGCGAAGGATTAAATGTCTAAAATATTGTAAAATACAAGTCAATACCCTTCTGACCAGAGGTAAAGGCCTCTACTTTTTGGTGTTATTTATGTTCCTTTTCGTCCCAAATTAAGGGTCTTAATTATTGAATAGATGATAATCATGATTAGGTATAAAAATAGTTTGTAGAAGTGATAAAGACATAGTATTATATTGAAAATTTACTTGCTGTTAATTATTACAAATATCATGCCTAGGTGGAACAGAGAGATGATTAGTAATATCATAAGTGATTAATAGATGTGATTAATTAACATAATAAAGGGCAAACTGAAGACTTAATTAAGCCTCGGTCTGGAAATTCCTGCACAAAAAGTCAGTAGTAGAAAATGTATAACTAATTCTATAAAATTCAGAAAAAATGCGTTCTCTCTTGGGATGTAAAATAGACTCATCAGGGAACCTACAGTAAAAATTACAGATTCAGATTCAATCAGTAAAAGTCGTAGCTAGTGCTGAATATGTACTGCTGTACACAGGACTGTGCAATGAATTAAGGGTAATTCACTAGTATTATTATCACGGGATTAATTAATTTATAAATTTAATTTAAATGCAAATAAACTAGAAATGACCAGAATTATGACTAATATAATAGTACAATTTTCCTATAAGAGAGAGACCAGGGGTTCGAGTCCTAACCTTAGTGTCTTTCCCTTTTAGTTTACGGCTCACCATAGTGGTCGGTATAGAAATCCTTAATTAGGGTTTTACTCTAAACCCTAGTTAATCATTTTCTTTATAAACTCTCGAGTTTACATTCAGTATTTGGAATTTATACCTAGGGCCTTGCATATTGAAGATCTTAGATGAGTAAAGTTACCATTTTAACCCCAACGACTTGAGTGGAGCTTGGGAAGACGAGCGCTACAACTACTTCTTTTGTGAGTCATGTGTTGATGATAAGTTCGGACACTTGAGTCCTTATTGCTTGGTTACTTCGAGATATTCTCATCTCGTTGGCATTCCTATAAGAGTTTATTCTTAAGGTGAAATCTTCGATTATTTTTCATACAACCTCTGTTGTCGTACAGTGATCTTTGAACCTATGGAAACTGTTTCTTCCACAAGAGTCATGATAGAACTCTTCGAGTGGAAATCCTAGTATGCTCCAGAGCCATTGCAAGATCCTCTGTGATCTCAGATTTTATGAACCTCTACAGTTCAGCCGACGATGGCAACGCGTGCGCTTAGACTGTATGACATTACGGAAGGTCTGCAGTCTTCGCCCGTTGTGCCCCTAAGCACCGATGGGGCCAGCATCCCTAGATGCATGGCCGGGTTCCTCTGAAGAACCTCTAGGATGTTCTAGAGGTTTTGGCATAGATGTCCATAGGGGAAGTGGACTGACTAGCGAGCAGAAGTTGTTGACTCTCTACACACAGTATGTTGGAGTCTAACTCAGTTGTTGATTCTACCGGTACATATGAGTTTTCCGGTGTTTGGTGATAGCTTGGTTTGCTGATTTTCCAAAACCTGATTATTGATTCCTTATATCCATAATTCTTTTGGTATTCGATCTTCTTTTCCTTTGGAATTTGTTAATCCTTTATCAGTGGGGTTTTTGGTATCCTACTGGGTATTTCATACGAAATACTCATGCATCCCTCGATGCAGGAATTAAGAAAGAATGATGCTGAGCAGGAGGAAGTGGAAGATGACTGCAGATTTGGAAATGAAGATTTTTATTTCAGTGTTTTAGTTGTTGAACTTTGTTACTTGTGGCCTGTGTGCTTGGCTTTTTATTATTGTATTGATTGAAGATTATTTATTTTCCATAATAACTTAAACTATTAGTGTTATAGCTTTGTTATTTATAATTCGAGTACAATGAATGTTATTTAAGTCAACGATCCTGCAAAACCAATGTATGGAAATGGGTATGTGATGATTCGAGTATTCGGTCCGTCCCATATTTTATACCCAACAACCTTTATTAGATTATTGCTTCCGCATATTGGGTTTAAAAATTTGGGGCGTGACAAAAACATAGGGAGAGGGGAGGGAGAGGAGAGGGGTGGGGTGTTCACCAGGGCAGCACTGCGGCAGGACGAGGGCGGTGCGACGACGGAGCGGGGCGGGGCGACGGAGAAAACAGAGAAGGGGCAGAGGAAAAAACCAGAGGGAGAGGGGAGGGAGAGGAGAGGGGTGGGGGGTTGCCAGGGCATCACCGCGGCAGGGTGAGGACGGGGCGACGACGACTGCGGGGCAGCGAGTGTCGACGATGGTGGGGGGTGGCTCGGCGGGTGACGGCGACGGGGCGAGGGAACCGTGAGGGGTCGATCCAACTCTGCCGGGTCCTGGGCCAACCCGGCCAGGTCGCAAATAACCCGACCGGGTCTTTAGCCCGTTTCAGCCCGGTCGACCTGGCTCAGAAAAGTAACCAGGTCCGGTCCAACCGGGTTCAACTAGCCGGGCCGAACCGGGTTTTAAAACAGGGGTTGGAAGTTAGTGTATGTGGCAAGTCTATCCCAATGCAATCACAACCTCAAGACAACCCGCTATCACAACATGCATAAGTTACCGCAATTCAATCACAACGAATTAAAAAAGTGCTGGAAGTTAGTGTATGTGGCAAACCTATCCCAATGCAATCACAACCTTAAAGCAACCCGCTATCATAACATTTATAACTCACCACAACTCAATCACAACGAATTAAGAAGATGTTGGAAGTTAGTGTATGTGGCAAGCATATCCAAATCAAATTACAACATCAAGGCAACCCACTATCACAACATGTATAAGTCACCACAACTCAATGGCAATGAATTAATAAGGTGTTTGAAGTTAGTGTATGTGGCAAGTCTATCCCAATGCAATCACAACCTCAAGGCAACCCACTATCACAATATGCATAAGTCACCACAACTCAATCACAACAAATTAAGAAGATGATGGAAGTTAATGTATGTGGCAAGCCTATCCCAATGCAATCACAATATCAAAGAAACCCGTTATCACAACATGCATAAGTCACCACATCTCAATCACAATGAATTAAGAATGTGTTGAAAGTTAGTGTATGTGGTAAGTATATCGCAATACAATTACAACTTCAAGGTAACCCACTATCACAACATGCATAAGTCACCCCAACTCAATCACAACGAATTAAGAAAGTGTTAGAAGTTAGTGTATGTGGCAAGCCTATCCTAATACAATCACAACCTCAAAGCAACCCGCTATCACAACATGTATAAGTCACCATAACTCAATCACAACAAATTAAGAAGGTGTTGGAAGTCAGTGTATGTGGCAACCCTATCCCAATGCAATCACAACCTCAAGGCAACCTGTTATCACAACATGTATAAGTCACCACAACTCAATCATAATGAATTAAGAAGATGTTGGAAGTTAGTGTATGTAGTAAACTTAATCCAATGCAATCACAATCTCAAGGAAACCCACTATTACAACATGCATAAGTCACCACAACTCAATCACAATGAATTAAGAATGTGTTGAAAGTTAGTGTATGTCACAACATTAAATAGTCCTATACAACCCCAGCTATCTTAGACAATCTTGTAAATTTAGAAATTGTTTTAATGCTTTTCTCATTCCTTTTCTATAACAATAAAATCTGATGTTGCTATGCTATTTATTGTGGCTCCATCTAGTCACGATAGTGGACAATTCATGCACACATAACTAGGGATGGAACTTGGGTCGGATGTTTACCCGACCCGACCCTGCCTTGTTGGGCCGGTTCTGGGATTGCTTATGCAGTACCCGGTTCCGGTTCTGGGTTTGAAAGAGGAACCGACCCATCGGGTCAGGTCGGGTCGGGTCCAGGTTTTCATGTAAAACCGGACCCGACCCGGGGTATATTATACATAATATATATCATATACTCGGACTTGTATCTACTTCTTTTATGAATATTTTTTGGGGCAAAAGCACTCGTATCTCTTGATTTAAATGATTTAGATTTTTATGAATATATATTATTAATAAAAAAATTAAATGAGTTAATAGTTTAATGTATATGACATTGGAAATAAAAAAAATCTCATACCGGGGCGGGGCGGGCCGGGTCCGGGTTTCAAGTTCTGGTAACGGGGTGGTTCCGGGTCCTTAAAACTGGACTTGTGGTGGGTTTGGGACGGTTCTGGATTTGAAGAATTTAAATGGTTTCGAGGCCGGGTATGCCAATACCCGGCCAAAACCCGCCCTGGTTCCATCCCTACACATAACATGCTAATCTTCTAAGATCGACTCGAACCCAAATCTTCTCCACTACACGGGAGACTAAAGACCAACACGCCATCATGTTTTAGGCGGACCTTACTAATCTAGAGTGGGAATTAAATGAAATTCCTCTAACTCCAATGAAGTGACATGTTTAATTTAGTAATGCAATCTACCAATATTTACCTATCACAACCTACAAATATATCATAACAACCAACATTTACACCATCACAACGCAATATACGATATCTAACACAACTATATCAGCTTATTCACATATTGGACACAACCACTATCACAACCTAGAGACATATCATCACAACTCAAGATGATGTCCGTGTCTGTCCAAACGGACACAAAACTTTGTCCGTCATGGACATGAACAGGTTTGATCGTCCGACAGATGGGTGGACACGACTGTGGACAGAGTGTGTCTGCGTCCGTAACCATTTGTGTCTGTGACAAAATTTAAGGTTAAAATGTCTGTGTTCGTATTGTCTGTGTCTGTTCGTATTCAAAACGGACACAATGCGGACAAACACATAGGGATGTCCGCACGGACACGAACAGATGGATACCAATTTTTCAAGTAAACAGACGGCTACGGACATAGCTTGTTCGCGCCCGTATCCATCCGTTTACACAGCTAACAGCGTCGTCGTGAGACGGGAGCGCTGGGGAGGGTTGCGTTGTGATAGGGGAGCGCTGCCGTCATTGTGGGAGGTCGCTGCCATAAGATAGGAGCACCGCCACAATTGAGGGAGGGTCACCGCGAGGAGGCGGTAGAGTTGCGAGATGGTTGGGACACGAAGTGGAAGCCACAGTTTAGGGTTGTGATGGAGAAACATAAGGTTGTGACTTTAAATACCCATGTGGACAGATTTTGATTTTTGAAATCGTGTTGGTCAAATGACGCCGTTTGGAAGACAGTTACGTTGTTCTACGCGGGGAAGTGTAAATTTGTCATTTTTTAAAAATTTGAGTGTGTACGAGCTCGTGCGGGACTAAAGTGGATGTGAAATTCTGGGTGCTTTGTACCAAAGTGGATACAATATTTTCTTCTTTGTAGTATTTTGGTTAAAATGCACCTACTTGGACTAAAATGTAAAACACCCTATGTTTATATTATGGCACTGGCACCTAGCTTGCGGAGCAAAATTTGCGGTTCACCAGCAAATTTGAATTTGATTATATGGCATATTCATAAACATTGTTTGAAAAGATAGAAGAAGAGGATGATTTAAGGAAAATCTCTTGGGATAAGTAATGCGTTAATAGATTGTAATGGTGGAGTTATTCACATATGAGGAACAAGAATATAGTGCACTGGGGCACAGAACCTGTTTGAGGGGGGCAAACCAAGAAAAAAATTGAAATAAATTCATGAGAACTATGTAACAACTTTGCTAAAGTATTTTTGAAATATCAACTTTTATTTTGATGAGAAATACTCTTGTTTAATGAAGGCTGTCTGCATTTGAAAAAGAATAGATCATCATTACATGACTGACTTTGCTTCCTCACGACAAAAAACACAGATGAGATTGGAAATCCACTATTTTTTTGTACGGGCCTTGGAATCCATTAATTTTACTCATTTTCGAATGCTTTGCTGGGAGCTGTAAGAACTTGACAACATTACATATATTTAGGAGAATATAATGAGTTGCATGAAATGTTGTGTTCTGGAGCCTGATCCCTTGGCGAAAGTTTTGTTTTGATTATGCCATTGATCGCACAATTCAAATTTGTTGCCTGTTAGACTGAGGCGAACTGTGGCAATAAATCGTGCAAGTGGTCATATTGCTCTATCCCAACTGATGAGGACGTCTTGATATCCTTCTATTTAATGCAATGCCTAAATTCCATGCAGAAAAAAAAGGGATTAATTGAATGGATCCCAAAATCATTTATTTAGAATAGAAAAGGAGAACCAAATTTCGGAAGTTCATCATTGTCCTGGAATGGTCGTACTGTATACAAGCCTGGTTATCTTTACATGCTATGCAGTATGCTTAAATAGCTTAATTATTACTGAATTACGTCAGTGGGGTGTAGAATCTAAGGGTGTGTTTGAAAAGCTGAAAAACCTATATTTCAGCCCTGAATTTTCACCTTTCAAGGTGAAAAGTGTTTGGAAGCTGAAAGGGTGAAAAATGGTCGGTGACGGTGATAGGTGAAAATTTTCACCTATCACCTGATTTGTGTTTGTTTAGCTGAAAGGGTGAATAGTGGGTCCTGACGGTGAAAGGTGATAAATTTTTACCTTTCAGCCCTAAAAGGATGATTCTCTCTCGAGTGAGAATCAACCTGATGAAAAATCACGACTGCCCCTCCCTCTCGTTTTTTAGGTTTTTTTCCTTTCTCCTTCCTTTCATCGCTCGCTCTCATCCCAGCCGCCATCACTCCCGTCCTCGACCATCTTCCTTCGACGTCTCTCACGCGACTCCCCCACCCCCCAATAAACCATTTTCCCCTCCCTCTTGCAACTCTGCCACCGCACCGTCGTAGAAGACCATCCCTTTTCATTGACGTGCCGGTAAGCACATGACCTTGGTTGTTTGAATTTTAATCTGTCGATGCCGTATGCATTTCTCCCTGTAATTTTTCCCATAACATGTACTCTGAATGAGCATATGTGTGAGCTAATTGGATATTACTGAAGCTCTAAAAAAATATATAAAGGATGCATATTCGTTCACGATTAGACGAATGAATATGATGCGGGTGAATGCATATAAATTGCCTCTTCATTTAACGATTTTCAGCCGATCTGCTTATTTTTGGCCAATTTTAACAGTTTTTATTTTCTTCTGTTTTCACCTCTTACACGATCTCCTTATTTATTAATCAATACTTCTTCTTTTCGAGCCGATTGGATTGTCTCCCGATAAGCCACCGGGGGAATCGAGTATTCGAGTAATAGAGTACTCGATAGATCCATGTACTATGTACCCGATTACTCGAACGTCATCCGTGGCTCGAGATCTCGTAATCGGGGTCACGGTACACACATAAATCGACTAATTGAGGACTCGATTACTCGATATATGTGTCTATCATGTACCCAATTATTCGATTTTCATGTGGTTATCGTGAGGTGTATGACGATCGAGTAATCGGGTCTACGGTACATGGATATATCAAGTACTCGATTACTCGATCTGTGTTTTCCGTATACCCGATTACTCGATTACTCGATTTTTATGTGGTTATCGTGATTATACGATGTAGATGGCTTGAGATCGAGTTATTGGGTTCACGGTACACACATAAATCGAGTACTCAATTACTCGATATATGTGTCTACCGTGTACCTGATTACTCGATTAATCGATTATTTATATGGTTATCGTGAGGTGTATGACGATCGAGTAATCGGGTACACGGTACATGGATATATCGAGTACTCGATTACTCGATCCATGTCTTCCGTCTACCCGGTTACTCGATTACTCGATTTCCATGTAGTTATCGAGCTTATACGACGTAGCTGGCTCGAAAACGAGTAATCGGGTAGACACATAAATCGAGTACTCGATTACATCAACATCTCTCTTCTCATATGCTTCTTCTTGTATGGTATAGATGGCAAGCCCAGCCAAGAAATCAAAGTATGTCAAACAGGTTGAGTGGAACAAGGAAGAGCACTATGCATTTATCGCATCGTATGCCGAAGCACTTATGGCGGGATTTCGTAAGGGTAAGGGTCTTCAACCCGGAGGATACATCTATGTAAGCCAAGAGTTGGCGAAGAAGGGTATGATTGTGAATGAAAAAAAAATACGCAGTCACTATGACAAGACTAGGTACCTCTATAATGCATGGAAGTGGATGTCAGATTACACTGGTTGTGGGTATAACGAAGCAACACAAACATATACTTTATGAAATCCTGATTTTTGGAAGATTTTTAGATAGGTGCGTATCGTCTGACATTTTATTCCGTAACCGTAATTTTGAATTTCTTGGAAACTCGGATACAGGATGTTTCCTTGTCAATCTAACTCTCATCTCCTTCTGCCGCAGAGACACCCGAAGGCCATGAGATTGAAGTCTTGGGGATACTCGAGAGAGATGGAGGGTCTATTATCGATAATATTCGATGGCAACCATGGTACTGGAAGTTAGGCTTATCATGGACGGCCAAAAAATCTGGTGCCCCCCTAGTGCACAGCTGCCACCGGATAGTTCACATGGTACCGATGAGGATCACCCTAGGATGCATCCCAATGAATTTGATCAGTACTTGGGAGAGGATATGGGAGATAACACATACCCTCGTTCATTCTCTAACCTCCATGATAGTGATATCCAAGCAAGCCCGATTGGCCCTGGCCCCTCAGTACATCCTACTTGCAACCTATCTCAGGTACACAAACATGAACCCTCGATACTGTGATACCATCATCCGCTTGTATCGTGTCATCGATATGTATTTGTATCTGTTATACATTTTTTGTGATAATAACATTATTCATGTTCTGGTTTGTAGGAGCCTCCGAATGCCGATTCTCCTGCTTCCCAAACTCCCCTACAGATGCCTCCACATGCCACCAGTGATCCCCTCAGGCCTACCCCTCCTACCCCTCGTGCCCAACGTAAGACTTCAAAGAGGAAGACTTACTCCTCTTCTGAAATATCTACCGGCTTCCAGTCACTGTCTGACGCTATGATGGCAAGAAATGCGCTTGCCGAGAAGCACGATCGTATGCTGTCCGAGGCGAAGCTCGTAGATAAGCAAGCACAGACTGATGAAATCAACAGATGTTTTCGTTTACTACGCCGTCTCCCTGGATATGACCCCTCTAACCCAATGTATAGTTTTGCAATAACATTATTCTCGTCGGAGACTAATAGACAGCTGTGGCTGCACCTAGAAGACGATGAATATTTTGCTGAGCAGTGGTTGAAGAACCTGTGGAATGGGAAGACACCGCCCATCTAGATGCGTTCATCACTATTGATTTCAAGAAACTTGTAATTTTATGATTGTTGTATAAGATGTTATCCACTTTATGCATTTGTGGACTTCGTGTGGGGTGAACTATTTTTTTTTTGTCCTACCTACTATTCTCCATGTGATTATTGTCCTTTATCATACTGTATGCATGTGACTCCTCTGATATATATGTAGACCATGAGTGTGTGGTGAATGATTTTCTCCATGTCAGTATTGCCTTCTCTCGTACTATTTGTATGTGAGTCCGGGAATGCTTATATATACATCTTCTAGGTGCACCTCGTTGCTTACTTATATGTCTTCTACCTTTCCTCCACTAACCACGGTAATAGAGGCTATCGTGTAATCACATTGACGATAGACACCCGAAGGCTTATGTACATTTGATTCCACGAGTATCTTTTGATACTTCCTGGTTAGGAAACCCATGGACCCTATGGTAAGCAAAGCATTCATGTTCATTTCAGCAGTATTAACATTTATTATTTGTTAATCAACAATATGTTCATTTCGTTATTCTCACTTTCTAGAGGTGAAAGTATTTTGGCAACGACGATGAGGAAGCTGCAATAGTTAATCAGTGTGCCATTGCTATGGAATATTTATCAAATCCTCCATCTCGTAATGTTGTTCACCCATATCGCCACAGGGGAGAGGAGTTGGTACGTGACATGTTATATACTATTACAAATGATCGAATGTGCAGGGACGTCTGTCGTATGAACAAACAGATGTTCGTTGAATTATGTAGACAAGCTAGAGCATCCGGTCTGGAAGATAGTCGAGACGTATCTGTTGAAGAACAACTCATGATATTTTGTCATCTCATGGGTCACGGTACATCTGTTCGTAAGTTGGGACATGAATTTTCCCACTCAGAAGAGACCATACATCGGTATGTGTATAAGGTGTTCACCACGTTAGAGCAATGGTTCCATGCTAGAATCTCCACCATGGTTCCACTCGAGCACATGCCATCTTACATTCGGAATAATAGAAAACTTTATCCATATTTCAAAGATTGCGTTGGGGCAATAGATGGCACGCATGTCATGGTGAAGGTGAAGTCGGATGTGTTAAACGCATATAGGGGTAAAAAAAAAGGTCACTACACAAAATGTCATGTGTGTGTGCGATTTTAGCATGTGTTTTACTTATGTCGTCACAGGATGGGAGGGGTCCGCCCATGATCAGCGCATTCTCGACTCAGTATTAGAAGACGAAAATTCTTATAAGCTAAAGTCCGAGTTGGTTTTTGAAGATTCATTTGAACCCAAATCAGATTATTAAAGTGGGGCGGATGGAGTATATCACATTGCCATGCGCAGTCAATCAATCCGAGACCGGTTAAAAGGTTAAAAGGACAAACTAAATTTTTGGATGAAATTTCTTCTTTTTTTATACATATAGCTAGGTTTCACTTTTGTTTTGGTATATAGCTAGTTTTCACTTTTGGTAGTGTAATGGTGTTTCGAAAATTTTTACTTCAATTGATGGGCAACACGTTTTGGTATTTTTTTATTTTAAAATAAGGGGTCGTTTGGTTCGTAAAAAATCCAAAACATCTACAGTGAAAAATCCACTTTCACTGTAGATTTTCGGATTTTTCACTAACCACAGCTGGATTTTTCACGAACCAAACGGCCCCTAAAATGCCACATAACTCTCATTCAAATTAAAATGAGTCCGAGACCACTACTTCAGGTGGTCCACCAGTCAATGGACCATCAATTTAGCCTGGTTCATCATCGCCTTCCTACCTCGCCTGCGAGGCCGATTTAGATTTTTGGCCGTTAGCAGCTCACCCTCGACTAGGATTTGAATTCAAATTCAAATCTTGAACCAGATCAAGAAGACTCCATAACATCTTTGTGACCGTTGGCACATCCCCTTCTAGCTGGAGATTCCAAATTCCAGCCTGTCTAGCTGGAGAATTCTCGAGAACATTTTGTGGCCGTTGCAATTTCAAATTCGATTCATACAACGGCTACATCAAGGCAATGGAGTATATAAACTAGAAGGTCTGTGAACTTTTGAATTTCAAATTGCATTTCATCCATGGGCAGGGAAGGGGAGAAGAGGAGCAAGGAGCCGGATGGGAAGATCGTCTTCGAGGTAATCAACTATCGTTTGTTTCATTAATTTTCGTTTTCATTTCTTCTTCATCTCAATGTTGGGGGAAAACAAACCCCGCTTTGAAGTTCTTCGATCCGTTTTCTTCATGGCCATTTCTTTGTTTCTTGCTCTGCAGTTCTCATTTAGGGCACTCGGAGGGCAGAAAACAGGGAGGGAAGGCCGGTCGGATTCAAAGAACAGCGATCAGAGATCATGGAGGTAATGCAAAATCAATCAACTGACGGGCGTTTAGCTGGGATCGGGATCAATTTGTACCGCCCAGAAGGAAGTTTGTGCAGTTGGGAGAGGGCACTTGATGCTTTTGTGTGTGAAATGCTGTTTTTCTTGGCATTTGATTGGTTATGTTACATGGGCTTTGATCGGTTTCTTGTTTGATTAGAGTTTGGAGTTGTTTGTTGGGTGTTGATTTGTAGGCAGAGGTGTTTTACAAGGTTGCTACCATTGCTGAAAGGAGTGGTGTGCCTGTCATTGCCGATGGTGGGATTGTGAACTCTGGTCATATTGTAAAGGTTTTGGTGATTGGGGCGTTGACCATTTACGATGGGGATTTTCTTAGCTGGTAGCCATGAATCTCCAGGAGATTACATGAATGAGGTATGTCGAATTTGCTTTGGTGTTAATATTTCCAACCAAGTGGAAATCACATTAGTTACAATAGCTAAAGATCTCCAGGTCTTCCATGCTTATTTCCTCATTATGTACGTTTACTCGATTATGATTATAGGAAGGCCAGAAGTCTACAATGTATTCTCACATAGATTTTGATATTTCTAATCTCATAGTGCTAGTTCTAGATAATCTGATTGTTCATCATCATTAAAGGTTTCAAAGAGAAAAGAATATACTGTTTGTAAGTCTCTGGGTGTGTGTGCTCGTGCAGATTTCATTTGTATGATCATGTGAATTATCATCATCACTACAGTCCTACTCTTAGGGGTCATCATTTGGGTATTCTTGTATTTAATATGAATTTATGTGAAAGCATAGTTGCGTGAGTGCTATGATGGGTGACTTTCCTGATACAATCCATTACAGAGGGAATATGAGATGTAGGTTCATCATCGGTGTCAAGTTGCACCTTCTCCAATTATTTTGGTAATGACTTCTTATATACACAGCCTGTGCATAGTATGACCTCTCATTCACCCTAAACTGCCAGAATTGATTTTGCTTTCAACATGTACATAGGGTACGTCCATGCACTTGATTGGCATTATTAGGTTGCTTTTGTTTCAAAGAAGCCTTTAATGAATGCAATAAATCGGTAATTTTCAGTGAAAAATTGTGGTATCTTGGCATGACCTTTCTAGTGCTTATCTCCATTGCTTATAAATTTGCCTGATTAATATGTAATTCTTTGTCTTTGTCAAAGGTGGACTGGGTTAAGTATAGAGGCATGGGTTCCCTTCAAGCCATGACCAAAGGTGAAAGGTGATCAGGGAATTGTTGTTTCTGTAGCTGATAAAGGCTCTGTATTAAAATTCAACCTTTATACTATGCAAGCTGTCAAACAAGGATTCCAGGATCTTGGTTCATCTTCTTTGTAGCCAGCTCATTACCTTTTAAGGTCAAATGTGCTAAGGCTAGACGTGAGGCTAAATCATGTTATAGCGATTATAGACTATTTTACTCTTTGGTCACTAGGACAGTATCTTAGTTATCCTTCAATTTTCGTTGGTCAATCCCAAATATTGAATAAAGGCACATGGGCATGAAGAAAACTTCCTGGGCAGAAAACAGTTTTGCTTCATCAGCGTTTCCTCAGGTGATTGATTTTGCATTATTTGCTGGTTTATCCTGAATTTTTTAAATCGTTGCTTTATTTTTAGTTTTCTGTTTAGATTTTGGATTTGTGACAAGGAATTGAGTTTCAAGAATGGGTTATAGGAATGAAGTTTTGAGCAGATGCAGAGGTGGAAAAACCTCGCCTGTCACTTTACAAGTTTCAGTTTCTGAATCACTTTTTTGTTAATGTTATTTCATTTTCTTCCAGTAAAAAGAGGATATAGTTATCTTCTCGGAGCTCATATTCCAGATTTTGCTATTGATGGTCTATATTTTTCTTCTATCTGTCTTCCAGTGAAAAAGAAAATTGGACAAAAATGGAATAGTTGTCTTCTCTCGCTCCATGCTTGAAGTTTTACTATTTCTAATCTATATTTGCATGCTACATGTGACATTTACCTTGTTTAACGCTGACTATCAAAATGTTTTTTAAATCACCAGTTAAATTGGTATCAGAGCCATGGTAGGCTAAATTTTTGCTTGGGGAGAAGTATACTATTTAAAATCTCTGATAATTGGTATAATATGCTATTTAAGATTATAGAAGGAAAAGACAAAATTAGAACAATAAACAAAAGATTTACAATAAAGTAAAGTAAAGAAACAAAATAAAGAAAGTTACTGTAGCAAAATTACTGTAGCAAATTTCATAAGGGTGATCCCTAAGGATCCCTTCTATTCAGGGACTAGCTATGAAAGCTTCACCGGCTCAAGACCAGTACATCGCTCAGGAAACTAGCTACCGTAGAAGTTGGAGCCTCGTATGGACGTTTGTCCACACCTCCGGTGAACCTTTATTAATACATAATAACTTATACTATAATGAACAAGATTTTTACAAAAAGAACTTTTATTAAGACAATAGAAACTTACATATTTGTAGAAGGGACAGTGACAAGTTCAGAGCTCCTTCTTTTTCTCACACAATACAAGCACTCACTGATTATCGGATGCCTCAACAAGCTTGAGGAGCATCCTTTATATAAGCATAAGATATCTATATAATAATATAAAACATTTCGTCATTGCTGACGAATGCCATAATTAAAAAATTAGAAAAGGCTGCATGTGCCATTATTGGAGCATTCTGAGCCCTTCGATTCTTGACTATCCATTATTGAGCTGTTGTTGACCATTCGATCTTTTGTTGTCCATGATTGGATCTTATCTAACCATTCGATCTGCACATGTCCATTATTGCTCGTTTCTTGGCCGTTCGATGGTGTCTTTCACATTTTTACCTCTTTCTCTGTTTGTCTACTGCTTTGTCAGCCATTACTCTTATGGCGGCATCCCAAATGTCCTCATTAGTGGGTAAGTCTTCTTCCATATCATTATTAGGGTCTTGAGATTCTCCCGCCAAAATATTTGAACCAGAAGACTGAGAATTAATGTCTTCATCCATTTCTGCAAAATTGGTGTAGAAATCTGCTTTAAGTTTATCCATACACTTCATCATAATTTCTTGTTCTGAAGCTTCAGGATATTTCCTTTTCAACATGTGTTTCCACATTTTTATCTAATTTTGTTGATCCTTTTCAGGATCATCATCATCCTCTGCACAGGCTAAATTAATTTCAATAGTTTCACTAATTCTGTCAAGGGCTTCCTTGATATCAAATTTATCCCACCATTTGAATAAGAATTTTCGGATGAGAACAGGGATATTAAGCTCATCCCATCCCACTATAATTGTCCACTTCCATATCCATGGAAGTTTATGAATTGCATAGAAAGACAATATGCTTTGGCCTTCGATTAAGGCTTCGGAATTAGGGAGGCAGACTAGATTAGAGTCTATCTATGGTTCATATTGTTTCTTAATCTCTACAGGTAAGAGATTAAGGTCTGGCCCGAATTTGTGTCACCAACGAAAAAACCAATTTGGAATTTCCTGTGGTTTTATTAATGGATCAAATTGAAAGAACCAAGAGTGTTTTCTTCGAGGATTCTCATAAAAAAATATCTGATTCCAGGCATTAATGTAGTCCCAATAATTATAGGAGTACATTTGTTCTCCCAATTTGAGGGTACGAACCTTATTAGGATCGAGTCCCCAATCTTGTGGTTGGAGAACTTTTAAAATTAGACATTTACTGTAATTGATTACAGTTTTGTCATTTGGACTGGGATAAGTATGGCGAATATCCACCGAACCAGTTAATTGAAGGATTCCTTCCAGAACATGGTGATATTGGCCATATAAAGCTGGGTAGCTTTGGCGGTCCAGATATTTCTGGAGGATATGCCATGGATCAGCTTTCCATTGAAGATCAGTATTACTGATACAGAAAATTATTTCTTCTGTTTTGCTTGCCACATAAGGCAATTCTGGAGTTTCTAAGACTTCTTTAGCAGTCTTAGTGCTAGACTTGCTCCCAGAAGCTTCATTAGCTTTGCCTTTTGAAGCCTTTATTGCTTCTTTCTCTTTATTCTTGAGAAAAGTTTCTAAATCTACATATTGTGATTCGCTGCTTAGAATTGCAGTAGCCTGTCTGGGAATTGATGGTAAGAATCCAGTACCACGACTATGGCCGATACCAACCCGATATTATGAAAAGACTACACAATCATTGACTTCGGCCAGTGGAAATAAACTAGAAATAAATTATAAAATATCTAATGTTTATATATGCAATAATAAGAATTGCATACCAATATATTTTTTACTGGTTAAGAATCTTTCTCAACCTGTAATTTTGGGAACACCTTTTCTTAATGATATTATGCTTTTAGAAAAAATTGATTCTACAGGTATATATACCAAAATAAATAATAAATCAGTTGTATTTGAGTTTGTTACTGATCCTCAAACTAAATTTCTTAACCAAGTTAAGAAAATAATTTTAAAAGAAAAGCAAATTAATTTTCTTCAAGAAGAAATAAATCTTTTAAATATAGAAGAAAAACTTCAGCAATCTAAAGTAATTCATAAAATAAAATTATTAGAAGATAAATTTAAAAAAGAAGTAATTCTGTCAAGGGCTTCCTTGATATCAAATTTATCCCACCATTTGAATAAGAATTTTCGGATGAGAACAGGGATATTAAGCTCATCCCATCCCACTATAATTGTCCACTTCCATATCCATGGAAGTTTATGAATTGCATAGAAAGACAATATGCTTTGGCCTTCGATTAAGGCTTCGGAATTAGGGAGGCAGACTAGATTAGAGTCTATCCATGGTTCATATTGTTTCTTAATCTCTACAGGTAAGAGATTAAGGTCTGGCCCGAATTTGTGTCACCAACGAAAAAACCAATTTGGAATTTCCTGTGGTTTTATTAATGGATCAAATTGAAAGAACCAAGAGTGTTTTCTTCGAGGATTCTCATAAAAAAATATCTGATTCCAGGCATTAATGTAGTCCCAATAATTATAGGAGTACATTTGTTCTCCCAATTTGAGGGTACGAACCTTATTAGGATCGAGTCCCCAATCTTGTGGTTGGAGAACTTTTAAAATTAGACATTTACTGTAATTGATTACAGTTTTGTCATTTGGACTGGGATAAGTATGGCGAATATCCACCGAACCAGTTAATTGAAGGATTCCTTCCAGAACATGGTGATATTGGCCATATAAAGCTGGGTAGCTTTGGCGGTCCAGATATTTCTGGAGGATATGCCATGGATCAGCTTTCCATTGAAGATCAGTATTACTGATACAGAAAATTATTTCTTCTGTTTTGCTTGCCACATAAGGCAATTCTGGAGTTTCTAAGACTTCTTTAGCAGTCTTAGTGCTAGACTTGCTCCCAGAAGCTTCATTAGCTTTGCCTTTTGAAGCCTTTATTGCTTCTTTCTCTTTATTCTTGAGAAAAGTTTCTAAATCTACATATTGTGATTCGCTGCTTAGAATTGCAGTAGCCTGTCTGGGAATTGATGGTAAGAATCCAGTACCACGACTATGGCCGATACCAACCCGATATTATGAAAAGACTACACAATCATTGACTTCGGCCAGTGGAAATAAACTAGAAATAAATTATAAAATATCTAATGTTTATATATGCAATAATAAGAATTGCATACCAATATATTTTTTACTGGTTAAGAATCTTTCTCAACCTGTAATTTTGGGAACACCTTTTCTTAATGATATTATGCCTTTAGAAAAAATTGATTCTACAGGTATATATACCAAAATAAATAATAAATCAGTTGTATTTGAGTTTGTTACTGATCCTCAAACTAAATTTCTTAACCAAGTTAAGAAAATAATTTTAAAAGAAAAGCAAATTAATTTTCTTCAAGAAGAAATAAATCTTTTAAATATAGAAGAAAAACTTCAGCAATCTAAAGTAATTCATAAAATAAAATTATTAGAAGATAAATTTAAAAAAGAAGTAATTCTGTCAAGGGCTTCCTTGATATCAAATTTATCCCACCATTTGAATAAGAATTTTCGGATGAGAACAGGGATATTAAGCTCATCCCATCCCACTATAATTGTCCACTTCCATATCCATGGAAGTTTATGAATTGCATAGAAAGACAATATGCTTTGGCCTTCGATTAAGGCTTCGGAATTAGGGAGGCAGACTAGATTAGAGTCTATCCATGGTTCATATTGTTTCTTAATCTCTACAGGTAAGAGATTAAGGTCTGGCCCGAATTTGTGTCACCAACGAAAAAACCAATTTGGAATTTCCTGTGGTTTTATTAATGGATCAAATTGAAAGAACCAAGAGTGTTTTCTTCGAGGATTCTCATAAAAAAATATCTGATTCCAGGCATTAATGTAGTCCCAATAATTATAGGAGTACATTTGTTCTCCCAATTTGAGGGTACGAACCTTATTAGGATCGAGTCCCCAATCTTGTGGTTGGAGAACTTTTAAAATTAGACATTTACTGTAATTGATTACAGTTTTGTCATTTGGACTGGGATAAGTATGGCGAATATCCACCGAACCAGTTAATTGAAGGATTCCTTCCAGAACATGGTGATATTGGCCATATAAAGCTGGGTAGCTTTGGCGGTCCAGATATTTCTGGAGGATATGCCATGGATCAGCTTTCCATTGAAGATCAGTATTACTGATACAGAAAATTATTTCTTCTGTTTTGCTTGCCACATAAGGCAATTCTGGAGTTTCTAAGACTTCTTTAGCAGTCTTAGTGCTAGACTTGCTCCCAGAAGCTTCATTAGCTTTGCCTTTTGAAGCCTTTATTGCTTCTTTCTCTTTATTCTTGAGAAAAGTTTCTAAATCTACATATTGTGATTCGCTGCTTAGAATTGCAGTAGCCTGTCTGGGAATTGATGGTAAGAATCCAGTACCACGACTATGGCCGATACCAACCCGATATTATGAAAAGACTACACAATCATTGACTTCGGCCAGTGGAAATAAACTAGAAATAAATTATAAAATATCTAATGTTTATATATGCAATAATAAGAATTGCATACCAATATATTTTTTACTGGTTAAGAATCTTTCTCAACCTGTAATTTTGGGAACACCTTTTCTTAATGATATTATGCCTTTAGAAAAAATTGATTCTACAGGTATATATACCAAAATAAATAATAAATCAGTTGTATTTGAGTTTGTTACTGATCCTCAAACTAAATTTCTTAACCAAGTTAAGAAAATAATTTTAAAAGAAAAGCAAATTAATTTTCTTCAAGAAGAAATAAATCTTTTAAATATAGAAGAAAAACTTCAGCAATCAAAAGTAATTCATAAAATAAAATTATTAGAAGATAAATTTAAAAAAGAAGTAATTCTGTCAAGGGCTTCCTTGATATCAAATTTATCCCACCATTTGAATAAGAATTTTCGGATGAGAACAGGGATATTAAGCTCATCCCATCCCACTATAATTGTCCACTTCCATATCCACGGAAGTTTATGAATTGCATAGAAAGACAATATGCTTTGGCCTTCGATTAAGGCTTCGGAATTAGGGAGGCAGACTAGATTAGAGTCTATCCATGGTTCATATTGTTTCTTAATCTCTACAGGTAAGAGATTAAGGTCTGGCCCGAATTTGTGTCACCAACGAAAAAACCAATTTGGAATTTCCTGTGGTTTTATTAATGGATCAAATTGAAAGAACCAAGAGTGTTTTCTTCGAGGATTCTCATAAAAAAATATCTGATTCCAGGCATTAATGTAGTCCCAATAATTATAGGAGTACATTTGTTCTCCCAATTTGAGGGTACGAACCTTATTAGGATCGAGTCCCCAATCTTGTGGTTGGAGAACTTTTAAAATTAGACATTTACTGTAATTGATTACAGTTTTGTCATTTGGACTGGGATAAGTATGGCGAATATCCACCGAACCAGTTAATTGAAGGATTCCTTCCAGAACATGGTGATATTGGCCATATAAAGCTGGGTAGCTTTGGCGGTCCAGATATTTCTGGAGGATATGCCATGGATCAGCTTTCCATTGAAGATCAGTATTACTGATACAGAAAATTATTTCTTCTGTTTTGCTTGCCACATAAGGCAATTCTGGAGTTTCTAAGACTTCTTTAGCAGTCTTAGTGCTAGACTTGCTCCCAGAAGCTTCATTAGCTTTGCCTTTTGAAGCCTTTATTGCTTCTTTCTCTTTATTCTTGAGAAAAGTTTCTAAATCTACATATTGTGATTCGCTGCTTAGAATTGCAGTAGCCTGTCTGGGAATTGATGGTAAGAATCCAGTACCACGACTATGGCCGATACCAACCCGATATTATGAAAAGACTACACAATCATTGACTTCGGCCAGTGGAAATAAACTAGAAATAAATTATAAAATATCTAATGTTTATATATGCAATAATAAGAATTGCATACCAATATATTTTTTACTGGTTAAGAATCTTTCTCAACCTGTAATTTTGGGAACACCTTTTCTTAATGATATTATGCCTTTAGAAAAAATTGATTCTACAGGTATATATACCAAAATAAATAATAAATCAGTTGTATTTGAGTTTGTTACTGATCCTCAAACTAAATTTCTTAACCAAGTTAAGAAAATAATTTTAAAAGAAAAGCAAATTAATTTTCTTCAAGAAGAAATAAATCTTTTAAATATAGAAGAAAAACTTCAGCAATCTAAAGTAATTCATAAAATAAAATTATTAGAAGATAAATTTAAAAAAGAAGTAATTCTGTCAAGGGCTTCCTTGATATCAAATTTATCCCACCATTTGAATAAGAATTTTCGGATGAGAACAGGGATATTAAGCTCATCCCATCCCACTATAATTGTCCACTTCCATATCCATGGAAGTTTATGAATTGCATAGAAAGACAATATGCTTTGGCCTTCGATTAAGGCTTCGGAATTAGGGAGGCAGACTAGATTAGAGTCTATCCATGGTTCATATTGTTTCTTAATCTCTACAGGTAAGAGATTAAGGTCTGGCCCGAATTTGTGTCACCAACGAAAAAACCAATTTGGAATTTCCTGTGGTTTTATTAATGGATCAAATTGAAAGAACCAAGAGTGTTTTCTTCGAGGATTCTCATAAAAAAATATCTGATTCCAGGCATTAATGTAGTCCCAATAATTATAGGAGTACATTTGTTCTCCCAATTTGAGGGTACGAACCTTATTAGGATCGAGTCCCCAATCTTGTGGTTGGAGAACTTTTAAAATTAGACATTTACTGTAATTGATTACAGTTTTGTCATTTGGACTGGGATAAGTATGGCGAATATCCACCGAACCAGTTAATTGAAGGATTCCTTCCAGAACATGGTGATATTGGCCATATAAAGCTGGGTAGCTTTGGCGGTCCAGATATTTCTGGAGGATATGCCATGGATCAGCTTTCCATTGAAGATCAGTATTACTGATACAGAAAATTATTTCTTCTGTTTTGCTTGCCACATAAGGCAATTCTGGAGTTTCTAAGACTTCTTTAGCAGTCTTAGTGCTAGACTTGCTCCCAGAAGCTTCATTAGCTTTGCCTTTTGAAGCCTTTATTGCTTCTTTCTCTTTGTTCTTGAGAAAAGTTTCTAAATCTACATATTGTGATTCGCTGCTTAGAATTGTAGTTGCCTGTCTGGGAATTGATGGTAAGAATCCAGTACCACGACTATGGCCGATACCAACCCGATATTATGAAAAGACTACACAATCATTGACTTCGGCCAGTGGAAATAAACTAGAAATAAATTATAAAATATCTAATGTTTATATATGCAATAATAAGAATTGCATACCAATATATTTTTTACTGGTTAAGAATCTTTCTCAACCTGTAATTTTGGGAACACCTTTTCTTAATGATATTATGCCTTTAGAAAAAAATGAATCTACAGGTATATATACCAAAATAAATAATAAATCAGTTGTATTTGAGTTTGTTACTGATCCTCAAACTAAATTTCTTAACCAAGTTAAGAAAATAATTTTAAAAGAAAAGCAAATTAATTTTCTTCAAGAAGAAATAAATCTTTTAAATATAGAAGAAAAACTTCAGCAATCTAAAGTAATTCATAAAATAAAATTATTAGAAGATAAATTTAAAAAAGAAGTTTGTAATGACCTGCCAAATGCTTTTTGGTACAGAAAGAAACATGTTGTTACTCTTCCTTATGAAGATTATTTTAATGAACAACAAATCCTAACTAAGGCTAGATCTTGTCAGATGAACCATGAATATATGGAATTATGTAAAAATGAAATATCCAGTATATTAGAGAAAAAATTAATAAGGAAATCTTACTCACCTTGGAGTTGCACAGCCTTCTATGTTAATAAAAATGCTGAAAAGGAAAGAGGAGGTCCTAGATTAGTCATTAATTATAAACCTTTTAAATAATGTTTTAAAATGGATCAGGTATCCTATTCCTAATAAAAAGGATCTTTTGGCCAGACTTCATGATACCACAATTTTTTCTAAATTTGACCTAAAATTAGGATATTGACAGATTCAAATTAGTGAAAAAGATAGATATAAAACTGCTTTCACTGTCCCATTTGGACATTTTGAATGGAATGTTATGCCATTCGGTTTAAAAAATGCTCCATCTGAATTTCAGAATATCATGAATGATATTTTTAATCAACTAAGTGCATTCATAATTGTTTATATTGATGACATCCTTGTTTTTTCTAAAAGCATTGATCAACATTTTAAGCATTTAGAAAATCTCTTATATGTTATTAAGAAAAATGGATTAGTAATATCTACGCCTAAAATAAAATTATTTCAAACCAAAATCAAATGTTTAGGTCATGAAATTCATCAGGGAACAATAATTCCTATTAATAGAAGCATAGAATTTGCTTCTAAATTCCCAAATGAAATTATTGATAATAAACAATTACAATGGTTTCTTGGAAGCCTTAATTATATAGCTGATTATTATGAGAATATAGCTCATTATACAGCAATTCTTTATTCAAGGCTAAGGAAAAATCCAAAACCTTGGACTGCTCAGCACACTCAAGCTGTTATTGAAATAAAGTCAAAGGTCAAGAATCTTCCTTGTCTTAGCCTAGCTAATCCGCTATGGTTCAAAATTGTAGAAATCGATGCATCTAATATTGGCTATGGGGGAATCCTTAAACAAAAGGATCCAAATTCTAATAGAGAATTACTTGTTAGATTTTATTCTGGAAAATGGAATCCTACTCAATCAAAATATTCAACTATTAAGAAAGAAATGCTTTCTATTGTTAAAAGAATTAATAAATTTCAAGATGATTTATTTAATCAAAATTTTTTACTTAGAATTGATTGTAGTGCTGCAAAACAAATAATTGAAAAAGATGTAAAACATCTAGTATCCAAGCAAATTTTTACTGGATGGCAAGCTCAATTATCAGTTTTTGATTTTAATATTGAATATATATAAAGGGGGAATCTAACTCTCTTCCAGATTTTCTAACTCGTGAATTCTTACAGGGTAGCTAATGTACACATCTCATGATAGAGGCCGCCAAGGCCGTAGTCGTGGTACCAGATTCTTACCATCAATTTCCAGACAGGCTACTGCAATTCTAGGCAGCGAATCACAATATATGGATTTAGAAACTTTTCTCAAGAATAAAGAGAAGCAATAAAGGCTTCAAAAGGCAAAGCTAATGAAGCTTCTGGGAGCAAGTCTAGCACTAAGACTGCTAAAGAAGTCTTAGAAACTCCTGAATTGCCTTATGTGGCAAGCAAAACCGAAGAAATAATTTTCTGTATCAGTAATACTAATCTTCAATGGAAAGTTGATCCATGGCATATCCTCCAGAAATATCTGGACCGCCAAAGCTACCCAGCTTTATATGGCCAATATCGCCATGTTCTGGAAGGAATCCTTCAATTAACTGGTTCGGTGGATATTCGCCATACTTATCCCAGTCCAAATGACAAAACTATAATCAATTACAGTAAATGTCTAATTTTAAAAGTTCTCCAACCACAAGATTGGGGACTCGATCCTAATAAGGTTCGTACCCTCAAATTGGGAGAACAAATGTACTCCTATAATTATTCGGACTACATTAATGCCTGGAATCAAATATTTTTTTATGAGAATCCTCGAAGAAAACACTCTTGGTTCTTTCAATTTGATCCATTAATAAAACTACAGGAAATTCTAAATTGGTTTTTCCGTTGGTGGCACAAATTCGGGCCAGACCTTAATCTCTTACCTGTAGAGATTAAGTAACAATATGAACCATAGATAGACTCTAATCCAGTCTGCCTCCCTAATTCCGAAGCCTTAATCGAAGGCCAAAACATATTGTCTTTCTATGCAATTCATAAACTTCCATGGATATGGAAGTGGACAATTATAGTGGGATGGGATGAGCTTAATATCCCTGTTCTCATCCGAAAATTCTTATTCAAATGGTGGGATAAATTTGATATCAAGGAAGCCCTTGACAGAATTAGTGAAACTATTGAAATTAATTTAGCCTGTGCAGAGGATGATGATGATCCTGAAAAGGATCAACAAAATTGGATAAAAATGTGGAAACACATGTTGAAAAGGAAATATCCTGAAGCTTCAGAACAAGAAATTATGATGAAGTGTATGGATAAACTTAAAGCAGATTTCTGCACCAATTTTGCAGAAATGGATGAAGACATTAATTCTCAGTCTTCTGGTTCAAATATTTTGGCGGGAGAATCTCAAGACCCTAATGAGAGCATTTGGGATGCTGCCATAAGAGCAATGGCCGACAAAGCAGTAGATAAACAGAGAAAGAGGTAAAAATGTGAAAGACACCATCGAACGGCCAAGAAACGAGCAATAATGGACATGTGCAGATCGAATGGTTAGATAAGATCCAATCATGGACAACAAAAGATCGAATGGTCAACAACAGCTCAATAATGGATAGTCAAGAATCGAAGGGCTCAGAATGCTCCAATAATGGCACATGCAGCCTTTTCTATTGTGTGAGAAAAAGAAGGAGCTCTGAACTTGTCACTGTCCCTTCTACAAATCTGTAAGTTTCTATTGTCTTAATAAAAGTTCTTTTTGTAAAAATCTTGTTCATTATAGTATAAGTTATTGTGTATTAATAAGGGTTCACCGGAGGTGTGGATAAACGTCCATACGAGGCTCCAACTTCTATGGTAACTAGTTTCCTGAGCGATGTACTGGTCCTGAGCCGGTGAAGCTTTCATAGCTAGTCCCTGAATAGAAGGGATCCTTAGGGATCACCCTTATGAAATTTGCTACAGTAATTTTGCTACAGTAACTTTACTTTTGCTATAGTACTTTTCTTTATTTTGTTTCTTTACTTTACTTTATTGTAAATCTTTTGTTTATTGTTCTAATTTTGTCTTTTCCTTCTATAATCTTATTATCAGAAATTCTGATTTCTTCCAAATCATCATTCCTACTAGAAGTAGAGGGCTCTAGAAGTAACAGGATAAGATACTTTGTAATTTATAGAAGAAAGGCTTCTAGATAGGCTTGTAGATCCAAATTTAATTTGAACTTCTCTATCAGAATTTTCTGTAATTTGATCAATTTCTTAATCCACTATAGGTTTAGGTGGAATTGCATTTTGTAAAGTCCATGATTCTGGAAATTGAATATCTTTCCATTTAATTATTTTATTAACAGCAATATTTGATGTTAATAAGTTTGTCTCTATTTGACAAGTTTGTCCTCGGGAAGTATAAATCTTAGCATTATGACATAAAGTATGAAGAGTTTTAAAGTAAACTCTATAAAGAATTGCAATAGTTTCAGATCCAGTTTTAAAATCATAACCATGGGTCTGAATTCTTAGAGTACCAACATCTAAACTGTAATAGACAAACTTAAATTGGGGTAAACATTAAAATATACTGGCCCATGACTTAAACTAGTCTGGGCAGCAGCCATTAAGGATGGATTAAAAAGATTGCATCTTGCATCTCTTAGGATGGCCAATAGACTAGCATTTAGTCCTTGTAAAGTCAGGGGTTTAAATGCGACTTGTATTAAACCTATATGAATCCAATTGTAATTATTTTTGTAAGATTGTAAATCTTCCTCTTTGAAGAGTTGTATTTCAGTTTCGTTATTATCGACTGTTATTGAGTCTTCAACTGTTTTAACAGCCATTTTGGCTTTAGTACTAAAAGTACCAATGTTATAAATTTTGTTTGATGCAATTGGAGGAATTGTCCATTTATTTAATTCCTCTAATTGAGTAGGGTATTCTACTAATTTAGCATTTTTAGTTTTGTTGTAGTTTTTTAAATAAGTTTATCATTTGTTAGATGAAAAAAATACTGGGTGCGAAATCTCCCTTATACTAATCTTCTGTATTTTGTATATGTTAATTACCCTTATAATGAGTTCATAAAATAACTAGTTAATCATGCACGTCTGTCAACGAATTACAGCCAAAACCCAACACTTCCTCTAGGAACCAAGGGTAAACAAACTAACGCGACCCACATAATATGCTAGTTAAAATATATGAACTGTTAATCACAGTAATCTAAATATAACTTCTCCCCCAGCAAAAATTTAGCCTACCATGGCTCTGATACCAATTATCAGAGATTTAAAATATAATATACTATTTAAGAGTATAGAAGGAAAAGACTCTAATCCAGTCTAATCATGGATAGACTGGATTAGAAGTAAATGAACAAGATGATAAACTTGAAGAGTCATTGCCAATTATTTTGGTAATGACTTCTTATATACACAGCCTGTGCATAGTATGACCTCTCATTCACCCTAAACTGCCAGAATTGATTTTGCTTTCAACATGTACATAGGGTACGTCCATGCACTTGATTGGCATTATTAGGTTGCTTTTGTTTCAAAGAAGCCTTTAATGAATGCAATAAATCGGTAATTTTCAGTGAAAAATTGTGGTATCTTGGCATGACCTTTCTAGTGCTTATCTCCATTGCTTATAAATTTGCCTGATTAATATGTAATTCTTTGTCTTTGTCAAAGGTGGGCTGGGTTAAGTATAGAGGCATGGGTTCCCTTCAAGCCATGACCAAAGGTGAAAGGTGATCAGGGAATTGTTGTTTCTGTAGCTGATAAAGGCTCTGTATTAAAATTCAACCTTTGTACTATGCAAGCTGTCAAACAAGGATTCCAGGATCTTGGTTCATCTTCTTTGTAGCCAGCTCATTACCTTTTAAGGTCAAATGTGCTAAGGCTAGACGTGAGGCTAAATCATGTTATAGCGATTATAAACAATTTTACTCTTTGGTCACTAGGACAGTATCTTAGTTATCCTTCAATTTTCGTTGGTCAATCCCAAATATTGAATAAAGGTACATGGGCATGAAGAAAACTTCCTGGGCAGAAAACAGTTTTGCTTCATCAGCGTTTCCTCAGGTGATTGATTTTGCATTATTTGCTGGTTTATCCTGAATTTTTTAAATCGTTGCTTTATTTTTAGTTTTCTGTTTAGATTTTGGATTTGTGACAAGGAATTGAGTTTCAAGAATGGGTTATAGGAATGAAGTTTTGAGCAGATGCAGAGGTGGAAAAACCTCGCCTGTCACTTTACAAGTTTCAGTTTCTGAATCACTTTTTTGTTAATGTTATTTCATTTTCTTCCAGTAAAAAGAGGATATAGTTATCTTCTCGGAGCTCATATTCCAGATTTTGCTATTGATGGTCTATATTTTTCTTCTATCTGTCTTCCAGTGAAAAAGAAAATTGGACAAAAATGGAATAGTTGTCTTCTCTCGCTCCATGCTTGAAGTTTTACTATTTCTAGTCTATATTTGCATGCTACATGTGACATTTACCTTGTTTAACGCTGACTATCAAAATGTTTTTTAAATCACCAGTTCTATGGACTGACTGCGCCACATCTATTTCAAGCCGTATTCCAAGCCAGAGCAACATTGATATTAACACCTAGTGACCTTTTTGTTTTTTATTTTTCGGGAGTGCCTAATGCTTGCTTCACTTTTCGCCTGCCATACAGTTTTTTTATCCCTATTTTTGTAGTATACTGCAGGTACATATTGTATATATTTTACTATCTATGCTTGGCTTTGGTTCTTATTTAAAAATTCAATGATATGGCATCAAATGGTTGTGATTTGGTTATTTCCAGTTTGAACAGGAGACATGTTCTGGGTTTGTAGATTGCTTCACTTGCATAAGCTATTTTATGGAAGATGGTCCAATAAAAACAGCATTGATTTGACTTCCAGATCTATCGGTGCTCTATCTTATATATATATATATATATCAACAGTACTTAATATCCACGTTTCCTTTAGTTTCTACATCATATGTCATCTCATCCTGATCTCTATTGCCACCAACACAAATTAGCCATTTATGCACCTAATATTATGATGCATATTCTGATTTTATCCTAATATTATGAGAGCATCATCGGCATATTCTGATTTTATATGTCTGCGTATGACCATCTCTGTATTTATCTATTGGTTATGATCTCTACTCACTGTATGCCAGAAGTTGTAATATGCTCTAGACCAAAGATTTGTATGTACAGATCAATTTATATTGATCCTTCGAATTTGGATCTATCTGCTAGTTTCTTTATTGGGCCGTATTTGTTTCTTTCCAAGTCGCTTCAAACACAAATCAATCCATCTATGCGGCTAATATTATCAGAGCAACATTGCCTTACTATGGTTTTATACATCCCCTATGACCATCTTGATATGTATCTATTGGTTATGATCTCTACTCAAACAAAAATCAGCCATCTTGTGCACCTAATATTATCAGAGCAACTTTTTCTATTCTGGTTTTATACATCTTCCTATGTGTATCTATTGGTTATGATCTCTACTTCCACAATCCAGATCAGTCAGTGTATCAGAAGTTATAATATCAATGTTGGATTATTCTTCTAGTTTCACAAATGCTCTAAATCAGAGATGTCTATGATCAGAGCTCTTCTGCCAGACAATATTTACAGGAGATGTATATGATTCTATTATTAGCTTCACATATGCTCTAAACCAGAGATGTGTAAGTATAGCTGTCTCTTGCTACAGATTGATTAATATTTGTTTCTTGAAATTTGAATGTATCTGGTAGTTTCTCTATTAGGTCATATTAATTTCTCTCCAAGTCGCTTCAGAGGTGAGATGCGATTCGTACAAATTGGTACCTACCTACCCATCGACCAAGCTCTTATTTGGATTTCTGTAACTTCAGAAAGAAGTGTATTCTGCGGATCATGATTCTCTATTATGTCTCTAAACAGAATTTATCTGTATTGCATCTTTGCAGGTATGCACCTTTTAGAGTCCTCTATTTACTAAAAAGATGTTTAGATCCTTGTAGGAGTGGAAGAAGTTAATGGCTGCCCCTGCAAAGAAGACTCTCTCTCTCTCTCACACACACACACACACACACAGATACACCTGCTATTCAGGTTTGCATACATAAATACATCAGCAGCAACTAGGTTTTTTAGGACCTGTTCTAAGCACAAGTTTAGGCTGGGTATAATGCATGTCCATGGTCCAATTAGCATATTGGTGAAGGCGCTAACATTATGCAATATTAATTATAGAAAATGGAAAGCAAAAAATACCTTTGTCCATTTTCTTAGCCCCTAAAGTGTGCATAAGATGTTGTAGGTAAAGAATTTAATTTTACAAGTATGTTGATCAATACATGTGGTGTGCAAAACCTTTTGGAGGTTCTAAGAATCAAACTCAGCTCCCTTGGTACATATAAAATATAAACTTTGCTTGGATTTGTTTATGGGTGTGTTTTGTCTGGACTGCACTTGGCTTTCTGACTATGACCTCTTATTTTCTCTGTGTGAAGGTACATGTGGTTATAGTAGGGCATGCTTGAAAGGGCTTTTGGTGGATGTACACAATTATTTCCAGTTTTTGATATAATTATGTGTCTCTAATGGTTGGTTGTGGTTAACTTATGTATGGCCAAAACTTTTACTCTAAGTGGATTTTTGTGGAGTTATAAAGTTGTAAATACAGTTGCATGCTTTTATTATGAGTTGAAAGAGAGCAAGTTGTCAAGTTAGGTGCTAAGGAGTACCTCCATTTGATCAGTTAGATACTATTGGTGATGAGAATGGGGATTTTAGTGAGAATGTATGTTGCCCATAAAAGAGCAGTAGGTGGATGAAAGAGAAGGCAGCTTTCAGAGTTTAAGTATAGGGTAGTCAGAAGTGTCATATGTCAAATATATGTTAAAGATGAAAATGTGGAGATGAATTGGTAGGAAAAATAGTTTTTCCTTAGAATATAAATGATCTAAATAGGGAGTTATATCAACTTCTTTATATATTCTATCTACAAGTCATTTCTCACAAACTTCTATCAAATTCTCCTCAGCTTTGCTTCGTTTGAGCTTCTTCAAGCCACTGATAGAATTTTCTTACAAGCTAATTTCTGATTGTATAAAGAAGTGTTTTCTGTGGATCTATATACAATCATGATCATGATTATCTATATAGAATTTTCTTACAAGAAGTTGATATATAAAGAAGTGTTTTCTGCGGATCATGATTGTATATTATTTCTTCAAACAGAATTTATTTGTATTACATCGTTGCAGGTATGCTACCTTTTAGAGTACTCTATTTAGTAGAAAATGTTTAGATCCTGACAGAAGTGGAGTTTTGCTTCTTTGTCATCTCAAGCAGATTCTTTCAGGTGCAGAAGCTGAAGATAGAAGTTAGAAAGCAAGCGTGTATGTTGTGATTGAAGGCGTTAGGTGCAGAAGCACACTATAGGGAGACTCTCTCTCTCTCTCTCTCTCTCTCTGCCATTAGTCCATGTTATGTAACTTGTAAAGACAAAAACTACTAGTGAAATACTTGCAACACACCTGCACACAACACTCACATGTGATTGCATTGCCGATTCTCCGTATTTACATCTTCTGAATGCGTTTGTTTGGTGGAGTCCGACAGGAAGGATCTAAGGCTGGCCTTGGACCTTTCAGCACTATTATTGGTTTCTTCAGCATATCTTATGGACAGTATTTGTTCGTTCTCTTAATATGGTAAGATCTGCATTAGTATTACTCCCTTCGTTCCAAAATACCGTGTATATTTGAAAAAAATTCTCATTTTTATTATATCATAAAGCCCACAAGGAAGTCGCATGACTTCTTCTCCCTGATATCCCGTCGAGCTTGTATGCTTGTTCACGAAAAGTTTAAGTCAATCCTTCCAAGTCTCATCCAATTTTGGAAAGAGGAAGTCACGTGATTTGGCAAAATGTACACAATATTTTGGAACAATGAATATTTTCGAATGTACATAGTATTTTGGAACGGAGAGAGTACAATTTTTCTAACTCTAACCAAGTGAAAATTGGTTGGGGCAACCGTGCCCTTTGGTTTTAGAAAAAATCATCCCGATGCTTGTGTGGCCATGAAAGGCGTTATGTTAATGTCCATTCATTCATAACAACTAGCATGAAGAGGTTGTTCAGGCATTTAAAATTTATGAATTATTTTCTCCCTATAGTGAATAATTTCTTCGTAATTGTAGGATCTCTCAGTTTTTTTATTATGGGAATTAAAATAATATGTTTTGTCCAATAATATGCCAATAATCATTTGGTTGCAATTGTTTTCTATTTTCTTGTGTTTTTTAATCAAAAGTTTTGTGGGTCTTTATGAAAAGCTTGCAATAAATTTTCGTGTGCATAGTAGTTTAGTCCTCCTGTATAGATCTCATTTCTGACCGTTTTTTATTTCTTGTCTTGTAAAAAAGTAAAAATCATGAAAATATCCCTATTTTCTATTTTGAAAGAGGGCAGTCGTAGATAGCCAGCAAGGGAAATCTTTAGAGTGTGAGTCAAGTGACACAATCCGATGACACGAGACTTGAGTACCAGGATGGCCAAGGGAAATCATACCAGATTGAAATAATAGTATAATACTGAATAGGGATCTTGTTAGCAATCAGGCAGCATAAGCAGGAAAAAAAAGATGATCAAGTTAAGCATTGCCCCTGTGTTTCCAATAGCCACGTGTCAGAGTCTAAGGTAAACACACATAATAACACGGATTGTTGGTGCAAGTGCACAGGAAAATCGTCTTAGGCAACATTTTGTAGCAAGCAAAAAACCACTAGGCCGTAATGACATACATATGTTAATCCACTTGGCCATATCCTGCTGGAGGTGGTTAAGTTGATTTGGTTTTTCCAGGTTCCATAGAGCCTTGCATATCTATCAGCCAACCATCAATTTTTGTAGTCAGTAAAATGGGTAGAAAAATAGGTTTCAACTATTAGGTTGGTGAAGTATTTCCCCACTTCACCCTTCATATCCATCTCAACCACCAAGCAATGCAGTCGGTTGAGTAGTTGCGCAGGTTCTATAGAGTCTTGCTTATTTACTCACTTAGCCATCAATCTATATAGAGCATATATCATAGAAACCTGGTGAAGTGTGGTCCCTTTTCCCTTCGTGCCCTCTCGATCGCCAACCGTACAGGTGGCTGAGTGTTAAATCGACTACCACCCATGCAGGTGGCTGAGTCGGTGGTTTTAAGTTATATAGAATCCTGGGAGTGGATAAATCGTTAGGCGATGTGTTCCCCTCCTGCCTTGTACAGTTGTACGAATTTATTTTCTCTTACGTTGTTGCTGCTGCTGCCTCGTCTCCATTGGACCTTGGTTCAATCCATTAATTTGCGAAGTATCCCCCTCTTGCACAATTGTCGTTGCTGCCTAGTCTCCTCTTACTTTCATCCATCCTCTTTGGGTCCGCTTGGTTAGTGGGAAAAAGAAAGAAAAAGAAAAATCATAATCTTAAGGAAATAAAAGATAAGAAAAGAAAAAAAATTGTCTTTTCCTTTTTTTTTCTGGTGTGTTTGGATAGAGAGAAAAGAAAACTGGGCTTTTCTTCATGTGTTTGGATAATTTTTTTCTCTAGTGTTTCGGTCACAAGTTGCAAAATCCCACCATCTCTCAAGCCGCGGGTTTAGATTCCATCGCAATCTCCAGGCCCATTATGGCAAAGAGTGCGTGGATTATATTCTATAGTCCTTACAAATCCTATCCTCCTCCGTCCATTTGTATCCCTTCCACTTTAGAAGATCTTTCCACTCTCCTCACTATCCACCCACTCAACAAGGTCTGCTTTCAGGCTACAGCAGGCGCCTGAATCTCCGCCACCATGGCCAGCATCTCCGCCACCCTCACCTCCCATCTGGCCTCCAAGTCCAAGACCGCCTTCTCCAGTTCTTCCCTCCATGGCAAACCTCTCTGTCTTCGCATGCAGCCCCTCCGCTCCTCCCCGCACTCTGCCAATCATTCTGTCTCCATGTCCGCCGCTGCCCCCGACTATGACCTCCAGTCTTTCAAGTTCGACCCCATCAAAGAGTCCATCTCTCCCGCAAGATGACCCGTCGCTACATGATGGACATGATCACCTATGCCGACACCGACGTGGTTGTGGTCGGTGCTGGTTCCGCCGGCCTCTCCTGCTCCTACGAGCTCAACAAGAACCCCAACGTCCAAATTGCCATCATCGAGCAGTCTGTGAGCCCCGGAGGTGGCGCCTGGCTTGGGGGGGGGCAGCTCTTCCATTTTTTTCGCTTTTTTTTTTCTCCGGGAAAAAGAAAAAAGCTATGAAGAGGTTTTCTCTTGTGAGACCCACGAGAGAAAACATAAAATCTGCCGTCATATATTTTCTCTCTAGCCAAACAGCTAAAAAAAATATTTTAATTTTTCATTTCTTTTCTTTTCCCACTAACCAAACACACCCATTGTCTCTGTTAGTCTTCTCCTATTAACTTTTAAATCCATTTCTAAAGTCTATGTTTCTACCCTCCCTCGTCGTTACTCTTCTCCCATCCTCTGCTTTATTTTCCAAAAATCTAGTTCTATGCTTCTATCCCTACCTGATCTTTCTTTACCCTCTGCCTCCTATTGCTTTAGCGCCTCTTCCTCTTCCTCCTCTTCCCATGCCACCTCTTAGATTTATCCTTCCTCTTTTGCCCATTTCCCTCTCAACCTCCTCTTGCTCCTCGTGTGTCTTCTTACTCCTTCACTCAGTCCTCCTTTGATGTCCCTTCTTTCTCTTGTTACTCCTATTCTCATCTGCCCAATGTCTTTGCCTTCTTCTTTTGGTCCTTCTCTCTCCATCCTCTAGAGTCCCCCTTATTTATATTTGCCTCCTCTTGTCTCCTCTCCTCTTACCACCTCCTCTACTTTCTTATCATCCTCCCTTACCTCCCCCTCCTTTCTGTTCTCCCTTGTCGTATTGCACACGACAGTTCGGTGGAGAAGTTAGAGGAAGGGGCTAATAAGGTCATCAACCGATCACACAGGTGCGCAAGCAATCAAGACAACAAGTGAGAGAGAAGGATTAGGCAAAGGCATCCTAGCAGTAACTCCCTACCCTAGATTCCCAAGTCGACCGTGTGGGTGGGTAGCATCTTTTTCAAAAGGGACAATTACATATTTTAGTGTAAGTAGGTGAATTTTAACCAAAATACTACAAAGGTGGAAATATGGTATCCACTTTGGTACAAATACCTGAAATTTATTTATATTAGTGCAGTGATCGAGCAAGGGTATAATAGGAAAATAGGCTAGTGCATTTCATCAATATCTCAACAGATTTTAGTAGGGGAGGAGCTAAGTGACAAAGTAGGGAAAGCAACAGATTTTAGTAGGGGAGGAGCTAAGTGACAAAGTAAGGAAAGCAATAAAGCAGCGAGGATAAGTGTAGGAACAAAACCGTAGAAAACAGAATATATGAGAAAAGAACGTATAAAAGTGAGTAAATAAATAATAAGAAAGTTATTTATGCTAAATAAGTCAAATGTAAAAAACGTACTTATAACATTTAGCAAACTATAAGAGTTGCATGTGATTATTTATTTTTTGTTAACCAGTTTTCAAATAGAATAAATGGATACAGTGTGTGGTTCAATCATACTATAATAACGGTGGGCTGAAGTTTTAAAAGAAAAACCACACTAGAGATGTAACACCCGAAAATTCTGTAAGTTTACCAAAACTGCTATTTTATGAAACTGTTCTAAAATAAGAAGTTTTGCTACCTGTTTTGAAATTTTTTATCTGGTATGTTGAATTGGTTTTGTGCTGTATATAAAAGAGTGGAATTGATAAACCTGATTAGGCAGTACACTAGGGTGCGAGGACTAGCCCTGGCGCTGAGGCTGGCCTGGCGCCAGGGGTTGAGTGCACCTGATGCTAGGAGTGGGGGCTAGGCGTCAGGGTGTGAGTCTAATGTGTAGAGACTCATTTGAATATTTTGAGTTATTAAATTGAATTAGTGATGTGGTACAAGAGTTGTGCAGTGCTATACGGCACACTTCATTCGCGAGACATCGGAGCTGTCCATCTGTGTGCCACACCCCAGACGCAGGAGCATCTGAGAGCTAGAGCCACATGGACACAGCACCTTGGGCACTGTGCACGTGGTTGGCATGTTAAGATTTGGTTAGGGGAGAGAGAATCAAGGAGAAGAGGGAATTTTAAAAATATTCTAAATCCGGTTTAAATTGTATTATCTTTGAAATTTCCTAATTGGGAAAATTAACACAATTAGTGGAATGGAGTTGGACGTCAAAGGAAGGCTTGAGAGGGCACCTTCCATTGGTATAGACATAGACAAGTGGCATGGATGAGATCGTGCAAATATTTGAATTTCAATTAGGGAGTGATTTTGGGTTAGTTATGGTAACTAACTAAAATCACTTAAATTTCCTAACTAAAGGAGAGAATTTTTGGGACATGATTAGTGGGGCAACCTTAGCGGTTACCAAATTGACCTAGGGGCACGTCTTGTTATGGTAGGAGATAGTGGAAATTGGTTTTCAATTAGGAGGTTACAACCCTATTTTAAGTAACAACCTGGTTTGAACTAATTCCCTAATTAAATGGGATTTTAACCGATTGGGAATTATGGAGGCAAGTACACCCATGATTGGGATCGTGCCATTAGGGGGAGTTACCACGTTCAAATTGGAGATCCCCTCTTATCTTGGTCTATTTGTGGCCCTTAGAGAAACAAGGATCCACAATGGTGATTTGTCTAGTGGAAATGAGGTAATTGCTATTTAAACTCACTAGTAGAAGGGCCGGTAACCTTTTGGACGTTTTGGGGAGTCGTGCAAGCCAGCAAGAGCTCATCCTCTCTTCTCCCTCTCGGTTAGAAGTCCCTTTGGTGGTGGTGCGGGCCGTGGTACGTGGAATCGTGAGAGCAACAGGAGAGTGATCGAAGAAGACTACTCGCATTAAGGCATTAATTCGTCTACGAGGTAGGTGCTCCTTTTCCCACAATTTCATACTATAAATTGTGATATTTCGTGATGAATATGATACTTGAGCACTGATGTGAATGCCTATATGAATGATGATCCGTTTGATATTGGTGTCGTTCAATTCAATGGTTTACCATTTGTTATTTTGAACATGATGACTATTGCACCCGATCCTAATAAATTAAATACTTCTCATGCATGGCTCCACTTAGCTCTCACCCGTATGCTTGCTACTTTTGTTGAGATGAATACATTCTGTTGGACGTTGTACAATTATATGTCCTTATATGGATGTCTTCTTTCTTTAGTTTCGTTGTTATATGGCATCGATGATCATGTGGTATCATACCGGATTCCAGATTTCAATCATATGCTGTGATTAATCCTTAAAGTTTGAAACTTGTTGTTAATGTGTACTGGTATTAAGATATTCAAGCCTCCAAGATTAGCTTTGGGTCGTCAGTTTTCCTGTCTCACATTAATTGTTCATTTTGGGTCATATCAGCCTATAAAGGGAAGTATTTGTACAAAACTGTTTTGGCATAATTATATATACCTTATGATACTAATTATTAAAGTAACAATTTTTGTGAAAAAGAGTTACTGAGTTCGAGATTTACTGTACCCTAGTTATCTCATGATTCAGTATGGGGTATGTCCTGAATTAACAGCCCTAATTGCAGTCTACATGTCTAAACCGTATGAATATGTACAATCAGTTTTGGGATTAACAATGTAGGTAAGAATCTAATTAATTGCAGAACAATTGGGAGTTAGTAAACGCCCAGGAGAATAATGTAATAAGTCTAGAATGCATTAATACGTGTTTAATTGAGTAATAGACTGTATTGATTAAGTAAGTTTATAATTAATGATCTCGGCCAGACTTAGTCCTGTGCCAACAGATTGTAATAGAAAAATTATAACTAAATGTAAAAAATTCATAAAATTATGCTGTAAATTGGGTTAGAACCTAGAAACATGGGGCTGTCTGTCATAAAAATCTCATACCATAATATGTTTTGTGCAGACCGTGGTGATCCAGAGAAGGGAGCTGTTGTGCAGATAACAATATATTTTCGGGTTGTTTAAACTATACCTTATATTAAAACCTATGTGAATACCTAATGATAAATTATAGTAACTATATAAAATTCAGAGAGATGAAGTCAGTAACATCTAGTAATTGATCCAATCCAGAGAGTGAGTCATGTCGGACCGAGTCATTCCTTCGTGGGGCATTGTTCTACCAATATACTATCTTTGGCGTCGAACTTGAAATCTTAGATTCTCGGTTAGGGTTTAGTTTCCTAGACCCTACCATCTTGTACCAACGTCATATAATCCTTAATATTGTCAGAATCGATGATGTTTTGATTGGAGCTATGTATGATGAAGGTGTTTAATGAGTTATTTCTGATGAGTCTCAGTCTTGAGTCATCCTGTGATTGAACATTGAGAATTCTTTGGTTACTCCTATGTGAGTCAATTCAGACTGTATTTCTTGAGTACTCTTATGTGAGTCAATTCAGATTGTATCAATGAGATTGTTACTTAACTCCTCGGTGAGTCAGATTTTGGAAGATTGATGTTTGAGTCTCTAGATGAGAGAGCTCTTGATATTTCTAGATTGATTCAGTTCTATGTAAACTGTTTCTCCACTAAGAGTTTCGATGAACGTTCTTAGATTGGAATCACAGTATGCTCACGAGCCATTGCTAGATCCTTTGTGATCTCAGATTATATTATGAACCTCTGTAGTTCAGCCGATGACGGCAACGCGTGCACTTTAGACTGTATGATATTACGGAAGGTCTGCAGTCTCAGCCCATTGTGCCCGTAAGCACCGATGAGGCCAGCATCCCTAGACACACGGCCGGGTTCCTCTGTAGAACCTCTATGATGATATGGTATTGATGTCCATAGGGGAAGTGAACCTCTATGATGTTTGGAGTTAGTATTCATTATTATTTCCTCCCGACGCTCTGTATATTTGGGATCTGAGTTAATGTTTATTTATTCTTGACCGTTGATGGTCTTTGATGATGATTATTGTCAAGGTAAGTGAACTCCGTATTTTCTTAATCTAATCTTTCTAAACTTGTCTTTTTTCCATATTGTCAGTATTCCTGTTGTTACTTGTTGTGGGTTTTTCTTGCTCCTACTGGGTATTTTTTTCGAAATACTCATGCATCTCTCGATGCAGAATTCAAAGTGGAAGGGAACTAACAAGGTACGTACGAAGGAGCTCGATGGTGGAAAGTTGATAGAAGTGGATTTATTTCATGTTTTTATTTTCTGTTCATGGAGAACTAATCAGCCTGTGTGCTGAATTGCATTTATGTTTGTTGAGATGTTAAGTCTGAACATTTGTAATAACCTAGTTAAACTTGAAGTTTTATTATTTAAGATTTTTTGTAAATGGATATTGATTAAGCATTATGGAATGAGAACGTGGTGTGATCGAGTATTCGGTCGCGTCCCGGGTTTCAGCCTCATAATCTTAATTGAGCTAGTGCTTCTGCGCTTTATTCGAGGTCTTGAAATTCGGGGCGTGACAAGAGAGGCTGGTCTTTTAAGTTTAAAAAAATGCATTTTGCGCGAGAAAATACATTTTTTGTAAAAGCTGCGTTTTCGGTGGAGTTTTTTGCGGCTAAGGGGTCCAAACGTGCAAAATGTGTTTTAAACCCGTTTAAAACATGTTTTCTCTCATAGGGCTCTTGTATCCTAAGTTTGGTCTCTTAGTTTCGAGAACAAGCTTGGGTACAGAGAACAATGACAAATATAATTTGACCAGTTTGTCAGCTTGCTCATCCCAACATTTAATAACCCACCTCATGTATAAAATATAAGACATTCCACCACCCTCCGCTTGCACACAACCTCGTCCTTTCGGTGATCTTCATCTTCATGCTCAAACCTACCATAGCTCCTCCGCGAATAGTTGGTGGCAACCGTCCTCTAGTGGTAGAAATAGCATGGTCACCGTTATACAAGTGTTAGGCGACTCCGAAGCTGAAAAGTAGTTTTCCAGGCCAAAATACAAAAAGTTAAATACTTGGTGGTGGAGAATTCAACGACATGGCATCAAGAATTGGCCCCAACCAGAGGGTGAGGGGAGGCAGTAGACAGTCCATTCGAGAATTGGGCAAAGTCTAGGGGCTATGGTGGAAGGACAAAGAGTATGAGAGGAAGTTGTGCGGCCCAAAAAAGACAACTGTAGTAGGCTATTGGGTGGGTTGCAACTACTCATAAATAGATGCAAGAGGATAGGGTAGATATGATGTAGTAGCTCATTCTTTTCCAAGCTTAGAATAATTCGAAAAGTGAGTTGGCCCAATTTAGGATTGAATATAGTTGGATTATGAGTGAATCGGCATGGGTATGGTTGATCGTGATCCTAACTCCATGAGGGGCTCAACTCTGGCCGAGTCTATAAGAGGAGCATGCTAGCTCCACTTTCTCTTCTCTCGTGCTCGACGCAAACTTCTCATCTCTCTCTCCCTCCCTGCTGATCTTACTGGAGCGACGCCGAAGGAGGAGCAAGGGACAATGGACACTAGGCTGAAACGAAAGTTATTGAAGGTCGACGTAAAGTAGGATGCTTTTGCACAATATCCTATCTCTAATTTTTTATTCTTATATCCTGATAAGCACCTATTTAAATTCTACTCATTATTCAGAGTTGTTTGTGATTGAAAGCTTGAACCTCTATGACTTCATGCTCTTGTATATTTGTTTGAAAGTCACTGTTTGAATTACATATGTGCAGAAAAGTCTGCGTTCATCATTGAAAGCATCTACAATGATCAATCGAGGTCACATATGTTTCGTTCATGGTTGTATGCTTCGATGGTTGAACTAATGCAAAACCTTGAAAGCGTGAGTCATTTCTTGCTGTATTCTTCCCTACATCTTGCAATTGTTGTTCGATATTCTCTGTTTATTTTTATAAGAATGATTAGAACCCTTTGTTTTGTTGTTGTATCTTCCAGACCGGTTATATAATGCATACTTCTATTAGATTTAATTGTCGACCATGCTTATGACCTCTTAATTTATTATATATACCTTATTATATGTTATATAGCACTAGAACTTCAAATTTGTAGTCGGGTTCCAAGAACCTGTCTGAACCTTGTACTCCCTCTGTTCCAAAATATTGTCTACATTTGAGAAAATTCTTATTTTTATTGGACCATAAAGCCCACAAGGAAGTCATGTGATGTTCTCCCTAATATCCCGTCCACTTGTATGCTCGTTCGCGAACCAAGTTCAAGTCAATCCTTCCAAGTTTCTTCCAATTTTGGAAAGAGAAAGTCACGTGATTTGGTAAAATGTACATAGTATTTCGGAACAATGAATATTTCCAAATGTACACAGTATTTTGGAACGGAGGTACTATATTATTTTTAGCCAACTATATATATGATACCTAACATGAGATACCATATTTACCTTGCTTTATTATAATATGAATATGCTAACCATGACCTTGTTATTGAGTTCGGAAAGTAGTCACTTTTCTATCTTAATTTATTATATATACCTTATTATATGTAGGGAAGGGTTTACATGAGATCGTTCTCATATAAGGAGCATGAGGCCAATCTTTATTGCCATTAGATTCCGATCGTAGGGTAGATATCAAATCATTGGGTTGGTGAGTGTGTCACATCAAAGGTAGGTGAGATCATTATAGATATCTGTACCCATCAGATCAAGATCCAACGGCTACGATTCAAAGTGGCCTCATATAAGCAATATGAGAGCGATCTCATTTAAACTTTTCCCTTATATGTTATATAGCACTAGAACTTCAAATTTGTAGTCAAGTTTCAAGAACCTGTATGAACCTTGTACTGTATTATTTTCAGCCAACTATATATATGAGACCTAACATGAGATACCATGTTTACCTTGTATTATTATAATATGAATATGCTGACCATGACTTTGTTATTGGATTCGAAAAGTAGTCACTTTTCTATCTTTCTTGTTAATCCGATGTATTCCAAATCTATTCGTGTCTCTGCAATACAATTGCTAAACCTTGATATGCAATGTCACCTTCAATCAGCCTCTGCGTACTTACGTATTTAATTGCATGTGATTCTTCATTGTTTACATTCAATTCTTCTGGTAGCTATATCCGTAATTAGGAGTGGCTAAAATTAGGATAGTATGTTTCCATCGTTACCGAGGGTTGTTTCCTCAGGAATTTTGTCTTCCCTCCCTTTGCATGGAAGGTCATTCCTTTTCCTTGTTATGCTATTTAACTTGGAAGTACATGCATTAGTTGTCTGCGCACGAACAAGATTCAAAGTGAGATCTTTATTTAAGAGTTCCATAAATATTTGGTGTCTTTCTCTTTGAACGAATGTTGAATTATTCAATCATAGTATGATCACCATAAAGCCATGACCGCACTAGAGACCTATTTTGTCTCCATATATTGGGACCCGTTTGGCCCTTGCCCCTTCGAGGTACCCTTCACTTAATTTGGCTGCTAGGCATCATGGAAGGCCTATACATTTTTCGACCATTGTGTCCATGAACATTGATGGTACCCACGTCTATAGACTCGTGGCAGGGTTATACTAGAACCCCATTTCGTCTTCGCACATTGGAACCCCTAGAGGCATACAGGCTAAGTTGTCCATTTGACATCCGATTAATTGAGAGCAAAAATTTATTTACTCATAGCATTGTTCTATGTATTTCATGTTATGGAGTGTAATCATTTTCGTCTACACATTAGCAATTCTCTGTGTTAGAGTTGAAGTGTCTTTTTCGATTGATCTATATCCTATTGGCAGTTTGTGTTACTGCAATTAACTCTTTTGCTATTTGTATTATTATTGATTCTCCTGCTTGACATTATTCTATTGTGATTTTACATTCTATTGAGTATTTCTATGAATACTAATACACATCATCTGATGTATATTCATAATAGAGGGTAGCATGTTAGAGCATAACGGAGCAAAGACGTTCGTAGCATAGTTATTTATCTTTCTATTTAATTTAGAACTGATGTAATGTGGCATTGGACCAACATAACACTTCAAGTTATTATTTTTCATTCTAGATTTATTTACAAATAGTATATCCTATTTAGTTGTCATTACATATTTTAATAATAATGGCGTATATGTGACACCTCACGTCTTTAACATATAAAAATATATACTTTGATATGGCTAAAAATTTGGAGCATGACAACTTGATCTCGAAGCCTCAAGATACCACTATCTACGAATGAAATATAGAGTGAACAATTTAAAAATAACATTAAGCAACCTATAACTAGAATGGGTGTGGCCTTAGTGTCTAATGAACCTTTATGAATTATGACATAGGTAGCATGGCTAACACATGAAGTGGAAAGAACGAGGGAAATTCCTTCTAGGCAAAGTGCTTTTCAAAAGGAAAACGATATTTGTACATCAGATTCCTACACATTTTCCATACACAGCTGCTGTGTATAGAAAATGTGTAGGAATCTGATGTAGGGTTATCACTCCCCTTTTCAAAATAAGTTTTAAAATTTTTCTGGCAAGAACAGAACCTTACCATATACTAGATACTTCTATACATAAATAACAAAATTCAATTGTCTCATCATAAAATACATGCATTTATACAGTGATGTCAATACCCAATGGAGGAAAAATAGAGCAGTAAAAAGAGTTCTCATAGCTTCTGTAGACTCAGAATGAGGTAGATACACAATAACAAATAATGGGCAAGTGTCAGCCAAACAAATAAAATCAAATGCCCTCTAGCCATTATAAATATGTAAAGACCAGAAGGGCAGAGCAAAGCAGTGTATGTTCGTTGGTTCCCAGATGCATCTTCCCAACCACACAAATTTGAACAAAAAGGTCGGAACAATCAATTAAGGACATTCAAAACTATACATGATGCTCACAGCCAACCAGAAAGTCTCAATCCCTATCTCTTGCATTCAGAAAGTCTAAAATGGACGCATACCAACTAAACAAAATGCACAGGAAACAAAGAAATCAAACTTGTCACAGATCAAGTAGACCTGACATCTAACAACTAGAAGCCTCAAAGCTCTGGTGTAGCCACCGCTACAGGAGCAGTAGGCTTCTGATTCAGGAGAGGTTGAAGTGCCTTCACTACAATACTCATATTTGGCCGAAACTCAGCTTCATACTGCACACATAAAGCTGCCACAGCTGCCAGCTGCAGAAGCAAACAAAATACGTACAAATTAAGAAGAGATTTGCTAAATTGACAAAAACAATCTTAGCAGTAAAAAACAATTGTTTCATATAGTAGTTGACTAAAAATATAAAAACAAGGAGCAAAAAGTGCTCACAAGTTCTATTTTCTTTCGTGGAAAGGGCTCATAAATTCAGAAGGCGGATTTTATAACCCAAGCCAATAGAAAACATAATTTTCTATCAAACAGAAAAATGTTCCTCCTTCCAAAATCTCACCTTACAACCCACTGTATGCATCTCCACCATGTTTTGACATGGTGGGCCCACAGATCAGTAGTAATGATGCACACAGTGGAAGGAGAGATAGAATTGCTCTTCAAATTATTATATGCCCAAAAATACCATCGAGTCACTGCCACAAAGCTGATTTCGTTCATAGGATATTACATTTGAAAACATAAATTGTCAGAAATGAAAAAAAAAACCTTAATGTTTATGCCTGACGTTTAGATACAAATATCCAATTATACCACAATAATAAAAATGACTCAATCATGAAAGTTGACCTTAGCAACTCCTTTTGGCGGATAATCTCCCTTTAATTTTGGATCTACACATTGTTTGACCTTGTCTTCACTCAGTCTTGGAGTTGCCTTTACAGAGAATAACATCACAAATAGCACACATTTTCAGCCACAAAATATGAAATACCTAACACTATTAAGCAAAAAACAACGACATCCCTCACCCAAGTAACAAGACTTTGCTGCCCTCTAGGCATGGTATGATCAACAGGTTTCCTTCCAGTCAGAAGCTCCAGCAGGACCACACCAAAGCTATAAACGTCACTCTTCTGCGTCAATTGACCAGTCATTGCATACCTAATCATTTTGATAAAAACACAAGTCACAGCATGCTTTAGCTGAAAAGGAATATATTCGCAAAAATCAAAACACTGTTATGATCTTAATTAGAATACTAGTTGGAATAGGATTATAATACTTTCCTAATTTAGTTAATCCTAGTTGGAGTAGGATTAGTTATTATTTTCCTATTCATAGTAGAATTAAGTAATTGTAAGGCTATATGCCTAAGACTATAAATAAGGTTTTAGCACTCTTGCTACAGTAACATGAATAGTGACGTGAACAGTACTGAGAAATAGATTTCAGTTTTCCCTTTATCTATTCCCTCTCCTCTTCATCTAATTGTTCTCCCCTTTCCCTCTATACTTCTCCCCTTTCATCCAACCTCTCTACTTAATCTATTGTAGATCCTTAAGCATATTAAGGAGATACAACATTGGTATCGGAGCCTATCGATCCTAGGGACTTACAATGACAAAATCCAACGGAGTTTCAACTAAGAAACCCCTTGAATTAAGTGCTTCCAAGGATCAGCAGGTTGAAGGGCAAGTTCAGGGCCCTACTATGGCGCAACTCGAGGGGAAATATTGTGAGATTCATATGGTGGTTCAGACCTTGTCTCTCTCGACGAATCAGCGATTCCAATCCCTCGAAGCCAAGGTTGATCAGTTGCAAATCAACATGGCTGAGTCCCGCATGGAGTTGAATCAACAAATGGCCAAACTCTTTCAACGGCTTGATCAGTAGCAGCTGAACCAATCTGGCACTTCTTTCGCCTCCATACCAGCAACTCCTTTGGTAGTTTCTGCCCCTATTTCAGGCACCTCAATTTCAGCCACTTTGCAATCAACTGCCCCTAATCCGACTACCGCGGGTGTTTCACAAGTTCAATTTGGTACTTATGCACCTAGTCACATGACTACACGACTGATTGACTCGTCTTCTATGGACACGAGCGGCATACTTCCAATACCATCTCAGCCGATGGTCGTTCCTGCATCGTTACAACATCGAGTTCAACAACGAGTTCAACAACAGGGGGCGGGAGCCCATGAATCTGATTCAACAGGTTCAAACCATGCTAGTGCATTACACAACCACCAACCACACTTCATGACTAATCCCCTATTTGCGGCATCACTTGCTAATCCTACTGCACCCGTGGGTAATAATCTAATAAGCCATACTCAGTTTTATCCAACTAACGTCCCTGGGCATCAACAATTGCAGCATCAAGAAGAATTGGGTTATGATGATTTGCATGGACATCTTGACCTTGATGCAGCCTATGCTGATTTTGACCAAGAACGCCGACACCAAGATCGACATGATGCTAGTCACTTCTTTGGCCGGAGTGGTCGCCCTCCAGAACGTGGTGGTCGCTATTGGCAACATGGTCGAGGTGATAGAGGCCGAACCAACCAAGGCCATCATGATGACCGTCAGGGTACTGATTCCGGATTCCAAGCAAGCGTTAAGCGCTTGGAATTTCCAAAATATCATGGTGAAGACCCAACTGACTGGATCTTTCAAGCTGAACAATATTTTGATTTTCAGAATACACCTGATGAGAAAAAGGTACGAATGGCTTCATTACATTTTCGAGGTGATCGAGTGCGATGGGTTAGGTGGCTTTTACGGCGTCATCCGGGTATCTCTTGGGAAGAATTCATGTATGAGTTATGTGTTCGTTTTGGTCCTATCGAGTATGATGACTTTCACTCTCTTATGCCTCGAGTGATCCAGAGGGGAACTATCCAGGAATACCAAGCTGAGTTTGAGCGCCTTGCCGATCGCGTTCCTCAATGGCCCGAGTGTGCACTTAAGGGGGTCTTTCTATCAGGTCTTCGCGAGCCTATTCAATCAGAGGTTCGTTATTCTCGCCCCCGGACCTTGCGTGAGTCCATTCAGCTTGCGCGCATGGCTGAGGCAAAGCTCCAACATTCGGGTGCACCTACTCAATTTTCTCGGCTACCCCCTACTCGTCGTCCACTACTGCCTTCTACTGGTTAGCCCATTCGCAGCGGACCCCCTCCAGGTAACTCGTCGCGTGCTGCTCTTCCACGTTTATCTCCAACTGAGTTAGAGGATAGACGGTCTAAAGGTCTTTGCTATTATTGTGATGGGAAATTTACTCGAGGACACCGCTGCAAGTCTTTTCATGCTTTTGAGGGAGATGATAATGAGTACCTCGAGGATTGTATGCCTGATGATTATCAAGACGACCAAGCTGATTATGATGATATAGTTGTGCCCGAGGGTGATGGTGTGGAGATTTCAATGCAGGCCTTTTCTGGTACTTATCACCCTAGGACTTTTCGTGTTTAGGGTTCTATTAAAAAGCAACGAGTGTCGATATTGATTGATAGTGGTAGCACCCACAACTTCATTAATGACAGAGTTGCTCGTCGCTTGGGATGTACTATCCGGAATTCCGCTACATTCGATGTGATTATTGGAGATGGCAACCGTCTACAAAGTAAGGGGATCTGCCCTAAAGTGGATCTGCTTATCCAAGGCCATACATTCCCACTAGACCTATATTTGCTTCCTACTCAGGGAGCTGAGGTTGTGCTTGGCGTCCAATGGTTGCAGGAACTTGGTGCGGTTGCTTGGGATTTCAAAAACATGACTATGCAGTTTACTTATAAGGGGCAGTCTGTGCGACTTTCTTCTCAGCCCCTGGGAAGTTGCAATCCGCTGAATCTGAAGAGACTTTAGGCAAGCCAAATTGCCAAGGATACTTAATGCAGTTACGGCCCTTGGATGATATTCCCCAACCTGAGCTTCCTAGTGATTTATCTGCTCTTTTGGACGAGCATTCCTATCTCTTTGAGGAACCATCTGGCTTACCTCCACCACGGGCACTAGACCATCAGATTCCGCTATAGCCGATTGCTGCCCCGGCTAATGTCCGACCATACCGCTACCCACAGATTCAGAAAAATGAGATTGAGGGACTTGTTCGTCAAATGCCTGACACAGGTATTATTCGTCCTTCTCAATCGTCCTTTTCTTCTCCTGTTTTATTAGTGCGAAAGAAGGATGGCACTTGGCGATTTTGTGTGGACTATCGGGCTCTCAACACTATTACTCTGAAGGATAAGTTCCCTCTTCCTGTGATTGAAGAGCTGCTTGATGAGCTTGCGGGTGCTACATTTTTCTCCAAGCTGGATTTACGCTCCGGCTATCACCAGATTCGAATGCACCCTGATGACGTGCATAAGACAGCCTTTAGAACCCATGATAGACATTATGAATTTCTTATTATGCCTTTTGGGTTGACCAATGCTCCTGCCACCTTCCAGCATTTGATGAATGATGTCTTTTGGGATTTTCTACAGCGGTTTGTATTGGTCTTCTTCGATGACATCCTGATTTATAGTCCTTCCTGGGAGTCTCACTTGGCACATTTGAGGTCTGTTTTTTCTCTCTTACAACATCATAAGCTTTACCTCAAACGTTCCAAGTGTTCTTTTGGCTGCAAGCAGGTGGAGTATCTCGGCCATATTATTTCTGCCTCGGGTGTATCAACTGATCCTTCCAAGATTGTTGCCATGATCGATTGGCCTACGCCAAAAACTGCTAAAGCACTTCGTGGTTTTCTAGGTTTGACGGGCTACTACAGGAGATTCATTCTTGGCTATGGCATTCTAGCTGCCCCACTTACCACCCTCCTGAAGAAGGGGGCTTTTGCTTGGTCGGATGAGGCTCAACAAGCATTTGATAGGCTCAAGGAGGCAATGACATCAACCCCTGTCTTGGCACTTCCGGATTTCACCAAGACCTTTGTGGTGGAGAGTGATGCTTCGGATGTCGGATTAGGTGCCGTACTTATGCAGGATGATCGTCCCATTGCTTTCTTCAGCAAGGCTTTATCAGGTCGCTCCCTCCTACTTTGGGCCTACGAGCGCGAGATGCTAGCCATTGTGCATTCGGTGACAAAATGGCGTCCCTATTTACTTGGCCGACACTTTATCATTCGGACTGATCATAATCCTCTTAAATATATGATGGATCAGCGTATTTCTACTCCGGCACAACAACGATGGATCACGAAGCTGCTAGGGTATGATTATGAGATTGTTTATAAGAAAGGCACTGACAACCGAGCAGCGGATGCTTTATCTAGACAGTTTGAGAGCTCTTCCCTATTGAGTGCCCCCACTTTCCCCTTCCTTGATGATCTCCGTATCTCCTACAGCAATGACCCAAATGCTTCTGATCTTATTGCACACCTTCAAGCAGATCCTTTATGCTTACCGGGTTATGTTTTGCAGGATAATTTTCTATTATACCGGGGACGTTTGTGGGTACCCAAGGATGACCAGTTGCGACATGATATCCTTCATCATTTTCATTGCACACCTATTGCTGGTCATGAGGGTATTTTTCGCACTTATAAGAGGGTGTCGCAAAGCTTCGCCTGGCGAGGTATTAAGCGTGATGTGCAGCTCTTTGTTGCTCAATGTGATGTGTGTCAACGTGCAAAGGCGGACACTACTACACCCTTGGGCTTACTTCAGCCACTCCCTATTCCTGAGCATATTTGGGAGGACATTTCTATAGATTTTATTGAGGCATTACCATTGGTGCAAGGAAAGTCAATTGTCCTCGTGGTTGTCGATCGACTTTCCAAATATGCCCACTTCTCTGCTCTTGCTCATCCTTATACAGCTCGGTCAGTTGCTAAAGTTTTTGTGCGCGATATTGCTCGCCTCCATGGGATGCCACGCACCATTGTTTGTGATCGGGATAAGGTCTTCTTATCGAAGTTTTGGCAAGAGTTTTTCAAATTACAAAACACTAGCTTTCGTATGAGCACTGCATATCATCCACATACTGATGGTCAGACCGAGGTGGTCAATCGGTGTTTGGAGCAGTATTTACGTTGTTTTGCTGGGGACCGACCTAAGACATGGCTGTCATTTTTGCATTGGGCAGAGTGGTCCTATAACACTGCTTATCACACTGCCGCTGGTTTTACACCATTTCAAGTTGTGTATGGTCGGCCTCCTCCCACCATCATGAGTTATGTTCCATTGCGGTCTCCTGTTAGTGAAGTGGACAATGCTTTGCAGACTCGAGATGAGGTTCTCCGCCAACTTCGCCAACATCTAGTGGCTGCCCAAAATCGTATGAAGCAGGTTTATGATCGCCGCCATCGAGATCGGGAATTTCAGATTGGCGACCTGGTCTATCTTCGCCACCAACCGTACTGCCAGTTGTCCGTTTATCAGCCAGGAAACGCGAAGCTTTCCCATCGCTTCCATGGCCCATATCCTATCATTGAGCGGATTGGGGATGTTGCTTATCGATTGCAATTGCCTCCAGGGTCCCAAATTCATTCTGTCTTCCACATTTCTCGACTTCGGAAGTATGTTGGTGACCCATCCGCCGTAACTCCTGCGATGCCACCGCCATTACCACCCGAACAGTCACGGCCTATACCTCATGCTATACTACAGAGACGACGCATTCGGCGTAAAGGTCGTGTGGTCCAAGAGATTCTAGTTTCATGGTTGCATCAGCCGCCAGAGGATGCTACTTGGGTGATTGAAGATGATTTTTATGCTCAGTTTCCTTATTGGTCGCCTTGAGGGCAAGGCGTAAGCGGAGCGTGGTGGGATGTTATGATCTTAATTAGAATACTAGTTGGAATAGGATTATAATACTTTTCTAATTTAGTTAATCCTAGTTGGAGTAGGATTAGTTATTATTTTCCTAGTTTTATTATTTTCCTATTCATAGTAGAATTAAGTAATTGTAAGGCTATATGCCTAAGACTATAAATAAGGTTTTAGCACTCTTGCTACAGTAACATGAATAGTGACGTGAACAGTACTGAGAAATAGATTTCAGTTTTCCCTTTATCTATTCCCTCTCCTCTTCATCTAATTGTTCTCCCCTTTCCCTCTATACTTCTCCCCTTTCATCCAACCTTCTCTACTTAATCTATTGTAGATCCTTAAGCATATTAAGGAGATACAACAAACACATTTTGTTAGCTCATGATTTGTATTATTTCCAACCGTTTTTTATTATGACATATGACTTAGCATGCTCAACAGTTGACATATAAGATTAAAGGCACTAGCGGATACAAAAATATGTATAAATGTGTTATGTAGGTTAGCATGGAAATAAAAAGAAAGGCTGGCACAAAAATTAAGGAACGCAATGCAAAAACCAAACTCTAAAGAAGAGCAGCGTTGTATGTCTGGAATCTGGATGAAGCAAAAGAGAGAATATAGAGCCATTCATCTCCCTATGACAGCCTATCAACACCCCTACCCATGCAACCAGCGGAATTATAAAGGTCAACCCTATGAAAGCAGGTCGACCCTCAATTTCAAGCTAGTTAATAACTAGCTTTAATGTGCCTGAGCTGATATATACACAATCCAGTCCCATTCCCTCGAACACAGCAGGTCGACCTCTCCCCACTGTAGTATTCCTATCCTCAGAGAACAGTAATCCATAAGACTTTCTCTAATGGTGGGTCGGTGGGCAACCGACCTCGTTGGTCAACCGCCTCCTCTACCTGCCAAGGCAGATGTAAACTTGCGGTTGAACCAGAAAAGTGCACATTACAATCCCCTTTCAGCTAGCTAGCAGTCCAAAAATCCTCAAAATCAAAGTAGGAACATATCCAAGACGTTAGATGATCAGTCAAAAACTTTTTGAACGGCCTACAATTTGATACTGAAAGTTGCAAAAAGAAGAGAAGATCCAACAACAAAATCCTCCCACAGCAACTCATTGCACTCGCATTTTCTAAAAGGTTTTGGAGGTCCAACACCTTATAAGTACAAATTAAGAGATTGTTTGTAAACCATGATGATTTCCAGGTGCAAATCAACTTGTGTGAGAAGATAGTGATACAAGTGAAGATTGAAGAGGCCATGGCCCACACTGAGGAGTGAATATAGGATGATGGATACTTGGACTAAACCACGATCAATGCTCATGCCATCTCCTTTTTGTTTTCCCACATTCTTTTTCACCATTTTGAGTATTTTAAATAAGAAGGAAGTAGCAACATTTCAGTATTAAAAAATTCCGTTTAAATTTGATTGTTTCAGCAATTTTCAAGTGAATTCGACTTTCACTCAAATTTAAGTTCTTGATTATAATTTGAATCAAATTTCCATTCACTACAAGAGCCACTTCTTAAACTCGGCAACTACGTTTCCTTGATTTTTTAAAGTAAAGGTTTTAAGATTGGACTTAAAAAGGTTTGTTTTGACCTATTCAACCCGCCTCTAGGGTTTCCTTAGCATTTTTTGAACAAATGCCTTAAAACTTCTAAAATAAGAAACAAATAGGAAACCCCTTAGTCTTAATAAAAAGGGAAACCTTAACTACGGCATTTCATGGAAATGATGTTTTATGCTTCTTAAGGCGAGGTAATCAAAAGGCTCCATCAGAAGCAGCTCAGATGAAAGAATATCAGGAAAAAACATTACAAAACACATCAATTGCTAAATGATTTTATAGACACCCAAAAACATTTTTCATAAAAACCTTTAAATCTAGAAAATAAAGAGCAAAAACAACAATTGCAAGCACAAACATAAAGTTGATTCAAGAATCTTAATTATTTTCAGTCAAAATTTAGAAGATGAACAACAGTCAACACAACAAGTGAAGTACAGTCGTCCTTGCAAGTTCATGAAACAACCAATCATAAGAGACAATTAAAAGTGAATAGAAAAAGAAACAGAATACTCAACTTTATCAATTTTTTAGTTACTTCATTATATTTACTTCAAACTTGAAAATAATTTCTTAAGCAATATCCTTATAATCAGATCTATCACCCCAAGTGCACAATAAAGCAACAAATGATGGTCAACAAGACTAAATATTACGCAAGACTTACTCTGGCGCATGGTAACCAAAAGTTCCCAAAACACGAGTAGAATGAAGCCGAGCAGCCATGTCAGGCGCTTGATTTGACAAGTTAAAATCTGCAATTTTGGCTTTGAAATCCTCAAATAAAAGAACATTGCTTGATCTGATATCTCTATGTATTATGGAAGGTTGCACTTTTTCATGAAGATATTCCAGGCCTCTTGCCGCATCAACAGCAATTCTGACTCTCTGCATCCAGTCCAGAGTGGGCCCTGGTTGTGCACCTTGGACCCCTTTTCTCCCTGTAATTTGCAGAGAATAAAAACCAATCCATCTCCACAATGCATAATACTTCTCTAAAACGTAAATCCAAAGTAAGAAGTGGTTTATACAAGAAACATACCATGTAAAATATCATGCAGCGAACCCATCGTAGCAAATTCGTATGCTAATACCCGTATATTACCCTCAACACAGTAACCAAGTAACTCAACAAAATTATCATGCTTCAGTTTTGAGACCACGGAGACCTGAAGTCACACAACAAATTAATATGTATCCCATAAAATTAAACAAGAGAACTATTATATAAATAAAACTTGTGCAACAAGGAAATAGCATAATAGACAAGGTTAAATTTTATATTCACCTGTGTCAGAAATTCATTATTGGTCTCAGGCTCAGACGAAACATCAAGCTTTTTGATTGCCACAGCTTTTCCATCATTTATTGTTGCATAATATACTCTTCCATAAGACCCTTCACCAATTAGAGACTTGGATCCAAAATTGTCAGTTTTTTCTTTTATTTCATCCAAAGAGAGAGCAGGAACATCGATTTCTGGTGGGGGTTTAGAAGGCTCATTCTTTGGTAGTGCAGATTGCTTTGACCCTTTTTGGTTACCTACGACATGACAATGGAGCAATTTATAGGAGGAAACAAAAGTAGCAATCCAAAACTTATTCTAAATAGCATGAAATGCTGGGAAATCATTTTGCTTTAAAAAAAGCCCTTTCAGTGATCTTACAATATACAAATCTTTGTCAACCTGAACAACTCCAAACTTTCCATCTTTAAAGCCATCTGAATTTTCTTGTTCTTTCCTTTTTTTTTTCTTCTCTCAAAACTTTGGTTGCAATCATAAAAGGGTAAATGAAACACATGATTCCTGTGTTTGCCACTAGAGAAGGAAATGCTTGGCTAGAATTATCCAAGTCTTTTTAAGAGGCAATTTGAGAACTTTTGCAAATTAGAGAAACTGTACAAAAAAGACAATATTGGTTCAAAGAAGAAAATGGAAAAATGTCACTGTAAATTTCCTAATACATTTCTCAGTTGATTTTACAGTAAAAAATTTGTATTCGTTACACATACAAGCTCTGAAATTTAAATAAATGCTTACTGTCAAAAAAATCCCTCGGGCTTTTCTGATAATCATTATCATGCTGGTGGTAGCTTTCTTCGATGTGACAAGTGCAACAGAGCCAGCGCTTCATTATGCCCTCTTTTATGATGCAGGTCAAAGGTTTTCTCAGTAAAACACGAAGTATTATGCACAAAAAGCAAGAAGTTTGCACCTGTTAACACATAACAAAACCAATTAATTGACAAAAATAACCTAACAATGTACAAGTACATAACAACTAGCTTCAATAGAACCACTGACAACTGCAACGACGATGCAAAAAGGTCAAAAACCTAATGATTATCTCAAACAAAGTCCATCACATAATTTGCATGATATGTGTAATACATAAAAGTGGAACATAATTTGAGAAATAAGTATCAGTTAAGGCTCAAACAACCTCCAAAAATGGCTTTGAATATATCTTTCTAATTCATTAAACTTCAATCTCGAATGATGCCAATGTAGAACCAAATGCAATTCGAAGAATCTAACAAAAAACCATAAAAAAATACAGGTGACAGACAATACAATTCGTAAAGCCATCCTGAAGAAAAAGAATACAAAAAAAGGGACTAAATTAAGCACCTAGCTAACGCGTTATTGAATGCTCTCATTTACAAACATAAATTAATACCATTAATTGAATAGAAAGAAACTCCATCCCCACTTTACCCAATTAAACAGCATCCTCCTCCTGCACAGATACATAAATTAAAAATTTACAGGATCAAAACCGAGCAATAGATAGAATTTCGTCCACAAGCGATATAAATGCACTTTTTCTACGTAGCCGCCATCTAATTAAAAGCGTAACAAACAACAAAGACAACGACGACTGCTCCTTTTTCAGATCAAAATGACAGCAAGTTCCTTCCAATAAATCCGCCACAATAAAAGATGATTTACGACTCATTACAACGGAATTTACAAATTACTGTCCCACAACAAAGAAACACAAAGTAAATAATAAAAAGATCCTACTATTTAACATAACAAAACGCAGATCAATCGAAATGAAGCTCAAATGGAAGCCCCGAAGCAGGCAAAGAAAGAGGATCCGGAAAGCAATCACTACCTGGATCTTGCGCTCTGCCTCTTTCCGATCGGCGAAAGGGTCCGGTGGGACGGAGGAGGAGGAGGAGAGCGGTTTGGTGGCCGCGTTTTTCGTCGGGGAAAAATGGAGGGGAACGGAGGCGGCCTCCTTTCTTGGGCGGACGACTTTTCTTTTCTTTTTTTCTTTTTTCTCTTCTCGTTTTTTTATTTATATATATTTTGTGATGACTATTTCCACATAGTAAAAGATGTCGACGGTTTGGTGCGGCCACCTTTCCAGCGAAGCGAAGCTCCTTCCTCCTTCCTGGAAGGGCGAAGTGGGCCCTTTGGCGAAGGGAGGAGTGTGGGACCTGTTTTGTGGTCCCCACTTTATGGGCCCATCCATCTTTATTTTCCTGGATTTTGTTTGAATGATGATAATGGTTCTTCATTTATATGAGGCACATTGACGGCACGCGCTAGGTGCACTGTCAGATTGAGATCAAACGGACATGTTCACTCTCTCCGAATGTAAAAACTAGTAGCATAGCATTGGCAGATCAGGAGGACTTTGGGGCCGTTTGGATCGTAAAAAATACCAAAAATCCACATCCACTACCAGGTGTATTTTTGGGAGTGGATGCTTTTGATTTTTCATGCCCAGACGGCCCCTTAAAACGGAGCAAGGAGGTGTTATAAAAAATGGAGAAGCTGAAAAACTCAAAATATATACATTCTTAACATAGGTAAGCAACATCAACTATTCACAAACTTTGGGAGGAGAGAGAAGCTCTCCCCTCTCTCCGCTTTTCCCTTCTAGCATAAAGCCCTATTTATCACCATTCTCTCTTCCCTTGTAGGTCTTCTGCCCCAGCCCTGACCGGCCTTCGTTCAAGGTCAGTTGGTCATTGCGATACTAGGACGGTAGGTAGGGCGGGAGAGGGACCGAGAACCATTAGAAGAGTGACGAACTTTGAAGTCTCTCACCCCTTAACTTCTCTTGCCCTGACCTCCCCCCTACCCACCAATGACTGGGACGCAATCTGACTCAGATGGTGTTTGTCTGGAGGTCGAGCCACCGCGTTGGCGGAAGACCTCTCTGCCTTTTTTGGTTTTTTTTGTGGGTCTTTTGGTAGTCGAGAGGGTGGTGAGAGGAAGCCTTGCTTCTCCTCCTCCCCACCTCCTCCAGCTCCTTTGACCATCTTCCCCTTCCCTTCATGTGGATGCACTGATGAGTTCAATGGAAGTTTTCATGGACAAAAGTGACTCTTTTGGTGGTTGTCTTTTTGTGGCATTTTCTCCGGTCGGCTCTTCTACCATTGGATCTCACCCCCCTTAGGTATAACTAGTTGGTTTCCTCTTTGGGAAAGCCCAATTGAGTGGTGTTCAATTGGGTCGAGGTTCATGGGGTGAGAAACCAACCTCCGTTTGTCACGCCCCAAATTCCACAACCCCAATATGCGCGGAAGCGATATTCCAATTAAGGTTATGAGGGTAGGAATCTGGGACGGACCGAATACTCGAATCATCACATATCCAATTACATGCCTGACGTCATACTGGATCGATAAGACTTAAACCATATCCACGCACATGATATAGAATAACAAAAAGAAGTCTAATTTAATTATTACATTATTCGACAAGTCTCCACAACTAAAAATAAAATAAAATAAAATGGCACACAGGCCGCAAGTCCACAATCATCAACATAAATAATAAATTAAAGATAACTCGTCTTCTGACTTCAACGCCCAACACCACTTTCAGCAATAGTCGATCACTTCCGTTCCAGCTTAATCTCTGCATGAGAGGATGCATGAGTATTCCGTAGGAAATAGCCAGTAGGATACAAGAAAACCCACAATAGAATAATAATTCAAATGCAACAAGATTCAAAGATTTAAGACAAGTACAAATTGACTCAGGATCAGCAATTATGCATTTCGCTTACCAGGAACCAATCATCATCCGAGACTCTCAAAGGTCAAGGGAGGTTAAAATATATAAGATTCCAAACTTACAGAGAGTAAGGAGATGTCACAAGAGTATCTGCTCCAAATGTTAAAAGGGTTGGAGATAACAATTTCTGCTCTCAGCTCTGTCCACTTCCCCTATGGACATCAATACCAGAACATCCTAGAGGTTCTACAAAGGAACCCGGCTATGCGTCTAGGGAAGTTGGCCCCATCGGTGCTTACGGGCACAATGGGCGGAGATTGCAGACCTTCCATAATGTCATACAATCTAAAGGGCACGCGATTGCCGTCATTGGCTGAACTACAGAGGTTCAATAAATCTGAGACCACTATGGGTCTAGCTATGGTTCATGAGCATACTATGATTCCAACTAAGAGTTCTCATAAATGACTCTTAGCGGAGAAACAAATATTTCAACCGAGTGACACTAAAGTATATCTGAGCCATCTCATTAAGAGGCTTGAAACATGTCATTCTAAATTCGACTCTTGGTAGGAGTGCAAGACCATGTTTGAACAAAACTCGAATTGACTCATGAAGGAGTGTTCAATATCTTGAAACAATTAAGTCTGGGAACTCAACTGAGACCCGATAAAATGACTCATCAACGAGATACGCCATAAGATTCGCCAAAGATCACGTTCTGCCACCTTCACCGTACCTAGCCCTAGAGTTGACAATCCCCGACACAGAAGGTTTGAATTACATGCCCATGATAGATCATATCATAGGCATTGAATACAAGTCAAGCAATGAGGCCCCTTGAACAAATGATTGTTCAAGATAAGAGACACAAAGGACGATTAATTACGAACAAATATTCTCTGCTCTAAGACCCAAAAGTAAACTTTTATAGTTACTGTTACAAAGGCCTTAGAGGTCTTATCACTTTTAATTAGTGGTTTAATTACTACTTTAATTCACAATTAATAGCCTTATTACGGTTTAGGGTTTTTAGACCAAAAACAGTATACTATCCCAAACAGAACAGTCCATTTCAAATGACCACCACTTTTTGTACAGATAGAATCAACCTCTAAAATTTTTATTACAGATAGCCCTAGGAGTCTAGTTTACAACCTGATAGACAGAATAATTTTTAGATTTTTGTACAATTAGTTATCATTTTCTGATTAAGGTTCGTCGGTGCAGGACCAGTCCTAGCCGAGAATAATTAACTTAAGTTATACTAATTAACTGTTGTTATAAACTTAATTAATTCCTTAATGACCCTTTCTAACATTATCTTAACCTTCTTAATAACTTTTACAGAACCCAAATGGTTCTGAAACTCATTGAATTAATTCATTTTCTAATACACATTCATAACCCGATTAGTGATTTCCTTCCCTTAATCCATTGCTCACTTCATACCAAATGTGTTATGTATTCCCAGACACTGCTGTGAACAGGGACGTACTGACATGATGTCAGACCCCATTCGGTATGACAGAGAGACTCTTATAAATTTTGTACTAATTAATTCATTATTTAGCATAGTAGGTACTTAGATACATTACTCGATTTGCTAACGTGCATTCTAGTATGATAGTCTTATGTAATCATAATTAGGACACCTAAACTTAGACATACAAACATTCTATCATGCTGAACTCTGACTTAAAGATTACAACTTTACAACATCAGAGACTTAGATAGGTACTTTGATCACATTTTAAAGATGTATGACAAAGGATCACTCCGATTTTAGGCAATCGGTTATGCTTACAATCAACATGATGCACAACCATCAAAGAAATTGGACAACTAAATCTGGACAGACGTCATATATAATTCACAGAGCATAAAGAATATATCTTTTCAAGTCGAGTGAAGTGGGGATGTCATCTAGGCATGGAACGAGAAGTATTGGCATGCACGTGCGATCAAATACATTAGAACATGCAAACTAAAGCATATAACTTTCATCGCATTAACAACGATGGTAAGACATGTAAATAGAACATGCTGTAGAATATGAAATCAGCAACATCATATACTCATGATCATACAAAAATTAGAGAAATGAATTATGGTAAAAGATTATCCTACCTTGTGAAAACCGATACCCAAAAATCATAAATTGGTTTCTACTCGATCTTGAGACTCTTCTTCTTCGCGCAAGTACCACGAAAACCACCGACGGATACACCTCCACCTTGGACGAACAAAGGAGGAGGCTAGTTGCTCTTCCCTCTTGCTGGCACGTTCTCCAAAGCTCACCAAAAAGGGTGCCGGTCTCTCTTATGGAGGGTTTAAATAGGAAAAGCTTAAATCTCTAGGGCAAACCTCCACCATTGATCAAACACTCATCCAAGGGCCACAATCCACAAGAAATAAAGGTGAATCCCTCAGTTAGGAACGTGATCAATCCATCCCAACAGATTCACACCTTGGTTGGTAAGTATCTTTGACCAAATCACTTAGTTACCAAACTGATTTCAAGTAAAAATCTCAATTGAAAACAAATTATTCTTATTTTATTTCCTTGACATATGGCATCCTTCATTCACATGGAAAGGGCCATAATCTCATCCCAATCACGTTCACAATCTCACAAAAAAAAATCTCATTCTTTACCATAACTAATTCTCCATTTAAATAGATTGTCAATTAGTTAGGAATTAGGGTTTTCAATTTGAAACACTTACCAAGATATAAATCCGTTGAATATGGCTAATTAGGTAAGACATGTCCTCCAAAGATCCCCCAAAATCAGCCCAAGAGGTTCTCCAACGGATTGCCTCGAAAAATGTGAAATTAATGGCGATCGATCGGTCCGTATACGTGATCGATCATCCTGCGATCGATGCCATACAAAAGTGATCGATCGTCTCCCGATCGATACCATACAAAAGCGATCGATCGGTCTGACGGAAAAATTTAAATTTTCAATTTTAAAGAGTTTTCTAGAATTCAAAATCACTCCCTTTGGTCAATAAAATTTCACTTTATTATTATAAAATTTACGGTCGCTACACTGTTGCTATGGGTGTACATTCAATCATCTAGATTTGTAGTAGCTGCCTATGGTTGGGTGATTATCTCTAGGGCTACTAGTTGTGAAACTGCTACCTAGAGCTCACAACCTAGTAGTTCCATTGTATGCTTCTTTATAGAGATGTATTTTATTGATTAATCGGCATCCGCCTACTGACCCTTTAGAAATAGGTCAGGATGTTTAGGTTAGCGATCGTTTGCAACAGATTCGTGCTCGACAATGTGCCTTAGTCTATGGAGCATCTACTGAATGTTTTTTGTTTTATTTTTCTGGGGAAATGTTGTTCATTGTTATTTGTGTGTTTGAAGTTCCTCCCTCCCATATTGTGGCTACAATTGAGGAAGACTCTTTCTCTGTAATATCTATTTTACTTGAACAAAGTTTCTTGTTTAAAAAAACATATATATACATTCTTAACATCTTTAACATTAGTTTTAATAGGGTGCAATCATACCAACATTAATGCACCCGATCCCACTAGCAATAGTCCTACTATTAGTTCAATGAATGCGTGCAAATAGTTGGAGCTAGAAAAGTCTGATTCATGAGCCAACAAATTCTTTTGATTGACAATTAAGTACCATATGAGGTAACATCGGGAGCCCTATGGTTTGCATAGGGTTGAGGTCAAAGGGGAGTTGAGGATTAACAACCCGCCTGCCCTCATATGCACACCGTTGAATCTGGATCGTATGTCTTATGATATCCCGATACCATACTCAATGATAGTTTCCATATACTCACTCCCTCCATCAATGAGGCTCGTCTGGATATGGAACAATACAACTCCAACATTAATTTTATACATGGTTGTGTTTATGCCAAGGTTTTAAAAATTGACCCAGCCATCGACTTGGAATTCTTGCGGAGCAGGTCCAACCTGGGGGTCAACTTGGTTGCTGACATCATCAATACAACACAATGAAAAAAAAAATCCCCCTCCCCCAACCCTATATGATACAAAAGTTTCGGCATAATCCAATGACCCCTGTGTAGCAATTTGGTGGAAAATTACAATCTACATTTCAAAAGAAAGCTCCTAATTCTTCTTTTCACATATACACGTCCAATTCCAATAATCAAAGAGAAAGAATCAATATATGAGTAACAAAAACTTCTCTAATTTTTTGATGAAAAAGAATTTTTCTCATCTAACATTGAGAATGAGATACTACTAGTAATTTATAGATAGTAATATTAAAAAGGCTAAAAAAATATTTTGGAGGGTATACTATCACAATAAGGATATTTTGTTTTGCAAACTTCACAACAATAAATAATGAGATCAGATCAATCTATATGCTCAAGCATCGAAATAAATATGTTTTAACCAAAAGAGGTTTATACAAATGCTAATAACCTAAAAATCTATAACCAAATTAATCTAAGAAAGCCAAAATTCCGAAAGAAAGAGAATTCTTATTTTTTATCCTACAGATTGAAGACGAGGAGCAAGCTAGCTGCAAAATTTCTTTGTTGACGAAGGGCCGATTGAATACGATGAGCTTTCTCTATACTTGTATGAGGCTGACTTAGATGAGAGGTAGCAAGCTGACGGCGCTAGACGCCAAAGACCATCTCTGTTGGAAAGTTGATATAGAGCTGGCGGCAATCATCTCTCTCTGATGGTAGGGCAAATTGGGTGGGGGAGTCGGGGGCGGGGAGGAAGAAAAATTTAGATTTTTTTGTCGATGCTTATCTAAAAAAACTGCCCAGACCAGTCGCCTGGTTTGCTGGTTTGACTGGGTGGTTCATTTTAACCAGGTCGGGTCAATCTACTCGACAGAGCCGACTGACTCTCTTAAAAAAAACACCCGGCTCATGTTGAACTGGGTCAAACCAATCGGTCCGGTCCATTTTTAAAAACCATGGTTTGTACCCTTAAAGGCAAAAAACACGAAAGAGAACAAAAACTATCATTTGTCTGGCCCTATAAAGTCTATTAAAATTCACTCCTTTTGTAATGTAGACGAGCTTCATTGAACAGTGGGAAAATCATTTGCCTAGTGGCATCCGAGATGGCTTGGGGCAGGAGGGAATTGGTTTAATGGATGGATGTGAGGTGTAACATGACACATCGTCAACAGCAACACATCTAGGCTGGATTAGGTAGAATTACGCGTCAACAATGACAAACAAGGCTGTGGGAGAAACGAAATCATGGAGCTTCTGAACATGTTCGGATCAGCTTGTTTGGTCGACTGGGTTCTTCACAATGGAATTTTATCCATGAAATGGTGGATGGTGGACAAGTGCACAAGCAAAAGGAATTTTCTTTTATCTATTAGAATTTCATCTGATTGTGTAAACACGTAAGCATCGTGCAAATATTACACCAGCCGTCAATTGTATGGAATCGACGGCGCACACGGGAAATGTGTGTGCTTGGCCAAAAGACGCGTTTTTGACTGAGCGCACATTATGTCCGTGTGAGCTGTCGATTCCGTACGATCGACGGCTGGTGGAAGCTCCACCAGCAGATCCGGTTCCCCATTTTCCTCATCCATAAATTTTTAGTTTTTAAATATTTGGTCCCTATTTATTTTAGAATATAAAATAAATAAATGACTAAAGATTTCTATTTTCTAATAGCTCAAGCTTTTAAGAAACTTGGATATCTTACTTATCAGTGCTCCAACATACGGAGGTCTTGAAATCAAGTCTCGTTGGAGACGATTATACCCCATTTGTGTTCTACGTGTTACCCTTATTGGACCCTTTTTTATTTTCTTTTACTACAACCGCCTATGAGCAGTGACCCATACGCACCGCACACACACTCCCTAACTAGGCCCACACCATGCAGTCACTCCCTAATTAGGTCCCACATGGGCAGCTTGGGAAACTTTAGTTATGTTACAATTTATAGCTCCAGTTGGGAGTATCGTGAGCAGGGGCGTAAACGGACGGACACGGACGCGGATAAGGCATATCCCCAATCGTCTATTTAAGTGCGGATACCCATCTACGTCTATCTGTAGCTGTCCGTCAAGGACACGGACGAATGTGGACGGATACGTACACTATGATTGAAAACAAGAATAAATGATACTATGCTTTGTTTTTAATATATAAGGACACTATGCTTAAAACAGGAGGAAGTTTTTGATGAGATAAATAATATCTTAATTCCCGAAGTAAAAGCAACACTTATACCAATTTTTCCTTTTTAAATGATCGTACTTTTTATTTTAAAAAATTATCAACTTAGTCATTTTCTATTAAAAAATAATTAACTTATATATATGATGGCGGAGACAGACGGCTACGGACACAACTCGGTTATGTCCGCAGGCACGTCCTTGTCCATGGCAGACAAGAAACAACTATCCGTTTTAACATTAAGCGGAGGGATGGACGGACAGATACGAACATACGAACGCCATTTACACCCCTAATTGTGAGGCTTCAATTTGGTCTAATGGGCCAACGTCAAATACTCCCAACCTAACTGGATCAGGCAATTCGAACTACTGGGCTTCTGCTAAGTGCAAAATTTAAATCGAATCCACCCGAGAGGGTAGCCTCCACTTTTGTATGGAGCAGATGAGACTCCACAAGTGCATACAGACAGTGGCTATTCAGCTCAAGGCTGCTGGTTTCGTGACACTTCTTATGTGCGAATCTAATCTAAATTAGTGTTCAAATGGAAGATTACCATTTCAGCTATAACGTGAACCTCAAGAACTCACCCTTTAATTATGGCGTTTTGCATGACAAATGGACCTGCTCGACATCAAATCTGATTGGAATTAGTTAACTGCTATATTAACCTACAGGCTACAACTGAAAATATATAACGTAAAAAAGGCATGACATAAGTCTAAATATAATGTCCTAAAGGGGTAAGTAGACAGCAACCTTGATATCCCAGTTTCATGGAAGTCAGACGTCATACATAATACATCATATTGGATTCTTTGTTTCTCTTTCTAGAAACATATCTCAAACTTCCATACTGGATTCTTTCCCACACTGATCAGTCACACAGCGTTTGTGTTGCCGATTATATATTATCTTCTGGTGGGAGCTTGCAAACTAGATATATATATAGCTTGTCTCACTATGTCGTAGTCTCTTTCTCACAATAGTATTCTCTCCATACTGTAAACGCAACATCCATATCAATCAATAAATAAAAGGGACGAGCAATCGATCATGCTAAAAGAGCAAGCATTGGGCACAATAAGGACTAATTTGTTGACAAAGAAAAGGAACTTTTTTTGACTGGTGTCAAATATATTGCATTTGTGGTGACTCCTTGATTTGTGCTGTCCATGTTTGCATCACACGTTAAGGTGCTTATCCACATTCTCTCAAGCCGTTGGTACGTACAGAACTCAGGCCATTGACAAACTGGAGATCTTGCAGTCTCAAATTAACGTGGGTGATCTACCATACATTAAACCCAAATGATAAAGTGTCCTTTTATGTTGGACCATTCTTTGCAAGGTGCTACATTGCATGGTCTGGTGGGTTTGATGTGAAACAATCTATCAAGCAAAGGCTCGATGGAATAAGAGAAAAACAAGAATCGACAAGGATTTTGTGTGGATTGGCAAATCTGTCTACAGATCACAAAACAATTACTCCCTCCGTTCAAAAACATGTGTCTTCATTAGAAAACGATTTTCTAATGAACCGATTTTAGTTCACTTTGGCTTTCTAATATAGACACATATTTTTGGACGGAGGGAGTTTTACAATACTACTTCCTTTGAGTTTTTACTTTTTTATTGGGTTACTAATAATTCTTTAAGTTATAGAACTCCCTCCATCCGAAATTAGTAGTACATTTTGGAAGACCAAATATTACCACATGGAGGGAATGTTAATGTCTATTCCCTCTGTCCAAAAAATTGAGGCCACATTACAAAATGAGGTAAATTTATTGGTATGTGGAGCCCATAAAATTTTAAGCCTCCCTTACCACGCACGTGCACATGACATCGTCCCACCTTCACCATTATGCCCACTCACTTTTCACTAGACTCTAAGCAAGAACGAGGGTATAATGGTACATAATTGGTAGAATATCACATGAGGTTATTTATTCATGGATCTAAAAATTTTCCAATGTGGCCTAGTTTTTTTGGATTGAGGGAGCATTAACTTATACCTAGGGACGTTGAGTTCTCTAAAATGGCATTGCATAATATTTAGCGATACGCTCAACCCGATCTCTTGCCGCCACCTTCCTAATTTAGCATCCTCATAATGTGTTCGACCAATCTCCTCAAAGACAAAGCCACATAAATTCCCACTGAGATGATGATTTTGATGTCTTAGTTTATTGATCAATCAATAACTACTTCTGGAAGAGGAAGGAAAAACAATAAGAAAGACTGTCGTAGGAGAAATAACTAGCTTTCGATTTTGTTGCCTTTTCTTTTTTATCAAGAGGGTTAGTTGATTCAGCCTCAAGAGCTTTGTGCTTTGGTCTTACGCGAGGGATTTCATGTTCCTTGTTTCCTTTATATCCTTCTCTTGAGCTAATAAGCTTTTGATTTATCGATCAAAAGAAAATTTGGTTAGGTAAGAAGAGGTTATATCTTAATTACTCAGAAAAAAGGAGTTCATACTTTCATGTAACTGGCTCATAACAGTTTAAGCTCTCTAACTTATAAGCTTCTTCGTGCTTACCCTATGCAGCATCCAATTTTTCCCTTTTCCTAAGAATATTCTTACTGATTCTCGCACTTAGTAGCCATGCTGTCGACGGTTTACATCCTAGAAACTTCTTGGTATACACATCATAGAGCTTGTAGCATCATAGAATTTGTAAGATACTTATGTACCTGCCTTGCAACACGTGTGAGGTAAAAATGAAATGTACGGCCATATGGGTCATGACCTTCATGGATAGAAAAGCTCTTCAGACTATGCAGCTACCCATTGCTCAATCAGTTGATTTTTCTTGGAAGTCTTCCCTCCCTGCTTTTTTCCAAAGGCTCGCGAAGGCTGGTGGATAGATCTACCCCCAGTAGAATCTTTAAAAAATAGTGGATGAGCTAATTATTTACTTATTATATGTATTCCTTCCTACACAAAGAAAACAATTTCAGAGAAGGCATTCCCAATCTGCTAGTCATTATCGTAAAAGTATTTGGCACTATTACAACGTAAAGTACAATTTGAATGGCATTCATGTCTTAAAGAGTCTTATGCAACTGTTAGTAAACCTCAATAACCTAAATTAACCTGTTGGTTAAGGAACTACCACCGTAGACATATCGCTACCATAATGTATATTTTTTTGAGAAATCTCACTACCATAATGTAGAGTTCTATATAAAGGTATGCGGATCTATACTATAATTTATTTGGATTGACAGTATTTCTATTTTTTTAATAACTAGTGTTTTCCGAGTCCTTAGGACCCGACTAGAAAGGGCAGAGCAACTATCCTCTTAGAGCACCGTGTCTCGCCGCCACCAGTCATTAACTTCTATTTTGATTGACAGTATTAGTTTGCTATATTTATCATGCGGATCTCTCGTGGCTCTCCAATTATATAGTGGCAGATGTAACATTTCTCTATGTAATTATATTATATCTCTTTTATTGTAGCTTCTTATCTCTGGTTGCTTTCTTTACGTTCTATATGTAATTGTTTTTTACATCACTATTGAGATCTCTAGTCAATCATCATGTTTTCTAGCAAAACTCCTACATAAAGATATGCCATAAAGATTGTACAATTACGATAAGTTAGCGGAGAATTTGTATTTTTTTATGGTCTACAATTTTAAGCTAGCTCATTCAAGTAGCTATGTCCATGCATGGAAATATTATACATGCATATGTACCCCAGAGAGAGGCGAGTTTATTTCTTCATATTACCTGGCCAATGAGCCAAGAATTCCATCTTACCTAGAATTTCGGACAGAATACCATATTGCCTGGAAAGGACACTTATAATACCGAAAATGGCATCACGCCCTTTCTTAACCCTTCAACCCCAGGAACCCGCATTGTTAATCTGGCGAGGAGCTTCCCGGCTACATACCTTCGCAAGCAGAGTCTTGGCGGCAAAGTGACGCCACTGTAGTAACCAAGGTTGTAATAGCCCCAGGGAAATACGTGTCAAAGCAAAGATGTTTTATAAGAAGCTATTCACTCCTACCACAACATCTTCTCAAGTAACACTCCCCTTTTCTCGGACCCTAACTCCGGACCAAACTACTTTCTTGTCTAGTGATGTAGGTGATGATGAGATCAGAGGGGCTGTATTCTAGGCGCCCAATGGAAAAACACCAGGTCCGGATGGCTTCAAAAAAGAATTCTTTACTTACTTTTTGGATATCATTGGCCCAGACTTCTTATTGGCAGTGTGAGATTTCTTTAAGAGAGGGTACATGCTCAGGGCCCTAAACCATATATTCCTAACTCTCATCCCTAAAAAGGTAAATTCAAAGAAGTTTGAGGAATTCAGACCGATTGCCCTATGCAACTTCATCTACAAAACCATCTAAAAAATTATGGCAAACAAGATGGCGTTAGTGCTCCCTAATCTGATTAGCCTCAATCAGTTGATCTTTGTAAAGGGGAGAATAATTGGTGAGAACACCTTGCTTGCCCATGAACTTGTCTGTAATTTCATATTAAACAGAAATTTCCAAGATGAAGGTGTAGAATAAAACCACTTGCTTGAGGGCTTCTACATTCGAGTTGATTATAAATGCAAGTACGCGTGGTTAGTTTTCTTAAGTATCGCAGTTTGTATTTGAAGGGATAATAAGATTGTGTGTTTTGTAGGTTTAGTTTGATTTTTTTTTCACTCATATAAATAATGATTAATTTTATAAATACATGTTTGTGGGTAGCATGGCTGCAAACCCTCATGAGACTTCACTCGTCCAGCCAGGGACACCTGGGGGTTTAAAAGGCTTGTTGTATACGCTAAATGCAATCACGATTTCCTTAGATTTATTTTTATTAGTTAGATTTATTTTTGTTACTTTAATTTTTAGTTTTGCTCGAGGACTAGCAAAATGTAGATTCGGGGGTATTTGATATCTAGAAAATATACACATTTTTATATACCTTTCTACCTATATGTTAGTCGTAATTTCAGTTAAAATAAGGATAAATATTAGTTATCAATGTTAAGTTTGTAATTAGAAGTTAATAAATAAATGCACTTAATTGATTAATTTAGATGCATTAATTGGATTTAATATATTTATATTTTATTATGCATATAATTTTATTTTATTTTATTTATGTTGGTTTTAAGAGTTCTAGATGCATATTGCCAAAAGTGAATGCATGTCAAATGGGTTTTGTGAGGAGATCAAAGATTCGACGGATGAGGTTGCTACGACGGGTTTTAGCCCAATGAAAAAAAAAGAAAAGAGAAATATAACCTAAATCGACCGATTTAGTGGTCTGTTCGGTTTGAAAAGAAAAATAAATAAATAAAAACCCGAGCATGAGCTCAGGTGTTCTGCTTCAGAAGACAGTGCTCGAGAGCTCGAGTGCTTGAGAATCACAACGGAGATGATTGACGACGGTGGTCCTAAGCTCGACGACGGACGTTGCTGAGGCTTGGGCAAGGTCGATGGCTGAGAATGACAGAGACAGAAGTTAGACGGCAAGGATGAGTTGGCTGACAGAAAGGTGATGGGTCACGATGGTGAGAGGCTGACAGAGATGATTGGTGATGATGAAACAATGATGGCAATGCGACGAAGAAGAAGGCGGTGATGGCAAACAACACGAACAGAACACACGAAGAAAGGTGCTCGATTTGGAAAGACGCATTGGGAAGCCGATTTGAGAAAGGAGAGAGACAAATCGGGAAGCTTCAATTACAGCTCTGGATCAGAATAGTAAGTGCCTAATGTCAATTCAATTGAAGATTTCAGGAAAGGAGCGAATTTGTGCTGGATTGAGAAGTTTCAGTTTTTGGGTGCTTTTGTTCTATTTCTAGAAGAGTAAAAATGGAATTTTTGCTACAAATTGGGATGGGAATCTCAATTCGAAGTGTAAATTGGCCAGATTTAGAAGACTTAATGGCAGCAAAAGGAAAGATGTTTTTTATACAAAATTGATTTGAGGGAAAGATCTGATTTTGGGATGAAGAAAACTGATTTGCAACCTATAAAAACAGTGCATACGAGAGGAGAGAGAGGGAGGTTCTGTTGAAAAAAAAGAGCAGACGAAAGATTAGAGAGGAGGAGGGTCGGCTGTGCATAGAGAGAACTGTAGTGAGAACAAAAGTGTTGTGCTGTTCATTCCAGGACAGAACCTCTTTGCTCGAGAGAGAAAGAGGACTGTTCTGAGGGTAGTGCTACTTACCCGAGAGAGAAGGAGCCAACTATTCTTAGACAGAACTAGTTGAGCTCGAGAGGTGAAAAATAGAAGTGTAACAGTCGGGAGCAGAAGTGAACCATTGGGATCAAAACTATTGCAGACGCTTGCAATCGCTGATGAATCATTCTACACGACAAGCTTTTTCTTCCCTTTCATTCATGTCTAGTTAATTTTATTTGTGCTAAGACTAGATGAAGCCCTGCTGAATTATGTATGACTCTCATGGTTTTATTTGCAATTCTAAAGTAGACAACTTATTCCATATGCTTAATGAAATTTTGCTATGATTATTCTATTTATCGAGAGAGGGTAGAGTTAATTATTAATGAAATTAAACTAAGGGATTGCTAATGTTTGAGAGATCTTAGGAAGTTTCGAGGTACTAATTTGAATAAAGATTGCATTTTTACAGTTGATCTTTGTTCGAGAGAGGGAGATCTGGTAATTTATAGTTAATTGTTTAGTTGCATGTTCAAGAGGGTTGCACACGTTTCCCAATTATACGTAACTTCGAGAGGAGCACGGATAATTTATCACTTAGAATTTACAAGTTTAATGGAGAGGAAAGCTATTTAGTTAGGGTGGATTCGCAGTCTTAGTATATTTCTCATTAGATTGTTTTCTTTGCATACATTTTCTTGAATTGTTTAATTGAAAAATTAGAATTGTTCCTTTCATTGTAACTTGTTACGCATAATCTTAGAACTAGGTTAAATTAAACAAAGTCCTTTGGGTTCGACCTCGTAGCCACTAGTCTATAACTAAGCTTGTGCGATTGCGATAAGATAAGTAAAAAAAACATAAGAATCAATTATTTTACCACATTTTATTGATTTTCAAGATGTGGTTCTTCTACTTACTTCTAAAAGCATCTATTTGAGGAGCCTCCAACAAGACTAGATACCATTGTTTCTAACAGACATAAGGGCATTCGCAGTGTGGTAGACAAAGTGTGTCAAGATTCATATAACGGGTTTTCCCTTCATCATATAGCGGCAAATATCCTTCTCCGGTACAAAGACAAGTACCTTAAGAAATGGTTGTTCATAGCAGCTGAAAAATTTAGAAGATCAGTTTATGATGAGGGGATGCAATAAATTAAGGATCACAATGAAGATGCATACAACCATGCTTTTTAAAGCCGGAACCGGTAGATAGATCTGTTTGGTTAGGGCAGTGAGCCCCGTTCAGTTGACCCTGCCGGTTCAGAAATAAACCGGCCAGTTGACCTGCTAAATCGACGAACTCGGACCGGTCCAGTTCAGAGTTTCATTGGGTCAAACCAGTCTTTTTTCTATAAAAAAAGACTTGTTTTTGCCAAGATTCAAAACCAGGACTGACAACCATCATTTTCAATGCTTTAACAACTGGTCTACTTGACTTTTTTTTGTTTATTTTGTATTATATATATATATTTATTATATATATGAGGTGAGTGTTCTCTCATAACATCTATCCCTGGTCAAACCGGTTTGACCCGCGGTTTGACTGTGGTCCAACCAGACCGATCAACTTTTCGGGTTGATGGCTGGTCCAGTTTTAAAAACCTTGCCTACAACTACATCTACAAGATTGGATACAAGTGTTGGGCTAATGTTGAATCCCCCAGTAGAAGATATGCTACTCTCACCTCACATAGATTAGAGAGTGCAACCAATATGTTCTTAAAAGCTAGGAGTTGGCCAATCACACGGTTAATCGAGCAAATGCGTGCCATGACCACTGCTTACTTTGAGAATATTGTTCTTTGTGTATTTTAGGATACACGATTTTAATAACATCTCGTATTATTTTGAACATGACTTGCAGGACATGGTGAATCTGCTTAAGAAGACTTGTACATGTGGAGAGTTTCAAAGCATGGGACTACCTTGCAAACATGCAATAGCGTTAATTGATCACAGGCATTTTGATCCACTTTCGTTTTGTGAGAAGTGGTACCATGCAAAGATGTACTGCACAACTTACAATTATTATGTTTTGCCGGCATTAGACAAGCATCAATGGGAGAAAACTGGGGTACTTCCTACAACACAACCACCAATTCATGTCCTTGTTTTAGGTAGGCGAAAGCTGAAAAGAGTTGAACCACAACCCAAACCACTCAAGAACCCTATGAAATGTGGCAACTGCCTCCAACTGGGTCACAATAGCACAAATTGTCAGAATCCTGCTGTGGAGAAACAACCTAAGCAGCAAAGGAAACATGTTAGTAAGGTAGGGACATATAGATTTGGATTATCCAAACCACTACCATTCTTCACGTGAATGAGGAGTTTGACGGTGCATTTTGTATTTTGTATATTGTGAAAAGAAAGCGTGTATATGAACACATAAAAAGAAATACAAGCATGCATTTTACAAGACGATTGTATTGTAAAAATGAGTCATATACATAGGGCACGATTGCAACAAGATTGCACAAAAGCGTCGTGTCCTCGAGCACATGACTATACGAGGATAACAACAAATGTGTTACCAAATAGTCGTGTGCTTGAGAACATGACTTTACAAAAAATCATGTATATACAAACACGATAGAGTGTGGTCTTTCTAAGAAATGCACATATGAATACAAAATTGGCAAAATTCTCTGTCCTCATCCTCATCAAACTCCTTCTCAATTTTCCCACGGAGCATAACCCCACATATCTGTGGTCGAAAGAACATTGTAATCCCCAATTGATGGAAAACTGGCGAATCTATACATGAAGCCAATTGAGTTGCGTACATCATTACATAGCTTTCGTAGTCCATATCATTTTATTGGGTGCGGGTGCTTCCCTGATCTAAGACATCTTCCATTTCGTAGCTCCCTTAATTTAAAAAAAACATTTGGAGAAGGCAATTGGCAAACTCCATTACTACGGCAACGACCACTTCTTAAGATCTTCTCCAAATGTTGGAGTTATGTCGACAGGAGAAGGCGAGAGTTGGAGTTTAACGTTGGCGATCATGTGTTTCTTAAGATCTCTCCGACTCGCGGTGTGGTACGATTCAGACGACGGGGGAAGTTATCACCTCATTTTATTGGACCATTTGAGATTGATCTACACATGAAATATGTATTTTATTATCTCGTAAACTTATGTTTCTGCTAGTGTTTGATTAGAATAACTACTACTTTAATATAGTTTTTGGTTTTTGTAGGAAACAAGAGTAATACACAGAAATGAGGAGAAAAGTAATTCGAGTGGTTAAATCATTATAACTTTATGTACAAATATCAGATTGGATTGATTCAAGCTTCATGTTAAATTTCAAGAAGTCAGCTTTCCAACGCCACCAACCACGTGCAATTCGGAGTTCGGAGCAGAAAGTTATAGCCATTTGAATTTTATAAACAGTAACAACGATCGATCGGCTATCAATGCGATCGATCGCCTCAGCTGCAAAACAGTATTATTGAAGGAAATGATCGATTGGCAACAAAACAATCAATCGTATCTACTGGAATTTTTTATCCGCACAAGATAGTAACTACGATCGATCGGTATCATACGGCGTCGATCGGCAAAGAGATTGATCGGAGGAAAATTACGAAGGAATTGCGATCGATCGGATAGCGAACGATCGTCAATACGGAGCGATCGATCGCCGTCTGCAAAAAACTGAAATAAAACCTATTTTGACTTGGATTTGGAAGGGGACTTCGTGGTTTTTCTTCACTCTTATAAATAGGCCTTATGGGAGAATGTTTTGGGCATTCAACTTTGGAGAACTAGAGCTTTATTGGAGGCTAGAGAAGAGGTCTTTTGGAGCAAAGAAGAAGAAGGATTCATGACAATGGATCTACATAAATAGGCTTTTCTTTTCTCTCTTTTTATGTGTAACTAAATTCCTTGTCAAGGCTTGATGAAGCCCTAGATGTGTATTGCTACTCTTGATAGTTTAATTCTATAAAGTTGATTATGATTCATGCTTAATGCGATTTCATGAGTTTCTTTTGAGTGCTTGATCATAGACTTGATTGATTATAAATGAAATTAGATATTGTGATTGATTTTATGCCCGATCAAGGATAAGATTGATTGCATTATAATAGAGTTGTGATTGATTCTATGTCCGATCAAGGATAGTATTGATTACACAATAGTGGATGAACTTTCGTGTCCGATCAAGAATGTTAGTGAATTCATTAGTAATTCGTGTGTCCGATCAAGAACACGAATTACCACATCATGTCAATGTATGCTTAATAATAATTGAGAGTAGCAATTGCATGTCTAGTGGTGGATTCATTGCCTTGATAATTCTCTGCATTGATTAAAACTCAGCTTAGTAGTTAAAGTTCATAGCTTTATTTAGATTAAACAAAAACTGCAACTTTCTTCTCTTGAATTTGGTAAAAGATTAATCCGTCCCTGAGGTTCAACAACCCTTTAATACTCACCGTAGTACAATTGCCTTGTGCACTTGCAAGGGTTTTAATTTTAAACGATCAAGTTTTTTGGCACTGTTGCCGGGGACGGCATAATAGTTTACTAAATTCTTAGCATAGTTAGTTTTAGAGTAGTTTAGTTTAAGTTAGATTTCTTTTTAGTAGCTTAATTGCCTTTTTCTTCTTTTGCAGGATTAAGAGAGGACGCTGATTTTCATCATCATTGGAAGGGCCATCCCTTCCCACTGTTTGCACTCTCTTAACCCTCTTTTAGAGTAAATTTGGGTGCTTGGTGTTTTTCTTTTTTTTGTGGGATTGCATGACGTGCTAGTTGTCGCTTTTAAGTTGCTAGTTGTCGCTATGTAGGGTTGATGCTTGCTAGTTGTCGCTATTAGGATTGCACAGGTTTTGTTTGATTTTTATTGTGCATGCATGGTCGTCGCTCCCTGAACCCCGACCTTGCCTTTGATCCTGATCCTGAGTGCCTATATAGAATCTGTAGAACTCCTAGCAAACCAATCCCTGAAATTCATCCAATTGCGGACAACATGAACCTTGGGGGTGGGAATGGCCTAAACCAGAATCCATTAATGCCTCATGCCCGTACCCTGCAAGACTACTACCGTCCCACTGCCTACACTTCCCCTTCCTATATCCTACTTTCTGCAACCGTGGCTAATTTTGAAATTAAGCCAAACATCATCTAGATACTGCCCACATACCATGGCCAATTAAATGAGAACCCTATAGGCACCTACAAAACTTCCTGGTGGTTAACACAACCTTTAAACTTACACTATCTGATGACCAGGTGCGCCTTAGGTTGTTCCCCATTCACCTTAAAAGATAGGGCCAAGGAATGGCTATACTCCCTTGAGCATAACTCTATTTCCACTTGGGAGGAACTTCAGGCCGAATTCCTCAAGAAATACTTTCCTGTGGGGCGGACCAATAAGATCCGCCATGAAATCATCATCTTTATCCAGATACCTAATGAATAATTCCATGAAAGCTAGGAGAGGATGAAATCCCTACTCCGGTCCTGTCCCCATCATGATGTGCCCAAGTGGCAATTAGTACAGAGATTTCATGATGGTGTGTGCGATCAGCATAAGACCCTAATAGACGCCTCCTATGGAGGCACATTCATGAAGAAAACCCCGAATGATGCTTGGGATCTACTAGAGGACCTGAGCGAAAACTCTTTACACAGTGCCACCCTCTATAGATCTGAAGGCCATATGCCTGGCAGGAGTGCCTCAAGGGGAGGCATGTATGATGTTAAAGCTGCCACGAACCTAGAACACCAAGTGGCATCCCTTAATGAGAAGTTTGATAGGTTTTTCTCATAGACTCCACCTTATACCCCAACCTCTCAAGATGCCTGTGCCATCTGTGCCAGCCCTATGCACACCATATTTGACTGCCCCTCTGCCTCCCAATATCAAGATCTTGTACAGGAGCACGCCAACTTTACACAAGGATACCCTAGAGCCAATAGCCCCTACTCAAATACCTATAACCCGGGGTGGCGAAATCATCCAAATTTCACCTGGAAACAACCTAACCAGGGGCCCGGCTTTAACCAGGCCCCATGACAGGAATTCCAAAACCATGCTCATCCTTACTAGCCAGCCCCAGTTCCACCATTTGGCCAAGCCAACAGGAAACCATACCTAGAAGACCAAATGAGCCAAATGCTAGCCGCCTTAACTGAGATGAAAACTGAAATAAAAGCTGATATAAAAACTGAGATAGAATCCAAACACAAGGAGCTGAAAGGTGAGCTAAAAAACCAAGCCCAACTTGTTCATTCTCATACACAATCCATTGCCAAAATAGAAATCCAATTAGGACAGCTGGCCCAATCTATGAACCGTAGGGAAGTAGGAACCTTGCCCAGCCAACCACAACAGAACCCTAGAGGCTAGTTCGCCGTTGAAGGTTCCCATTATCCAAATGAGCAGGTGCAAGCCGTTACTACCCTAAGAAATAGAAAACAAGTTGACAATCAGGTTAGGAACCCAACCATTACAAGTGAGGACACTCCCCTTGAGAAACAGAACCAATCCTCTCCTACCATACCTGATCCTGTTAGTCTCCCACCACAGAAAGATGTCCCAGCTGAGCCCACCAATGAAAAATCCCATATCTCTAGGGCTCCTTTCCCTCAATGCCTCAACCAACCCTCCCCGTTTAGTAAGTCCCACCAACGAATGGAGGAAATGTTAGAGGTGTTCAAGCAGGTTAAGATCAACCTTCCCCTCTTAGATGCCATCAAACAAGTACCTGCCTATGCCAAGTTTCTGAAAGACATGTGTACCCAAAAGAGGAAAACCAAATCCCATGTCACCCAAAAAGCCTTTTTGACCAACCAAGGAAGCTCTTTACTGACCAGTGATATGCCACCTAAATTTAAGGACCCAGGTGTCCCTGTTATATCTATTGTCATAGGTGACCATACCATTAGCCGAGCTCTCTTGGACTTAGAGGCCAGTGTCAACCTCCTCCCTTACTCAGTGTATAAACAACCTGGCCTCAGAGAGTTGCAGCCCACCTCAGTCACTCTTCAATTAGCAGACCGATCCATTCGCAGACCTAGAGGTGTTATAGAAGATGTTCTCGTTGGAGTTGACCGGTTCTATTTTCCTGTTGATTTTGTCGTCTTAGACATGGAACCAGTTGCCAACTCCAAATCCCAAATTCCTGTTATCCTTGGCCACCCTTTCCTAGCCACAGCAGATGCCACCATTAACTGTAGGTCAGGGCTCATGAACGTCTCATTTGGGAACATGAAAGTTAAATTAAACATTTTTAGTGCTTCCCAACAACCCTCTAGTGAAGCTGAGTGTCTTATGGTTGACGACCTAGATGACCTAGTCCAGGAGTACCTTCCCTTTGCTGTGCTTAAGGATGCCCTCGAGCACACCCTTTTCTATGACTGGATTGATCAATATGAGGGCCACCTGACCTTGAGGAGGTCCATCACCATTTAGTGGCTGCCCTATACCCTGGACATATCCCATGGCGACCCCACCCCGACCCTCTCCCTGTGTCAACCGGCCCACCACTTAAACCCTCCATAGAATCCCCACCCACACTTGACCTCAAAACCCTTCCTAGCTCCCTCAAATACGTCTTCCTAGGACCCAACAACACCCTTCCTGTAATTATCTCATCTAGCCTATCTATTGACCAGGAAGCCCAGTTGTTGAAGATCCTTACCACACACCGGCGAGTTATAGGATGGACAGTGGCTGACCTCCGGGGTATAGACCCCTCTGTGTGCATGCATCGCATAAACCTGGAGGACCAGGCTAAACCTTCTAGGGAGGGGCAGCGACGGTTGAACCCTCACATGAGAGAGGTGGTGATGAAAGAGATAGTGAAACTTCTAGATGCAGGTATCATATACCCTATCTCTGACAGCGAGTGGGTGAGTCCTATCCAAGTTGTTCCTAAGAAATCGGGCATCACGGTGAAACCAAACTCAGAGGGTGAACTTGTGCCAATAAGAGAGACCACGGGTTGGCGGTTGTGCATTGACTATAGGAAGCTGAACTCTAACACCCGTAAGGACCATTTCCCTCTTCCATTCATTGACCAAATCCTAGAGAAATTAGTGGGCCAAGAGTTTTATTGCTTCTTAGATGGGTACTCCGGCTATAACCAAGTGCCAGTTTTTCCAGGGGATCAGGAAAATACGACTTTTACATGCCCCTTCGGTACATTTGCATATCGAAGAATGCCTTTTGGTCTTTGTAATGCCCCTGCTACATTTCAGCGATGCATGATGTCCATCTTTTCCGACATGATTAATAAATTTTTAGAAGTTTTCATGGACAATTTCTCGGTGTTCGGCACTTGTTTTGATGATTGCTTACACAATCTTACTTTGGTTTTAAAACGTTGTGAGGAAACAAACTTAGTGTTAAGTTGGGAAAAGAGCCACTTCATGGTTCAACAGGGGATTGTGCTTGGGCATGTTATATCAAAAAGAGGCATAGAGGTTGACAAGGCCAAGGTCGATCTGATTGTGAATTTACCACTACCTACATCTGTTAAGCAAATACGGTCTTTCCTTGGCCATGCAGGGTTTTATCGCCGATTTATCAAAGATTTTAGCAAGATATCACATCCATAATGTCACCTTCTCGGTCAGGATGTGCAATTTGAATTTGATGAGTCGTGTAAAGAAGCTTTTACCACATTAAAAACCCTCCTCTCTAGCTCCCCTATCATTAAGCCCCCTGACTATACACTGCCCTTCGAGATAATGTGTGATGCATCTAATTTTGATGTAGGGGCAGTGTTAGGCCAACGCATCAACAAAATTCCTCATGTTATATACTATGCAAGTGTTGTTGTTTTAATTAATCTTCTTAATTTTACTCGCAAGTGTACGAATCGTGTTTGGAGTATAGTCGCACAATTCTTACGAGGTCGAACCCACAGGGACTTGTGTTTTTGGAATTCTAATTCGAAGAACAGATTATTACCCTTGTTGAAGAATTAAATTGATTTGATTCACTACAACTACAACTAATCGAAGACTCAATGCAATTAAACAACTTTAACAAACAAATTAATCTAAAAGCAATTAAGTAATCTATGAAAAAGAAACTAATTGACAAATAAAAATTGAAACTTTAATCAGGAATTTAAAACACTAGGGCATAAGAATCAGCACATGACAATCATAGGAATAATTCTTTGAAATCAGCAATTGTTCTCACGATTATCTCGTAGAGAATTGGAATTCAATCTATTCTCCTACGGAAGATTTCAGCATGAAAGCATATAAATTTTTAAATAGAATTTTGTATTCTCTTGCACATCAACAGATGAGATTCAAATCATTACATGTATCCATCATTCGATAAATCACAAGTAATATCCAAATAGCATATTAAACATATAACTCAATGCAATTTAAATTGAGAATAACAATCATTAAAGCACATTAATTTAGGCATAGCAATTGCATCACATGAATAATTTTCCTATAATCAATCATGGCTTCATCTTAGCCCTAGACAGAAAATTAGCTACTCATATTAAGACAATTAACTGCAAACTTAAAGGAATTCATTAGATTTAAAATCAAAATGACTTACAGAAATTGTGGAATAATAGAAAATAAAGTAGAATGTACTGTTCCTCTTCTCTCGGTCTCGGTCGACTGTTCGAGCAGTAACAGTTCAATACAAATTTCTTCTTCTAATCAACCCAGCAGCAACAATTTGGAATGAAAAATGGAAAATGAAAACAAGAACAGATAATAAAAATCGAAATTTGAAACTAAAAACAAAATGAAATCTCTGGTCGTCTCTCTCAAACGGCTCTGCCCCCTTCTGTGATGCTATCACTCTGTTTTTATAGATCCCAAGAACAGTTCATCCTTCCTCTCCCAAATCAGCATCTTTTCCAACCAAATCTCGTGTATATTTCATCTTCCCTTTTTCTGCTTTCCAAAGCAGTCGATTCGCCCTTCAATTTGCTTCAAATTCCGTCCAATTTATGATAAAAATTCCATCTTTAACATTTTGAAACAGGTCCAAATCGTCCAAATGTAAAATTTTCTCAATTTGATACAAAATCCGACCTTTCTTAAATCTTCAATCTTCAATCGAATTGGTATCTTACCATTCTGAAAACATAGCAGCAATTCATCTTTCTCGGTTCGGTTTTCTTCTTCACAGGGTCTTTCCAAATCAAGACTTTCCAAATCATACCTCTTTCTGTTGCTGCTCTGATCGCGCCCGTCACGCCGGAACCATCGCCGTTGATCGTCGACTCCTCCTCAGCTCGAGCCCAGCCGTCACTGTCATCGAGTTCGACTCCTCCTTCGCCATTGCTCTGCCTTCTGCTGGTTCGCCATGTTCTGATTTCTCCAGTCGTCGAGGCCATAGCCGCCGTCGAGTTCTGCTCCCAGCTCGACCCATGTCCTCTCATCTTGCCGTGTTGCCGTCTTCGAGTGACCGCCGTCAGACCCTCATCGCCGGAACCCAGAGCCCATAGCCGCCGCCCATCGCCTCGAGCAGAAGCTCAAGGCTCTGCTCTGTTTCAGAACGAGGATACCCGAGCTATCGCTCGGGTTTCATTTTCTTTTTTTTTCATTGACCCAGCCGAACCAGTTTGGTTCGGTTCTTTTTTTTTCAATCTTTTAAAACCCGTTGTATCAAGCTCGTCCGCCGGATTGAATCTGAATGCTCTGTACTTTCATTCTGCGCCCGTCTTTCTCATCAGTGGACATCAGTGGTTCAGATCTTCTCTGCGCAAGATATCAGCTCTTGGGTCGCTTTGGCATTTGAAAACCCGTCTAATGGCTTTACTTTTGGACGTTCCGCAGTAAGAGGATTTAAACCTACATAAATAAGATATATCCCACATTAGACGCACCAGATATTCATAAAATTACAGAACATATCTAAATTGAATCATTTAAAGCAAAATACTTATTCAATTCCTAATTGCTCAACTAATTACTAAAACTCACTTTATTCCTTATTTTAATTAGAAATTATGACTAACAAACAGGTAAAAAGGCATATAAAACTGTGTATTTTTCATGCATAACAAATACCCCCAAACCTAGATTTTGCTAGTCCTCAAGCAAAACACAAAAAAAAAACAATAAAACTACTCAAAAATAAATGTCACTGTCGTAGGGAACCACGATTGCATTTAGCATATGCAACAAGCCTTTTAAACCCCCAGGTGTCCCTGGCTGGACGAGTGAAGTCTCGTGAGGGTTTGCAGCCATGCTACCCTCAAACATGTATTTATAATTATTCTTTATCTAAATGAGAAAGAAGTCAATTAAACACTTCAAAACACAGAACCTATTATCCCTTCAAATACACACTGCAATACTTAAGAAAACTAACCACACGTACTTGCATTTATAATCAACTGGAATATAGAAGCGCTCAAGTAAGGTTTTATTCTACACCTTCATCTTGGAAATTTCTGCTCAATATGATATAGCATGATAATTTAAATAATAATGGTGCAGAACATTGTAGCAATACACTCTAAATCTTTGTTTCACACAGATCCAGTGTTACCCATTAACCAAAGAACATCAGAATCTACATAGTCATCGTAATCTTTAGGTTCATGATAGCACAAATGCTTGCGCGCCTCCTTCGGGTCCAACATTCTAGATTTGAGAGGATAATACACCATAGACTTTTTTTTTTGCAATAGGACTGTGTAAGGCCTGACTTCAAGATGCTTAGGTTTAGCAATGACTCAGGCCAATGACTCCCAAAATAGATGGCTCAGGGCATTAGGTTTTAAGATGGACCGCTTCGGACCTGAGCATCAGCCTAAGTTAATCCTATAATAGTCAAGCAGCCCTTTTCTTTATTTTCGTTTCCATTTTTTTTCTTTTTCAGCATATATATTTTCAAGCATCTTATTTTGTCCAGGCTGTATTATACTCTCAACCTATTTCTGGTTCCAAGCCCTCACCATAGCCAAGTAAATGGGCTATCATGATCGTTTAAGCTCAACAGATAACCACATATCAACTAATGACTCTGACTAAAGACATCCCACTGAAGATTAGTATTCAACAAATCTCTAGAAGGTATTACTTTATGTAACTGGTGTGTGTGAGTGAGTTTTATTAGCTCAAGCACTTGATCCAAGAGGATTGTAACAGAATGCTATTTCTCAGTTAAGTGTTTCTATCCTCCAGTATACTTACTCACACTTCCAATGTAAATTAATCTCTTAAAAATTGAAGTATGCATCACGAAGGGATAAACTACCAAAACCTATAAAAATACTAACAAACAACCTAAAAACTACAATTTTTTTTTTTACAAAATTCAAAATAAGCAAGAAAATAACTAAGATATCCTAAACAAATATCTTCCTATACCCCCAAACCTGCATGAAACATTGTCCTCAATGTAAAAAGATATGAAATAAGTACTGAGGAAAATAAATAAAAGAGGGAAGGAAAGATAGTACCTGCACTCCACTGAAACGTTATATTATCTATCAAAATGAAAAGAACAAGTGAAGCACAAGAATAACATAAGAAGAAATAAGCACAAAAATAAAAATTCTAAAAACTTGGGTTGCCTCCCAGTAGCGCTAAGTTTTACGTCTTCGGCCAGACACAGCTATTAATCTTTGCAAGGCAACTGGGACACTACAAGTAATTGTTCATCAGGAAAAGATTCAGTTATGGGCAATGATTCATCAGTAAAATCAACTATCAACCTAGATAAGTGGTCGGCTACAACATTTTCAGAACCTTTCTTATCCCGAATTTCAATATCAAATTCTTGTAGCAATAATATCCATCGGAGAAGACGAGGTTTAGCATCTTTTTTAGATAAAAGATACTTCAATGCAGCATGATCCGAATAGATATAGACCTTCGATCCTAATAAATAAGACCGAAACTTATCTAGAGCAAAGACTACTGCCAGCAACTCTTTTTCAGTTGTAGAATAATTAAGTTGAGCATCATTCAATGTTTTACTGGCATAGTAAATCACATGGGGAAGTTTATTAATTCGCTGCCCCAACACAGCACCAATAGCATAATCAGAGGCATCGCACATGATTTCAAAAGGTAGGCTCCAATCAGGCGGCCGAATAATAGATGCAGATGTTAACTCTGATTTGAGTTTCTGAAAGGGATTATTGCAAGCATCATCAAAGACAAATGGTATATCCTTTGCAAGAAGATTGCACAAAGGTCTTGAAAGTTTACTAAAGTCTTTAATGAATTTTCTGTAAAATCCAGCATGGCCTAAAAATGATCAAATTTCTTTCACAGTTCGTGGTGGTGGTAAGGTGTGAAATCAAATCAACTTTAGCTTTATCAACTTCAATGCCTTTATTAGATATAATATGCCCAAGAACAATTCCTTTTTGAACCATAAAATGACATTTCTCCCAGTTAAGTACCAGATTCTTCTCTTTACACCGCACTAACACTAAAGATAGGTGGTGCAGACATTCATCAAAATTAAACCCAAAGACAGAAAAATCGTCCATGAATACCTCTAAAAATCGCTCTACCATATCAGAGAAAATGCTCAACATAAACCTTTGAAAGGTAGCAGGTGCATTCCATAGCCCAAATGGCATGCAGCGGTAGGCAAAGGTACCAAAAGGACACGTGAAAGTGGTCTTTTCTTGGTCTTCAGGGGCTATAGGAATTTGGTTATAACCAGAATAACCATCAAGAAAGCAATAATATTCATGTCCCGCTAGTCTTTTCAGCATTTGGTCAATGAAAGGAAGGGGAAAATGATCTTTTCTTGTTAAAGCATTCAACTTCCTATAATCAATACAAACACGCCATCCCGTTTGAACTCGAGTTGGCACTAACTCATCAGCATCATTCTTCACAACAGTTATGCCAAACTTTTTCCGTACAACTTGAACAGGACTTACCCATTTACTATCAGAGATTGGGTAGATAACTCCTACATCTAAAAGCTTAAGGATTTCAGCTCGAACCACTTCTTGCATTACAGGGTTAAGACGCCTTTGGGATTCACGAGAAGGCTTGGCATCATTCTCCAAATGAATTCTATGAGAGGATCCTTACATGCATGTAAAGGATTTTCTAGAAATTTGTGCAACTTTTAGGTTCACAGACTTCTCAGAGGGACTGATGCCTTTAATATCCGCAATGATTCACCCTATGGCTTCTTTGTGCTTTACAAGAACATCAAGTAATTTACGCTCTTGAGCCACATCTAGGTCAGATGCAATAATGACAGGCAAGGACTCAGCAGGACCTAAATAAGCATATTTCAGAGTATCAGGCAATGGTTTCAGGTCTAATTTAGGTGGCTCAACACTAGATGGAACTACTGGTGATGATGATAAGGCAAGAGGCTCCACTTTTGGTTGCCACCGTTCAGTACTTATCAGAGGTACAGACTCAAGCATGAGTTTACTTGTTCAATTGACTGATCGATATCAAATTCACAAGCAAAATGTGTTAAGCATGCCTCTAAGGGATCTTGGAAATGTGTTTGAAAGAAATGTTTCATGGACAAGTGTTTCAATCAGGCTTATTTCATTCACATCATCCATGTCAGGCGGTTGTTTACTGATGTCAAAAATGTTCAATTCCACCTTCATATTCCCAAAAGAAATTTGCATCACTCCATTTCTACAATTAATGATAGCATTAGATGTAGCTAGAAATGGACGACCCAAAATGACAGGTATTTGCCCACTTATATTCGGAACAGATTGAGTATCAAGGACAACAAAGTCCACAGGGAAATAAAATGTATCAACCTTAATCAGAACATCCTGAACAACACCTCGAGGAATTTTAACCGAAACATTAAGGCAATAAATTCACACTCGCCCCCAGATCTAACAAGGCTCGCTCAATTTGATGCTTCCCTATCATGCATCAAATTGTGGGACAACTAAGGTCCTTATATTTGATAGGAAATTTACATTGAATGACAGAGCTGACTTGTTCTGCTAGGAATGCCTTTTTAGGAACATTATTTTTCTTTTTGACAGAGACTAAATCTTTCAAAAATTTTGCATATGAAGGCACTTGTTGGATTGCATCTAGAAAAGGAATGTTTATTTGTACTTGTTTAAACACTTCTAGAATATCTCCATATTGTGCACCTTTTTTAGGATTGACTAGTCTTTGCGGATATGGTGCCCTAGGTACAAAATTCCTAGGTGGAGAATCACTGTCAACAGTTGGAGAAGAATTAATTTCTTTAGTCTCTATTTCAGTCTTAGTATTCTCACTTTCTTCTTTTTCAGCCATTTCAATTTTATTATCAACTTGCTTTCCAGACCTAAGGGTAATAACTGATTGAACATGTTCCTCATTCTGTGAAGAATTAGAGCTACTACCAATGGAAAATTGGCCCTTCTAGTTAGGCACAGGTTGACTAGGGAATCTTCCTCTCTCTCTTTCTGCTAATTGAGTAGCCAACTGACCAACCTGAGTCTCTAACTTAGCAATTGCTTGAGTATTCATGTGTGTAGAGTTTTTCATCTCAAGCATAGCTTGGTTGGTTGACTGAATAGCTTGGCTTGTACATTGCATGAAAGATTTTAGAGTGTCTTCTAATGATGATTGTTTTTGGGTAAGGGATGGAGATTGATTGGCTGGTTGTTGATATTGGGTAGGAGGTTGAGACAAAGCTGGATAAGGTGGGTTGTTCTGCCTAAACTAATTATGCATGGGTTGCATGGGCTGCCTACCTACATTCATATGTGGTTGATTCTGTCTCCAAGAGAAATTTGGATGATTTCTCCATTCTGAATTGTAAGATGATTTCTCCAAGAGAAATTTGGGCTGCCTACCTACATTCATTATGTGGTTGATTCTGCCGGCTTCCCATAATTATTCAGGACAGTGACTTGTTCTGCATAACACTCTGGATAAGTATTCATGGAAGGGCAGTTTAGAGATGTATGCATCGGGCTAGCACACACAGAGCATGCTTCATTCATGTTGAGAGCATTGATGCTTCGGTTCAAACTCAGGGCATCTATTTTCTTGGTTAGCGCATCGAGTTTGACCTTAACATCTACGTCCTCTTTAATTTCGTAGAGACCTCCCTTCTTATGAGCTTGATGTTGTCTCTCCCTATGACTTGCAAAATCCCACTGTTGGGACCTTTCAACTAATCGCTCTAAGAAGTTATAAGCTGCTTCACCTCCTAAGTCTAAGAAAGTACCGCCATTCATTGATTCAACCATATTGCGATGTGTTTGAGTTAAGCCATTGTAAAAGTGTTGAATTAATCTCCATGTTTCAAACCCATGATGTGGACATTTTAGTAACAGATCTTTAAATCTCTCCCAACTCATAAAATTTTTCATTATCGTCTTCCATGAAATCAGTGATTTCTCTTTTTAATTCATTGGTTTTGGCCATTGGGAAGAATTTTGATAAAAATTTACTCACCAACATATCCCATGTTGTGATAGAATCAGCGGGAAGTGAATTTAACCATGCCTTAGCCTTGTCCTTCAAAGAGAAGGGGAAAAGGCGCAGACGAATAGACTCCATGATAATTTGGCAAGAATTGAATTATATGAGGTTTTAGTTCAAATTGTTTTGCAGAGGTTGCAGGCAACACTATGCAAGATGGAGGGTTGATTGAGATTGGAGAAAATAACTCCCTCAGAGATTTCTCATATTGATCTTCCATTTTGAATGAAAGATCAATTTTAGTTTCATTATTCTCTAAAGGATTGGAATTATTGCTAACCACACGCAGTGTGTGATCACGTGTCCATGTGGTCATACACCATCAATCAACTCTCACATGTTTAAAATTTTTTTAATTTTAATTTTTTTAATTTTTATTTTATTTTTTTTGACCTAAAATTAACTACAAGAGTAAAATTAGTCTTAGAATTTGATTTCCTATAAGTCCCCGGCAACGGCGCCAAAAACTTGTTGTTTTAATTAATCTTCTTAATTTTACTCGTAAGTGTACGAATCGTGTTTGGAGTATAGTCGCACAATTCTTACGAGGTCGAACCCACAGGGACTTGTGTTTTTGGAATTCTAATTCGAAGATTAGATTATTACCCTTGTTGAAGAATTAAATTGATTTGATTCACTACAACTACAACTAATCGAAGACTCAATGCAATTAAACAACTTTAACTAACAAATTAATCTAAAAGCAATTAAGTAATCTATGAAAAAGAAACTAATTGACAAAAAAAAATTGAAACTTTAATCAGGAATTTAAAACATCAGCGGTTCAGATCTTCTCTGCGCAAGATATCAGCTCTTGGGTCGCTTTGGCATTTGAAAACCCGTCTAATGGCTTCACTTTTGAATGTTCCGCAGTAAGAGGATTTAAACCTACATAAATAAGATATATCCCACATTAGATGCACCAGATATTCATAAAATTACAGAACATATCTAAATTGAGTCATTTAAAGCAAAATACTTATTCAATTCCTAATTACTCAACTAATTACTAAAACTCTCTTTATTCCTTATTTTAATTAGAAATTATGACTAACAAACAGGTAAAAAGGCATATAAAACTGTGTATTTTTCATGCATAACAGCTAGCAAGACACTCACTGATGCTCAATTGAATTATACTACCACAGAAAAAGAGTTGCTTGCTATTGTGTTTGCATTAGATAAGTTCAGGTCATATCTCTTGGGTAGTAAGATCATCATTTTCTCTGATCATGCAGCCTTACGGTATCTTCTTTCCAAGAAGGATGCTAAGCCGAGGCTGATTCGTTGGATTTTACTCCTACAGGAATTTGACTTTGAAATTAAAGATAAAAAGGGTTCTGAGAATGTTGTGGTTGATCATCTATCCAGAATTCCTATTCCTGATCTACATAGCCATGACCATCTAAGAGATTCATTCCCTGATGAGCAGCTCTTTGCTGTCTCCACTACATCTCCACCTTGGTTTGCACATATTGTGAATTATCTTGTTGTGGGTATCCCAACCTTTTGGTCTAAACATGATAAAGACTCATTTTTCTCTCGAGTCAAACATTACTATTGGGATGACCCTGACCTGTTTAAGGTATGTGCTAACCAAGTGATAAGACGATGTGTCCCTGAGAGTGAGTTTCATAACATCTTATCTTTTTGTCACTCTCATGCTTATGGTGGGCATTTCGGTGGTAAGAAAATTGCGGCCAAAGTACTTCAAAGCGGTTTTTATTGGCCAACTTTATTTAAAGACGCTCATGCTTATTGTCAATCTTGCGATAGGTGTCAAAAATTGGTAGCTTTGTCTAAAAGGAATATGATGCCCCTACAACCCATATTGATTGTTGAAATGTTTGATGTATGAGGTATCGATTTCATGGGACCTTTTCCACCATCTTTTGGTTATATTTATATTCTTGTTGCTGTGGATTATGTGTCTAAGTGGATTGAAGTTGTTGCCACTAGGACTAATGATCATAAATTTGTGCTGGAATTTCTGAAAGCTAACATTTTCAGCAGGTTTGGAACTCCTCGTGCTATCATTAGTGACGGAGGTTCTCATTTTTGTAACAAGTCTTTTGAGGCTCTTCTCAAGAAATACTCTGTCACCCACAAGGTTGCCACACCATATCATCCTCAGACGAGTGGCCAAGTGGAGGTCTCCAATCGCCAAATCAAGCAGATTCTGGAGAAGACGGTTCGCCCTGATAGGAAGGATTGGTCTTTGAGACTGAATGATGCATTATGGGCCTACCGGACAGCTTTCAAGACCCCGATTGGTATGTCTCCTTATAAACTGGTATATGGCAAAGCTTGTCATTTACCTGTTGAGTTAGAACACCGGGCGTATTGGGCTATTAAGGCATACAACTTCGATATGGATAAAGCCGGTGAGCAGCGAAGACTCCAATTGAGTGAGTTAGAGGAGATGCGCTTTGAGGCATATGAGAATGCGAAACTCTACAAAATGAGGACCAAGGCTGTACATGACAAGATGATTTCTAGGAAATCTTTTCAGCCTGAGCAGAAAGTATTACTTTACCATTCACGGCTACATCTATTTCCTGGGAAACTTCGTTCTCGGTGGTATGGACTTTTTATTGTGAAAAATGTCTACCCTCATGGCGCTCTGGAGATTCACAATCCAAAAAATGGGAGTACATTCAAAGTAAATGGCCACCGATTGAAACCTTATCTGGAGACTGTTGCCGACATGGATGCAATGGCTGTCTACATGGATGATCCAGACCAAACAGAATGATCCTGGCCCAGTCTGGCTGAAGACGTTAAACTTAGCGCTTGGTAGGAGGCAACCCACGTATTCAGGTGTATTCTCTCATTTATCTGATTTTCTTTGTTATATGCTCATTGTCATGCTATATTTTTTTCACATTGAGGACAATGTTCATACTAGGTTTGGGGGAGAGGATATGCTAAAAAAAATAAATCGAAGAACAGTAGATACGATCGATAGTATTTAAACGATCGATCGCTATCCGATCGATGCCTTATCTTTGCGATCGATCGCTATGCGGTACATCGACACCGTTCATCTTCAATCTAACGGGTGCTGTTTCTTGATTTATAAAACGATTGATCGGCTAGAAATGCGATCAATCGCGGGTCGTCTTCCTCGCGCATAAAATCCGAACGGCCGCGGCGAGAGAAATCTATTTCCGCTCGCCGCTTCCGTTTCCGACCCTTGTTTGAGTTGAAACTCCGGCCCCCGAAGGATTTTCGCACGTAGAATCCGGATCCGGTATCTGTTTCCGTGATTTCCCACTCCTGTCATCGCAATCACTTTTTTTCTTCTTCCGGTAAGCCGAAACTTAAAAACTCAATTTTTCTTAGTTTTCGGTAGATATTGTTGCGATTACTCTCATACATTACCTTATATTGATTATTGCGATGCTTATGCATGACTTTCAGCTTCTGATTCTTCGATTTTAGGTGTTTTATTTAATTTTTTTGGATGTGTGTTCTTGCGGTGAACAGTGTTTTGCTATTAAAAAAATTCGAAATCTGATTTCGGGGATATATATCCCTCTCATGCATACTTCTATATTGATGATTGTGATTTGTGTTATGCATGATGATTCCTTTCGATTTCCTAAGTTTTCGTAAAAAATTTATTTTTTTTTATTTTTTTTATTATTTTTAGGAAATTCATTATTATTTTAAAAAAAAAACGGAAATTGTGAAGTGGATCTGCTATTACATGCTTGCTGTGATTACATGCTGCATATTCTTGTACCTTGATTGGATTTTCACTATTATATTTAGTTTTCAGGTTCAATGCCTCAGAAATCCGTCGCTCACAAACGTTCAAGGGGTGAAGCTTCTTCATCACGCCCTGTTCATTCCACCCCTCCACCTGAACCTGCTGCACAGCCTCGACCCATACAATATGAGAGGCAGGTGGTCCTGAACCCGTCTATTCCCGATCTTCCGACTCAGAGATGGATCGAGGACCGGCCGGATTGGGTGAACTATTTCACCCATATCGCTGCAAAAAGGCAGAATGCATTTGCAATGGTCCACGAGGACCCGGTTCGGGAATTCTATGCAAATAGCACCATTGAAGACAACGATAATCCAGAGCAGGTGACCATTCAGAGTGTTGTATGTGGTATACCTATCCGGGTTCGAGTCGCCGATATTGCTAGTGCTATGGGGTGTGACAGAGGTACGATTCATCACCCTGATTTTGATGGATATCAGTTTCCTCCGTATCGGAATATCACAGGGCGATTGATGGGGTCTGCAGTAGGACCTGGGACCTCTACCTACCTGGCCGCCTTCAGCATGCGAGCTGAGTTCCGCTTTGCCTTTTTAATTCTACAGCATGATGTATGGTCGGCCCGGAAAGAGAAAGTCGACCGAACCATGACTGATTTACTCTATGTATTCGGCGATGATACTCGACGCCGTGATCTTGACTTGCCTTCATTCGTCTTTGGCCGGATGAAGCAAATGATGGTGGGCCGAAAAGATGAGAGGTTACCATATCCATACATTTTAGAGCGGGTATTTCTGACCCATGAGGTGCATTTTCCTAAGCATTCTCGAGTATCTCATGGATTGGGGCCCATTGGAGTGGAAGCGTATAACCGTATGATGGGCCATACACGACACGGGTGGCCACGAGCTCCCCGTTTTGAGGAACACGCTGAGATACCTGAGGGTGAGCCTGCTCAACCACCATGGGCGACGATGCAGCAGCAGATCAGCGATCTCACTGGCCATGTGCAGGAGATTCGCCAGTCACAGCAGGTGCTTATGGACTCCCAGCATGCGATTACGGTACGTCTCGACTCCATAGTCGATTTTCTTCATGCATGACGTTTTCCTCCAGGAGATGGTGATGGCGACGATCGGGATTTCTAGTCCACTTCCTCTGGTGTTTTCCTTCCTCTTTCTCTTTTTACCTTTTGTGATCATTATATTTTGTCTTTATTGTGCATTGAGGACAATGCTTATATTAGGTTTGGGGGAGAAGATGTGCTTCATTGTAAAAAAAAAAAAAAGAAGTTAAATTTATTTGAGTAGTTTTAAGTTGTTTGTTAGTAGTTTTTCTTATATGTTTTGATAGTTTATCACGTAATAATGCATGCTTCAATTCTTAGGAGATTAATTTGCATTGGAAGTGTGAGTAAGTATACTGGAGGATAGATACACTTAACTGAGCATACCTTTCTGTGACAGTCCTCTTGGAACATGTGCTTGAACTAAGAAAATTCACTCACAAACATTAGTACATAAAGTAATACCATCTAGAGATTTGCTTGTTCTCTAATGGTGGGTTTAATAATTGTAAATCTTTTGCTATGATTTCTTGGGGTTTCATCTTAGAATGATATGTGGATATGTTCTGGAAGGTTTAATGGCTTTTTATTAGTGTTTGAGACAAGTATTAAGCTTTCAAGATGTATTAATGAAGCCTCGGTTTTTTGGATTTTCAAAAAGAAAACGATGGACAGCTATCGATCGCGCATGAATGCACGATCGATCGGCTGGTGATCGATCGCGTATTTTTGGCCGATCGATTGGCTTTGCAAAATTCGAATATGATGTTGATTTCACTATTTTTACTCCATTTAATGATTCCAATGATTATGGAAGGTAGCTTATGTTGAAATAAGGGTACTGGAGGTGTGAAATGAGGATGGGAGTTTATGTATTAAGCTAAGTGCGTATGTGATATTGTATTACATGATGATAATGATACATGTTAATATTGACTTACATTATGATGAAATCCTTATAAATGAAGCGTGTTTACAGCAAGGATATGATATTGTAGACTTGAGATGTGTTCTCTCATATCATGTATGGCTTGTTTGGAAATGGATGTGATCATGCTATGACCTCATCTATGGAAAAGAGACATGCTCGTAGGAATGATACTTCGATTTCACATGTTTGAATTTAAGTCTTATGATGGAAATTATTTTGATTTCAGTTGGGAATCGTAGTTTTGAATGCGTTTAATCATGCATATATTGACTTGTCAGTTTACATCAAAGCATTTGCCATGTGATTAGAATGTGCATGGATACACACACATGGGAAATTATTATGAAGTTGTAGTTGATATACGCTTTGATTTTGATGCATGAGGGGAAGGATTGGGAGCACTTTCCATGTGTTGGAACCCACGTAGGTTTTGTTCACGGATGTACCATGATATCATGCATCATGTATCGGACTTCATGGATGAAGTTTTATCGTTGTTTAATCGGAATTGATCGATTGTATGCAATGCTTGAGATTGCTTACTGTTGTTGTTTTAATTAATCTCTAAATTTTACTCGCCAGTGTACGAATCGTGTTTGGAGTATAGTCGCACAATTCTTACGAGGTCGAACCCACATGGACTTGTGTTTTTGGAATTCTAATTCGAAGATCAGATTATTACCCTTGTTGAAGAATTAAATTGATTTGATTCACTACAACTACGACTAATCGAAGACTCAATGCAATTAAACAGCTTTAACTAAGAAATTAATCTAAAAGCAATTAAATAATCTATAGAAAAAGAAACTAATTGACAAATAAAAATTGAAACTTTAATTAAGAATTTAAAACTCTAGGGCATAAGAATCAGCACATGACAATCATAGGAATATTTCTTTTTAAAATCAGCAATTGTTTTCACGATTATCTCGTAGAGAATTGGAATTCAATCTATTCTCCTACGGAAAATTTCAGCATTAAAGCATATAGATTTTTAAATAGAATTTTGCATTCTCTTGCATATCAACAGATGAGATTCAAATCATTACATGTATCCATCATTTGATAAATCACAAGTAATATCTAAATAGCATGTTCAACATATAGCCCAATGCAATTAATTTGAGAATAACAATCGTTAAAACGCATTAATTTAGGCAAAACAATTGCATCACATGAATACCATTCCTACAACTAATCATGGCTTCATCTCAGCCCTAGACAGGGATTTAGCTACTCATACTAAGGAAATTAACTACAAAAATAATAAAATTCATTTGATAAAACTAAAATCAACTTACAGGAATTTTTTTGAATAATAGAAAACAAGCCAGAAAGTACTGTTGGGTTACTGTTCTTCTTCTCGGATTACTGTTCACAGCTCCAACAACAGCAGAAATGAAAACAGAAAAAACACACAAAGATCATTCACTGGAAATTACTCTCGAAAATGAAATGAAAAAAAACACAGAAACTTTGAACTCCCGGTCGTCTTCTCTGTCGAACTGCTGGACTGTTCTCTTTTTTTTTTCTGTTCTGCCGGTGCTCTCCTTCTTATAGACTGCCAAAGGGAGCTCTTTTCCACCTTGAGGAGGAGCCCAAATCAAGTAAGATTCCATCTTCAGCACGCCCTCCTTTGGACGATTCCCAAATCCATCCCAAATCAAAGATCCAAACTTTCCAAATATAGACCCATGAAAACGAACTATTTACTACCCAAAGCTGAGATTGAAGAACTCATTACCTTGACTTGATGAAAATGAACCTTCAATCACCTTCCAAAAACACGATTTTATGTTAATACACTACTAATCTCGATTTGGCTTTGAAAATCAAAAGAAAACTCTAAGAAATAGGGTTTTGGAAACATAAAACAAGATTTTGAAGATTAAGGCTTGGAGAAGAGATATAAAACAATAGTTTTTTATGCTTTCAAAATGGATTGAAACAATGGAGAAATCAAGATTATGATATGTTTAAGAAAAACCCTAAAGATATAAGGAGAGATTAAGCTATTTACCTTTAATCCTTTCATTTTCAAGCCTAATGGGGAAGAGGCTCCTAATCTCCCAGCCAAGCCTATTCCCAAATTGGGAAAGGGCATAACACTTTCCTTTTAAAGAAAAAGTTGGGATAAACCTAAACAAAGAGCGGGGTAGAAATAAGGTTTTTGGCTAAAATTAGAAAATTTGGCAATTTAATTTAAAATTAGGTCCAGAAAAATTCTGAACATTTTTATAATATCTTCCTTTGATGTATGGGGCATTTTGGTCGCAAAAACCTGATTTCGTCGATGGGGCCCACAGGGGTCCCGTCAAACCCTAATTTTTGGAAAATTGACGAAAATATTAGAAAATCTCAAAAATTTAGATTTGATCCAAAATCACTTAAAACCCATGATTGTGAAGTTGGTTTGATTAAAAACTTCATAAACCCCATTTATTTTTGAAAACCACTAAATTTAAACCCAAAAACACTTAAACCGGTTCAAGACGAGGGATCTTACATCCTTCCCCTCTTAAGAATTTTGGTCCTCCAAAATTCGCTAGAGGTCAGCGATGAAAAGATGAGGGTACTTCTTCCTGATCTCCTCCTCCGTTCCCCACGTGGCTTCCTCGATTCCGTGATTCCTCCACAACACCTTCACAAGTAGGATTGCCTTACGCCGAAGTACCTTCTCCTTACGGTTAAGAATCTGAATAGGTACCTCCTCGTAGGAAAGATTCTCCTGGAACTCCAATGGCTTGAAATCCAAGACATGGGTAGGATCCGGCTCATACTTTCGAAGAAGTGAGACGTGGAATACATTATGGATATCGGCCAATCGGGGTAGGAGTGCTACACGATATGCTGTAGCACCAATCAGCTCCAAGATCTCTGATCGTTTAAAATTAAAACCCTTGCAAGTGCACAAGGCAATTGTACTATGGCGAGTATTAAAGGGTTGTTGAACCTCAGGGACGGATTAATCTTTTACCAAATTCAAGAGAAGAAAGTTGCAGTTTTTGTTTAATCTAAATAAAGCTATGAACTTTAACTACTAAGCTGAGTTTTAATCAATGCAGAGAATTATCAAGGCAATGAATCCACCACTAGACATGCAATTGCTACTCTCAATTATTATTAAGCATACATTGACATGATGTGGTAATTCGTGTTCTTGATCGGACACACGAATTACTAATGAATTCACTAACATTCTTGATCGGACACGAAAGTTCATCCACTATTGTGTAATCAATACTATCCTTGATCGGGCATAGAATCAATCACAACTCTATTATAATGCAATCAATCTTATCTTTGATCGGGCATAAAATCAATCACAATATCTAATTTCATTTATAATCAATCAAGTCTATGATCAAGCACTCAAAAGAAACTCATGAAATCGCATTAAGCATGAATCATAATCAACTTTATAGAATTAAACTATCGAGAGTAGCAATATACATCTAGGGCTTCATCAAGCCTTGACAAGGAATTTAGTTACACATAGAAAGAGAGAAAAGAAAAGCCTGTTTATGTAGATCCATCGTCATGAATCCTTCTTCTTCTTTGCTCCAAAAGACCTCTTCTCTTCCTCCTCTCTAGCCTCCAATAAAGCTCTGGTTCTCCAAGGTTGAATGCCCAAAACGTTCTCCCATAAGGCCTATTTATAAGAGTGAAGAGAAACCACGAAGTCCCCTTCCAAATCCAAGTCGAAATAGATTTTATTTTGGTTTTCCGCAGACGGCGATCGATCGCTCCGTATTGACGATCGTTCGCTATCCGATCGATCGCAATTCCGGCGTTGATACCAATCGATCGTAGTTACTGTCTTGCGCGGATCAAAAATTCCAGTAGATACGATTGATCGTTTTGTTGCCGATCGATCGTTTCCTACAATAATACTGTTTTGCGGCTGAGGCGATCGATCGTATTGATAGCTGATCGATCATTGTTACTGTTCATGAAATTCAAATGGCTATAAATTTCTGCTCCGAACTCTGAATTGTGCGTGGTTGGTGGCGTTGGAAAGCGGACTTCTTGCACTTTAATATGAAGCTTGAATCAGTTAAATCCGATATTTGTACACGAAGTTATAATGATTTAACCATTTGAGTTACTTTTCTCCTTATTTCTGTGTATTACTCTTGTTTCCTACAAAAACCAAAAACTATATTAAAGTAGTAATTATTATAATCAAACACTAGCAGAAACATAAGTTTAGGAGATAATAAAATGCATATTTCATGTGTAGATCACACCCCCAAACCTAGATTTTACAAGTCCCTAGCAAGACAAAATAAAATAAAATCAAACAATCAACTAAAAGAACTAATGCATAAAAGTAAACACCACTTTCGTAGGGAACACGATTGCATTGAGCGTATGCAACAAGCCGTTAAACCTCTAGATGTCCCTAGTAGGACGAGTGTTGTCTCATGAGGGTTTGCAGCCATGCCACCCACAAACATGTATTTATGAAACTAATTAACCTAAGTGCAAAAATAAAGCAAAAATAAAACATTACAGAACACACAAACCTATTATCCCGACAAATGCAAAATACAATGCTTAAGAGAATTAACCACATGTACTTGGTTCATAATCAACAGGAATATAGAAGCCCTCAAGTAAGTGGTTTTAGTCCACACTTTCATCTTGGAAATTTCTGCTCAATATAATATAGCATGATAACATAAATAGTAGAAAGTGTAGAACATTGTAGCAATACATTCTAAATTTCTATTTTATACAGATCCAGTGTTACCCATTAACCAAAGAACATCAGAATCTACATAGTCATCGTAATCTTTAGGTTCATGATAGCACAGATCTGCGCGCCTCCTTCGGGTCCAACATTCTAGCTTTGAGAGGATAATACACCATAGACTCTTTTTTTTTCTTTTTTTCTTTTTCGCTAGGACTGTGTAAGGCCTGACTTCAAGATGCTTAGGTTTAGCAATGACTCAGGCCAATGACTCCCAGCCAATTTGGCTTAGGGCATTAGGTTTTAAGAGACCGCTTCGGGCCCGAGCATCAGCCTAAGTTAATCCTATAAAGTCAAGCAGCCCCTTTCTTTCATTTTGTTTTCATTTTTTCACATTTTCATTTTCAGCACATATATTTTCAAGCACATCTTTATTTTATCCAGGCTGTATTATACTCTCAACCTATTTCCGGTTCCAATCCCTTGCCATAGCCAAGTAAATGGTCTATCATGATCTTTTAAGCTCAACAAATAACTACACATCATCCAATGACTTTGACTAAAGACATCCCACTGAAGATTAGCGAATCTTCCAAAACAGAGGTTGCTCTGTGCTGTTTGTCTCCTCCTCAACTCGGCCTCCAACCTCTCCGTGCTCTCCGCCGCCGCCACTCCATGTAGTCGGAACCCAGGGCCGCCGTCGATCGCCTTCGTATGACCGCCCCGCCTGTTCACCGTGCCTCAGCTCGTTGCTCCGCCATGGCCTCCTCCGTCGAGCACTACCCATGGCCGCCTCGCCTTAACCGCCGCCGTCGAGCTTCTGCTGGTCGCCGTCGAGCTCAGGTTGCCGGAACCCAGCCGCCCATCGCCGTCGATCTACACCAGAAACCACCAGAAACCAGGAGCGCCCGAACAGGGAGCTCGAGCGCTCTCTGTTCCGACTGGTTTTGTTTTTTTTTTCTTCTTTTTTTTTTCTCAGTGAACCGGCCGAACGGTTCGGCTTTTCTCTCTTTTTTTTTTTTTTCTTTTTTTTTTCTTTCTATTTTTTTCTTTTACTTGATTAAAACCCGTCGTAGAACTCTCATCCGCTTGATCAAATCTGAATGGCTCTTATCTTAACGCAGTGCCCGTCTTCCTCATCAGTGAACATCAACGGTCCAGATCTTCTCTGCGCGTGATCTCAGATCTTGGGTTGCTTTGGCATTTTAAAACACGTCTAATGGCTTCACTTTTGGCTGTTCTGCAGTACGAGCATGCGAACCTATACAAAATAAAACATGTCCCAAATTAGACGCACCAAATATTTATAAAATTACGGAACAGTGTTAAATTGAGCAATTTAGATAGCCTTATTTGTTTAATTCCTAATTACTAAACAAATGACTAAAATTCACTTTATTCCTCATTTTAATTAGAAAACATGACTAACAAATAGGTAAAAAGGCGTATAAAAATGTGTATTTTTCATGCTTAACAAATACCCCAAAACCTAGATTTTGCTAGTCCTCAAGCAAAACACAAAAGAAAAATAATAAAACTACTCAAAAATAAATGCCACTGTCGTAGGGAATCACGATTGCATTTAGCATATGCAACAAGCCTTTTAAACCCCCAGGTGTCCCTGGCTGGACGAGTGAAGTCTCGTGAGGGTTTGCAGCCATGCTACCCACAAACATGTATTTATAAAATTAACCTTATTCTTTATCTAAATGAGAAAGAAGTCAACTAAACATTTCAAAACACAGAACCTATTATCCCTTCAAATACACACTGCAATACTTAAGAAAACTAACCACACGTACTTGCATTTATAATCAACTGGAATATAGAAGCGCTCAAGTAAGTGGTTTTATTCTACACCTTCATCTTGGAAATTTCTGCTCAATATGATATAGCATGATACTTTAAATAATAGAAAGTGTAGAACATTGTAGCAATACACTCTAAATCTCTGCTTCACACAGATCCAGTGTTACCCATTAACCAAAGAACATCAGAATCTACATAGTCATCGTAATCTTTAGGTTCATGATAGCACAGATGCTTGCGCGCCTCCTTCGGGTCCAACATTCTAGATTTGAGAGGATAATACACCATAGACTTTTTTTTTTTCATTAGGACTGTGTAAGGCCTGACTTCAAGATGCTTAGGTTTAGCAATGACTCAGGCCAATGACTCCCAGCCAGTTGGCTTAGGGCATTAGGTTTTAAGATGGACCGCTTCGGACCTGAGCATCAGCCTAAGTTAATCCTATAATAGTCAAGCAGCCCCTTTTCTTTATTTTCGTTTCCATTTTCTTTCATTTTTTTTTCATTTTCAGCATATATATTTTCAAGCACATCTTTATTCTGTCCAGACTGTATTATACTCTCAACCTATTTCCGGTTCCAAGCCCTTGCCATAGCCAAGTAAATGGTCTATCATGATCGTTTAAGCTCAACAGACAACCACATATCAACCAATGACTCTGACTAAAGACATCCCACTAAAGATTAGTATTCAACAAATCTCTAGAAGGTATTACTTTATGTAACTGGTGTGTGTGAGTGAATTTTATTAGCTCAAGCACTTGATCCAAGAGGACTGTAACAGAATGCTATTTCTCAGTTAAGTGTCTCTATCCTCCAGTATACTTACTCACACTTCCAATGTAAATTAATCTCTTAAAAATTGAAGTATGCATCACGAAGGGATAAACTACCAAAACCTATAAAAATACTAACAAACAACCTAAAAACTACAATTTTTTTTTAATTGCAAAATTCAAAACAAGCAAGAAAATAACTAAGATATTCTAAACAAATATCTTCCTATACCCCCAAACCTGCATGAAACATTGTCCTCAATGTAAAAAGATATGAAATAAGTACTGAGGAAAATAAATAGACGAGGGAAGGAAAGATAGTACCTGCACTCCACTGAAACGCTATAGTATCTATCAAAATGAAAAGAACAAGTGAAGCACAAGAAGAGCATAAGAAAAAAATAAACACAAAAATAAAAATTCTAAAAACGTGGGTTGCCTCCCAGTAGCGCTAAGTTTTACGTCTTCAGCCAGACACAGCTATTAATCATTAGTCATGATAAGTCGGGTCTGCCAGACTCAATTCATCGATCTGAGGTTGCTGCAATTCCAAGAATGGTTTAAGACGATGACCATTAACTTTGAATATATCACCATTCTTGGGGTTTTCTATTTCAACTGCTCCATGAGGATAAACAACACGAACTATAAAAGGTCCTGTCCATCGAGACTTCAATTTACCCGAAAACAGATGTAAACGAGAATTGTATAAAAGAACTTTATGCCCCGATGTAAAAGATTTTCGCAGAATATTTTGATCATGAACCTTTTTCATACGATCCTTGTACGATTTTGCACACTCATAAGCATCATTACGAAGCTCATCCAACTCATTCAATTGCAGTTTCCTTTGAATTCCTGCTCTATTTAAATCAAAATTCAGGTGCTTAATTGCCCAATAAGCTTTATGCTCAATTTCAACAGGAAGATGACAAGCTTTCCCGTAAACAATACGGTATGGAGACATTCCAATGGGAGTTTTAAATGCAGTACGGTAAGCCCACAAAGCATCGGTGAGTCTCAGTGACCAATCTTTGCGATTAGGATTGACTGTCTTTTCTAAAATATGCTTAATCTCCCTATTAGAAATCTCAACTTGACCGCTTGTCTGGGGATGGTATGGGGTAGCAATTTTGTGGGTTATGCTATATTTCTTCATTAACTGTTCAAAAACCCTATTACAGAAATGTTTTCCCCCATCACTTATGATAGCACGAGGAGAACCAAAACGTGCAAAAATATTGTCTTTCAAAAATTGGACCACCACTTTGTGGTCATTGGTTTTACATGCTACGGCCTCCACCCATTTAGAGACATAGTCTACCCCCACAAGGATATAAAGATTGCCAAAAGAGTTAGGAAAAGGTCCCATGAAGTCAATACCCCATACATCAAAAAGGTCTATAATAATGATTGGGGTTAAAGGCATCATGTTACGACGTGAAAGTGCTCCTAACTTCTGACATCTTTCACATGCTGAACAATAAGCATGACAGTCTTTGAAAATAGTAGGCCAATAAAATCCAGACTGCAAAATCTTTGCAGCAGTCTTTTTAGAACTAAAATGGCCCCCACATGCTTGATCATGACAGAAAGAAATGATGCTTTGTTGATCATGTTCAGGAATACATCTCCTAATAATCTGATCGGGACAATACTTGAACAAGTATGGATCATCCCAAAAGAAGTATTTAACTCTGGACAAAAATTTGGACCTATCTTGGGAAGACCAATGAGATGGAATTTGTTCAGTTACCAGATAATTAACTATGTCCGCAAACCAAGGCAACTGGGACACTGCAAGTAATTGCTCATCAGGAAAAGATTCAGTTATGGGCAATGATTCATCAGTAAAATCAACTATCAACCTAGATAAGTGGTCGGCTACAACATTTTCGGAACCTTTCTTATCCCGAATTTCAATATCAAATTCTTGTAGCAATAATATCCATCGGAGAAGACGAGGTTTAGCATCTTTTTTAGATAAAAGATACTTCAATGCAGCATGATCCGAATAGATATAGACCTTTGATCCCAATAAGTAAGACCGAAACTTATCTAGAGCAAAGACTACCGCCAGCAACTCTTTCTCAGTTGTAGAATAATTAAGTTGAGCATCATTCAATGTTTTACTGGCATAGTAAATCACATGGGGAAGTTTATTAATTCGCTGCCCCAACACAGCACCAATAGCATAATCAGATGCATCGCACATTATCTCAAAAGGTGGCCGAATAATAGGTGCAGATGTTAACTCTGATTTGAGTTTCTGAAAGGGATTATTGCAAGCATCATCAAAGACAAATGGTGTATCTTTTGCAAGAAGATTACACAAAGGTCTTGAAATTTTACTAAAGTCTTTAATGAATCTTCTGTAAAATCCAGCATGGCCTAAAAATGATCTGATTTCTTTCACAGTTCGTGGTGGTGGAAGATGTGAAATCAAATCAACTTTAGCTTTATCAACTTCAATGTCTTTATTAGATATAATGTGCCCAAGAACAATTCCTTTTTGAACCATAAAATGACATTTCTCCCATTTAAGCACCAGATTCTTCTCTTTACACCTCACTAACACTAAAGATAGATGGTGCAGACATTCATCAAAAGTAGATCCAAAGACAGAAAAATCGTCCATGAATACCTCTAAAATTGCTCTACCATATCAGAGAAAATGCTCAACATACACCTTTGAAAGGTAGCAGGTGCATTGCATAGGCCAAAGGGCATGCGACGGTAGGCAAAGGTACCAAAAAGACACGTGAAAGTGGTCTTTTCTTGGTCTTCAGGGGCTATGGGAATTTGGTTATAACCAGAATAACCATCAAGGAAGCAATAATATTCATGTCCCGCTAACCTTTCGAGCATTTGGTCAATGAAAGGAAGGGGAAAATGATCTTTTCTTGTCAAAGCATTCAACTTCCTATAATCAATACAGACACGCCAACCCGTTTGAACTCGAGTTGGCACTAACTCATCAGCATCGTTTTTCACAACAGTTATGCCAGACTTTTTAGGTACAACTTGAACAGGACTTACCCATTTACTATCAGAAATTGGGTAGATAACTCCTACATCTAAACGCTTAAGGATTTCAGCTCAAACAACTTCTTGCATTACAGGGTTAAGACGCCTTTGAGATTCACAAGAAGGCTTGGCATCATCCTCCAAATGAATTCTATGCATAACAACAGAGGGACTGATGCCTTTAATATCTGCAATGGTCCACCCTATGGCTTCTTTGTGCTTTACAAGAATATCAAGTAGTTTACGCTCTTGAGCCACATCTAGGCCAGCTGCAATAATGACAGGTAAGGACTCAGCAGGACCTAAATAAGCATATTTCAGAGTATCAGGTAATGGTTTCAGGTCTAATTTAGGTGGCTCAACACTAGATGGAACTACTGGTGATGATGATAAGGCAAGAGGCTCCACTTTTGGTTGCCACCGTTCAGTACTTATCAGAGGTACAGACTCAAGCAATGAGTTTACTTGTTCAATAGACTGATCGATATCAAATTCACAACCAAAATGTGTTAAGCATGCCTCTAAAGTATCTTGGGAATGTGTTTGAAGAAATGTTTCATGGACAAGTGTTTCAATCAGGTTTATTTCATTCACATCATCCATGTCAGGTGGTTGTTTACTGATGTCAAAAATGTTCAATTCCACCTTCATATTCCCAAAAGAAATTTGCATCACCCCATTTCTGCAATTAATGATAGCATTAGATGTAGCTAGAAATGGACGACCCAAAATGACAGGTATTTGCCCACTTATGTTCGGAACAGGTTGAGTATCAAGGACAACAAAGTCCACAGGGAAATAAAATGTATCAACCTTAATCAGAACATCCTCAACAACACCTCGAGGAATTTTAACCGAACGGTCAGCTAATTGAAGTGTCACTGTCGTGGCTTTTAGCTCTCCCAAACCTAATTGCACATACACAGAGTAGGGCAATAAATTCACATTTGCCCCCAGATCTAACAAGGCTCGCTTAATTTGATGTTTCCCTATCATGCACGAGATTGTGGGATAACCAGGGTCCTTATATTTAATAGGACATTTACATTGAATGACAGAGCTGACTTGTTCTGCTAAAAATGTCTTTTTAGGAACATTATTTTTCTTTTTGACAGAGACTAGATCTTTCAAAAATTTTGCATATGATGGCACTTGTTGGATTGCATCTAGAAAAGGAATGTTTATTTGTACTTGTTTAAACACTTCTAGAATATCTCAATATTGTGCACCTTTTTTAGGATTGACTAGTCTTTGCGGATAAGGTGCCCTAGGTACAAAATTCCTAGGTGGAGAATCACTGTCAACAGTTGGAGAAAAATTAATTATTTTAGTCTCTATTTCAGTCTTAGTGTTCTCACTTTCTTCTTTTTCAAGAGTTTCAATTTTATTATCAATTTGCTTTCCAGACCTAAGGGTAATGACTGATTGAACATGTTCCTCATTCTGTGAAGAATTAGAACTACTACCAATGGAGAATTGGCCCTTCTGGTTAGGCACAGGTTGACTAGGGAATCTCCCTCTCTCTCTTTCTGCTAATTGAGTAGCCAATTGACCAACTTGAGTCTCTAACTTGGCAATTGCTTGAGTATTCATATGTGTAGAGTTTTTCATCTCAAGCATAGCTTGGTTAGTTGACTGAATAACTTGGTTTGTGGATTGGATGAAAGATTTGAGAGTGTCCTCTAACGAGGATTGTTTTTGTGTAAGACCCTGAGATTGAGTGACAGGTTGTTGATATTGAGTAGGAGGTTGAGACAAAGCTGGATAAGGTGGGTTGCTCTGCCTAAACTGATTATGCATGGGTTGCATAGGCTGCCCACCTACATTCATAGGTGGTTGACTTTGTCTCCAGGAGAAATTTGGATGATTTCTCCAACCTGAATTGTAGGTTTTAGAGAAAGGATTGCCTGTCGGCTTCCCATAATTGTTTAGAACATTTACTTGTTCTGCATAACACTTTGGATAAGTATTCATGGAAGGGCAGTTCAGAGATGTATGCATCGGGCTAGCACACACAGAGCATGCTTCATTCATGTTGAGAGCATTGATGCTTCGGTTCAAACTCAGGGCATCTATTTTCTTGGTTAACGCATCAAGTTTGACCTTAACATCTACGTCCTCTTTAATCTCGTAGAGACCTCCTTTCTTAGGAGCTTGATGTTGTCTCTCCCTATGACCTGCAAAATCCCACTGTTGGGACCTTTCAGCTAATCGCTCTAAGAAGTTATAAGCTGCTTCACCTCCCAAGTCTAAGAACGCACCGCTATTCATTGATTCAATCATGTTGCGGTGTGTTTGAGTTAAGCCATTGTAAAAGTGTTGTATTAACCTCCATGTTTCAAACCCATGATGTGGACATTTTAGTAAAAGGTCTTTAAATCTTTCCCAACTCTCATAAAATTTTTCATTTTCATCTTCAATGAAGTCAGTGATTTCTCTCTTTAATTCGTTGGTTTTAGCCATTGGGAAGAATTTGGACAAGAATTTGCTCACCAACATATCCCATGTTATGACAGAGTCAGCGGGAAGAGAATTTAACCACGCCTTGGCCTTGTCCTTCAAAGAGAAGGGGAAAAGGCGCAGACGAACAGACTCATCAGAGAAGTCTGTGAACCTAAAAGTTGCACAAATTTCTAGAAAATCCTTTACATGCATGTAAGGATCCTCTCTGTTAAGACCATGATAATTGGGCAAAAGTTGAATTATCTGAGGTTTTAGTTCAAAATGTTTTGCAGAGGTTGCAGGCAACACTATGCAAGATGGAGGATTGATTGTGATCGGAGAAAATAACTCCCTCATAGATTTCTCAGGTTGATCTTCCATTTTGAATGAAAGATCAATTTTAGTTTCACTATTCTCTAAAGGATTAAAATTATTGCTAACCAGACGCAGTGTGTGATCATGTGTCCACGTGGTCATCCACCGTCAATCAACTCTCACGTGTTTAAATTTTTTTTTAATTTTCTTAATTTTTAATTTTCTTAATTTTTAATTTTTAATTTTTTTATTTTATTTTTGACCTAAAATTAACTGCAAGGGTAAAATTCGTCTTAGAATTTGATTTCCTACAAGTCCCCGGCAGCGGCGCCAAAAACTTGTTGTTGTTTTAATTAATCTCTTAATTTTACTCGCAAGTGTACAAATCGTGTTTGGAGTATAGTCGCACAATTCTTACGAGGTCGAACCCACAGGGACTTGTGTTTTTGGAATTCTAATTCGAAGATCAGATTATTACCCTTGTTGAAGAATTAAATTGATTTGATTCACTACAACTACGACTAATCGAAGTCTCAATGCAATTAAACAGCTTTAACTAAGAAATTAATCTAAAGGCAATTAAATAATCTATGGAAAAGAAACTAATTGACAAATAAAAATTGAAACTTTAATTAAGAATTTAAAACTCTAGGGCATAAGAATCAGCACATGACAATCATAGGAATATTTCTTTTTAAAATCAGCAATTATTTTCACGATTATCTCGTAGAGAATTGGAATTCAATCTATTCTCCTACGGAAAATTTCAGCATTAAAGCATATAGATTTTTAAATAGAATTTTGCATTCTCTTGCATATCAACAGATGAGATTCAAATCATTACATGTATCCATCATTTGATAAATCACAAGTAATATCTAAATAGCATGTTCATCATATAGCCCAATGCAATTAATTTGAGAATAACAATCGTTAAAACGCATTAATTTAGGCAAAACAATTGCATCACATGAATACCATTCCTACAACTAATCATGGCTTCATCTCAGCCCTAGACAGGGATTTAGCTACTCATACTAAGGAAATTAACTGCAAAAATAATAAAATTCATTTGATAAAACTAAAATCAACTTACAGGAATTTTTTTGAATAATAGAAAACAAGCCAGAAAGTACTGTTGGGTTACTGTTCTTCTTCTCGGATTACTGTTCACAGCTCCAACAATAGCAGAAATGAAAACAGAAAAAACACACAAAGATCATTCACTGGAAATTACTCTCGAAAATGAAATGAAAAAAAACACAGAAACTTTGAACTCCCGGTCGTCTTCTCTGTCGAACTGCCGGACTGTTCTCTTTTTTTTCTGTTCTGCCGGTGCTCTCCTTCTTATAGACTGCCAAAGGGAGCTCTTTTCCACCTTGAAGAGGAGCCCAAATCAAGTAAGATTCCATCTTCAGCACGCCCTCCTTTGGACGATTCCCAAATCCATCCCAAATCAAAAATCCAAACTTTCCAAATCGAATCTTCCAAAACAGAGGTTGCTCTGTGCTGTTTGTCTCCTCCTCAACTCGGCCTCCAACCTCGCCGTGCTCTCCGCCGCCGCCACTCCATGTCGCCGGAACCCAGGGCCGCCGTCGATCGCCTTCGTATGACCGCCCCGCCGTGTTCACCGTGCCTCAGCTCGTTGCTCCGCCATGGCCTCCTCCGTCGAGCACTATCCATGGCCGCCTCGCCTTAACCGCCGCCGTCGAGCTTCTGCCGGAACCCAGCCGCCCATCGCCGTCGAACTACACCAGAAACCACCAGAAACCAGGAGCCCAAACAGAGAGCTCGAGCGCTCTCTGTTCCGACGGGTTTTGTTTTTTTTTCTTCTTTTTTTTTTCTCAGTGAACCGGTCCGAACGGTTCGGCTTTTCTCTCTTCTTTTTTTTTTCTTTTACTTGATTAAAACCCGTCGTAGAACTCTCATCCGCTTGATCAAATCTGAATGGCTCTTATCTTAACGCAGCGCCCGTCTTCCTCATCAGTGAACATCAACGGTCCAGATCTTCTCTGCGCGTGATCTCAGATCTTGGGTTGCTTTGGCATTTTAAAACACGTCTAATGGCTTCACTTTTGGATGTTCTGCAGTACGAGCATGCGAACCTATACAAAATAAAACATGTCCCAAATTAGACGCACCAAATATTTATAAAATTACGGAACAGTGTTAAAGTTACAGTCAGGGTAGGCTACTAACACTCTACGAGATAAGATCTAGGCCCACTGGAAGATAATGTGTCTTCACAAATGGTTGTGGTCCATATTTCCTTTTAATTGAGGCGGCCTTCTGCAGCTCCTTTTCCTCGTGATTCTTCCCGTCCATTACAGTCCCCTTCTTGTTCACGTCCATTGATCTATCTAATATGGAACAATTGTAAAAATAGTTTACTTAACCTCATATATCTGTAGACTAAAAGCCATACTTTAAGAATAAGGTATATACATAAACATGATAACTCCCCACATCATGTAACAAACAACACAACTAGTTTAGTTAATCATCCACTGTCGTATGTTTACTAACAAGACAATTCCCCATATCGTGTGTTTTGATACACGACTAGTGTACTAGTGTTCTGACAAAGTCATGTTCTTCAAAACACTTAATGCATCGTAGTCATGTATTTGTAAACACAACGTTAAACCATAAACCGCAATTCAAGTTTTTTTACAATTTACTCCAAAATTCACAAGGATTTGCAGCTTACCAATAAAAGGAAAATATTTTCCAGGGTTGATTGCTAGTTTATCTAGCTCCAAAACCCTCGAACGACTTCGCTCCACTTTCACCCACCACAAAACCCTAGTATGTCAAGTTGCAGTAGCATAGACGACACCGTATATGATGCAGAGAAAAGGTTCGGCGACACGATGCCGAAGACAAGCCCTAAACTTTGACCACCTCTTTCCGCAGCCAATGCACTCTCTTCACATACAAGTTCTTCTACTTTGCCGCTCAGCCAATATCGCCGCTCCTTCCTTCTCTCCGTCGCTAAGCCAATGGTCCCCCGCAACTTCTTTCTTATATCACCTTGTAATGGGCGACCATTACACTAGATTGCTCGCCGGGCGGTCACAAGGGCGTTTAGTGGGGTGTGAATGAAGGGTCGTGTTTGCTTATGCACGACCTTTCGTGTTCTGAAACTGGTCAAACCCTAACTACCGGACAGAGGGTATTTTCGGTACTAAGTGCCTTTCCAGGCGATATAGTATTCCGTCCAAAATCCAGGTAATATGGAATTCTTGGCTCATTGGCCAGGTAATATGGAAAAAAAACTCCTGGTGGGCGAAACATTAGTGAGTAGTCTGTGTAGTTGCATTGCATTGGATAGTTTCTCCTATGGGAAATTAAAGATGGCCTCATCGTGAGTTCACAATACAGAAGCATTCCCTTGTGCCGGCATAGCATAGTGCTGAAGCTAGGCCTGTAGCCAAATCTGGAAACCCGCACTTGAGTTACCATCAGAAACCGCATACTTATTAAGAAAAAAGAAACCGAAGGCTTACTTAACAAAAAGAAAAGAAAAGAAACCAAAGACGTACATAGATACTGTGCTTTTTCATCTTATTCTTCCTCTATATATATAACATTTCCAAGCCTCGTCTCATCCATGTCCACCTCTTTTCCTATTCATCCTGCCATTAGTTGTCACATTTGATAGTTTCTCATTTGCTTTTCTCGAACGTACATGCAAAATAGATAGAAAAAAAGAGGTATTTCATGCACTGTCTAACGACATATGCAAGTTGGATGCATGACATACGCCAACTCAAGAGTTCTATAATTATCCCTAAACCACCATTTATATATACTTGTGATTCTCAATCCACCAAATTCAAAACCAAAGTTTTGTAGCAATTCTTCTATTCTTTGCAGTTCAAAAAGGTTCAAGGGCCTGGAAAAGCAATTCACTTCCTTTGTCTGCTTACCGCACAGGTGGGACTTGGGAGTTGCACCCACTGTCTGTGAAGGTTGGAAATGGCAGACACAAATAGGAAAAAAGAAGTTGCATGCTTGACTTCATTTGTTGTACAAAAATATCATAGCTATCTCTAACTCGAATCTGTTCCCTGTCGTTTCCAATTTTCGTAGGTGTATTTTTCATTTTCCACTACTATATGGCTATTGGATTTCAGTGCCTAGAATCTATTTCTCAGCTCTAACCACACAATTTCTGCTGACGGAATCTGCTTTTCCTTTACACCATGTATACTAAGTACCAATAATTATCCAAAGCAGGAGATGTAATTGGAGGTTGGCAATTTTTTGTTTCTGCATCTCTTTCACACGCCTCCCCATCTTATCTAATGCAATGAGACAGCTATGTCCATTGGCTATATATATGCACCAGTTGCCATGCCAACTTGATATCCATCTCCTTGTGCTTGATACAACTTCGTCTTTTCTCTTTTCTAGTCCTTCAGGTAGATATAAGATAGTGTAATATTGTCATCCATGGCAAGGGAAAGAGATCCTTTAGTAGTTGGTCGTGTTATAGGGGATGTGCTGGACCCCTTCAACAGAAGAATAACACTGAGAGTCGGCTATGGCAACAGGGAAGTCACTAATGGTTGTGACTTTCGGCCATCTGCTGTGGTGAGCCAACCAAGGTTGGAGGTGGGAGGCTCTGATCTCAGAACCTTCTATACACTTGTGAGTCTATTCGTTTGTTTGTTCTTATAAGATCACCTGATGATTATGTACGTCCGTGCATGATAATTGATGGATGTTTTCTTCCATTCTACTGCGTTGCCTTCCGTTGGCCCAATACTCTGGCTCTGAAAAACAGGATTGGTCCTTCTCTTCAACTAACTTACATGCTCGGTTTCGAAATAAAAAACAATGGACTTGGGATTTGGGAAATTTAATTAGACGAGTGAAAATCTTTATCTAGCTGCCTAGCTTGACCTGCCAAAATTGATTGTGGTATTTTTCATATGTTAAATTTTTTATGCAGGTGATGGTTGACCCAGATGCACCAAGTCCGAGTGATCCAACCCTTAGGGAGTATCTTCACTGGTATCTCATCATCTTCCCTTAGTACATATATTCTTAGTACATATATACATGCATATATTGCCCGTGATTTATCACTCTAGAAAAGAAACTACATCTATTCACACCCCCATCTTCTTTTCGCTATTTGCTTTGCATACCCCTTATTTCACTAACCTTAACCCAGAACTGCCGATAAGTGTAATACCGTTTTCGGCTTATGTGTAGGGATAGTGGGGGTATAAAAGCCCAAGATGTGTAGTCTACCACACCTTATTTTAGCCACGCCGCCCCTTAACATAGACAATGAATATCCATTTTTTTTTACAATGAATATCCATTGCCCTGCGTATTTGTAAACATCCACCGTCTGTGTATATGTGGGATGGGCTAGCTAAACCAGGTGGTGAACTACTCATCCAAATAACCAAAGGTGAATGCTAACCAGATTTTGGTACATGAATCTGTGTTTATGAGTCATGCTAGGGTTCCTTTAGAGTTGTATAGTTATGCATTTCACTATTTTCTCAGGTTGGTGACAGACATCCCGGCGACAACAAACGCAACTTTTGGTGAGTGAATTTGGACATGTGATACCTCACCAAGAGGCAAACTTTTTTGGGGATACTAAGAACTAACTTTCACCTGAAAATAAAATATCTCATAAACCCCATCTGAGTGGGAATATTTTCGAGAAAAACAAGGTGGGGTATCTAGGACCAGTATTTAGGTTTTTGATGAAAGCGACAGCTCAGGCCAAAGTCCTGGCATCCTCATTATCTGAGTCAGTTCTAAGGTAGACAACGCATTCACCTTTGATGTTGTCAGCTGAAAGCGAAATTGACCCACGTGAACTAAAAAGCATGATGTTTCTTTAATGGGACTGCTGTCTCTAGTCCTTTGTACCCTGATTGCCATATCCTCCCAGCCCCAGGTGAAAGAGGGTGTTAATCAGTAAAGTTGATACTTTACTATTGACTTGTTGGCTATCTTGTGCTTAGTGCACTGGTGGAAAATAATACCGTACGAGCACTCTTATGAGAAACTATTCGCTGAAAAATGTTTCAGTTCGTGTAGCCTCACCAATTTTCATCACCACGTCACATCATCATCATCTAAAAGGGCTCGCCACATCAACAAGAGAAAAATAAAAAAGGACTGAATTCCGGAAAAATTACAACTGTACATAAATTTCCTCACCAAAACTCCATCCCCAACAGCCATGTGGGGGTGGTACTCACAAAATTTAGGTAAAATTATAATTTTTTTTTAAAATTCAGTCCTTTTTTCCTTTCCTCTTGATGTGATAAGCCCTCTTTTGATAGTGATGTGATGTTGGTGACGAAAATTGGTGACGCTAGACGAAATCCTATTTGCTAATCCTTCAGTTGTGGGCCTCACAATCAGGTCACAAATGTGTGCCCGTGTGGGACCACTCTTAGGCATGTAAATTAGACAAGTTTGAGCCCCTTGATAAATGAAAGAAGCCTGGTTGTATAAATAACAAGAAACCTGAGATTCTATAGCAAAAATCGAAGGGGGCCTACGTCTGAATGGACCAAACCAAATTGGCCGGGCTCCTCACTGTGAGTTCACCAACGAGGCCACTGATGATGCTTCACCGACCTTTCATTTTTCGGAATGGACGGCGCACTGGGAAGGTCCGTGCGCTCGGTCAAAATCACATATCCGGACTGAGCGCACAAACCTTCCCTGTGTGCCGTGGATTCCGGAGAATCAACAGGGTGGAGTTTCATCAGCAGCCTCGCTGGTGAAGCTTCACCAGCAGATTACGTTTGCCTCGGCTATGAAGTCTCAATCCAATTTGTTCCACCTCCTCGCAAATTGTGCAAGTGTAAATGGTCGCTAATTCCACTCTTTTTAAATAGATGCAATTGATTTTCAAAGTGAACTAATTCCGGTCTTTTTTTAATAGATGGTTCATTTTCAAAATCAATTGCATCTAATAGATGGTTCTCTCTCTCCTTAATTTTTGTGCATGATTTTTCCCGGTTCGAAATTTCAGGTCAAGAGATCGTATGCTACGAGAGCCCAAGACCAACAGTGGGGATTCACAGGTTTGTGCTCGTGCTGTTTCAGCAGCTGGGCAGGCAGACAGTGTATCCTCCAGGTTGGCGTCAGAACTTCAACACCAGGGACTTCGCTGAGCTCTATAACCTAGGATCGCCTGTTGCTGCCGTCTACTACAACTGCCAGAGGGAGAGGGGCTCCGGAGGCAGAAGAACATACTCTTAGCTAAGTGAATTATCCCAAAAAAAACTTACTCTTAGCCAAGTGAACTTTAGAAACGAGACCCATAGTGACTCTTGCATGGCCTCTCTCCTCTAGTTATAATGGCCATCCTGTTCCTTCAGTCCTCCATGTATAAAAGTTGGTGCATCTTATGTTAAAAAAAAGTGAACTTACATAGTATAAGTGAATCCCGGATGGTTAGATCTAAGTTGTGTTTGGTTATTGAAAAGCTGAAAAGTGGCCCTGAAAAACTAATTCTCACCGAAGTGAGAATCAGGCTGACGAATCGATCGTCGCGCCTCTTCAACAAAAAAAAAATCAACTATCTCTCAGAGGTTCGTCCCCTCAGTGAGTACCCTCACCCCGACGGTGCCCCGTTGAGCTGACAGAGTCTGTGCTCTCCGTCCCCGCCGCCCCCCCGTTGAGCCGAGGGAACCCGTGCCCACCCCTCCCGGGCAACTGCTCGGGTCGTCAAAAACCGGTCACCTCGGTGTTTGCTCTGACACCTCCGTCGCCGCACCGTTAAGCTGAGGGACCTCCCTTGCCCCTTCCCTGTCATATCTCCCTCATTTTTAGTCCATTTTTGGACATTTTTTTATCATTATAAGAAAGAGCACTAAAAATGAGGAGGAATGAAAAAAATAGGTCAAAATGGATAAAAATGAGTAAGAAACGCATCGTTAAAGTTTTTCTAATTAAAAAAGTTATCATGTAATCGATTACATGATAACCAGTGCTATCTGTAATCCAACACACGATAACTAGGCTATCGTGCGTTGGATTACACGATAGGCTATCATGCGTTAATCACACGATAGCTCGGCTATCGTGGAATCGATTACACGATACTGTGAGCTATCGTGTAATCGATTATACTATACAGTGTGCTATCGTGTAATCGATTACACTATACAGTGAGCTATCGTGTAGTCGATTATACTATACAGTGAACTATCGTGTAATCGATTATACTATATAGTGAACTATCGTATAATCGATTACACTATAAAGTGTGCTATTGTGTAATCGATTACACTATAGCACGCTGGATCGTGTAATTCTCCATTAAAATGGGATAAACTTCAACAGTTTATATCTCCCTCATGTTTAGTTCGTTTTTAGCCATTTTTTATTCTTTTTTATTTTTTATGCTCTTTCTGATCATCATGATATCCTAATGACCTTCATATTTTATTTTAAAAATCCCACAAAATCCATAATAAATAGTACGTAGTGGCTCAACATCTTTATGGTATCATTATTATAAGAAAGAGCACTAAAAAGGAAGAAGAATGAAAAAAAAAAGGCCAAAACGGATCAGAAATGAGTAAGAAACGCATCATTGAAGTTTGTTCCATTAAAAAACTATCGTATAATCGATTACACGATAGCTCTTCCTATCATGTAATCGATTGCATGATACTTAAAGCTAACGAATACAAATCAGCGTGATTTATTTTCAGTTCTCAAACATATTCCACCTTTCACAAATTAGGTCTGAAAATTTTCACCCTGACGCCTTAGTACTTTCAGGTTCTCAAACGGGTTGTCACCAATAAAAAAAATCCCCTTGATTATTTTCAGGCTGATATAAATTTTCACCCTTTCACCTATGAATATCCAAATGCACCCCTAGATGATTATATTGAATCCTAGGACACTTACTAATACATGGCTTGGCTTTCTAGGTACATTTTTCATACCATCATGTATAGGGATCTGATATACAAAGTTGCTAATTTTGTTTGGCTTGTGTATACATCTACATTGCTGTTGATGATTTTTTATCCAAGTCTTATTATGAAGATGGTTTACATGAGATTGTTCTTATATAAGGAGCATGAGGCCAATCTTTTGGTCGTTGGATTCCGATCCGAGGGTGGGTATCAAATCAATGGGTAGGTGAGTGTCAAATCTATGGGTAGGTGGGTTCCTTATAGTCGTCAGATAAATATCCAACGGCTACGAATGAAATTAACCTCATATCATATAAGCCAAATGAGAGTGATCTTATTTAAACTTTTCTCTTTTATTTTTTGCTAGGGATGTGTTTTTGAAATACAATGCATATCTAATTGTGATTAAGCTTATCGTTTGGTGCATTTAATTTGTACAGGATGATACTACTCAGTTTATTATATCAGTGAGACTAGCCAGCAGTTTCGTTTTTATAGTTGGAGTTGGGCTGGGAATTGGCCAATCCCTGTGCCTGGTCTCCAAACTGTCCAACCAATGCTCAACCCATTTTACATCCAAGATCCCCCTCCCCCCTTTTACCCAAGGTGCCACATGAATGGACATTCTATTATAGCTCATACTGGAAAATGCTATGCTCTCTAAAGTTCTAAAGAGATGGGCTTGTTTTAATGCCACTTTAGGACAAAAAAGAAAAAAAAATTCCCTTTTTTTCTCTTTTTGCTAAAAGAATTAAAAAGAGGCTTATATTTGGGAAGTCATATTTTCTATCTTTACCTTTTTATTTCTGTTAAACGAATTGAAATATGTCTCATACCAAAATGTTTATCTTATCTTCATCCATCTCATCTCATCTCCATCTCTACCCTTTCTTTCCTCTCTCTCCACTCAGCCTAGTCGGGGTCGGGTCGTAGGCCACACCCGCAGCCTTCTCGTAGCCACAACTCGAAAGGCCACCTGCCCCCATCTTCTTCCAGCTACCTCCCTCGCCGCCATCGCCTCTAGCCAACGGCGCCTTCATCGTGAACATAGTGTTTCCCCGAACTCCGACGCCGATGCAGAGAAATTAGCCATGCTCCCCGAGTCAAATGCATTGGATCCTCCAAGGTGTCGGAATACATGGGGGAGCACCAATGGAGGGTGGCGAAGGCGGGTTTGGGATTTTGGTGGAAGAAGAGCTTCGACTGAGGGAGTTTGGTTCTCTTTCCTTTTCATAGAAGAAGCATGTGTAGAGAAAAGGCGAAACTCTGGTAGAGGGCGGCGACGGTGACGTCTGCGGTTGGAGGCGGAGCGGCGACACTCCATTCCAAGCTCGCCTCGCTTAGCTCATACAGCCCCACTGAGGTCATCTTCATCGAGGTGTTGTCTGTTTTGGTACAACGGTGGGCCGGCACTAAGCCGAATGAGCTCGGCGAGAGATTTCTGACACCGGTATATTGGTGCCAAGGCGCTGCTAGCGACACAGCGGAGGAGGATTTTTGGAGGCATTTTCAGAAATGGGCATTTGGAAAAAAATTAAAGACCATTTCTACCAGCAACCTCCTGCTGAGGAAGGTTACGGTAAAAAGAAAAAAGACCCTTTAAAGTGCATAATTTTTTTGTGAGAAAAAATACAAACAAACATGTTTTCTTTATGTCCCTTAAAAGTCCATTTTTTAGTGCATCCAAGTAGCACCTTAGAACGAAAAAAAAAGTACTCCGTCCACATTAGCTACGTGTACTAATTGAATGAGATCAATAGTGACTATTGCATGGCCTCTCTCCTTTAGTTATAATGACCATCCTGTTCCCTCAGTACTTCATGTATAAAAGCTAGTCACCTTATGTTAAAACAAAAAAACAGAGTGATTTTACATAGTATGGATGATCCCAGGTATTTAGAATTAGATGATTAAGTCTGAGTCCTAGTGCACTTTACATAATACATGAATTGGCTTTTCTAATATAAAAAAAGGCTTTTCTAGGTTTATTATCATACCACCAAATATAGTGATCTCATACACAAACTTTTGTTTTATAAGAAAAAGTTTAAATGAGATTGCTCTCATTTGGCTTATATGAGGCTAATTTCATTTGTAGCTATTGGATCTTGATCTGATTGCTACAAATAGTTACATGGAACTCACTAACCCACTGATTTGATATCCACCATTGGATCGGAATCTAATGGCCCGAAACATTGACCTCATGGTCCTTATATGAGAGCAATCTCATGTAAACCGTTGGCTTGTATATATATAAACATGCCAATTTTGTTTGGCTTGTGTAGCGTTGTTGTTGATGGTTTTCCATCCAAGTTTAAATATTTGCTAAGGATGTGCTAATGCATATCTATTGTGGTTAAGCTTATCGTTTTTTCTTTTTGATAATTCCAATTGAAAAATTGAACATACAGCCAAGACAAATTACATTTGCAATGAGAACATGGTTTTGATGCTCTCAGTCAAATGCCCAAGACAGTTCTGCAAACGATGGTATTTGTCCTCTCCAAGCCACTGTTCCGGTTAAACTTTGCGCATGTCTCGCTAAACAATGTCTCGCTAAACAATGCGCATGTCTCCCTTTGAACATGAAGAAATGAAACTGTACTAAAAGAAGCCAGAGAAGTAAAAGCTTCATTAACCAAATGCCCCAGCACCGTACTCCCTGCTTCTTTTTCCCTCAATTTCCTAGTTACCTCCCAGCAATCTCCTTCAAAACTTCTGTGACTTGAGCCGAATTCTGAAGCGAACTCGATTGCCCGAACTGCCGCTAGCAGTTTTATTTCCTCCGCATGAAATGGCCCTTCAAGTTCAACAAAGCTTTTAAAGGCTAATAAACCACGAATACAAACACCAATACCGGTTTTGCACAACTTACAAGATGATGCTAATCGGTTTATATTGGTTGGACTAGCAGTTTCCTTTCTATAGTTGGACTTGGGCTGGCAGTTGCATTGGCCGCACCCTGTGCTTGGTCTCCAGACTCCAACCAATGAACGCCTTTAATTTTGATACATCCAAGATCCCCTTTCCCCAAGGTTCCGCATGCTCGAGATTTGAACCTAGGACCTGTCCTTCGATGTGGTAAGGCCCATCCAACACGCTACCGTGTGATTGGCAATCGATGCATTGCATAATTTTATTTTCTGTTTGTCTACAACTACCCACACCCATAACGCCACTTGCTAAAGAGCATCTCGTACTCAAATCCAATTCAGCAACAATGGCAAGTTTGTTGGGAAATTTCTCTCCAACCGAGTACCCAAATACTGGGTGAATTTGGGTATCCAAATCTTTTTGTTTCTAACGTTTTAAATGTCGGAACCATCTAAAAGTGATGTCCAACGAAGGCAAACAGCAGGAAATCACCAATTAACGAGCAAAATCAAAGAGGATTTTAATGCGAAAACGAATTTTAGCTTTTTGATTTCTTCAAATAGCTACAAACTACAAACAATCACCCAAAATCCATGGATGAAACTCAAGCTGAATCCACAGCTGCTACCCGAACCCACGAGCAGAAAAGAAGAAAGCTCACAGAGCTATTACAAACGAGATTTATGGATCAACAACGCTCTTTAGACAAAGAACATATTGTGTACGTCAGCACAACTCAGGGGCGTGATTAATTTTAGGACTACTTTACTTTTCAGTACAAATCAATAGGTTATAATAAGTGCATGATTGGGATTTGAATTGATAACATTGTCACGGGCCAGCCAGGGCACGTGGCCCATCAGCTGGCACATCTGGCCCATTAGTTGGCACGTCTCCTTGGGAGACGCCCTCCTTCTTTATAAGGGGGTCTTTCTCTCTTGTTTGGGATTATCCAATAGAAAGATTTTCTTCTTCCTCCTTCACCTTCTTCTTTCCCTTGATCGAAGCTATGTACATTTGTGTTCCAAACGGAACACAACATTGGTATCAGAGCCACAACGACCTGCCATGGTACCTTGCAGGCAGCCGGCACGACCCCAGAAAGAGACGGCGAGTGTGGATGACAACCCAAAGCCAGCGTCCGACCTCGCTAATGTCGCGGTGATATCAATGTTCGAAGCAATGACCAACCAGATTCAACAACTCACTCTTGCGGTTGCCCAGCTTCAGGCAGCACCTTTAGCGCCCATATTACTCACACCGCAGAGATGGGCGAGCCCTCCCAGCCCCTGGGCTCTCACATTTCTAGCAGTCAAGCGTCGTTTGCGACAACGGTATACCCTCCTCCTCACACGGTTCGATTTGGTACCTTCAATCAGACAGGGGAAGGGGGCTAACCAGGCTTGGACACGCAAGTCACTCCAGGTGTTCAGTTGAATGCCTCAATGACAACGCATCCCCGAAACCTATTGCAGGAGTTAGACGACGACTGGGAGGAGTTCCCCGGGCATCATGGAGGACCTTGGGGTGGGGCCAAGCCACGATTGGCTCGCCTATAGTTCCCACGTTACAATGGCGACGAGGATCTAGTGGAATGGCTCTATAAGGCGAAGAAGTTTTTCGCCTACCAGGAGACACACTCCAAGGCTAAACGACTGTGCATAGCCACCTTTCACCTATACGGCGATGCTTCGGTATGGTTCTAGAGCTTTGAGAAGGAGGTCCGCTTCCCAACTTGGACCTCTTTCGTCGACGAACTATGCATCCAGTTTGGTCCTAATGAGTTCCAGGATTTTAACGCGATGCTCTCCACCCTGCGCCAGACTACCACAGTGCGAGCCTATTATTCTGAATTTATGAAGATTGTCAGTCGTCTCCCATATTGGCCGATGGCGGCCTTAGTGGGGACCTTCAAGAGAGGGCTCAAACCGGAAATTTCAGATGAGATGCGCCACTTTCCTTGCACTTCAATGCAGGAGGTAGTATGTCATGCGCGAATTGAAGAAAAAAAGCTTGCCTGACAATGACGTGGAGGCCGAATTGGCCCTGCCCTATGGCCTCCAACTAGCCCAGCGCCAGGCCTCACCCCCAGTCAAACCAACTCCTCCAGCCCTGCTGGCCCTCCAATCCGTACTTCTGCCCAAATGGATGAGAGACGCGCCAAAGGTTTATGCTTTAAATGCAATGAAAAGTTTGTACCCGGCCATCGTTGCTCAGTCCGAGGCAGTCTACTCATCGAGGAGGCCGACGAACAGGATTTCTCCTTTTCTAGGGAGATGTCGTCCCCTTATGATAGCATACAGTAGGAGATCTCTATGCGCACCTTCTCGGGAGCCTTCACCCCTCGTACCATGCACGTCCAAGGTTACCTCAAGCGGCAACAGGTGGCCGTCTTAATCGACAGTGGCTCCACCCACAATTTCATCAATGACAAGGTGGCGCAACGGTTGGGATGTTATGTGTCGGACTCCAAGCCATTCGATGTCTTGATTGGTGATGGTAAGCACCTTCGGAGTGTGGGAATGTGTGTGCAGATTTCCTTATCTATTAAGGTCCATTCCTTCACCACTGACTTATTCCTATTGCCCACAAAGGGGGTGGACGTGGTGTTAGGAGTTTAATGGCTACAGGAATTGGGAGATGTGGTGTGGAATTTCTGCGACATGATCATGGACTTTGAGGTGAGCGGACAGTGGGTGTGCATCCAGGGTTTGCAGCCGGGCTCCTTGCCGTCCGCTCAGGCGGTGAGTTCACTCTTTCGATTCGCACCCCAAGGATATTTCCTCCAATAGTGTGCGACAGTGGACGTGTGTCAGGATAGTTTACCGGAGGACATGCTTACCCTCTTAGCTGAGCACGAGGACATATTTTCGGAGCCAAAAGAGCTCCCACCGGTGCGATGACATGACCACCAAATTCCGATCATTCTAGGTGCTTTGCCCACTAATGTCCACCCTTACCGTTATCCCCACATATAGAAGGCTGAGATTGAGCGGTTGGTGGTAGACGTGCTCTAGACATGTATTATACAATCGAGCACTGGTTCTTTCTCTTCTCCAGTATTACTTGTTCGAAAGAAGGATGGGACTTGGCGCTTTTGTGTGGACTACAGGGCACTTAATGCCATCACCGTGAAAGATAAGCATCATATTCCAGTGATTGAGGAGTTACTTAACGAGTTGGCCGAAGCTACCCTCTTCAGTAAACTCGACCTTTGTTCGGGTTATCATAAAATCCGGATGCAGCCCACTGATATTCATAAGACTACCTTTCGCACTCATGATGGCCACTTCGAGTTCTTGGTCATGCTGTTTGGGTTAACTAATGCACCTACCACCTTCCAGAGCTTCATAAATGATATGTTTCTCTCGTTCCTCCGTAGATTCATCATCATCTTCTTTGATGACATTCTGATCTATAGCACTTCCTGGGCAGAACGCTTGGAGCATCTCAGGTCCGTCTTTTCTATTTTGTGAGCTAATTCATTATTCCTTAAGCGCTCGAAGTGCTCTTTTGGCAGTGAACAGGCGGAGTACCTGGGCCATATTCTATCTTGCGAGGGGGTTGCTACTGACCCTTAGAAGGTGACTGTTATGCTATCCTGGCCGACCCCTACTTGTGTACGGGCCCTCCGCTGGTTTCTGGGCGTCACAGCGTATTATCGGTGCTTCATTAACCAGTATGGTTCGATTGCCAACCCACTCATGGCACTTCTGAAAAAGTGGGCCTTTACATGGACAGATGCTGCCCAAGAAGCATTCGAGCGGTTGAATCGGGCCATGGCTACCGTACCAGTGTTGGTACTCACAGATTTTGGTCTTCCCTTTGTTGTCGAGATGGATGCATCTGATGTCGGTCTTGGGGTCGTTCTACTTCAGAAGGAAAGACCTATTGCATTCTTCAGCAAGACACTTTTCGAATGCTCATTGACTATGTCCGCCTATGAGAAGGAGATGCTAGCTATCGTGCATGCAGTCACTAAATTGCGCCCTAACTTGCTCGGTCGCCGCTTCCTCATTCGCACAGACCATAAGCCCTTAAAATATTTTTTCGAGCAACGAGTATGCACTCTGTCTCAGCAGCAGTAGGTTAGTAAACTCTTGGGATATGATTATAAGGTGGTGTATGATCGTTTAAATATTAAACCCTTGCAAGTGCACAAGGCAATTGTACTACGGCGAGTATTAAAGGGTTGTCGAACCTCAGGGACGGATTAATCTTTTACCAAATTCAAGTGAAAGCAAATTCTGTTTAAATTAATCTAGAGAAAGCAATAAAATTTAACTACTCTTAAAATAGATTTTAACTAATATGGAGAAGTGCCAAAGCAAAGAATCCACCACTAGACATGCAATTACTACTCTCAATTATTATTACGCTCAAATTGACATGATATGGTAATTTGTGTTCATGGTCAGACACACAAATTACAGTGAATTCACTCACGTTCTTGGTCGGACACGAGAGTTCATCCACTAAAAATTAATGTAGATAATTCTATCCTTGGTCGGGCATAGAATTATCATTTGGGCTAATGATCCTATCCTTGGTCGGGCATAGAATTAACACCAGCCTACTTTTAGCTAAGCATAGGAATTAAAAAGATCTAATTTCATGTATATCAATCAAGTCTATGGTCAAGCACTCAAAAGAAACTCATGAAATAGCATTAAGCAAAATCATATCAACTGTATTAAATTAAACAATCAAGAGTAATAACACAAATCTAGGGCTTCATCTACGCCTTGGACGCGAATTCAGCCGGCCATCAGACAAGGAGAACGCTGTTGATTCGTTGGTGTCATTGTGCACTATTCACCAAAAAATCACTATTCACTGTTCACGGGTACTGTTCATGCACTGTTCATCGTCTTCCTCGCGCAGCCGTGCACTGTAGCAATGGCCGGTTACTGTAGCAGTTCAAAAACAGCACCTTTCCGGCGCTTTCTTCCTCCCCTCCGGCGACTCCTTTCTCTTCCCCCTTCTATTCCGGCCGAGACCACGCCGGATTCCGGCAGCAATCACACCGGAAATCGTCCGGTTTTCCTCTCTGAAATCCCGGCCGAAATCCTCTGTTAAAGCTCTGAAATTTCTCCAATTTTTCTTCCCAAAACCGTCGGCTCTATCTCTGTTTTTATAGACCTCAGCCTCGTCTCAAATCCGGCACGATTCCTAGTCCAATTTGAAGTTGAGTCGAGCCCCAAATCCGGCACCCACTTTCCTATTCCGGCGGCTTGTTTTTTTTTTCGTTTAATTTCTCTCCCAATTGAGCACGGCTCTTGTCATGGCTGCTCCGCCGTCGTGCTGCAGTCGCCGTGTGTTCTTCACCGTCTCCGGCACCGGCGTCTTCCTCCGCCGGACCTCGAACAGAGCTCAAAGCTCTGTTCTTTTTTTTTTTCTGTCAATTTCCGCCGCCATGCTCCGCCGTCGAGATCTCTCCTTCGCCGTCGATCCAGGACCACCGTCGCCGTCGAAACCTGCCGCCGGAGCTCAGTCCCACCGGCCTCTCCTTCGCCGTCGAGACCCGCCATCTCCAGCCCACCGGAAAACAGAGCATCGTCTGCTCTGTTTCCGGACGAACGGCCCGAGCTTCGGCTCGGGCCGGTTTTCTATTTTCTTTTTCTTTTTTTTTAAACTGAACCGGACCGGTTTAATCCTTTCTTTTCTTTTTTTTTTTTCTTTTAATCAAATAAAACCAGTCGTATCGATCTCATCCATCCAATCTCATCTTGACGGTTCTTCTCTTTAATCGTGCCTCTTTCGCGTGCGATATTTCAAATGATCATAACTTTTTGCTCATAACTCCGAATTGCGAACAGTCAATGGCGTTGGAAAGCTGACTTCGTGAAATTTAACATGAAGCTTAAATCAGTCCCATCATAGATATGCAATCGAAGTTGTTAATATTCAATCATTAGAGTCGCGTTTTATCCCATTTCTGCGTTTTACTCTTGTTTCCTACAAAAACCAAAAACTATATTAAAGTAGCAATAATTCTAAACAAACACTAGCAGAAACATAAGTTTAGGAGATAATAAAATGCATATTTCATGTATAGATCACACCCCCAAACCTAGATTTTGCTAGTCCCTAGCAAAACAAAACAAAAATAAAATCCAATCAAACAACTAAGGAACTAATGCATAAAAGTAAACACCACTTTCGTAGGGAACACGATTGCATTGAGCATATGCAACAAGCCGTTAAACCTCTAGGTGGCCCTAGTAGGACGAGTGTTGTCTCGTGAGGGTTTGCAGCCATGCTACCCACAAACATGTATTTATGAAATTTATTAACCTAAGTGCAAAAACAAAGGAAAAATTAAAACATTGTAAAACAAGCAAACCTATTATCCCGACAAATACATATTACAATGCTTAAGAAAATCAACCACATGTACTTGGTTCATAATCAACAGGAATATAGAAGCCCTCAAGTAAGTGGTTTTATTCCACACTTTCATCTTGGAAATTTCTGCTCAAATATTATATAGCATGATAATATAAATAATAGAAAGTGTAGAACATTATAGCAATACATTCTAAATTTCTGTTTTATACAGATCCAGTGTTACCCATTAACCAAAGAACATCAGAATCTACATAGTCATCGTAATCTTTAGGTTCATGATAGCACAGATCTGCGCGCCTCCTTCGGGTCCAACATTCTAGATTTGAGAGGATAATACACCACAGACTTTTTTTTTTCTTTTTCCTTTTTTCTTTTTTTTTCGCTAGGACTGTGTAAGGCCTGACTTCAAGATGCTTAGGTTTAGCAATGACTCAGGCCAATGACTCCCAGCCAGTTGGCTTAGGGCATTAGGTATTAAGAGACCGCTTCGGGCCCGAGCATCAGCCTAAGTTAATCCTATAAAGTCAAGCAGCCCCTTTTTCTTTCATTTTGTTTTCATTTTTTTCGCATTTTTTCATTTTCAGCACATATTTTCAGCACATCTTTATTTTGTCCAGGCTGTATTATACTCTCAACCTATTTCCGGTTCCAATCCTTTGCCATAGCCAAGTAAATGGTCTATCATGATCTTTTAAGCTCAACAGATAACTACACATCATCCAATGACTCTGACTAAAGACATCCCACTGTAAATTAGCATTCAACAAATCTCTAGATGGTATTACTTTATGTACTAGTGTGTATAAGTGAATTTTCTTAGTTCAAGCACTTTGTTCCAAGAGGACTGTAATAGAAAGATATGCTCAGTTAAGTGTATCTATCCTCCAGTATACTTACTCACACTTCCAATGCAAATTAATCTCCTAAGAATTGTAACATGCATTATTACGGGATAAACTATTAAAACCTAAGAAAAAGTACTAACAAACAACCTAAAAACTAACCAAATTTTTATGAGTTTTTTTTTTAATTTTTAATTTTTTTTATAAGTAATATTCCCTCCCCCAAACCTATTATGAACATTGTCCTCAATGTGAATAAAATATAGCATGACAATGAGGATATAATAAAGAAAATCAGAGAAAGGAGAGAATACACCTGAATACGTGGGTTGCCTCCCACCAAGCGCTAAGTTTAATGTCTTCAGCCAGACGGAGCCACAATCTTCTCCAGGGTCAGATTATCAAGTCATCAACCTGGATTAATTAAATGATTGCACCACACACTCCTATCCTTGTTGCCTAAGTATGGAGCACATCGTGGAATAAAAGGATGGAGTGGTGGGTGGGGAAGCTTTGGAAAGAGGGCTCCCTGCATTAACCATGAAGAAAGGTCATTAGAAAATTTTAGAATAAAGGGCTCCTTCTCTAAATTAACCATTTTAGCCTTAGGGGCCTCTTCTAGTAACCCAATTGGGAAAGCTTCCTCAATTAGTGACTCTACTAAACAATCTATGAAACAGTTTAAGTTACTATCAATAAACAAAGAGTTAGATTGAGCTAGACAAGGTAGGAATGGTGCTTTAGGAACAAAAGGTTCCATTAATAGTTCCATAGACTGTGACTCCTCAGATATAGAAGAAGGTTTAAAAATTGGTTCTATCAACACACTCACTTCTTCTTTAATTTCTACACCCTCTTGATCATTATGTAAAACCCACTCAAGCTCATTGTCAAACCTTTGGGCATTCTGAAGGGATGTAACATCATAATCAGGGGAAACACAGATCCCTTCATCAGAAAATTGGCCCATCGGATATTGGGGTTGGACAGGTGGGGTGTACTCTTCTCTCATTTCCTTATATCCAGTTGACAACTTAGTTAAGGCTGTGAGGATGGCAGATTGGTTGGCTATTATTTGGTTCATTTTATCTTCTAAGGTAGATTGACCAAACTGAGGAGTAGAGGCTGAGTGGTAAGGTAGTTGTTGGCTTAGGAAATCTTGTCTAGGGGCCTGATGAAGAGTGGGCCCAGGGTTGGGTTGTTCCCAAGGGGAATTAAGATGGTCCTCCCACCTATGAAGACTTTGGGCCTCATTAACATACTTGCGTATAAATTCAGGGTATTCATGGGCCAAAGGGCACTCCACTGGGGTATGAATGGGACTTAAACAGAGGGCACATGGTTCCGACATATAAGGAGTTGTGTATTGTAGGGAAGATGTGCCATTCCCAAAATTTGAGTGATTATCCCATCCATGGTTGTAAGTATCAGCATATAAGGGTCGTGGGTGGTAGGGCACTTCATAGGGAGGGGAATTAGGTGTGTGTGAAGAACAATAATCATTAAAGCTCCTGTATGGGTTCTCATGGCTAAATCCATAAAAAGGTGAAGACATTTTTTTTTTTTCACCATGCATTCATCAACTGAACCAAAATATCACACATCCACAAATCAAATAAACAACCCTAGATATCCACAACTAGCACAACATACTATCACAGAAAGAAAAGAAAACACCAAATACACAAATTAATCTAAAATGAGAAAGATAAGAGAATACAAACTAGGGGAAGGGGTGGCCCTTCCACGTTGGCGAGAATTCCACGTCCTCTCTTAACCTTGCAAAAGAAAGCAAAACACAAATTAAGCTACTGACAAATAATCTAAGTTAAGACTCACTAAACTACTCTAACACTAATTATGCTAAGAATATGGTAAACTATTGGCTTCCGTCCCCGGCAACGGCGCCAAAAACTTGATCGTTTAAATATTAAACCCTTGCAAGTGCACAAGGCAATTGTACTACGGCGAGTATTAAAGGGTTGTCGAACCTCAGGGACGGATTAATCTTTTACCAAATTCAAGTGAAAGCAAATTCTGTTTAAATTAATCTAGAGAAAGCAATAAAATTTAACTACTCTTAAAATAGATTTTAACTAATATGGAGAAGTGCCAAAGCAAAGAATCCACCACTAGACATGCAATTACTACTCTCAATTATTATTACGCTCAAATTGACATGATATGGTAATTTGTGTTCATGGTCAGACACACAAATTACAGTGAATTCACTCACGTTCTTGGTCGGACACGAGAGTTCATCCACTAAAAATTAATGTAGATAATTCTATCCTTGGTCGGGCATAGAATTATCATTTGGGCTAATGATCCTATCCTTGGTCGGGCATAGAATTAACACCAGCCTACTTTTAGCTAAGCATAGGAATTAAAAAGATCTAATTTCATGTATATCAATCAAGTCTATGGTCAAGCACTCAAAAGAAACTCATGAAATAGCATTAAGCAAAATCATATCAACTGTATTAAATTAAACAATCAAGAGTAATAACACAAATCTAGGGCTTCATCTACGCCTTGGACGCGAATTCAGCCGGCCATCAGACAAGGAGAACGCTGTTGATTCGTTGGTGTCATTGTGCACTATTCACCAAAAAATCACTATTCACTGTTCACGGGTACTGTTCATGCACTGTTCATCGTCTTCCTCGCGCAGCCGTGCACTGTAGCAATGGCCGGTTACTGTAGCAGTTCAAAAACAGCACCTTTCCGGCGCTTTCTTCCTCCCCTCCGGCGACTCCTTTCTCTTCCCCCTTCTATTCCGGCCGAGACCACGCCGGATTCCGGCAGCAATCACACCGGAAATCGTCCGGTTTTCCTCTCTGAAATCCCGGCCGAAATCCTCTGTTAAAGCTCTGAAATTTCTCCAATTTTTCTTCCCAAAACCGTCGGCTCTATCTCTGTTTTTATAGACCTCAGCCTCGTCTCAAATCCGGCACGATTCCTAGTCCAATTTGAAGTTGAGTCGAGCCCCAAATCCGGCACCCACTTTCCTATTCCGGCGGCTTGTTTTTTTTTTCGTTTAATTTCTCTCCCAATTGAGCACGGCTCTTGTCATGGCTGCTCCGCCGTCGTGCTGCAGTCGCCGTGTGTTCTTCACCGTCTCCGGCACCGGCGTCTTCCTCCGCCGGACCTCGAACAGAGCTCAAAGCTCTGTTCTTTTTTTTTTTTCTGTCAATTTCCGCCGCCATGCTCCGCCGTCGAGATCTCTCCTTCGCCGTCGATCCAGGACCACCGTCGCCGTCGAAACCTGCCGCCGGAGCTCAGTCCCACCGGCCTCTCCTTCGCCGTCGAGACCCGCCATCTCCAGCCCACCGGAAAACAGAGCATCGTCTGCTCTGTTTCCGGACGAACGGCCCGAGCTTCGGCTCGGGCCGGTTTTCTATTTTCTTTTTCTTTTTTTTTAAACTGAACCGGACCGGTTTAATCCTTTCTTTTCTTTTTTTTTTTCTTTTAATCAAATAAAACCCGTCGTATCGATCTCATCCATCCAATCTCATCTTGACGGTTCTTCTCTTTAATCGTGCCTCTTTCGCGTGCGATATTTCAAATGATCATAACTTTTTGCTCATAACTCCGAATTGCGAACAGTCAATGGCGTTGGAAAGCTGACTTCGTGAAATTTAACATGAAGCTTAAATCAGTCCCATCATAGATATGCAATCGAAGTTGTTAATATTCAATCATTAGAGTCGCGTTTTATCCCATTTCTGCGTTTTACTCTTGTTTCCTACAAAAACCAAAAACTATATTAAAGTAGCAATAATTCTAAACAAACACTAGCAGAAACATAAGTTTAGGAGATAATAAAATGCATATTTCATGTATAGATCAGTGTACAAAAAAGGGACAAAAAATACTGTGGCAGATGCTTTCTCTCGCTGGCCTGAGGAAGGTTCTTTCTTAGCACTCTTTGTACCCTATTGCCCATTTATTCTAGATCTGCGGCGGGCTTATTTAGAGGATACATCCACTTGTGCGTTGATTGCTCATCTCTGCGAGGATCTGTTGTGAACGTCAGCCCAGGATGTCAGCACACACATGTCACATGAACGGACATCACGCTGGATAATTTATAATCATAATCAAGTAGCGCCTTTTCCCAACTATTTGGGGTCGGCGATACAGATCTTACTCCTCTATTCCAGCCTGTTTTGGGCTACCTCTTTTGTAAGAGATAGTAAAGTCAAATCCTTTCTTATTAACTCCATCCAAGTTCTCTTAGGTCTCCCTCTCCCTCTTTTAGCATCGTTTACATGTATCCCTTCTAATCTTCTCACAGGGGCATCTAAAGGTCTCCTTTGCATATGCCCATACCAACGCAACCTACATTCCCTCAGCTTCTCCCCTAAAGGCGCTACTCCTAGGCTCTCGCGAATATATTCATTTCTAATCCTATCTCTCCTAGTTATCCCACTCATCCACCTTAACATTCTCATTTCGGCTACATTCAACTTATCTATATGACTCCTCTTTGGTGCCTAGCACTCCGCTCCATAGAGTATTGCAGGCCTAATGGCCGTCCTATAGAACTTGCCTTTACGTCTTTTTGGAACCCGCCTATCACACAACACTCCCGAGGCTGCCCTCCATTTTACCCACCCCGCATTTATCCTATGCACCACATCACTATCAATATCGCCTTCTTTATGGATAATGGATCCTAAGTAATGGAATTGATCACACCTTGGCACTTCTTGCCCATCTATTTCAACTATGGCTCTATCTATAGTTCTACCTTCCTTAAAATTAAATTTCATGCACTCAGTCTTAGTCCTGCTTATTTTAAAACCTTTTGATTCTAGAGCATCCCTCCACAATCCCTAACTTATAAACGTCCATCTCCCCTTAAATTTAGCTTCACCCACTATCTTTTTAGCCACTCTCTTTCCCTTTAACATATCTCTCCCAATTCTCTTGATTTTTACACTTTTGTCATTTCTTAAAGAAGCCCTTCTTTTCCTTTATGACTCTTTGGACTTCTTCACACCACCACCATGTTTCTTTCTTGACGTCCACTCTCCTCCTCACTTCACCAAGTACTTCTTTTCCCACTTTTTTAATACACTTAGCCATGCTTCCCCACATCATTGTTGGCTCCTCATTTAAGTTTCAATCCCCTTCAAACCTCAACCTCTCCGCAAAAGTGTTGAGCATCTCACCTTTCAAGTTCCACCACTTGATCCTAGGCTCCACTTTATCCGAACTTCGCTTCTTCCACCCCTTTATGAGAACATCTAAAACAACTAATTTATGCTGAAGTGCTATAGGTTCACCGGGTATAACCTTACAATCCTTACACTTAGTTCTGTCTTCGCTTCTAACTAAGAAAAAATCTATTTGGCTCTTGTGCGGTCCACTCTTGAAAGTTACTAGATGCTCTTCCCTCTTCTTGAAATAGGTATTTGCTATGCTTAGATCGTTTGCTATTGCAAAATCAAGAATAGTTTCTCCCATTTCATTCCGCTCCCCAAAACCGTACCCCCCATGCACCCTCTCAAAACCTATATTCTTTGCCCCTACGTGCCCATTGAAGTCGCCTCCTATAATAACCTTTTTCCCGTTAGGTATCCCTTGCAATACTAAGTCCATTTCCACCCAAAATTGCTCTTAAGGTCCTCTCCTAATCCACGCTGGATAATTGTTGGGCTTTATTTGATTAGGATTAGATTTGCTTTGAGTATCAATTAGTGGAATAATAGATGTAATCCAGGCCCGTTAGTGGCTCAATTAGTGGTGTGTCTCCCTAGGGAACCGCACCATCTTCTTCCTTTATAAGGAGGTGGCCCTCCTTATTCTAGGGAATGCAATAAGAAACCGGTTTACTTTTATCTCTCTTTCTCTCATCTCCTTCTCCTTTTCCAGCCATGATACCTGGCCCTGTTCGTGTCCCATGCCGGGACACAACATTGGTATCAGAGCCGTTCCGATCTGCCGGAATGAGGAATGAGGTGCTCGACCGTGTGCCAACATCCAAAGGCGGCTTGAGCGAATCACCATGGACCAAATGGCTGCTGCCACTGCCACCGCCATTCATCCACCGGCTAGACCGCCGATGGCTCTACCGCCACCGGTAACATTGCCGAGACCTGCCATCGGGTCCTCCTCCCATCCGCATTGGAACATCGACCACGTTCCCCCTCCATTGACTGTGTCTCGTCTTTCATGCCAGACATTGCACCGGACGCCGCCGCACCGGCCTAGTCACCATCATGGGCGTCCTTGCCGAAATGGTTTTTCGCCAGCGGAATGCCGAACGTCCCCTTCCGAGGTCCCGCCTCCAGCTGTACCCATCCCCTACCGCTCCATCGACAGCGCCTTCTTCCTCCTTACCGTAGTGCTCTTCAACTACTTACAGTGTGCGGCTGCTGCCGGCTGTCGGAACAGTTCCGATCGCGCTCGAGTCGAGTGGCCACCGTCCTGTGAGTGTGATCTACACATGAATTATGTATATAATTATCTCCTAAACGTATATTTATATTAGTGTTTGATTAGATTTAGTAATACTTTAATATAGTTTTTGGTTTTTGTAGGAAAATGAGAGAAAGATGCAAAAATATGGTGAAACATGACTTTAATGTTTGAATCTTCATAACTTCGTGTTTATATATCTGATTGGACTGATTCAAGTCTCATATTAAATTTCAAGAAGTCATCTTTCTAACGCCACCGACCACACGCAATCGGAGTTTGGAAGAAAAAGTTACGACCATTGGAAAATTATGCTAAAGGATGAATAGTAACCAATCGATAGGCTAAATGAGGCGACTGATCGCCTGAGAAAAAAATCGAAATTTTCGCGATCGATTGTCGCCGTTTGATCGATCGTATCTATTAGAAAATTTTCATGAACAGTAACCGATCGATCGGTGAACAGTGTCGATCGATCGCCGTATGCAAAAATTGCGTTTTGCCCTATTTTGACTCGGATTTGGAAGGGGATTTCATGGTTTTTCTTCACCCCTATATATATGCCTTAAGGGAGAACGTAATGAGAATTAAAGAATAGAGTTTTGAGTCCATTAGATAACCTATTTTGGAGGTTAGAGAAGAGTAAAGAAGAATGAGTCTTTTGGAGCCAAAGAAAAAGAAGAAATCCATGCCAATGAAACTATCAAAATAGGTTTTTCTTTTCTCTCTTCCTATGTATAACTAAATTCTTTGTCAAGGCTAGATGAAGCCATAGATATGTGTATTGCTACTCTTGTTAGTTTCATTTAATAAAGTTGATTATAATATGTGTGCTTAATGCCATTTCATGAGTATTTTCTTGAGTGCTTGATTATAGACTTAATCGATATGAATGAAATTAGATCTTTTTAATCTTGTGTCTAACCAAGAACAGGTTTATGATTGATTCTATGCCCGACCAAGGATAAGATTGATTACACAATAGTGGATAAACTTTTGTGTCCGACCAAGAACGTTAATGAATTCATTAGTGATTCGTGTATCTGATAAAGAACACGAGTTACTTTATCATGTTAATTTGCGTGTAATAATAATCAAGAGTAGTAATTGCATGTCTAGTGGTGGATTCATTGCCTTGATAATTCTCTCCATTGATTAATCTCAGCTTAGTTTAGTAGTTAAAGTCCATTGCTTTCCTTAGAGTAATTAAAAACTGCAACTTTTTTTTGAGTTTGGTAAATTGTTTAACAGTCCCTGAGGATCGACAACCCTTTCTATACTCATCGTAGAATAATTGTCTTGTGCACTTGCAAGGGTTTAATTTTAAACGATCAGAGTGCCGTCGCCGCCAAGCAGAAGGCCAATTTTCCCCTACAAGGCAGCGCCTTTAACCGCCTCCAGCACTCTCGTGGGCGACATGGTCACCGACGAAGTCCTCCTCGCCGATGACCCGACGGAGATGGCGGTGTTGACCGTCGACCCATCCGCCACCTCCAAGCGTCCCTCCAAGGTTGGCTCTGTCTTCAGCCACTTCCATGACTCCTCCAAGCCATCCACCGTTCTCGGGAACCAACTGTTCGACGAAATGTCTGAGTGGGAAACGGAGGCCTTTTTTCCGATTCCTTCGACAATAGTCTCCGTTTATACTCGAGGTTTGCAAGGTCTTTATTAATCAATATTATTACACTCTTTACACCAATCCGGATGAAGTTTTTCAGGTTTTACCAAGATGCAAGCAAGCTCAGCCGACCTGAACCAAATGGTGCTATGAGTTATGTCACGACTTTGCATGGAATATATGAGAAAAACTTGTCTTTTCACCATGAAAGCATGAGCACGGAGATAGAGATTGAAGATGTTCAAGAGTCCCATGGGGGTGGAATCATCCTGCATGTGAAAGGCTGTCTCACTCACTATGATTATTCGACGAGGCCCTTTGCTCAATCCTTCTTTTTGGCCCCGCAAGTAGATGGCTACTTTATTTTCTGCGATGTGTTCAGATATGTGGATGAGCAGGATTCAGAGGAAACAACTTCAATGCCAGCCATATTTCCCAATGCAACCGACCCGAACCTGAGGAGATTTCTGTCCAGAATACTGTTCTTTTTATGAACAAGATAGTGCGGCGACTGTTGTGGGAGATAATGGCAATGATAAGGGTGTTAGTAGTGGAAATGATGAACCAGAAGGAAATGACAATGCTGTTGTGAGTGGCAATGATGAGGAAAGTGGGGAAGGCAAAGATAGGACGAATGATGAGGCTGGGTTGCATATGGATGAAGGTAAGGATAACAAAGGCAATGGTGCTGCTGGTGGGAATGATGAGGACAAGCAAGGTCCTGAAAACAATGGAGATAAGGAATGCTTCGAACCCAATACTCTTCACCCTGTTGGTTTGCTGAGTGATGGTGGAGTTTATTCACAGACAATTGCATTAATTCCTCGATATTCTCCAGATGTGCCTAAATTTTTTGGCAAAAGTTTTAAGGCTGCTGTCTCTTGTGAACCCTTGATGAGGCCATACTTAGCTGAACAGAAGGGCTATCTCATTGGGACACCAATGGCGTTGCGGTCTGCATTGGCTGGTGCATCTTCGGCCAGTAACCCAGCTATGATTAATGTCTTCATCGCCTCTGCTGATGCCGACGACTCCAGGAGTTCAGAACAGAGCCTTGAGCCCCTTGTGATACAGTTGTTGAAGTTTCTCCTTCGCATCGTTGGCAATTCCAAACTATTAAATCGTGCTGGGATTGGTGACAAGGAGCTGGCCTATTATACAGCTGCTGCCCTGTAGGTGGGAGAGGAACAAGTTTGTGCATGGCGGTTGGATGTTCAACAGTATGTTTCTAACGAGGTTACAGGTACATTTATTTGTCATATTTCAGGAATTGTAATATTGGAAGAGATACTATATGTCTGTGGGCATGGAGGAATGGATGGAGAGGGAATGCATTTCAGTTTAACCTCGTTATCATGGTCATCTGGGATGGTTCTCCAATCTGGACCCTATTCATTCTCTTTATTCCTACCGCCATGGTGCTCTTTTATATCAGAAGCCATGGAGATCAACATTCTTGAAGAACTTCTATCCAGTCATGCTGATCAAGATAAAGAGGCTACTCCGATAAGTACCAAAGTTGCTGCGGGAAATGGGTTTGGCAAGATCCTGATAGCAAGGGTGGCATTCTGTCCACCCCAGCTGTTTCTGCTATCTTTCGAAAATGCAAGGCAAATGTCGGTATCAGCTGCAATGGCGCTTCTGATCAATCAGGTTTTCAGCGACACAAACAGGCTTTGCTTGGACTTTTGGGCCAAGTGGAGGGTGTCATTACTGTTGAAGATCCTATTTCATTGACAACTCAGGAGAAAGGTGGCGACAAGGAACAAACAAAAGCTGCGCTTGAGGAGCAAGCATCGCCAGATAATTCATCCGAAACTACTGATTGCAGTTTTTTCAATTTGACTTTTCTTGTTTTCGAGGTTTCATAGAAGCAGCAAATTTTTGACCAATCAAGTGCTCGAAGTCCTTATAATTAAGGTTCTTCGGTTGCTGAATGAACATAATGGGAAAGAACGGGTTCTGCTGTTGTATGATGAGTGGTTTCACAGCTTCGTTGGACCTGGAGAGACTATACATGTGATTGGCGAGTTTGATGATCAGGAAAAATGTGTAGTGGACTGTGACAACAATCTTGTGATTATTCATCATGACATACTTTTATCTGGAACACCGGTTTCATCAAGTTTTACTTATTTAAGACGTGCTGTCTTGGATGAGAGGCTAACATCTACAGAATATTCAAATGCAGCTTTAATTGGTACATTGCTCCATCAGATTTTTCAGACTGCACTATGTGAACAGTTTCCTACAAGAGAGTTTTTGGGGAAACAGTCAAGAATAGTACTACAGAAGAATATTGAGAGCTTATATGCGACTGGAGGAAATGAGGAGATATATGTGGATGCTACTGTAGTTTATCACACAACGAATAACAAATTACAGCTTTTGAAAACCGGCTCTCTTTAGCATCTTGGTGAAAATATGCTTGCATTTTTGCGTCGAACTGCGGTTTTCTCTCTCTCACAAGAAAGAACATTTGCAAACGCTGAAGACTATAAGGAACAATCTGTTTTCTTTGATATACTGAATAGTTACATGGACGTCTATCAGCAGCGTTTGGCAAGCATGCTCCACAAGTATTTGTCACATGTGCTTCTTATTGTCAAGTATGGTCAAGTATAAGGAACAATCTGTTTTCTTTGATCCTGTGATTTTTATTGTCAAGTATGGTCGTCGAAGCTCTACCTGTCATGGCCCGGGTTTTTAAAACCATTTTTAAATCAGAGTAGTAGCGAAAAACCAGAGGATTACTCCTCTATACGATAAATCATGAGTTGAAAAATTTTCGACTAAGCATCTAGACCGTGATAACTGGGGTTCACAAATATGGATATAAAACCATATATACATATAGTACTACAAGATGCAAAGTCGATTAAACCAACGCAAGTCCTCTAAGAGCAAGTCTGTCATCCATCTCAAAATAAACTAGAAATAGTTGGCGCTCACGCCTTACAACAGAGTCTAGAGCAAACCCGAAGCAGGATATATGCTCAGTAATCTGAACGACCTCACCGCCTAGCTCCCAAGTGCACGTGAAATCAATCCTCCACAGCAGCACCTACATCACATAAGGATGCTGAGTATAAAAATACTTAGTGGGATACCATAACACAGTCATCAACATCTCAATCAACAAGTAGTTGCATTAACATCTTATGCATCCTATTACGGAGTTCCACTTGAATCTTTTATTAATCTTTCAAGCAAAATCTTTTATTGCTTCCCAAGTTCAAGTTCAATAATTAAGTCTTTGTCCCAAAGACAGACTCACTGAATGTCATACCTACATGACAGACAGCACGAAAACACCGTGACTATCACTCCGATTAATACTGATAATCACGGCACGCCCTGAATCCCTCAAGGGTGACTGCCTCGCCCATTCCTTACCTTAAAAGGTATGACCGTCGGAAGGGTCTGGCTCCACATCAGCTCCTAGACTCGATGTGGGTCGGGAAACGCAGCCTTCTAGGATACTAACGTCTCCAATGTGCACAGTAAACCACCTCGCAACCAAGGCTCAGGATGTGTGCAGAGCTTCCACTTGGGAAGATGCAAAAGCTCTCTCTAAAATCCATAGAGATTAAGCACGCTCTCTCTAAAATCCATATAGAAGAGGTAACAGCTTAAGCCTGGCCAATAGAATATGTAATGCTCTCTCTAAAATCCATAGAAAGATGCAAACATGGGCCAAAATAACATGTAAATGCTCTCTCTAAAATCCATAGAAAGATATAACAGCTTAAGCCGGGCCAATAGAAGTTGGTCCTTATTAGGTACCATGACACAGAGCTTCCACCAGTCAGAAGATGTGAATGCTCTCTAAAATCCATAGAGAGATACAGACGGCAGAGCTTCACCAGTCGGAAGATGCAACACCACCCCAATCTATACCTTGTGATCCTTAACAGGTATCACGGTATTACTAGTATGAACCCTTTTTAGAGTTATAACATACTATTCACAAATGTTGGCTCAATAGCTCAACAAATAGCCTGACCTTTGACTTAATAGTCATTTGGTCGCTTGATCGGAAGTCACTCACACTCATACACTGACTCCCAATCCCAAGGGCATTTTAGTCTTTATCTTGATTAGGTTCTTCCCAACCCTTAAGCTCAGCCCTCAAGTCATCATTTTATTATCTTTTATAAAATGATTAAGTCTCTAAACCATCTAGGTTTATTAGTCGGGTTTTTTCTTTACTATTTAAAACCTTTGCTACCAGTCAGCATAACATAAGGGACTAATGCCCTTAATACAGTAACATTCACACACATACCAATAACACACCAATTAGGGCTTGAAATTATTTATTAAATAGCCCAAAATTACTAAAAAGAGCCTATGTACCATTCTGGCTCTGTATGTACCATAATTCACAGAAATACACAGACAATCAAGCTCGACCGTTAGTTATAAGCAGTTTTTAACTGTCGGTTGAGGGTCCACCCGGCAGTTCAAATTCCAAACCGGCTTATGAACCAGGTTTATTTAGTGAGCCGGGTTCGGTTTGAGAATGAACCGGGTTCGGTTTGAGCATGAACGCGTCTATTTACTGGATCGGGTTCGGTCTAATCATGGACCGAACCGGGTTCGGTTTGACTATTACCGAACCGGGTTCCAGTTCGGTCTGCCAAAACGGTCTGGCCAATCTGGGACCGAACCAGTCGTCTTCCCCAGGAAGACGACCAGTCGGTCGTCTTCTACTCACTCATGGGTGGCGGCCGACACGACCAGCCGTTGCCGGGCCGCCACCGCCCTCCTCTTCTCATCCTCTCCTCCACTATCCTGTCTGCCCGTGGTCCGGGTAGATTTGGGGGAGGAGATAGAAACTGGCAGCAGCAAAAAGTTGCTGCCTTTTCTTCCTTCGCCGAGGCCAGCGACCGGGCGGAGGTCGAATCAACCCCCGGTGACCCGCCACGACCCCTCGACTTAGGTGGCACCGGCCGCTTCCTCCTCTGTCATCTCCATCGTCTCCATTGATGAAGAAACCAAATGAAAAATTGAACCTTGACGAGAGAGGTATGGGATCCTACCTCGTGCGTTGTCGATGACGATCCGTCGCTCGCCGGAGGTCGTCAAGGTCGCCGGAGGTAGACGAATGCTGCTGAGGATCTCCTGAGCTCCTGGCTCCTTGTGGGTCACAGTCACGGCGTCCGACTGTGGGTAGGGGACACAGGTGAGTACCCACCCTTTCTCTAGCTGATCATAGACGAGGAGGCTGCCATCCAACTGATCGATGGTGCTGCTCATCACCTTACCAGCATAAGAAGAGCAAGAGCCGATCCTGCTGCTCCTCGGCCAGGTTAAGGATGAAGACAATCCCTCTGCTAAGCAGCCCACCTGGTGTGATGAGATTCACCCGCCCCTACACCTGGCTGGTCTAAACGGCCAGGTGTTACACTACTGATGGAGTTGGTGGCTGGACTATACAAGTATTCAGCGCCGTTTTTGCGCCGTTATGGAGCACTTCATTGCTTGGCCGCCTTGAGGACAAGGCGGAAGTGGAGCATGGTGGATTGTTGTGAACCCGAGGCCCAGGACGTCAGCACGCACACGTCACATGAACGGACATCACGCTGGATAATTGTTAGGCTTTATTTGATTAGGATTAGATTTACTTTGAGTATCAATTAGTGGAATAATAGATGTAATCCAGGCTCGTTAGTGGCCCAATTAGTGGTGTGCCTCCCTAAGGAACCGCGCCATCTTCTCCTTTATAAGGAGGTCGCCCTCCTCATTCTAGGGTATGCAATAAGAAATCAGTTTATTTTTATCTCTCTTTCTTTCATCTCCTTCTCCTTTTCCGGCCATGATACCTGGCCCTATTCGTGTCCCATGTCGGGACACAACAGGATCCCATGACTGCACCCCTCTTTGTATGGCAAGATAAACTCCTCTTCTAGAAAGGGCGACTATGGGTGCTGGATACCTAAGATCTCCAACGGCGCATTCTGTTTTCACTTCCACGATACACCCTTTGCTAGTCATAAGGGTTCGTTTAGGACATACAAGCGGGTTAGTCAAAGTTTTTTATGGCAAGGACTGAGGCGAGCCGTCCAGGATTATGTTGCTGCTTGTGACGTATGTCAGTGTGCAAAGGCTACAACCACTTCACCTGCAGGGTTACTTCAGCCCCTTCCTATTCCCGATAAAGTTTGGGAAGATGTATCTATGAATTTTGTGGAGGCCTTGCCAGTGGTGAAGGGCAAATTAGTGATATTAGTGGTGGTGGATTGTTTGTCCAAGTATGCACATTTTTGTGCTTTGAGTCATCCCTTCACCGCTAAGACAGTAGTTGAGCTTTATGTTAGGGAGGTAGCCAAGTTACATGGCATGCCTCGCACCATTGTCTCTGACAGGGATTGGGCATTTCTATCTCAGTTTTGGCACGAGTTCTTCGTACTCTAAGGCACTGAGCTTCATATGAGCACAGCGTACCACCCACAATCTGACGGTGAAACCAAGGTGGTTAACCGTTGCTTGAAATAGTACTTGCACTACTTTGTAGGGGATCAGCCCCGTCGGTGGCTTCAGCTTCTTCCTTGGGCAGAATGGTAGTATAACACGGCCTATCATACTCACGCTGGATTCACTCCGTTTGAGGTGGTATATGGTCGTCCTCCTCCTACCATGTTATCATATGTGTCTCACCGCTCTTCAATAGCTAAAGTGGACTATATGTTACAGACCAGGGATGAGGTTCTCAGGCAGCTCAAACTCAACCTGGCCTCTGTGCAAAACCACATGAAACAAGTGTACGACAAAAAGCATTCTGATCGGGGGTTTCAGGTGGGTGACTTTGTTTATGTCTCGGTGATTCCTCAGCACCAGACCACTTTGTTTAGGGTGGAACAGACTAAGTTAGCCCCCCGCTATCACGGTCCATATGCTGTTGTCGACCATATTAGGTCAGTGGCTTATCTCTTGACTCTGCCATCGGGTTCGTTGGTGCATCTCGTCTTCCATGTATCATGTCTCCATCGCTTCATTGGGATCCAAACCTGGTCACTAGCGCCACACCTCCGCCATTGATGGGCCCTTCGGAGTCTCAGGAGCTCACACCGACGTCTGTGATTGATAAGCGACGGGTACGTCGCTCTGGCCGTATTGCTACGGAGATCCTCGTGGCTTGGCAAGGTCGGTCTCTTGATGATGCTACTTGGATGTTGGAGGATGAATTTATGGAGCGCTTCCCAACTTGGTCGCCTTGAGGACAAGGCAAAAGCAGAGCGTGGTGGAGTGTTGTATACGTTAATACAATTCATGAGTGTGATTAATTTTAAAATTACTTTACTTTTCAGTACAAATCAATAGGTTGTAATAAGTGCATGATTGAGATTTGAATTGATAACATTGTAACGGGCCAGCTGATGGCCAGCCAGGCCACGTGGCCCATCAACTGACATGTCTGGCCCACTAGTTGGCATGTCTCTTTGGGAGACGCCTCCCTTCTTTATAAGGGGGTCTTTCTCTCTTGTTTGAGATTATGTAATAGAAAGACCTTTCTTCTTCCTCCTTCATCTCCTTCTTTCCCTTGATAGAAGCTAGATACCTTTGTGTTCCTACATAACCATAACCAAATTGCCAACACGAACAACTCCTGTCATCGATGACGATCAACAGATTCTTTATAAGATTCATCGGCAGCTTCTTAATTAGCACGAACCTCCTGATGTATTGCCTGACGCTTGGATAAAGTATGATAAGCAAATGATACACAGTGCTAAATTGAAGATGGGTGTGCAAACACTTCCATAACGTATGCCAAAACAAAATTTAGAACCGGCTGTCACGATCAGAAGTGATTGTGCGAGGAATCCCATGAAAACGCACAATGTGAGTGAAGTAGAGAAGAGCAACAGCTGAAGCATCTGAAGTTCTCTTACAAGGAACAAAATGCATAATCTTCTAAAATATATCGACAACGACAAAATTAGAATCAAACCCATGAATAGTTCCCGGCAGCCCCAAGACAAAATCCACAGAGATATCCTCCCAGGACCATATTGGACAGGTAATGGAGTATACAAATCCGTATTCTGAGCATGGCCCTTGGATTGCTGGCAGGTATAGCATTCTTGAACCAGTTTGCGAACATACCGTTTAAGGTGTGGCCAGAAAAATTGCTTAGAAACCGAAGCAAGAGTTTTGTCATACCCGAAATTGCCTGCCAAACCATCAGCATGGAGATCATGAATCAATCGGGAACGCAGAGAACTCTAAGGAACACATAGAAGATTGCCTCGATATAAACAACCATCTGTAAGAACATATTCACTTTGCGGACGTTGAACATTGTTTGAAAATCCGCAACGTGAGGATACAAATCCTTGAGGCAATCAAAGCCAAAGATGTCATCCTGTAAAGATGTAAGGAGAATAGTTCGCCGACTCAAAGCATCAACAACTTTATTTTGGTGTCCAGCCTTGTGCGTAATAACAAATGTGAGTTTGAAGAAATTTCAATGATTGATGATCGGAATGTAGAATAAACTCCCGATGTATAAGGTAGTGTCCCCAATGCTTGAGAGCTTGTATCAAGGCAAAGAGTTCTAGCTTATAAGTTGACCATTTCTGCCTAGAATCACTGTTTTCTAGTGTAAAACGCCACTGGTTGTCCTTCCTGTTGGAGCAGAGCACCAATGCCGAGTCCCGAAGCATCGCAGTCTACTTCAAAATTTTTATCAAAGTTCGGAAGAGCTAAAACAGGGGCAGAACAGAATGCTTGTTTAAGAAGCTCAAAACTATGTTGTGCTGCTGGAGACCACTGAAACTTGTTCTTCTTCAAGCAGTCAGTTAGTGGAGCTGGAATACTGCTGAAATTGTGCACAAACCGAAGATAAAACGTGGCCGAACCATGAAAACTGTGTAGCTGAGTGAAAGCAGTGGGAACTGGCCAATTCTAGATAGTTAATATCTTGGTGTTATCGGCTTTAATACCTTCAGAACTAACAAAACCCAATAAAATCAACTGCGAGGTTAAGAAATGACATTTCTTGAGATTGATAAAAAGAGCATTCTGCTGAAGCAGTTAGTTAGTGGAGCTGGAATACTGCTGAAATTGCGAACAAACCGAAGATAAAACGTGGCCAAACCCATGAAAGCTATGCAGATGAGTGAAAGCAGTGGGAACTGGCCAATTCTAGATAACTAAAATCTTGGTGTTATCGGCTTTAATACCTTCAGAACTAACAATTTAACCCAAGAAAATCAGCTGCGAGGTTAAGAAATGACATTTCTTGAGGTTGAAAGAAACCTGAAAAACCTCACGCAGATGTTGTAAATGGGCATATTCATCTTGGCTGTATACTAAGGGTGCGTGGGTGCGTTTGGATATTGATTGGGAAAAGTGAAGAAAAAAATATAAGCTTTGAAAATTTTCAGGTGATTTTTCTAAGGCAAAAGGTACTCTCCAACAGATATGCGTGAGATCATTTTCTCCAACCTAAACCACAGCTCTCAGATTATGATGCAACGGAGAATAACGAAGTTGCTGCTCTAAATAAACTTAACCATGGTTACCCTCCCCCCATTCTTCGTACTTTCACCACTTCCTCAACTCCCTCTCTGTCTCCGTCCACTACCGCCGCTGAGGGGGAATTGGACGCCACCCGGAGCATCCAGAAAGCCTGTCCCCGCCACTTGCCTGGCCTGGGGTGGCCGTCACCTGCCCACATGTTCGACGCCTGCAGGGGCCGTCTCGGTGGTGGCAATGATGGACAGGATGGGATGCCGGAGGGTGCTGTGTGCGTGGTGGAGAAGGAGACTCGGCACCTGGTCCAGGAGCGGGATCTCGGGTCTTCCTCAAGGCACTGAGGCCATCCTCCACATTAGGAGAAAGGCCGCGCAGTAGCTTCCTACGAATGTTGTAGCGTTCATGATCAAGTTTGGTACCTGCATGTCGTCGACCATCGATCAAGATGACAAGTAGCTTACTTATATTTTGATATGGTGGGTATTTAACAATATGAGAGCTAGTCACTGGGCATACCTTCTCGCTGAGGGCGTCTTGGAGAGTGTCACTGGACACAATGGTCACCACTTCGGACGTGATGGCTACCTGCATATCGAAGTAGCCCACGCCCTGTCTCAGAACTGCCTTGAGATACCTCGCTCTTGTCCTCGCCGCTTGCCTCTCCCTATTCTTGTCCAACAGTACCCCTCTAAGAATGAGACCACCCATGATCCACAGGCCAAGTACAGGAAATTTAACGCATTCTGTTCCAAGTCACGATTTTGTATTCATGTGAATGAAGTTCAGCAGCCATGGATAGGAAGAGAGGCACGCACGAGATAAAGAGAAAAAGAGCACTTCATGAGTCGAGACAAAAGCAGATAAATCAACAACTATATATGCTACCTGATTGATATGCTGCCGGAACAAGATGGGATCGTCAGCAGGGCCCTGGCCCAGGTTGTTCATGATCTTGCTGGTGATGAGCAGCAAGATTGGGCGGGCGTGGAGAGGCCATCCACCTCCCAAAAGCCATCAGCCATAAGTCCACGCCGTCGGCATGCCTGAAGATAGAAATGGAGGAGCCTTCCCCTCCATCAGCCATAAGTCGACGCCGTCGGCATGCCTGAAGATAGAACTACAAATGGAGGAGCCCTTCCCCTCCAATCGGTTGGAGAGTACCGGGCTTCTTTTTCTAATCGTAGAAAACCCGTCTGGGACTTGAAATTAATTATATTTTCAGCCATTCACCATGTTGAGACTTGCGTTTGGGAACTTAAAAAAAATCAGGCATAATTTGTGTTTCGTAGAGCCGGTGAAAAATTTCTGTTTTGAACGACAGCAGCGATAGCGGGTAGCGGTGGTGGACGGCGTCAGTGGGTGGTGCCGGTGGCTGGTGGTGGCGATGGCAGTGGGCGGTGTCTGCGGCAGTGGACTGCGGCGATGGGTGGGGTTGGTGGCCGGCGGGCAGCGGGCAGCGGCGGCAGTGGTTGGCAGTGGACGGCGGCGACTGTGAGTGGCCAACGGTGGTGGTGCCAGTGGCGGCAATGAGAGGGCAGTGGGAGGTGATGCGGTGACGAGGAAAAAATTTTGAGGTTAATGCTCATTCGAATGAGAATCAGAACTTTTACCTCTTTCAGGGATGATTTGTTATTTTTTTTCAATTTTTACCGTAAAGAGTGAAAATTGTACATTTCAATTTTCAAACACACTGATAGTTGATAGGTAAAAATAGATAAAAATTATTTGTCAACCTAAAAAAGCATAGAGAGAATTGAATGAGAAACAATGTCAACTAATTATAGATAAGAGAAAACTTATCATGCTTTAAGCAAGAATTTCTTTGTCAATTATTATGTCAAAAGAAAGGATATAAACATGCTATCTCTTCCAAAAGAGTTGGCTCATGACAAACTAGAATGGAGGCCTAAAATCTATATGGCCAACCTTAAAATGTTGGGAAAAGGCTCCTTGATTATGACAATTGTGTTAGAATAATAAATTTAATGAGCAAAAAATGAGCTCCTGTCAGCTTTTTTACCTGGCAAATACCTTTCACTCCTTTTAGGCTGAAAGGAGCTGATTTTTTTCATAAAATCAGTAACTAAACGCACCCTAAAATATCATCAAAGTATACTACAACAAAACGACAAAAAAAATAATTTCAGGACTTGAGTCATACACCGCATGAAGGTGCTGGGCGTGTTAACAACCCGAAAGGCATAACAAGTCATTCATATAAGTCCACTCCTTGGTCTTTGACGCAGTTTTTCACTCATCTCCTTCTCGAATTCGTTGAAAATCATTCCAGAAAGTCTGTAATTCAGTAGAAGGGTTGCAATAGATTCCAAGCTGGTGCATGTCTTCATAGATTGTTGTGTAGAAATCTGTCCTTTTACAACCAACAAATAAATGGACTGAACCTCTTCCAAATCCTTCTGAAGACTTGCGACTAATAAAAGTTACTTATGATTATTAACAACAGGCAAAGGCTAAGATGAATCTGAAGACCGAGGCAGCAACACAATCTTAACTCCATGATGGTAAAATGTATATGTATTATCACGGCCACTATGAATAGAATTCACATCAAATTGCCATGGCCTCCCAACAGAATATGACCAGCATCCATAAATAACATCACAATCAATCTCAGATTTGTAATTTTTACCAATAGAAAAAGGTACCTTACATCGATGAGTGACCTTCACGGCCTGACTTCACCAATTTTGCTAATCCAGCCACCGAATAAGGATGAGGAAGTCAAGCAATTGATGTCCAACGAAAGCAAACAACAGCTAATCACCAATTAACAAGCAAAATCAAAGAAGATTTTATGCGAAAACGAATATCAGCTTTTCAATTTCTTCAAATAGCTGCAAACGACAAACAATCACCCAAATCCATGGATGAAACTCAAGCTGAATCCACAACTGCTACCCGAGTCAACGAGCAGAAAAGAAGAAAGCTCACAGAGCTATTGCAAACGAGATTTTTGGATCAACAATCAACTAATTGAAAAAAGAGACTACTATTTCTAATGCCTGATCACTGCCTCCTCCTGAGGCAGAACAGAATTAACCAACACTGAAAGGAAAGGAAGTTACAGAAATGCCCCTGAACACCTCTGTTCTACATATTTCTGCTGCATCAAAAAGGCAGCCCAACTACTTGGTTGGAGAGAGATAAAATCCTGAGCTGACTACTTGGTTGGAGGGAGAACTGAAAGCTTGAGTATTCAAATTTACCACATCACCACTATAATGCCCAAGATGTGAGTACTCGGTTGGAGACACTCAGACACCACAATAGTGCCTGGGTCAAGATTTAAACCCAAATCTTCTCCACTAGGCAAGAGACTGCAGAAGACACAATAGTGAATACCAACAAACCAACACGTTTTGGGGTTGATGCACAATCTATTATAGCTCATATAGGAAAATGCTATGCTCTCTACCGTTGAAAAGCGATAATATTAAGAAGAAGAAAAAAAAGGATATACGACTCCATCCACATTGTGTCCTACCTAGTTTTTCAAAAGAACTAATCCATTTTATTCCATTTTGGAGTAACAAATGCAACACAATAGGATGGAGGAGTAATTGTGAAGCATTATACCAAGCATGATGCTAATGGTCCTCCATAATCTTCCTTAGTTTTCTTGAATTTTATTTCCTCTGTCCCATAATAATTGTAAGCCAACCCCGCAACCTTTCTACTACGTCCACTAACCCTTTTTCTCCATCCCATAATATCTAGAAGAAGTAAAAGATTAATTAGGCCAATTAATATTAGTCAGAACTCTGAAATCTTAGACAATTGTTATAAGACTAAGAGAGTAACAGCTTGCACCATGTAGCGGTGTATGGGCTAAATCTGGCATGTCGAAAGCAAAGAACGCAAGAGATAAAGCTAACATTTTTCGGAGTTAGGTTAACCATTGCGAAAAGCCTTGCGCTCGTGGATTGTGGAAGCAGCGAAAGCAAGAGAAAAGCTCTCAACTTTCATAATTAGTTAACCACTACAAATATGTAGACAACCACCATTCTTTGTGAGATATTTAGATCCGTGAAGCCATTGATAGAACATTGTTGCATCCGGTCTAATGGCAGTAATATCACGTTATTTCAAAGACGGGGACTCTGCAGCCTGCCTGAAATAAATTATGCACAGACCTGAAAGACAAATCATCGAAGGGTACTCAAATGATTTACATGTCTTCATAGTCTTTTTCAGTCCACACTCTGAAATACTTCCAACGAAGGCCAGTTACATGTAGCAGAAGGCCTTTTCAATTACCAAGAGCAATTAAGGCTTAGTAGAAGGAGTTTAGCTTTTAGGAGAAGAACAAGCATTTGCAAACACTAGTTTACATCTTATACAGCATTCTGGTTGATGTCATATACACCATCCTGCATAGTGCCAGGCACACTAAAGCGGACCTAAGAGCAAAGTATTGACGAATAAAAACAAATACCTCATCCTACGATAATGGATTGATATAATCTCACACTTATTTACTATCATCACCACTGTATTGAGTAGAATTTCCATTCCAAAAACGAGTTCCGGTCACTGAACGAATTGTCATCCCTATCATGGCTCAGAGTATGTATGTTGCTACCCGGTCTTATACTTGTTGCTCTTCGGTTCTGACCAATATTTTGGCCGGAGGAAGATGAATTAGGCAGAAAATTTGTTCCTGTCCCAGATGAAGAGCTTTGAACAGCAGATTTGGTCCTACAAAACAAATTGTATATAAGAACTACTATTTGTAGCATTTGTCCTTATCAGCAGAAAAAAAAGAGACTGCCGTGCAAAATAACCAATCTAGCTCCTTCTATGAACATTAACCATCATGAGACATTTCTAAAATATCCGTCTATCTACATGCATTAAATTGCAGAAGGTAAGTGGCCTTACTGTATTCCCAAAAGCTGTTGTTTGATGCTGCTTCGACATTAGAAGGACGAGCAACCCCACCTCTAAAGTAGGAGAAGGGGTTTGCATAAGACAAAATTCTCTTCACATGTTCAAACATCCCTCCATTTGTTGCAGAAGCCACACCAGTTGATTCCTCACTGGATGCAGAATGTGCTCCACGGGACCTCCCAACTGAGTTGCGAGGTATCACTATCAGTGAATCTCTTTTTACCAAGCAAGTGCTGACAATGGTTTGCTCATATCTGTGAAGTACCAAAGAAATAAGCTTAACATAAACAAACGACAGTCATGGACATTATGTGGACTGGTATCATGATTACCAACATGGAAAAAATAAATCAAGCATCAGGAAAACACACCTTGAATATCAAATATTCTTTTAGGATATGGGATTGCCAGATCATAAGGCCCAATAGAAGTCCCTTGGTTTTCATCAACATAAGTTTTCACTGTGCTCAGGGTATCAGTCATACAAAATTTCTTCTGAAGGCTGGATCCATCAGGCAAACGGATTTGAAGATGAATGTCATTTGACTTCTCGAACCCATCCAAAGGTGGCGGTTGGATTTCTTGTACATGATTAGAAGAGTGCATCGAACTATAATTCTGATCAGTCGAAACAGGCTTTCCTCCAAGTTCTGCACTAGATTCATCTTCACTGCCAATCACCCCCACACTTAGTTTTAGAATTCTCTGCAATCAATGTTGTAAGGCCAAGAATCTCTTCGTTCTCACTAGTGGAGGCTGATGGTTGCTCCAGATCGTGGTCAATCTCGCTCACATCCCCCCGAACATATAGATGGCTTTTCATTAACACTCATAGGTTTCTGTTTGCCACAAATTACATGGCCTGTATCAAATGACATAAAATAACAAGACTGTCCTTTGAGTGACAATGGGAAACAACCTACCTCAGCAGTAGTTTCAGCAGAAACCAACGACCCCCCAGCTACTGAACTCAGAGGCACTTCACCTACAGCCAGATGATGGCAGATCAGAATTTCCTTGCTCAAATACAGGCGCACTAGGAGATGTTGAATTTGAACATTCAGGTTCTTTTGTAGGAAAGTGCTGCTGTCAATACAGTAGCAGCTGTTTCCTGTCATCCCATCCACATATTAATTCGCATGCACACAACCTATAAGAACTTAAGCATATGGATAGCGTATGTGCAAAGTTATACCTTCAGATGTAGGCTTGCAGATGTCTCCTCAATAGCAGCTACAAGTTCTTCAGCAGTAACATAGCCTTCTGGCAATTCAATCAGAAAATTATAAGAAAAAAAGAATACCATACATCAAAACAAAATCCTAATTGATACTCATTCTATAATCAACATAGAGAATTCCTTACCATGTTGCCATAATAGTTTCCCTCCATTATATGACACAGCTGTTATACATGGGATACTTTTCTGCGGATCTGCTTTGGTTAAGAAGCGAGGTGGTTCAACCATCCGATAGTAAATAAATGAAAAAACGCTCACCTCTGTCCCATATTAATTGTTCAAATTTAATAAAAAGGTGATATTCAAGGAAGCCAACTAATTATCTTTTTACCTCCATCCACTTATCACTGTGAGAACAATAACATGAAATAGGACTATTAATACAGGTCAAAACTTTCTCTCTCAAATGAAACTATTATATTGGTACGGAGGATATTGTATTGCTAATACAATAGACTTTTCCTTACACAACTTTCCTTTTTTACTGACGCAAAATGAGTAGCTGCAACCAAAAAAAATCTAATAGCAAGACATATAGAGACAGAAAATGACTTCCTCAATAAAGATCAAACACACTTTCAATAGAGCCTCCCCTAAAGAAACACCTAGAATTTCAGATCCTTTGGATCAAAAAATGGGCAGCACCACAATAATGAGGTTGTTAGCTGACCGCTTTTAAAAGCAAGTTATTAAAGACAGGATAAATCTATTCATATAAACCATACTAACTATTTCCGTGTAAATATCCAGTTAGTTAACCACTTCTCCTAACAGCTCAAGCGGTTCGGGAAAGGATGACTTTGAATATTAACACACTAAAACCAGCACGTGCAAGCACCACACACAAGAGAGGAGAAGCATTAGGACCCAAAGAAGAGGTAAAAGGGCTCTTCACCTCTTCGCTCCATGGTTTGTATGTTAAAATATACAAGAGGTACAGGCCTAGAGGGATACCTCGACCCTTTAGCAATATAAATACAAAATTTATGGTCCGATGAGAATATAGAAAGTCTAGCTTGAACTACTAAAATACTCGCAAATAGAAACAAAAATAAGGCTCCATTAAGGAAAAAAATGAAGTATGAAAGTAGTCCATTTGCAGCATCAACTTAATGTATATATAATCTATATATATAATCTAGAAGCTGATCCATTTGCAGCATCAACTTAATGTATATATTCTCTAAACATAATCATACTCATAATTATGATTATATATTCTATAAAGGATACAAATGACAGAAAAATTTGATGCATCAACGCTTCCTTCGATCAAGTGAAGAAAGACACAAGTTCTTGAAATACAATCCGCCACCTAAATATCAAAACTAATCAGTAGGCATTTTTGTTAAATCTAACGAAGCAATTGATGGCAAATACATTGTTGTATATACTTACCTTTGCGTTGGCCCAAGTTGATTGTTCCATCTCAGCCGAATTTTGGTCATTTTCACCTGACAACATAATGCAAAAAAGATATAAAAAATACTCAACAAATGCTAAGAGTGTACGGACATGGACACCCTCCACAAGGCTGAGGAGCCACATTGGTTTTTACTACCTACTTTGTTGCCAGTTGCCATGAGGAGTTCTCCATGTTTGGGGTTCTCACTATGTCATAACATATATCTGCATTTTCTCTACAACAATTTTTTTTTTTGGATAATTAAAAATATTATAAAAGCAGAGCCAAAGAAGGGTACAGAAAGGTTGCTCTAATCCCCGGGAAAAACACCCCTTATTAAGGCGTAACACCCTCCTCAGGAAGATTAACTACCTAGAAAAAAACGAGAATAAAATACCATTTATAAGGGAAAAACCCTCTATTGAAAAAAGAACAAACTATTTGTTCTAGCGCCACCCACTCTTCTTGTACTTCATCTTCTTCGTCGTCTTCTTCTTCTTGGAAGAACTCAGGCGCGTTGAAATTTCTTCACTGTCATCAGAGTCATCTTCAAACTCTTCTTCTTCATCAATGTACTCCCACTCCTGCCTAAAACTCGAATAATTAGGAGGACCATAGAGATCAACTACAAGATTAATGGAATCCTGTTTATTGCTTGCATTGCTATCGTGTGAACAGTTGAGATAACTTCACTTCTGTTTATGAACTCCATTACTATGGATTTTAGGGTCCCACCCTTGGGCCGATCAATAACATGGTTTGAGCCAGTCGAACATAGGTTCAATGGTGAAACCTCTGCCCCTAAGCCCATTATGGCTAGATTCACGAAAATTATGAAAGAGGTCTGTAGGCTGATTGCATGGATGAGTTATCATATCTCGTGCAGCGAACTCACTATGCATGCAGTCCTCCTCTGTTAAAACTGAAAGAGGCAATTGCTGATTGGGAAAAGAATGGGAGGGATTTGGGGAGCCACTCTTCTCAACTTGATTGGATGCTTGAGCCAAAACGTGGCTGGCAATCCCATGATTGTAGCTAGACTTGGAATTATTGCCTTTCTCATTAAGATGTGAACCAAATCCCACACACTCCAAGAATTCCTCCCTTTCCATAACTGAAAATTGAGGAAGAGTTAGACCTGCATGGGGAGGCGTGTCGTGGTGACACGTCACTCATCTCTCCCAGGAACCTACGAGGTCCCATCCATGGCTGCCCCATGGCCACCAAGAATAGGGACTTGAGCGCCTCCAGCCTCCGTCGTTGTGAAAGATTTGAATCCACGAGATCAGCAGCAATTGGTTGCCCATGGCTGTCTCAAAGCTTCCAACGCCAAATTTGCTATGCATGCAACTATGTCGTGGCCAAAAGTACCACATTTAGAGCAAGACTTTTGTCGCCATTCATACTCCAATAGTTGAGGAAAGGATGAACCATCATCACACTTAATAGTGATGACTGATGGGAATTTAAACTCAGGACCTACTTCTAAGCAAATGCGGGCTAAGGCTAATCGAGACCTGACAATTGCCAAAGTGTCGGCATACATCAGAACCCCCAAGGTGCTTCATATCAAACCGAAGATTTTGTCGGACAAGTATTGAATGGGAAGACCAGGAAATTTTACCCAGATCGGGGATGCTCTTGAGGATTTCTCGGACCAGCTTGAAATCAATAGTTCATCGTCGAAGAATTAAGGGTGGACCGCCGATAGTCCACATGGTGCTATGGACGGTCTCACAGTCATCAGCATTGGTAATCTTGAAAAGAAAGAACCTGTCCGACAGAGAATGCATTTCCATAGTGCCGGTGATCTTCCAAAGCTTCTCTAGGGCAGAATGCAGCCCTACATAATATGGTTTTTTTTTCCAACACGTAACCGACGAGAGCATTCTCCCATCGAGCCACCTCCTTCTCGAGGATAGATCTCGGAATCGTGATTGAAGGGTTTGAAAGAACCTCAAGATGGTGTGGAATACGCTTGGAGAAGAAGAAATAGATGAAGGAAAGAGGTTTCTCCACTGAGAGCTGAAGGAGGATGTAGCCATGGCACTGACCTGGCTGTTGAGATGCCTCCTCCCTCTTCAGTCGCCCTCCAACAAATTTGTTCATTATGAAAACTATAAAGAATCAAAATCCATAAACACTACATGAAGCCCAATATTAAAGGGCCTAGGACATCAAATTATAACTTAAAAACTACTCCCTCCAGTCAATGGAGACCATCACATAACTGGTCAATTTTGTTGAGAAGTGGGCTCCACAGTAAAAGCCTAGGCTTTCCGAGCGAGCGAGTCACCTTTCATCCCAGATGCCTCTTGCCCTCGACTTAGGGTCGGTGCCGGACAGCCATCGTCGCCGTCTCCAGCTGCCCGGCCGTAGAATTATTAGGGAACAATATCATCTAATTTTGGTACGCATATGTTTGCTAATGGTCTCAATTAAAAGTGACTAGAGGGAGTATATAAATAGCATGAAGTATATTAAGACAGTACTAGGGAGAGTAGATCGCAAGCTGACCTGACACATATACTAGAAAAATCTTTTTCTTCCTCTGTGATTCAATAATTGCTTCAGGAATGGAACCTTTAAAAGTTAATGAAGATGTGGCACTCTCCATCTGTCTCAAACATACCAAAGAATTTGACATTAACATGGCAGAAAAATTACTTCTCAAGCTAACATAAAAAAACAGTTTCATCCAAAAAGAAGAAAAACACTTAAAAGCAAACAAGACATCCAATTAGTCATTCTATCCTAAAGCAGCGTCTGCAATAACAGCATTCCTATGCTACCAATCAGAAAAAGAAAAAAAAAAGTTCTAATAACTCAAGTAAGCTTTTGAGTCAAATCCTTTAATCAAGCATGTCTGCGCAAATTGGTGTAAACAGGAAACATGTCAACCACTATTTCTGACAAAAGCACATTCATTTGGGCCTGGCTAAAGAAATTAACTTAAGACAACAATCAAGAAATCACAAAATGATAGATAAACAACTTCTCATGCCAACCACTATTCCTGACAGAATCACATCCGATTGGGCCTGTCTAAAGAACTTAAATGTAGAAAACAATCAAGAAATCACTCAACGATAGATAAACAACTTCTCATAAACATCATGAAAGCAATCAACCAAAAATTATATCATTTCTTCCCAAATGGGCAATCATGTTTTCCACAAACCGAAATGGGTAATTATAATCAAAGAATTTCAAGATAAGATAACCACCAAGAAAGATGAATACCATCGATGAAAGATTGAACTCAGAGACTAATACTGAATGAAAATTGAGGAATCAAAATCATAACCAGTGTAGAGAAATCGAGACTATAATTAGCAATCCAGAAGAAAAAATGAAAGTAGAAATTCACCGGGGGAAAGGGAATCGGAGAAGCTGCGCCTCCGGAGGATTCTTGAATCCGTACAGCTTGCTGGTGACAACAAGTCGACGACTAATCGAGAAGCCTCTGTTCTCTGGATTCATCGACTTTGATAGACGGCACCCCCCACCCAACGAATTATTTGTGGGATAACCCCCTTTTCTTATGTGAATCTGCAGATGGCACCCTTTATTCAAAGGCAAATAATAACAAATAAGGGTATGTTTGGTCAGAGATTTTAACGGTAGGAAATCTAGATTTTAAGAAAAAAGTTAGATTGAAGAATTGGTTGGGAAGAAATAGTTTTTGAGGAATAATTTAGGGTATTACGGTATATTTTATAAGTAAATAGGAATAATTAATACGAAAAAAATGCAGGTTTCACGATTGAAATTATATATTTTTATTATTAATTATTTATATTTTTTTACAAAATTATAATAAATATCATAGAAAAAATTAATGAAGTAAAAACTAGATTCTTTTCAAAAATTTCTTTTGGAGGAGATTTTAAAGAAAAAGTTGGTGCCATGCCCTAAGTGTCTAGTTGTCAACTCCAGTGATGTCCTGCATGGCGTGGAAGCATTCTTAGTCCGCCTAGTGGATGTCCACCATGGAATAGATTTCATCGGTTGTCGTTGATCAGCAAGATCAACAACTCATGCCCTTCTACAGGTGTGCTCCATTGAGCCACGCACTCCTACAGAGTGCTCCATCAAGCAGGTGTTTATTTGGTGGAGCACACAGTCGAAGGGTGTGTTCCATTGATCTTGATGATTGACGACTCCTATTGATGGGACATCCTCCAGACACGGCAAAGTCTACCCACTTGGGGGGTGATAGCACGAGAAGTTATTAGCTGCGTACCGCGCACGGGAACAGTGTGATGAGCACGTCTCCCCTGCTTGTGGGTCCCTTGTAGCAATCATTACAAGCAAGGGAGAGGTGCCCATCACCCATTGGTGATGAGCACACTGTTCCCACCCTGCGCGGCGCATAGCCAATAATTTTCTGTGATACCACCTAGCCGGATGGATATATATAGCCATTCTCCCTTCAAACATCTTGTTCTAGCTCCGTCCCTGCTCCTCCCCATGTTTTGGAGGAGACTTGGGTTCTGAGTCCCACCCCAGACACAAAGTGGATCTTAGAAACTAGGTTTTGTGTGGGTGAGTTTTTCATTGTCTTAAGCAGTTGCGACCCGAAAAAGAAGTCATGCACCCAATCCATTGGAATGAGATTTAACGGCTTATGAGTGACGGAGGAATTCTAATAAACCCCCCTACCCCTTGTTTGAAAGAAATTTTCAGGTGTAGTTACGACACCTCAAGCATGCAGTATGGTGTCGGTCTACAAATCCGGACAGAGTCATGTAACTCCCTTGTGCCGCACCCTCGTTCAACCTCACTATTACAAAAAC